>CM061556.1:127899699-129099699 GCA_030864225.1 Capsicum baccatum var. pendulum
GTCTTTAGGACTAACCTCCTTCTAAATACATCTTTGTCAGTTTTTCATGATTCTATGATGGAAATTTGAAAAATATATCTATATAGTAATTTCAAATCATATGGTTGTGTTAAGCTGATGCAAATAAGCGTTACATTTGTCCCTCTAAGTGGATAGTTCCACCATGTAGTTCTCTACGCATCTTGATTATTCTTGATGTATTTTTTCAAGGCATGATTTAGCATATTGATCCAAGGGTCTATCGAAAATAGTCTCTCTATCTTTGAGGTAGGGATAAGATTTGCATACACTCTATCCTTCCTAGACCCACTGTATGGGACTACACTATACATGTTGCTTTCCGCACTCTATCCTTCCTAGACCACTGTATGACAATGGTCATATAACACCGACTTTTCCTAAATAGAAATCCCAAGCTTGGCCTTGACGAGATCAAACGCCTATAGATAGGAAACTCACCATACAAACAAATGACATAATCGAGCATTAGACTCTTGCTTTATATTTTTTTTCTTAGCATACGTGACAAGAGTACTAAAATATGGCTCCTAAAATATGTGATAAGAAATATTATTGGAGAATAAATATGATATTTTTTTTTCCTGGTGGAACGTAAAAAAAAATCCTAAAATATATGAAAAAATCCTCATAATATAAAATAAATATATGAGAAAAAGATCTTTACAAATCGATATAGGTGAAAAAAGACTCCCGTTAAAATAGTTTTTGAAAATTTCAGCTTCAACCTAGCATAGGGAAAGTCAATGAAAGAAAAAATGATAGAAAATATATAGAAGATATCGTATGCTAAATTCAGTGAAGGAATATATGTCAATTAAGATGTACATATTTGATATTACTATCGAGGGTTATTTGAGGAGTATAAAAAATCATGGAGGAGAATATAGATCAAAATTAAAATTGGCAACTTATTGGAGATTGTAGGATACAAGAAAAGTTAAAAGGTTTATAGATATCGTGAAGCAGCTTTGCAAGGCATGAGCATGACAACAATTACGTTTATTTTTTTTAATGCATTTCAAATGCAATTAAATATATTCAACAATTTTTAAGAGGTATTTAACTTTTTTAATCAATTTAAATAATTACTTTCTCCACGAATAGATGTAGATGGCCCGCAAATAATAGACAATTTATTATTTTGTGAGTTGCAAAATATATAGTAAGAAAAAAATTGTTTTAAAAAGTTAAGGGGTCCTAAAACATATAGTAATTCAAAAATTTTAAAAGAAAAAAAAAAGAAGAAAAGGAGGTGAGTTCTCATGGTGTCTTTTATATTAGATCAAATTTTCGAACACTTTCAACTTTTTTATAATGTCTAATTAAGTTTTGAAAGGTTGAAAATGCTTATTTTAAAAAGTGAGATGTTTAACTAAATTTTTTGGAGAAAGAAAGTATTTTTGGAAGTATAAGAAGTTTTTTTTTCAAAAGCTTAAAAATAGATTTCCATAAAAGCATTATTTTTGAAAACCCACTTTTGAGCAAAACACATTAAAAGCATTTTGAGAAATTTGGTCAAAAATTAATTACTTATTAATTTATTTTTGTAAAAAATCATTGGTCAAACAAAAGTTTTCCCCACAAAATGAACTACTTTTTTTATTTTTGAAAAACAATACTATTGGAAGGACCCTTTTCAAAATAAGTTGATTTTAAAAGTTTTGTCAGACACTAATTAATTCTTAATAATACTTTTTCCTAAAAATACTTTTATATAATAGTATATATTTCATTCTTTTTGTATGCAATATATCTCACTTTGTGGAGCTCTTTTAAATTTTAATTTATTATTTTTAAATTTTAATTTAATAATAACCACTAAATACACGTGCAAAACACGTATACTAAACTAGTATATATAGAGAGAAAGAGTATGACCTGTTTATTACCAAAAAAGAGGAAAAACAAAAAAGTAGTGCTGTATAAGATAAGAAAATTTAAGTGTTTGATTGAAATAAAGTTGGGTAACTTTATAATTTTATTGGACTTACAAGCATTATCAAAAGGTCAGGATAAGAATATGAGACATATATATTTTATCTCATTCATCGTTCAATCTTTATCAAAGATGTATCGACCATGTAACTCCTTTGACTTCTTTCTTTCCTTATCTTTTTTCTTTCTATAATTTATTAATGTTAATATTATTTTGGGATCCCTAATTTTGTTTGCTATATTTGGACGAGAAGCTTTAATATTAATATTTGAGACCTCTAAAAGGAAAAAAAAAAAAATAAGCACAATAAATAAGTGTAAGACTTCCAAACTTGTTGCAATTATTTAGTAGGGGGTGTGGATCTATGCGGGTAACTGTCTTATGAAATAGATTTATTATATATAAGATGATTCTATTTTTCTTTGTGCGTGGATATCTCTTAAATTTTGTTCCAATATCTTTTAATGATTTATTCTTTTCGTAAGATGTATTCATTAATTTGTATGGTTTATTATTTTATCCTGTAGTAATTGTAGAGTTACAGATTTCTGTATAATAATTTATCCTAATTGTACTGTAATGTATATCTAATTCTAGATTTTCAATGTTATTTATTATCTTGTGTTGTTCTTCTCGTAGTGAGTTTTTTAAATTATATAAACCATCACATGTATTTTTTTCTAAAGTTTTTAAGGTTTCTTCTATCCACATTAATTTTTCTTTTAGGTTCTCCATTATTTTTCTAATTCGATTTTTATAACTAATTTCATTATTTAGATTATCTTGATTTTCTCTAGTTTTTCTAATATATTCTAACATCTCTTAGTCTGAATAATATCCTTCTGGGTAATTATCTAGGTATAACTGTTCTATCCAATTTGTGGTTTCAATTTCATAGTCTAATATTTTTTCTAATATTATTCTCTTAATATCTATAATTTCTATATCTCTAAGTATATATAAGATTAAGACTTTAAGATAATCTAGATGATCTATCTTTTAAAATTGATTTTATTATAATATTTTGTAGTTGTTTGTTTTAGCCTTACTAGTTCTTGCATATTTTTATTAAAAAATTCTATATATTTTATCTCTTTAGTTTTCATGTATTTTTCTAAATTTAGTTTCATCTGGGTTTTTTTTTACTGTATGTTACTCATATCTTTTTCTAAAAATTCTATGTAATTTATCATGGTAAGTATTTGTAAGAGTAGTTAGGTAGGTATGGTATATAATTTACTCTAGTCATATAATATTTACCAAATGCTTTTTCTAGTATGATTTTTCTTATATCTGCTACTTTTATATCCTTAAGTGCATACAAAATAAGTATCTTAAATTTACCTACCATCATATCAGATAAATAATTATTCATTTTTATAAATTTGCTATTTTTCAAAATATTTCCTTCAACCATGTACATAATAAAATATGGTTATCTTAGATTACTATACACTAGATTATTCTTAAATAACATGTTCTTCGGTCACTATTAGCATGGTAATTTGGATACTTTTTCCCTTAAACAACGCCTCTACTCTGGTTACTTCCCGCCACGGCTTCTTGCCTCATTGGTTTCACCTTTAGGATGGCATAGTTCTTAGGGATTTTTCTCCGTTTCCACTTCGCTAATAAACTTCTTAACATATTATTCTTCGAATAATTCTACTATAAAGTAACTAATATGAATTTATTTTATCATATCATGATTGTTGAAAATTATGAATTTAGCTATTCATAATCATAAATAAATATACCTGTTCGGGTAGTTTTGTTATTTCTGAAGTTTGTTCCTCCATAGCTTTTTCCATTGAAATATGTCTGTTTTTTAATTAACTGAGCAAAATATTTGTTGTGGACTGGAGAGAGTATTGCTTCAACACATGAAGGCATTTCTTCCATTTATAGAATAAAATTTTTTTACAAAGTCTTTACACGTTTTCTAAAAAGAATCTTAAAACTAAGTGTCATAGCCTTTAAAATAAGTCAAAAAGGCTAGAAGGCTAAAAAGTTAATGCTATAGCCTTTAAAAAAGTCAAAAAGGCTAAAAAGAAAAGGCTAAAGTCTAATAATTCTGTACAATAATTTTACGTAAATAATCTTGTCTTCTATTACTCCGTTGATATCTTCTCGTTGTCGTATCTGCTATATCTCCATTATTGCTTCTTATCTTATCTTTCCAGCTGGCATGCTCATCTTCTTGATTTTTATTCTAGGTGTACTTCTGGAATAATGTTATCTTATCCGTTACATCTTGAACATTGATGGTCTGGATATTTGTGTCCAATTATCTTACAATATCTTGTCAGTAATCCGTCTAAAATAAATCCTTTTTTAATTGCTCTTGCGGTAGATTGTTTTTCTGGGTTAAGTAATGTCATTATCCATTGCCTAACATCTTCCATATCTACTTGTCGTAGCTCTTTTGAATTTGAATAAATCATTTGGTGGTCTCACGAATAATAGCTCCATATTGGGTTTCCATTAGTATAATTATTTGCTAATTCTTGAATAATTGTAGCTAGTCCAATGAGTCGTTTATTTGCGTAGAAATCAGATATCTCAATTCTGGGTATCTCTGGCTACTGCGTAATATCTTCCGGTATGATCATATCTCTGGTTAGTCCTATTTTTACAACTTGTATAACTGGTTTTATTTCGTCGTATAATATCTCTGCTGGTACAGTATAACACTTTATATAAAATAGATTTCCTTTTGTTATCCTTTTATAGGTTGTAAATATTTTATGTAATTCTTCCATAGCTGTTAGTTCTTCTCCGTCTTGGGTGTATATGGTATTTAATAATCCATAGTCAAAACAAGTTTTTACTAGGCTTGAGTTGGTTTTGGGTAATGCAATTAGCTTGTTATATCCTTGTAATTTTTGGGTTATATAGTTTGTGTTTGGTTCTTTGATATTTGTAGCTCTGGGGTTAAGGTTTAGAAAAGTTTGTACTCTATAGATATTTTCTATGTATTTTTGGGTTGTATAGTTGTAAATTTTTTTATCTTGGTTCAGACTATCTCGGTATGTGGTAATTTGTGGGGGTATGAACAAGGGGTCTTTTTGTGTTTTTGGTATAAATGGTTTCTCAAATATCTTATTCATGTTCATGTTCTGGTATCTTTGTCTACTAACTCCTTTGCTTGTACCTGCAGAAGTAGATTGATAAACGTTATGGGTTTTATGGAGTGTCCCATCGTCTCCTTCTAGCTCTGGAACTTTAATGTCTTCCGATCGACATAGCTCTGCACACTGCTGAGTTAGCTGATTTGTAGCTATAGACTTCAGTTTATCTTCATTAGTCTTTAGCTTTTCTATCTCATTACCCATACTGTCCACTTTCATTGAAAGCGTAGTTAGGGTGTTGAGTATTTTTTCTAGAGTATCTTCTTCTATTATTTCAGTCTGTGTAGCTTTGTCTTGATATGTAATCTGCAATAACATTTTTGTTAGTACTAATTACTTCTATTATAAATGTGAAATTTAATATATTCAAGACTAGTCTCCGAATCTCTTTTGTTGTAACTGAATTTTGTATTTTCTTTGTTAACCACCAGCGTACCTGTGTATTATCTGTTCGTACAATAAATTTGTTATATACAATATATGGCTCAAATACTAGCAAACATTTATATAATGAACATAATTCTTTCCTATTTATTTCCCATTTTATTTCTGTTTCATTGAACGTACCTGAGTAGTATCTACAATGGTGTTCTAATTTTTCTGCTTCATATCGATATTTAAGTACTCCTCCATAACTATATTCACTAGCATCTGCTTCTACTATATATATAAATTTTCTATTTTCATCTGGAAATTGTAATTTTGGTAGTTCTTTACAAAGTAATTTTATTTTTTGAACTTGTTTTTTATCTTCTTCATTATAGTTATATTCTACATCCTTTTTTATTTTTTTCTGTAGTGGTTTTAAAGTTTCTGCTAATTTTGGAATATATTCTCTTACTTGGTTTACTAATCCTAAAAATGATTGTAATTTCTTTTTTGTATCTAATTCTTCTTTCGAATTTATTATTTTTTGTACTATATGTTGTTGCATTTTTACTCCACTTTTATCTATGTATTCCTAAAAAATCTATCTAATTTTTCATAATTTCAGCTTTCTTTTCGCTTAGACTTATTCCTGATTTTTCTATTATATCTATAAACTGTTCCAATAATTTTAAATGTTCTTCTTTAGTTTTTGTATATAATAATATATCATCTATGTATATTATACAATTAGATAATTGTTTAAAATAACTATCCATAAAATGTTGATATCTACCTGGTGCATTTTTATATCCAAATGGTAATACGTTACATTCATAAAATCCTTGTGGTACCGTAAATGCGGTTAATTCTTTAGATTCTTCTTCTAACTTTAAATGGTAAAATCCTGATTTACGATCGAATTTGCTAAAATAATTATATCCTTGTATTTGCCTTATTTTTAATATCTTATTTGGTATTGGATAATTATATGTTATAGTTTTTGCATTTAAATTTCTATAGTCAATAACCATTCTGCTTTTTCCTCTTTTTTGTTCACTATGTTTATTTACTATAAATGCTGGACTATTATGTTTACTATTACTTTTTTGTATATATTGTTTTTCTAATAATTCATCTATATGCATTTTAAATTCTTTTAAATCGTCAAAATTATATGTTAATGGTTTTTGGGTTATTATGCTATTTTTATCTATTAATTCAATTTTTATAGTAGTTTTATGTTTTTTCCATCCTTTTAATGAATCTTCACTATATAATTGTTCTAGTTTTTTCTTAATTATTTCTATCTTATTTATTGAAAATATAGTTATTTCTGTTTTATTTATCGAAAATACTACTAGTTCTATTGTATCTTCAGTATTTTTTATATTTTCTAACTTTTGTGTAATTTTTTCATTTCCTTTTATCCAATCAGTTTTCTTTCTTATTTTATTATTAACTCTTTTTGCCCTTACTTTCTGTTTACATGGTGTTGTAAACCACCAGTCTGTTCTAGTTATTATATGTGGGTATAATTTATCTAAAAATGACATTCCTAAAAGTATATCTTTTGACGTTAGTTCATAATTATAAATTTCTTCTATTGTCAATATCTTATCCCATATTTGTTCTTTTACATTCCTAGCTTTATAAGTAATTAAGCTTCCTTTATTATTAAATCCTTTAACTACTATTGGTATTTTTAATTTATCCCATTTACTTTCTGGTAATCAATTATATCTACATAAATTAGCTTCTGCTCCTGTATCTATCATAGGCGTATAATATCTACTGTAATATCCTTCCACTACTATCTTCATTAATACATATATTTTCATTTTATGTTAAGGCTCTTTTTAAGAATAATCTTTCCCTATTATATGTTATGGCTAATTGTGAATGTTCTATATTATATGGTTTTACTTGTTCTAGCCATTTTATTCCTAATATTATATCTGCTTTTTGTATTTCTTCCTTTACTTCAAATTCTATTTTTATTTTTCTAATTCCTATTATTATTTCTTTTTCTGCTATATTTTTACTATTTATTAAACTTCTTGGTAGATCTGGGCACATATCATTATCAGTTTTTATTTCTTCATTTTTTACTAGATATTTTGCTATATAATTTTCTTCTTGTCTTGTATTTAAGAGTATTAAATATTCTTTTTCATTTATTTTTCCTGTTATGTAATATTGGTTTAAATTACTTATTGAATTTATTTCATAACTTGTTCTTTTCAATGAGCTTGATGATTCTGGTTTTTCATCAGCTATTCTTTTCGTTGTACTTATTCTATCATTTACTATTTCTAAATTTTCTTCTATATCTATGTCTCTATAGCTATAATCATTATAATCTATTGTTTTTACAATTTGTTCGAATGGACTTTCTATTCGTATTTTGTTAATCTTATTTTTTCCTGTTATTTTATGTTTTGTTGTTAATACATATAAATTTTTGCATCTTGCTGTAAATATTTTACTTCCTGGGGTTAATTCTATTCCTGATATTTTCCAATATAATACGAGTGATTTATCTATATTTTTATCTGTTACCGCTACGGAATAATTTGCACTTATTATAAATTTAAATTTTTGGTATATTAGATTTCCTTTTACGGCAGTTATTATACTTTTTTCTATAGGTTTTATAATACTATCATCTGCTAAATATAATTCTATTGGTGTATCTATTCATTCTCTAAAACATGCTTTTATTAATATCTCTGTACCTCCAAGGTGTACATATTTTATTGGGTCTCCTTTACTTTTTATATCATTTATCTCTTTATTTATTATTCTTTTTGTTACTAGTGGTATACTAGCTTTGCCTTTTGCATATCTGCAGTCTATTACATGTTCCTTTTGGCATACTACATAATATTCATCATTTTTCCTAGTAAAAATATTTTTTATTGTTGGCATTTTAAATATTTTTTCTACACTTAAATCTAATTCTTTTCCTTTTATTTCATCAAATATGTTACTGTCAACTATTATTTTTTGTTCTGTTCCTTCATCATTTAAATATTCTTCCTTTGTTATTATTTTTATATCTTCTTCTGTCATTTGATTCATCTATTTCACTATCTACTTCATTATCTGTTTCATTTTCTGAAATTTCATATATACTATCCTCACTTTCTAATTCATAATCTATATAATTTATCTGCATATATTTTGTATTATCTATTCTTATTTCTGATATTTGTTTATTTTTTGGATTTTTAGCTAATTTACAATCTCTAGCTAAATGTCCTAACTTTCCACAATTATAACAAGTACATTCTTTTATAGATTTCCTCTTTCTATATGGTCTTTTGTATTTATAATTTTTTACATAATATCTTTTTCTTAGTTTCTTGTATTTATATTTTAATTTTTTATATTTCTTATATTTCTTATGTCTTTTTCTTTTCTTATAATATCTTTCTTCACAGCCAAATTGGGGTGCTATTTTATTTTTACAACATGCTAAATTTCTTATCAATGTTTTTTCCATTTTTAATTCTTCTCTATATTTTTCACATAAGTTTCTATACCATTGTTGTAAAAATTTTATTCTTGCTCCTAACGTATCTACTATTTTTGCTTCTTCCCAACTTTTTATTATCATTGAACTAAATGGTTCGGGTAATTTATTAAAATATAATTTTCTTATCTCTTTACTTTCTTCTATATTATATGCTCCTTTATAATAATATTCTTTAAATGCGCAAGTATATTCATCTATATAACACATATTACATATTGCTAATTTTAACATTAAATTCCTATTTGTATCTTTTTCTTCATCTTGTTCTTCTTCTATTGTTGTCATACTACCAAATTCATCTTTTATAGCTGTTTCATATTTTTTTAATAATTCTATAGGTGTTAGTTTAGTTGTTGTTGATGATGTTCCTTCTATGGGTTTATTAGTTCTTAATACCTTCTTGCTATTTTCAGTTAAATTTGAAAATCATAGTTTTACTGATCCTATTAGTGTTCTTTCTATATATTCTGGTGCATCTGTTATATTTATATTATTATCTAATAATTGTTTTGTCATATATCCTATCCATAATTGTATTATTTTTTCTGTATCTATTACACAGTCCAGGTCTAAAAAGTTATAATTTTTATTAACTATATGTTTTGGTGTCCATTTGTCATATTCATTATATTTTTTAAACTTATTTTTATAATATGTAGGTTTTCTTATTTCTGATGTTCTAGGTATTATATTTTCATCTTCTTTTTTATCAAGAGTATTTATTTCTGTGTTGGTATTTTCTAAGTTTTCTTCATTAATTACTTCTTATTTTTCATTGATTTCTAAATTTTTTGTATTTGTTAATATTTCTGTATATGTTTCACTATCTTCTGAATCATAATTATCTGTCTCTTCAACATCTATATTATTTATTTCTAATTCTTTGTTTTTTATTTCTAGTTTTTCCTTAAATTGATTTATTTCGTTTAGTAATTTTTGTTCTCTATCTTTTTCTTCTTTTTCCTTTTGTCTTTGTTCATACAGATCTTTTAACATTTGTAGTTCTTTTTGTAATTCAGCAATTCTACTATTTTTAGTTTCTTCTATTTTTCGTATTTCTTCTATAGTTTGTTGTTTAATTTTTTCTATTTCCTTTTTCCTATCTATTTCTTCATTTTCTCTTTCTATTCTTACCATTGCTGTCAATTTATCTTCTAATTTTAATTCTTCTTTTTCTAACATTAGATATAAATGTTCACCTATTTTCTTATATCTTCTTCCTAGATTAGAAAATACTATTTTTATTTTTAATCCTTCGTGATTTTCATATATTTTTTCATCTATTATAAATTCTTCTTTGTTCATTTTGTTGTGAATAGTTCATGTTGATATATATATTCTAAACTGTATATTTGTGATTCTAATTTTGATATTTTATCTTTTTGTGTATTTATTGAATTTTCACTAACTCCGGCAAATATATTATAATGTAGTCTTTCTATTCTTATTTTTAATTCTTTACGTTTTTCAGAAATAATTTGCTTTAATTCTTTGTATTTTTGTACTTTATTCATTTAAACCATATTTATTATATTTTGGTGGGTATTTAAATCTAATTTTATCGTAATTAGGTGGTGTCTCATTCTTCTAGGTTTTAAATGGATTATTAATTTTGCTTCAATACTAGATATTAAGGTAATTAGGTAGGCTAATCTTTGTGGGTTTTCTTTTATTTTATTTAGACTTATATATTCTGAATAATTACTAATTAAAGATTCTTTAATTTTTCTAAAAGCTTCTTTGTTTTTAAATGGTCTTCTCATAATTAATTCAATCCAACATAAATTCAAGCATCATATATAACATAAATTCAAACATATCTAGCATATATACTAACATTAACATATTTGCCACGACTGCATTTTTTAAATAACTGAGATTTGATACCATTTGTAGGGGGTGCGGATCTATGCGGGTAACTGTCTTATGAAATAGATTTGAATATTTAGATATTTAATCAATAATAGCAAAATGTTGTTCATCATTTTTATTCTTTAAAGGTAGATTTCACACTGGACAAAATAGTCATCATTTAATTACTTCTCTACTAATTAAAAATAGTCTCATTTAATTATTTCCTAATACTTAAGATTTTGGAAATCAAATAAATTATGTGTACAAAATCCCTATTAGGATTTTGAAAGGATTTGAATTTTAAATATAAAAAATCTAAAAATATCAAAATAATAGCAAAAGTATGGTTCAGATTATCTGCTTTATCGACAAATTTAGCAAAATGATTATGCCTTTTCATACAATTTTAGGGATTAAGCCGCTTATTAAACTTTAATACGAAGATAGATGCCAATATTATTAGATGCACTATTAT
Organism: Capsicum baccatum var. pendulum; assembly: GCA_030864225.1. Taxonomy (NCBI): domain Eukaryota; kingdom Viridiplantae; phylum Streptophyta; class Magnoliopsida; order Solanales; family Solanaceae; genus Capsicum; species Capsicum baccatum. Next base: position 127,911,024 of record CM061556.1, read on the forward strand.
TTTATACGTAATCATATATAAATTTGAAAGTTCATCTGCTAAAAAATGCATCAATATAATCTATTAAAACCTTTCTTATTTGAATTATATGAAAAATCTCAACACTTAAGACTTTAAAATGAATTATATATTAAAACTATTCGACAAAGTTACGTGAACGCTAAATTCTTTTTTTCTTTGTAGTTTGGTAACTAAAACCTCACCATATAGGTAATTTAATAAAACAGTTGAGAGGAGATAATTTGAGAAGACGCTAGACTCAGTTTTTCAATTTTAAGTTATTTGATAAATGTTTGAAGAATCGTAATAAAGTATAGCTAATTGACTCTGGGTGTGTTTGGTATGAAGGAAAACATTTTCTGAAAAATGTTTTCTAATTTTCTCTCATTTGGTTGGCTTACAGGTTTTGGAAAATATTTTTCAAATCAACTCATTTTCCTTAAAACTAAGGAAAATGACTTTCCTTCAAAAAGTAAGAAAAACATTTTCCAAAACTTTCTTTCAACATCACTATTAAATTGAAATATTCATACAACTCTCAAAATCACCCATCCCTACTCCGACCCTCAATCTCCCACCCCAACCCCCACCCCACCCCACCCCTACCCCCTACCATTCAAAACTTTTTTCTTATCCCACCCTTTTTATCATATTCGTTCTCAATTTTTTTGTTAAATGTATACAAATACTTTTAGAAAACATATACTTATCCAATTTACATAACGAACACACAAATATAAGTAGGGCTGGGTATATTTTGGTTTAAATAGAAAAAATCAAAAAATCGAATCGAAATTTAATTTTGGTTTGATTTTTCAATTTTCCGGATTGGTTTTGGTTTCAAATTTTAGAAATTTGGTTAAACGGTTTGGTTTTCGAAATTTAAAAAAAAAACAGATAAACCGAAAAATCAAAAATAATAAATAATATATTATAATTTTTTTTTTATATATATATTTCATATTATATGTAAATTTACTAAAAATATAATATAATCTAATATAACATATAAATATATAAATTATAATCATTTAGTAAACCTAAATCCTAATATGTTGTTTTACTTTTGACCGTAATAGTAACATGAAGGCTGCAACGACGCTCATCCATCCTCAGTTCATTTGAAATTTCAACATCGCCAACGACAGTTGCAATCGTTTGCTCAGTTTGTTTGCTCAGTTCGTCACTACCGTCGACAGTCGCTGCCGCGTGCGGCCATTGTCGTCACGCCAACGGTGATGACTTAGCGAAGTCGATATTTATGATTATTTCATTCGTGTTGAATTAATTATATTTGAGAATGAAAATAAGTTTGAAAAAAGATTATTTGTCAAGAAAAATCACCAATTTTAAATGGTCACTACTTCAAAATCAAAATAAAAATACGAAATAACCGAACCAAATCTGTAAAATTATTTTGGTTTGGTTATGATTGTTATTTTCGTCAATCCGAAAACCAAAAAACCATACAGATATTCAACAATCAAACCGAACAAACTAAATGCTCACCCCTAAATATAAGTAAGAAACAACTTATTTTTTTAGAAAATATTTCTCCTCAACTTATTTTTTAAAATGTATTTTTATGCTTTAGATAAAAATTAAAATGTAATTTTTGAAAATTATTTTTTCATTTTCCAACCAAACATTACAAAATATTTTCCGGAAAATATTTTCTATCCACCAACCAAACATAGGAAAGCAAGTAAGAAATCAACTTGTTTTCCAAGAAAACATTTTCTAGGAAAATATTTTTTATGGAAAATATTTTCCTTCATACCAAACACACCCTCTATTTGTGTCTTCCCGTATGAACTAGAGAATATTAACGTTTTAAAAATATTTTTGGAAAAACTTTGGGAAAATTATCTGAAATATATTCAAATTTTGATGAAATTTGTCGTAACACGTCTGAATTTTGTGGGAGTCTTATAGCCCCTAGATTATTTGTTAGTGTATTATGACCCCCTAAACTATTTATTAATGTATTTTACTATATTTATTTGCACTAAACTCTTTTATTTATTTATTTATTTATTAGCGTATTTTATCTATTTATTAGTTTATAAACATCACTAAAATACTTTAAAAAATAGTTCAGGAGTTCATAAATCCAAAAAAATTCAGACATGTTACAACAAATTTTATAAAACCTTAAAAATATTTTGGACCCTTTTCCCAAAAACTTTTAAATCTTCAAGGGTCATGTATTATTGTTAAAACTAAAAACGATAACTTGTGAAGTACTCCCTTCGTTTCATATTAGTTGCCCCCTATGAATTTGGCACACCCATTAAGAAAATATTAATTAGAGGGTATATTTAGCCAAATTAGTTTTATTAATTATGTTTTGAAAATAAAAATTTGAGTAAATACACTTTGTTTAGTCATTTAATATTAAGGATAGTATTGGGAGAACATAATAAAACTCTCTTGATTTCATCAGAGGTACAACTAAATTGAAACATATATTTTTAGAAAGAGGACCAACTAAAATGAAACGGAGGGAGTAGATAGATCTGCTCAATTTTTTAAAATGGAAGGAAAATATATTGAATGATTATTGAGGATATAGAAACACATACTCCCTCCGTTCCATTTCATTTTGTCTCTCTTTGACTTAAAATACTCAATCAGAAAATATTAATTAGAAATGTATTTTTACAAAATTAATCTTATTAATGATTTCTTGAAACTGTAAATCTAACTATTACTATCTTTTTTTAGTTATTTAATATTAAGAGTAATATGAAAAAGAAATAATACAATACTCTTGATTTGCATAAATAAACAACTAATAATTTGAAACATATGTAGAAAGAACAACAATAACAACAATAGCATACCCAGTGTACTCCCACAAAGTGGGGTCTGAGGAGATAAAGTGTAGGCAGTCCATACCATTACCTTAGATGAAGTAGAGAGACTGTTTCCAATAGACCCACAGCTCAAAACCAATAACAATATAACAAGTAGAAAATGTAAAACAAACAACAAAATGGGGTAACACACCACTAGATGATAAAAGAAATAAGACATCCACAAAGTAATACTATGAACTATCTATCCGAAATCACAAACATCATCAAAACACCACGAATAAGAAACTCCAAGACACATGCATTGACTGCAGGTACATTGACAAACAAAGCACTCCTCCCTACTAGTAAGGACGCACTCCTACCTACTAACCCTCTAACCTAATCCGTGGTCTACACATTTTCCTATCAAGGGGCATGTCCTCTGTAAGCTATACCTGCTCTATGTCATGCCTAATCACTTTCCTCCGATATTTCATCGACCTACATCTACTCTGTCTAAAATTATTCATAGTGAGCCTATCATACCTCCGAATTGGGGCATCGATGTACCTCCTCATCACATGTCCAAACTATCTCAACCTCACTTCCCGCATCTTGTCTTCTATCGAAGCCACTCTCGTCTTCTCTCGAATAACCTTATTTCTAACTCTATTCCTCTTAGTAAGTCCATAGATCATCTAAACATTCTTATCTCTACCACCTTCAATTTTTGGAAGTGAGAGTTCTTAACTGGCCAATACTTTGCTCCATACAACATAGCCGGTCGGACTTCCACTTTATAGAACTTACCTTTAAACTTATAAGGTATCTTTTTATCACACAAGACCCCCAAAGTGAGCCTCCATTTCAACCACCCTGCACCAATACGATACATGACATCTTCGTCAATCTTTTCATTTTGGTGAGTCATAGACCCAAGATACTTGAAACTATCTCTCTTTCGGAAAGACCCGAGAATACAACTTCACTACCACGTCAGTCTCATGCATCAAATCACTAAACTTATACTCCAAGTAATCTGTCTTGGTCATACTCAACCTAACCCTTTAGACTCTAAGGTTTTTCTTCAAACCTCTAACTTATCATTAAATTCTCCCAAATATCGTCAATAATCACTACATCATTAACTAAAAACATATACCAAGACACTTCCCCTTGAATGTGCCATTTTAATAAATCCATTATCAAGGCGAATAAAAATGAACTAAGAGTCAATCCCTTGTGCAACCTAGTCAAAATAGGAAAATGCTCCTATTTCCTTCCATAGTCCTCACACGAGTCTTCACTCCATCAAACATGTCATGAATCGACCTAGTGTATGCCACAAGCACACCTTTAACCTTCAAGCTCCTCCACAAAACCTCATTGGAGAATTTTTCATATGCCTTCTCAAGATAGATAAACACTATGTGCAAGTCCTTATTTCTCTCCTTATATCGCTCAATTAATCTCCTCACAAGATGAATGGATTCGATAGTCGAGCAACCTGGAATGAAATTAAATTAATTCTAAAAAATTATTACGATCCTCCTCAGCCTCAACTCCACAACTTTTTTTCAAGCCTTTATAGTATGCTCCAAGAACTTAATTCCCCTATAGTTGTTGTAACTCCAAATATTTTCCTTGTTCTTACATAAAGGAATCATTATACCCTATCTCCAAGCTTCTGACATCTTTGCCGTCTTGAAATTAATGTTAAACAACCTTGTCAGTCACTCCATATCGATCTCGCTAGTGTTCTTTAAAAAATTCACTAAAATCTCAATTGTCCTAGTCACCCTACCCCTACGCATCTTACACATAGCACCCTTGACCTCCTCAACCTTAATACGCGTACAATAACCATAATCGATGCCTCTGTAAGTGCTCCAAGTCATCCCATTACTTAAGCTTCAATCTCGTTGTCGTTCAAAAGTTTATAAAAATAAGGCTTTTACCTCCTCATAATAAGGATGTTATCCACCAACCGTTTTGCATCCTCACCCTTGATATACTTCACTTGGTAAAAGTCATGCTCCGTTCCCTAGCCTTGGAAAGCCTATATAACTTTTTATCCTCATCTTTCTTCTTTAAAGTTTCATACAAGCTCTCAAAAGTTATGGTCTTAGCCGATGTAACTGCTAACTTAGCCTCTTTTCTAAATAACTTATACTTCTCTTTATTCATCCGCTTCTCATCGTCATCCTTGCTCTTTACCAACTTCGCATAATCTACCTTCTTAATATCCACCTTCCTCTGAACTTTTTCATTCCACCAGCAGTTCCCCCGGTGCTTGTCAGATTAGCCTCTCGCTCAACACCTCTCTAGATATCTCTTTGACACAACTGTCACTCATCTCCCACATACTATCAAAATTCCCTCTATTTTTTTTAAGTCTCCATAGTCTCCAACTTTTCTCTATCTCCATAAAACATTGGCCAAAGTCAAGCTACCCCACTTAATTGGGTCGATCCTCCTCAACTCTCTTCTTTCTGCCATTCTTGATTTCTAAGTCCATCACCAGAAGCTTATGTTTGATCGTAAGATTCTCGCTAGGTATGACCTTATAATCTTTATATAGCACTCCATCACTCTTTCTAAGGAGAAAAAAAGTTTATCTGAGTCTTGATTATTGAACTACGAAAGGTAATAAGGTGTCTCTCCTTCTTCAAAAAGCTTGAATTTACTACCGCCAAACTAAAGACCCTAGAAAAATTCAAAAGTGAGGCTCCTTCTTTATTCCTCTCTTCGAAACTGAGTCCTTCATGCACATCTTCATAGTCTCTCAACAATAACTTGATATGCCCAATGAAATCACCTTCTACAAAAATTCTCGATGCTCGAAACGCCTCTCACCACCTCATTCAGAATTTCCCAATATCTCTTCTTCACTTTCTTATCCAAACCAAATTGCTGGGCATAAACATTAATAACATTGCACATAGACTAACCAATGACCAACTTAATCGACATCAACCTATCATTGACCCGCTTAACCTTTACCAGTACCTATCCCCTAAGCTCTTCATCTACGAAGATACCTACCTCATTCCTATGTCTCACGCTACTAGAGTACCACAGCTTATACCCGTCTACATTCTTCACCATAGACCTTACCCATTTGACTCCTGGACACAAGCTATACTAATCCTCCTCTTCTAAGAATCTTCACGTGTTCTATAGACTTACCTTGAAGAGTTCCTGTGTTCCAAGACCCAACTCTCATCCTATAGACTCCTTTATCCCACTTAACCCTACTACCCTTCACCCCTAATCTCAAGCTCGACCCTAACCCAAACCCTAACCCAGACTCTGATCTCGCCCTGGACCCATTCCCCACCCCAATCTCGACCCATGACATGGCCTTATCTAAGAATCTTCACGTGTTCTATAGACTTACCTTGAAGAGTTCTTGTGTTCCAAGACCCAACTCTCATCCTATAGACTCCTTTATCCCACTTAACCCTACTACCCTTCACCCCTAATCTCAAGCTCGACCCTAACCCAAACCCTAACCCAGACTCCGATCTCGCCCTGGACCCATTCCCTACCCCAATCTCGACCCATGACATGGCCTTAGTCTACCATCGATCACCAAAGTCACTATTCAATAAGAGAAGAAAATAAAAAAGGTGTGTAAATAGGTAAGGCTGAAAAATAAATAGGCAAAGCTTAAAAAGAAGCAATGACTTATAACGAATGAAATCAGTAATGAAGTGTGAAGTTGTGTCAACTATGTGCTAAGGAAGACAAATAAAATTCTATAGGAAAGAACAAAAAATCACCATAAACTAGAATGAAAATACTAATGACACTTGAGACAGGCAACACCAAAAGATATGCGTGTCTCCACTAATTACTACAATGCTACAGAGAAACAGAAACAATAATCAAGATAATCACATACGGGAAATAAATAGATAGAGATATCACTATGGATAAAATAGGAGATATCAATCACCAACAAACAAGAAAAATAAAAGAGCTAGATGAAAGGAGCAAGTGCACCTGATACGATATGAAAAGTAAGTGTTTTTCAAAAAAAAAAAATTTTGAGAAAAACTATTTTTTTTATCTTATGAAAAATAATTTCTACTACTTCCATAAACACTTATTTTCTCCCAAAAATTTTATCAAACAATTCATTTTTTTTAAAAACTAAGCACTTCAAAAAAAAAAGTTTAATGCTAATAATTCGTGTTTTATTGAGTTTGTTACGTAGAATCAAATTCAGGAGCTCACATTTTTATTTTATGGTAACTCAAAATTGTAACCTGAGATGAAAAATACATGTAATAGGCGTACACTAAATTAGTTACTATTTTAATAAATTTTATAAGAAGTAAAATTGATATACATAATACATTAGATTTATTACCACAACAACTTGATTGGAAAATATCTATCAGATTCCCAGATTCTTAAGGTCACTTCAAATTTAGATTTTACAGGATCCAACCAAAAATAAAGGGAAATATGACAAATCCTAACAGAAAAATCAGATTCAATTAGAAGAAGAACAACACCAAGATTTTTTAAATTCTAAAATCAACTTGAATATTACATTAACTCGAGCTATTTTTCATCATCTTTTTAATAATAATACTACAATAACAATCATCAGCCTGTCTGTGACTCAGTCACCACCACCAGAACTAATGCTCCCTTCGTCTCAAATTATATGTCGCTATTTGATCGGATACGATATTTAAGAAATAAGTATTGACTTTGTTAAAGTTACCAAATTACCTATCTTAAAAAAGAAAGAGAAGATGGCCAAAAGACCGTCCAAGCTTTACCTCAAATTCCAACTACACACTTAATCTTTATGAAAGTCCTATCGCCCCTCCTCCCCCCGATCTATTTTTTATGTATTTATTACCCCCCAAATACTGAGCTTGTAACATAAACCAACTCATAATTCCTTCGTATTTACATGCACAGGTCCCACATCTTCCAGGTCATTTCCCTCCTGAAACATAAATGGACCTATTATCACCCTTTCAACTTTCTTTCTCTTCTCTCTCTTCTTTCTTTCCCTTGATGAATTTTCTCCCACCTTTATATATGAATTTAGCCATTTTAGTTTGTGAATCTTGTGTTACTGATAAAGTTTTGTGAATCTTCTGTCATCAATTGTAGCATTAACTTTGTAGAGGTAGTCATTTTTTCCCTAAACTATTGTCATTATTAATTATGGTTTGCCCTAAGCATATGGTGACTGTGACTGCTTAGGATGTGAAAATTACGTTGTTTTTCTTGCTAAAAATTTTGTCTAAGTTTTCAATTAACAACATATTAAGTTCTTAAGGACATCTCTACTTAATATTTTTGTTAATGTTTTAGTGAGTTCATTAAAAATTAGGGTTTTTTTAGGATTTACTGTTAATCTAAAAAATAAAGCAATAAATTATGTGTGGTAGCATGTGCATGTAATTATTTTGTTGTTTAGGTGTTCAATTTGTACCGAAGTAGAACAATTTTCATGTAATCAATTTTTATCTTTCTCATCTTAGTCGTATAATGTGATATAAATTTGTATTTTTTCTTCCTTGTTTAAGCATGATGTAGTTGTATTAAAGTTAGTTGATGCTTGATTTTCGATCTTTGTCTTATTTGAGTGTTTATTGTCATCAGGTCAAACATGAGTGATTTTACTTTGATTATTCTAAGATGGTACCATGGTGGAGTGTTAGATTTAAGTAGTGGAGAATCAATTTACAAAGGTGGAAAAATTACAGAATTCTTACATGTTGATGTTGACAAGTTGTCATAGTTTGAATTGAGGGACTATATAAGAAAATTAGGATATAGCACAACATACACCTTTAGTATTAAACCACCTAATAGTAGCATTTTGGTAGATATGGATAATGATATGGATATTTTTGAAATGATATGTTCCTTGGAAAATGGAGATGAAGTAGATGTATTTGTCAAGCATTTAGTGGATGAACCAATTGTTGTGGATCCCCCAATATTCTTAGAAAATGAAAGTCTTGAGAATATGGAGGAATCTGGTGCATCTTTTGATAATAGGCCTAACTTTATGGTAGGTGAGGATCATATAAATGAGGAGAACCTTTTTACTTCTTTTTCAACTTCACCCCTTGCACTACCACACCTTATTTCACTACTGCAGATAGTGCTACTGCATATAGTGCTTCAGCACCTACTGCTGCACCTAGTGTGCCTACATCCACTACTGCACCTAGTGTTGCTACATCTATTGCTGCTCCACCTAGTGCTGCTGCAGCTGGAGTTGCTTCACCTAGTGCTGCTGCAACTAATGTTGCTACAGGTAGTGCTACTGCAGTTTATGATATAAATATTGGTCCTGCTGGAAGTAATTTCTCAGAAGAAGAAGTAGAGGGTTCTGATTATTCTACTGAGGATAGTGTTGAATCAGAAGGAGAATTAGTTGGAGATGATGATGATGAAGAGTATGATAGTGATGCACATGTGGAGGTTAGGGAGTTGAGAGCTGAAAATAGGAAGTTTCAAAGGAGAAAAATAAAAGAGAGAGTACCAGCTGACAATGCAGAGGTACTAGTAAGTGAAGCAGGACCAGATCTAGGGTTTGATGACACTGAAACAGATAAAGTAAGTCATAAAGGAAGCCTGAGTGGTGATGAGCCTTACTTTGCAAGTTCTGATGAGGGTAGTTTTGAGTTAGATGAAGATGATTGTTGTGGTGATGAAGAACATGTTGTGCTTGCATCTGGTAGGGCAAGATCTATTAAGTTGTCAAGAAAAAAAGGCCAACAACTCAAAAAATCATTTATGACCCAACTGCAAAGGAAGTTGTTTGGCAATTGGGTATGGTGTTTAAAGATGTGAATGAATTTAGAAGAGCTGTGACTAAATATGCAATAAGATTGAGGATTTCTGTGGAGAAGTGGGTGAATAAATCAAAAAAGGTTAGAGTTAGATGCAAGGATGGTTGTCCATGGCTTTTGTATGCAGGTCTTGACAACACCATAAATGACTTTATCATAAAAATTTATATTCCAAAACATACTTACAACAAAACAACTAGAAATTATTTGTGCAATGTAAAATTTTTAGTTGAAACATTCAGAGAGAGAATAATTGAGCAGCCAAATATAAGGGTATTCAATTTGCAAGAGTTGATAAGAAAAAAATTCAAACTGTATGTTGGTAAAACTATTGTGAAAAGAGCAAGAACTAAAGTATTGAAAGATATCATGGGTGATCATGTTGTGAAATTTGGAAGAATTCTTGACTACAAAGATGAGCTACTGACAATAAATCCAGGGACAAGTTGTTTTGTTAAGCTTGGTGAGGCTAATGAAAAAGGTAAACCAAAATTTTTGAGTTTCTACATCTGTTTTGATGCTTTGAAGAAGGCATGGGTACATTGTAGGAAGTGTATAGGTTTAGATGGTTGTTTTCTTAAAGGAGTTTATAAAAGGCAATTGTTAGTTACTGTTGGAAAAGATGGTAATAACCAGATGCTGCCACTTGCTTGGGCAGTAGTTGAAAAGGAAAACACAAATACATGGAATTGATTTGTTAGGTCCATAAAGGATGACCTAGGACTTGGAGAAGGAGAAAGTCTCACATTGATTACAGATATGCAGAAGGTATGTATTTTGTATTATGTATACTTATTTTTCTAATTTAGCCAAGTAAATATAATTATGTAGTAATTTTACCTTGTTTTATTGCATGTTTTGTATTGTAGGGACTGTTTACTGCAATTGAGCAGGTGTTACCTCAATCTGAGCATAGTAGATGTGCAAGACACATCTTAGCTAATTGGCTAAGGAATGGAGAGGTCTTCAAAGAAGACACCAATTTTGGAGAATAGCCAAAAGTATATTTGAGTCTCAATTAAGAAAAAACTACAGAAGATGAAGTTGCTTGGTCCTGCAAAAATGATTGATAACTTAATGTACTTCAACATTAATTAGTGGTGCAAATTTTACTTCAACACTGAAGTGAAATGTGATTTTGTGGATAATAACATGTAAGTCTCTTACTTTGTTATATCATTTGTAAATTATAAGTCATTGATATATGTTGATTCTTAAACTTTTTTATCCTTCCCTGTAGCCTAGCATGCCTAGCAGTAAGATATACTCTACTGGTCAAGCAAAGGTGGCAAGATCAGCTGATGTAACTGGTGACATTGGTTATACACTAAGTAGTACCAGTAAATTAAAATGGAATGACAAATCAACAATCTCAACAAGAAAACTACAAGAACTTAAAAAGAATAGAAGAAAGAAGAAAGTGGGAAGTAGTTCAAACCATCCAAGTCAAAATACCGATTCTTCACAGTCCAACATGCCATGAAAATTGTAGTGCTATTGATGTATTTTAATCACTGTTTTAAGTTAGTTCAGTTGACATGAAAATAATTTAAGCACTGTATTTTGTTGACTAATGTTGCCTAATGGTTAGGCATTATGAATGTGAATATATTTTGGTATGAATGATGATGTGTGAAATTGGAATGTTTTGTTGATGAATGTTGTCATTAGACATTATTGTTGTGTTGTTTAAATAGTGGTGATGTTGCTATAATGTTAACACAACATTACCATTACACTATCTAAGCATAAAGAAAAACATAGCATTAGAACAATGCTTTGCCTAAATAATATTATCATTACACCAGTTTGTACGTTTAAATGAAATCAATACTATACACAATTTGCAAGTGTAAACAATAACATTGCAACAACACAAGACACAACAAGTGTAAACAATAACATAACAACATAGCAGCAGCGCAACAAACATCAGAAGTACGACTACGCAAAAACAAACATATGAAGTACTACTAGGCAAAAGACAACATAACATAATCTGATATATTTAAAAAGAGGTATACAAAATTTACACTATATTAAACTAGATCTAGCAACTACTTTCAGTCCATTTGTTGGTTATGAACATAACAACAACAAAAATCAAAATACATAAAAAAAAAAATTATTATTGAACCTACGCCATCTCCATCTTTCATTGCCCATCTTCTCCCACGTCAAGTTATCAATTTGAACCTGTTTAAGCTATAAGTCTTCTTCCAACTCATTGATTTTGTTTACTAATCTTGAAATGATAAAATTTGATATTAGATTCACTTTTTCTTTGTCCCTTCATAAAAAAAATTACATTTTTGAGACTGAAATTTTTTGTAGAAATCAGTACATTAATATAATTTAAATATAAAGTGACAGCAAAAGACATACACCATAGTAGGGACAAGACCAAAATCTTTTTTTCGAATTTGATTTCGACCATGAAGTTTGCAAGTCGAGTAAAATACCACGTTTGCATCTCACAACAACATTGAGCATTGAGTCTGATTCATCCATACAAAACTTATTCAATTTCAAATTTGTCATTTCATAAATTCTGATAAAATCTATCATCAAATTACAAACCCTAAATTAAAAGTTGAACCAAATTACAAAACAAAATTCCAAGAATTCAAGTAGAAAATGAAATTAAAAGCTAAAACATAGGTTAAAGAAATTAAAAAAAAAATGAAGCAAGATAAAGGCAGATGATGAACAAGAAAAAAAGTGATATAAAAAAGAGGAAGAAAATCGTTGGAAGAAAGAGAGTCATTTTTCATGATTATTTCATCAAAAAATCAATTAATGATGTGTATTATACATGTGAAAGGTTAAACTCTTACTTTTGGAGTTGTTGGAACTAAACCAATGCGCCTAGAATAGGTGTTGTCACCTTCCGTGCCAGCTCAGCATTTAGGGTAATAAATACGTGAAAAAATAACTCAAGGGTGATAAGACTTCCGTGAAGATTAAATATGTAATTAAAATTTAAGCTAAAGTTTGGACGGTCTGTTGACAATTTTCTCAAAAAGAAATAATAGTATTTAAAATTAAGTAAAATTACTTTTAATTAAAAAATAAATAAAAAAAATAGGAGTAATAGTATTAAAGATAAAATGGTAATTTTGTTTTTATAAACTTGTCAAATAAGAAAAAACGATATTCATTTTGGAACGAATAAAAAAAATGACAACACATAATTTGGGACGAAGAGAGTATTAATTATCCGGGGAAAATAGAAATAACAACCTTTAAAAATAAAAATAAAAAAATTCACCAACATCTCATTGGAACCCAGCAAACCTTCAGAAAATTAAATTCTGGGTTCAAGGATGGTCTTTTTAAAACCTCAAAAGATACTATTAAAATGCCTAGAAATCTCCAAAGTTCAGGTAGCCATGGACCACATTTTACCAATACACTACCATTTACAGTCATCAAAACGAGCAGGACCGGACCGGGCATTGTTAAACTAAAAATTCCAGTTTAAACCCTAGCATTCTCCAGAAGAGGAGCAAATCCATGTGCAGCAGCTTCTTTACAAGACTGATCTAAAGCTTCAAAACCCACTTCGGTAATCATCTTAACAAGCTCATCTAAACCAAAATGACCGAACCGTTCCTCATCTCGGTCCAGCAAAACCAAAATTTCTGAAAAATACTCAACTTCACAGGGCAAAACTAACCCACCTGTTCTCTGGTATCCAAACTCCTCCGCCGCCTTATCGAGTAGGGAAATGAATACAGGGAGGTTCAAGAATCGGGTTGGAATCACGAACCGGTGTTTTTCTGGACCGACGTAAACCGCCAAGGATCCTGAAGGTGTGCGCCGGTTCGAACCCGGTTCGTCTAAATCGGATGAGGAGTAAGAGAGGACGCCCCGGCGCTTAAGAGATTTGTTCTTCCAGCGCTTAACAACTTGTTTTAGCCTCACGATTTGGGTAATCATGTGCACTTTCTTGATGGCACAAGACATTTTTGTGAATTTTTATTGTGAAGAGAGAGAGAGTGAGTGAGAGAGCGGAGGGATCTTTGAAGGGGGAGGGCGTTTGGGGACTTAATAGAGGGAAAAATTTAAGAGTTGAGGTGGCTATAGGATAATAGGGGTGGCACAAGTAGGGTACGGGTATGTGGAAAAAGTGTGACTACTAAATTCCATTTTGTTTTTTTTCTTGTACTTGTATTTGATTTGACCAAGATAGCCTTCCAAAACATCTTACCTTACCAAAATCGTGAACTAAGAAGGGCTTGTTTGGCTGAGTGTGTCAATACTCCCTTTGTTTTTAAAAAAAGATTTACTTTTCTTTTTAATTTATTTAAAAAGATGATTTTTTTAATAATATTTTAATTTTAACTTTCCACATGCCATATTTAGGACCACAAGATTAAAGAGTATTTTGGTATATTTGACACAACTTTAATTTAAAGTCACAAAATTCAAAAATCTTTTTTATTTTCTTAAACTTTGTACCAAGTCAAAATATGTCATTCTCTTTAAAACAAAGGGAGTAGTATAATCTTTTTGACAAAATACATAACCAATCCACTATTCTATTATCATATTTTCAATTACACATTTTAAAAAAAAAAGATTCTATAACTCTCTAAATTATTGACAAAATGCATAACTACTCCTATCCTATCATCATTTTTTCATGTACCTTTCCTTTAAGAATATCCTATTACCTCCTACATTTTTTTTTTTCATAATTATTTTCATCTTTTATACTGAGTTGGATAAAATGAAGTTATAATAAATGGATTACATTGACCCACCCTATTTTTTAAAATTTTATTATTATTTAGTCTTTAAAAATTAAAGGAGAGAGAAATATTATATATATTTCAAATTTCTATATTTATTCACTGTCTCTTTTAATGGAATTTTGACAATAATCTTATCCCTTTAAAACTCAATCTTCCAATGATTTGCAAGCCTTTAAAACTGACCGAAACACATTATACCTAACGAACTAGGGTAGTTGTGGGACTCTCGCTAGTATTGACCTCCTAGACTAGTACTGATGGTGGCTCCTCGGATGAGTCTTTGTTTAGTTGATTGCCATTGGTCATATTGCTCATATAGATACTATTATCTCGATATTGGAAAATTATCTGTTACTATAAAATGTGATAGGTCGTGTAATAGATTTCTGGGGTCAATCTTGATCCTTGATAGAAAAGAATATAGTACATCTAATCATACTGTTATTAATAAGTTTTGAAAAAATTTATCATATTTGCTGAATAAGGATAAATTCTCCTAATAATCAATGTCAATAGAGTGAAAACGAATATGTTGCTTTAAAGTTCAATCACTCGAATGTCTTTAATTTTACTCCAACACTATAACAAGAACTTGTTTGAGATATATTGAAAAATACTTATTTGATCTTGACTTATAATTTGTGTATTTCTTACTACCAACAAAATAAAACAGAAACTAGTGTTAGAGTTAATGTTGTTGTAATTCAATTGTACATTTTAGAGTTGTTTATAATGAGGAATTGCACATCTTAGAGTTGTTAGGAGTATTATTATATTTTTAAAAGTGCAACATATAGTTTGACTTTTTCCGAAATTTCGTACATAGCAAAAATTTTAGTGCACCAAACTGTCTTTTTTTACGTCTTAAGATTATTAATTCCAAGTATGAGTAGTTGTTTTTCTGTTTTGAAAAAACATGCTACATGATAATTCAATTAATATCGTCCACACATGATTTACAGTGATGGTCGTAAATTTTACTCTCAGTAAGAGTAGTCTGAAAAAGCACATCCAAGAAGCTTCAGAACTCTTTGAAAATGATTAAGAATTGTTTGAAAGGTTTGAAATAGCATAGACTAATTAAAAGCTTTCTTTTTGGAACTTACGCGCTAAGAGACTATGTTTTCATGCTTTTGTCCAACTCAGCATAAAAGGTGAATATTTATGAAAAAAAAGTTTTGGGGAGTAATAGGACCTTCTTAAAGAAAAAAAATGTAATTAAAAAAAATGATAGGATAGGGGGTAGTGATGCGTTTTGCTAAAAGTTTGGGGGTAATAAGACCTTCTTAAAAGAAATGTGTGTAATTAAAAAAATGATGATAGGATAGAGGGTAGTTATATAGTTTGCCAAAAGTTTGGGGGGTGGGGGAGGGGTAATGGGATGGGACCTTCTTAAAGGAAAGATGTGTAATTGAAAAAAAACATGATAGGATAGGGGAGTAGTTATGCATTTTGCCATTTTTTTTCTTCGTTCATTTATTCACATGGGTATCATGATAAAATATTCATACCAATAATTATTTTAAAAAGATATGCAAAGTTCAAAATGGATAAGTAAAAGTGAACGAAGATAGTAATTTCTTCATCTAATTTATTAGTCCACTATATTAAAAATAGATTTTCATTTCCAATTGTTTAGTTTAGAACATGAAGAGATAATTTTCACGTAATTCTAAGTTTATCTTTATTATTAACATAGTTATTTTTCCAATGCATTTTTTAAACATTGACTAT
Organism: Capsicum baccatum var. pendulum; assembly: GCA_030864225.1. Classification (NCBI taxonomy): domain Eukaryota; kingdom Viridiplantae; phylum Streptophyta; class Magnoliopsida; order Solanales; family Solanaceae; genus Capsicum; species Capsicum baccatum. The sequence continues at coordinate 127,927,158 of CM061556.1, forward strand.
TACATTCAAAGGACGATGTAGTAAAAGTATTATTCTATTTATTGATCTTTGAGAGATGTGCATGTCATTACTGTACAAGTAAAAATTGTTTGTTTCACATAATTCCTTCATTTCGCTTTTACATGTCACTATTTTTCTAGTTGAATTTTTATTTTCACTTATCACTTTTGTCATATCAAGAATAAACAATAGAATTTTTTCTATTTTATCCTTAACATTAATTATTTATTCTGCAAATAATTTTTAAGACGTATTACTCTAAACATCAATTAATAGGGGTAGTACAGTAAAATACTTATATCAATAATTATTCTTTTAATGAGTATGTCATGTCAAAAAGTGACAAGTAAAAGTGAATTGGGGGAATACTTGTCCCCCATACAGTCGCTTCAATTTATTTGTCCAATTTATGAAATTAAGATAATTTTTTTCTTCCATTTAAAAAAGAATGACCTATTTTTTTTTTAATCAGTTTCAAAAAGAATGACTCTGTTCTTTTTCAAAAATACTTTAATTTAAAATTTTCATGTGGCATGTTTGAGACCACAAGATTATATGATATTTTGGTACATTTAACATAACTTTAATTTAAGGCTAGAAAATTAAAAAGTCTTCTTTATTTTATTAAAATCCTTGTCAGGTCAAAACAAATCATTCATTTTAAAATGAATGGAGTATAATTTTTTCACTTTTACTCTTGATGATAAATAACTATATAAAGTAGCAGTAATAAAATATAGAATTTCAAAGCATTATTGATATTATTAGTTTAGTAAATACACTTTTAGTTAAAAGTTTCTTAAGAGATATGTTAGATTAACAATGCCAAATAATATAAAACGAAGTAAGTACGTACATAAGAAATATGTTAGATTAACAAGGTCAAATAATATGAAATGAAGTAATGATGTTGGGTGTATTTATTCACTTTAGTGAGGTTATCTTAGCTTAATGCGCCTTGTTTTGAGGACAATTCATGTGTGTATGTATTAATAATGATATTAACATGCATCTAAGTGTCCAGGTATGTTCTTACAATGTTTAAAGATGTTTTCACATGAGTTTGGGTTCAAATTGAGCATTTAAAGTCTGTACAAGAAAACTAGTGTTCTAAGCTTGAGTTACTAGTTCATCGTCGTGAATATGTATTGTTTTGAGATTTAATTCGGGGTGTGTAATTTTATATGTGGCTTGGTGAGATGATTATAATGATACATGAAGGATTTACAAGCCTTAAATCAAGTGGAAACATCATACAAAGTATTAGAGTGGACTAACGGAAGCACAAGACACAACATGATGAGAAGAGGACGCTTGGAGGCTCACCACGATAATGGTACTTCACGGTTCTAATAGCGATGGGATGGTTGTCACATCGCGTAAAGGACCAAACGCCAATTGTCAATTTCCAGTAACTCAATGCGATTATGCTGCGTCGCGGGCTTACAACGATGAGCTCACTGGTGCGATGCGATAAAGTTCAAAAGCGGGAAATTTGTGCCCAACTATAAAAGGACAACATGAAGCCCTACTCCTACACGACTTACGATTAACCTACTATTAATAGAGTATATTAAATCATATTTTGAGGATATTTGGATGACTTAGATAAGATTGGGAGGTTGCTACACTATATTTTTAGATTTTTCATTCTTTAATTTAGCTTCTTTATGGTTTTGATCCTTCATACAATTATTTGGATGATGATTATGACTATTAGTGGCTAAAAACTCTCATTCTGGGGTTAAAGTCAAGAACATGACTACTATTGTTTTGGATTAATTTTGTTTAATTTGCTTATCATATTTGGTTGCTTATTTATCCTTGTTTTAATTATTTTAAGGATTGATCACCCTTAGAATACATATATTGTCAACCTTATGAACTCAGGAGAGGGAATATGGAGATAGAATGTGGGGTTGAACAAAGTAGGGTTCTTATTCATTATGAAATAAAGAATTTGAATTAGCATATGGGACATGGATGTACCTAGAAGCCTTACTTGATTCACATATAGGATGATATCTTTAAGAACTTAATTGGATTATTACATCCCCGCTCAATGATGTAGTTGTAATCTCCAAATTAGGTAAACAGTAAGAGGTTGGGAGACCATGATTATGCAATTAACCCTAAGAATCAATAACCAAGATAAGTGAGTTAATGAATGAAGTTCAATAACATAGTATGATTGTTCGAAGTGCTTTAACCTTGGGCTTTACTCCATTTATTGTCACAAGTCTTTTACTGTACGCACTGTTTACTTTACATTTAGTTATAACTTTAAAACTCTCTTTTGGTTACTCTTGCATCAATTGAATCTGAATTGTGAACTGAAATTGATTAGTTGTTAGAATAAGTCCTTGTGGGATCGATATTTGGCTTTCTTGAAGGCCACTATATTACTTGGATGACCATATACACTTGCGTGTGCATTTGGGCTCTATCAAGTTTTTGACGCCGTTGTCGGGGACTTGTAATTTGGAAACTATTTTATTTTTAGTTTTGCTTATTGGATTACTTTGGTGTTTTACGCTTGGTCTTGGTTTTATATTTGCTGAAATAAGTTTTCAAAGTAGTAAGCTGGCAAGAGATCAGGAATTGGTTGAACTAAGTCCCAAACCTGAGCAACTCTTCCATCAATGAATGAGAAAAACAATCCTTCTCCCACGTATTCCGTAAATCGAAGAAGATCAAGATAATTCTGCTATTATGGCTGATGAAAAAGCAGCCCGCAAGACAATTAGAGAAGTGGCAATCCCACTTCCAATAAATTTGACCTACTCATTTTAGAAATGGCAGTTGGAGGTGATTTTGAGCTCAAACAGAATATGGTGCAACTTCTGATAAGCAGTGAACAGTTCACTAGGTTTTCACATGAATATCCACAGGTCCATCTGCAAAATTCTTTGGAAATCCATGACACATTCACCTCTACGGGTGTGTCAACTGATTATGTGAGGCTAACACTATTCCCCTTATCACTATTGGGGGAAGCAAAAAAGTGGTTGAATGCTGAGCTGGCAAATTCAATCACAACCTAGGATGACTTAGCCCAGAAATTCCTCATCTATTTTTCTCATCTGACAAGACTGCAAAACTTTGAAGTGAGATTGTATACTTCAAATAGAAGCTAGATGAGAATCTGTATCATACATGGGAGCGGTTCAAGGCACTTCTTTGGGACTGTACACATCATCAATAGTCCAATAAGGTACTTGCTCATACTTTTGTAGAAACACTTGACTACAACACAAAATTTTACTAGATTCAGCTGCAGGTGGTCAAGCACTGGAGTTGACTTATTATGAGCTGTATACTTTGTTGAACTGAATCACACAAGGTAATACTGAGTGACATTCAGACTTAAGGAGTGTTACTAAAAATGTTGCAGGTGTTTTAGAAGTGGACTAGTTTACTGCAATATCTGCTCAAATTGCTGTATTACAAAATCAGTTGACTACGTAGCTTAGCAACATGAAATTGGGTGCCACACAGCCTATAACCACAGTTAATACAATCCAACAAAATGTAGGTTGGTGTAAAGTGTGTGGTAATAGTGTTCATTCAGTAGTTATGTGTGCTGCCAATCCTAAGTCAGTGATGTATGTGGGAAATACTCAAAGGCATAGTTATGGGAACACCTACAAAATAAAGTGGAAGACCCAGCCACTGAATTAGCCATGAAACGCCCAATAATAGCAAATTTAGCAATCACAGGTGGAAGAAAATCTGTCAACTAGCAACTTGGAAGAGATAATGAAACAGATTCTAACTAATCAAACACAATTGGCTGCAGATGTAAAGAACCAACAAGTGGCCACGAGAAGCTTAGAGTTGTAGTTGGGGCAGTTACATCAGACACTAAATACCAAACCTCAAGGTGGTTTGACAGGAGACACAGAAAACCCTAAATAAGTTAAGACAATCACTCCGAGGAGTGGTAAAGAGCTTTATGGAGAACCTCCAAAGAAAAATGAGGAGGTAGATTTTGATTCGAGTACTAAACAGGTAAATGATCAGGTTGCTAAGAAGTCGAGGAAGTTTACTCGAAAGAAAAAGTTGCTGAAGAAGATCCTACAACTACCTTTCCCACAGAAGCATATAAAGGCAAATGAGGATGCGTTCTTCAAGAAGTTCTTTGACAAGTTCAGAGAACTATACATTAACTTACCTCTTTTAGATGTTTTGTAGGGAATGCCCAAATACTTGAGGGATGCAGTTGTTAACAGGGTTAAGTTGCAGGATGTGGAGGCGATAACACTCACTGAGGAGTGTAGTTTTGTGGTTACTCAAAAGATGCCCAAAAAGCTTGAGGACCTAGGAAAGTTCACTCTCCCCTATTCAAATTGGCAGCAACGAGGTATTTTAGGCAATTAATGATTTAGGGGCAAGTATCAACTTAATACCCCTATCTTTGTTCAACACATTGAGTTTGGGGAAGCCTAGATCAAGCTCTATACTACTGCAGTTGGCAAATAGGACCATAGCCCATCCTAAAAGAGTTATAGAAGATGTTCTCATAAAGGTTGGTAAATTTATTATTCCTGCTAACTTTATTGTTCTAGACTTTCAGGCATACGAATAGGTACCAACATATTAGGACGTCCATTTTAGCAATGTTAGAAGTTTTAATTGATGTGAGAGAGGGTACGCTTATAATGAGGTTGGAGGATGAAGAGGTGGTTTTTAAAGGGTACAAACCACTTAACACACTATCCCACTACAAAAACTTATGCATGATTACTGTGATTGAAGGGGATAAGTATGGGGTGGTAAAGTCTATTCCACATAAGACCTCTTTGAATACCTTCATTGAACACCCTAAGCCGTAATAACCTAATCTTGACGTAATGCAGATTGATGAGCCTAAAAAAGTTAAATTTGAAAAAGCTATCGACCTTGAGAGTTCACACTTAAGAGGTCAAAAACAAATAAGAAGATGGCCTCCAAGTGTGAGGAAAAGGATAAAGAAACTTGGTTAAGTTGAGTTGGGTCATGCCGCGATATTAAATTAGGCTCTACTTGGGAGGCAAACCAAGTTAAGTAGGTATGTTTTATTTTTTATTTTTTAGTCTTTTTTACTTCACGTAGTTTTTGTTTTTGTTGAGTCACAGATTGATGAGAAGTCTGAGTAACAAAAAACCTTAGCTAAGGAGCATAGTAAAGATTAAGTGTGGGGTCCCCGAACCTTCTTGATGTATAAAGATGCTACTAGCTAGGCCTAGAGGCCTCAAGGAGTATTTCTATCTTTACTTTTAAGTATACTATGGTGACAAAGTAGATTTTTAAGTGTGGGGTGGGAAAATTATTATTTTTAGGGTAAATTTAAATTTTTTTAGGTTAGGAATAAGTAGGATGTTCTTGTTGGTGCTATATTTGACTGTATGATGCAAGTGTTTTGGTTGTAAAAGCATGCTGATTGTGTGAATTACTACTTTTGAGAATCTTAGGCTCATGATTATGACTCTTGCACTTATTGGCTTAAATTTGAATTCATGCTATTATTTAGTTGAAAGTCTATGATGATCCTACGTGAGTCAGGCATGCGCCATATGCGTGAAAGGTGTTTGTATATTCCTGGTTACATGTAATGTCTAGAATTTGCTCGGTGTGTGTCCAAGGCAAAATAAAGTCTGTGGGTTTAGGAGATGATATAGGAATTTCTTGGTTAGCCTTGTTTTATACCTTCTTTTGACCTACCCTTATGCATAATCCTAGTAAGCCCCATTGATCCATTAGCCTTTTCTTTGCTAGCCTTATGTGTAGCTTAATCCCTTCTTTGATAGACCTTAAAATGATACAAAAGATCCTAAGTGCTTTAGTGTATGATAAATTATTTAATGAGTTAAAGATAAATGGAGAAAAAGTGAAAATAAAGCACCAAAGTGATAGTTATTAGTGTGTGATAATTGTTCAAAATTGATTGAAAAAGTTCCTTTTGTTGACCTAATTATGTTACAATGAACCCTTTTTTGGCCCTGGTCCTTCTTTGGATATTTTACACCTCAACTAAGGTAAATTGCTTAAGTTGGGGTGGCTATCATAGGGGTGCATAGCATAGAATGAGTGCGAAAAAGGGTAAAACTGAAAGATATGTACTTGACACACTCCCACCATAGTGATAAAGCTTAATAAGATGGGGTAAAAACAAATTAATAGGGTAGATAAAAGTGGCATAATTTGGCTGTTGAAGAGTGGTCTTAATTGTATGAATGTAGTGTATTAAAGTGCTTAGGGAAGATAGTCACTATTAAGCCAAAATAATTCCTACCCGTCCCTTAGCCTACATTGCAACCTTTAAAGACTTATTTGATCCTAAGCTTCATTATTTTGATATTAGTGGAGTACTACACTAAGGGAAAACCTATGGTTTATTATGTGTAACTTTTGAATTCTTTGTGAGAGTGAGCGTAACTTGATTCTTGCACCCATTATGTTATAAATTGTATTTGTATGAGTGATTATGGGTAACTCTCTTGTTGTGAGGGAACATGTTTGATAAATGTGGGTGATTTGTAATGATGTCTTGTATTGAGCAATTAGCATGAGTTTTGCCAACTTGGTAGTCAATTCTTGAGGCTAGGATGTTTTGGAGTAGTGTTCTTGAACTTTCTTTTGTGTACATAATATGCTTAGTGTAGAAACTTGCATCTTTTGTAGTCATTGTAGTACTTGCTTGAGTATCTTGCTTATAGTAGAAGTGTAGAGTCCCCTTAGCTCATGATTCTTATAATGAAGAGTTATTTAAGGATGAACAAGGATTTAAGTGTGGGGTGGTGATGTTGGGTGTATTTACAGACTTTAGTGTGGTTATCATATCTTAATAAGCCTTGTTTTGAGGACAATTCATGTATGTATGCGTTAATAATGATATAAACATGCCTCCAAGTGTCCAGGTATGTTCTTACAATGTTTAAAGATGTTTTCTCATGATTTTGGGTTCAAAATAAGCATTTAATGTCTAGACAAGAAAACTAGTGTTCTAAGCTCGAGTTACTAGTTCATCGTCATAAATATGTGTTGTTTTGAGTTTTAATTCGGGGTGTGTACTGTTATAGGTGGCTTTGTGAGATGATTATGATGATACATGAATAATTTACAATCCTCAAATCAAGTGAAAACATCATAAAAAGGATTAGAGTGGACCAACAAAAGCACAAGGCACAACATGATGAGAAGAGGACACCCGGGGGCTCACCGCGACAAGGTTGCTTCATAGTTCTTATAGCGATGGAATGGTTCGCGCTTCGTGATAAAGGGCCATATGGCAATTGTTAATTTCCAGTAGCTCAACGCGATTATGTTGCATTACAGGCTTATAGCGATGAGCTTATTAGCATGATGCGATGAAGTTCAAAAGCGAGAAATTTATGCCCATCTATAAAAGGACAATGTGAAGCCCTACTCCTACTCAACTTATGATTAGCCTACTATAAATATAATGTATTAAAATAAGTTTTGAGGATCTTTGGATGGCTTGGACAAGATTAGGAGGTTGCTGCTCTTTATTTTTAGGTTTTCCACTCTTTAATTTAGCTTCTTCATGGTTTTGATCCTTCATACAATTATTTGGATGATGATTATGACTAATAATGGCTAAAAACTCCCTTTTCGGGGTTAAATCCAAGAACATGACTACTATTATTTTGAATTATTTTTTTTTAATTTGCTTATCATATTTGGTTGCTTGTTTATCCTTGTTTTAATTATTTTAAGGATTAATCACCCTTAGAATACATATATTATCAACCTTTTGAACTCAAGAGAGGGAATCGGGAGATAGAACGTGGGGATGAACAAAGTAGAGTTTTTATTCTTTTATGAAATAAGGAAATCAAATTAGCATCTAGGACAGGGATGTACTTAGAAGCCTTACTTGATTCACGTGTAGGATGAAAGATTAAGAACTTAATTGGATTATTACATCCTCACTCAATAATGTAGTTGTAAACCCAAATTAGGTAAACGGTTAGAGGCTGGGAGACCATGATCATGCAATTAACCCTACGAATGAATAAAAAGATAAGCGAGTTAACGAATGAAGTTCAATAACATAGTATGATTGTTCGAAGTGCTTTAACCTTGGGCTCTACTCCATTGATTGTCTCATATCTTTTGTACACACTATTTACTTCACATTTAGTTATAACCTTAAAACTCTCTTTTGGTTACTCTTGCATCAATTGAATCTGAATTGTGAATTGAAATTTAATAGTTATTAGAACAAGTCCCCGTGGGATCGATATTTGGCTTTCTTGAAGGACAATATATTACTTGGTAGACTACGTACACTTGCGTGTGCGTCTGGGAACTATCAAGTAAGTACCTAATTTAGTTAGTTGGATGAGAAAAATATTTATGTCATAATTAATGCAACATATTAGTTTTTTAAAAGATGCATATACACCCCCAAACTATCATAAATGATGCGTGTAATCCCTTTTTATAATTTGGTTATGCATATGCCCCTGCAGTTAATCATTTGGGATGTATTTACCCTTTACTTTATTAGAGGGACACATGTCACAATCCTATGCATTTATATAATTTTTATTTATTTTATGAAAAAGAGGCATATATAACCCTGAACTATAACAAATGGTAAGTATATAACCTTCGTTATACTTTGGGTATGTGTATGCCCCCGCCGTTAATTATTTGGATTGTATGTACTCTTTACACTAATAGAGAGACAAATGACACAATCCTATGCATTTACCCAATTTGAATTTATTTTATCTAAAATTAAATTAATCCACCCAACTATCCATCCCTATACCCAATTTGCATACGAAATTAAATCCCTAAATTAATTACTTATAGTTACCTGAATAGTGAAAACTTATTTTTTTGACATGTTTTGATCATTTTTCCCTTCCTCATAGTTGTTACATATTGGTATTGGATCGTGGGGATGATTGACATGGTTCCCAGTATGATAAAAATGATTTGTAAGAGTTTGAGGTTTGTAGAGGCTTTAAAAGTCCTATAGTTGACTTCGATCAACATTTGGTGTTTCGAGTACTAGATGAAAATTTAGACAGTTCCATTAGTTTTGAAATATCGAATTGGGTTAGTGACGGAGTTGGTTCGATTCAGATCCTTTAGTTTGCATTTTGACTCTTTATTTGAAAAGCTATCAAAATAATCTTTTAGGGTTTCCTTGGATATTTATTTACAACAATTCTTTTTTAAAAATCCGACGTCGTCTTTGAGTCGGAAACATTGAAAATAGCCTAGGAGCATAGTTTGTTTGTGTTCATGAAATTTCAAATTAATTTTGGGGGCCCAATAAGAAACTTAGCCTTATTGCTATATTGTTGGGGCGAGGCATCAACTGGTGCATCCGCTTAAGTGACTCATTGATTGCTACAGCGAGTTGCATAAGTGACAATGTGTCACTTAAGCGGAAGCCCCTTAAGCTCCAATGGTCGCTTTAGCGGTGCCTGATCATTTTAGTGGTGATCACTTTAGCGGTCATTTAGCCGCTAAAGTGGCCAACCTGTATATAAACCCCATTTCACAATTTTTCACCATTTTAGACCTTTGAACTTCATGTTTGGGTGATTTTTGAGAATTGCTCCTCCATTTAAGCTTGGGTAAGCTCCAAAACCTCATTTTTATTATTTTACCCAGATTATGCCACCAAAATCACTCTTTAATCATGATTTTGAAATAGAATTTTGAGGATTATGTCAGTTAAGCATAAAATTGGTTTTTCTTCGATTGAAACCTCTTTTTTAACTCATATTAGTGTGAGATTTCTACTATAGACTCCTATAACCTTGGAAAATATAATTTTAAAATAAAATTCTAATTTTACTCTTCTTGTTTTTAATTTTTCAAGTTTATTTTGGACCCATCTTAAATATGGTTAATATGGGTATTGTTAGTTTTTTTACTGCATAAATGCTATAGTTGTATGTTTTAGTTGATTCCAAAGACTGTTAGAAAGTGAAAAGTGCCATATTGAAGGACATTAGGCTCAATTCTGTTGTTTTGAGGTAGGTTATGGATTAACTTCTTTCATCTTGGGTTGCGTAGTTAATAAATGAGTAAAGTGTGCTACGCATATAGGAAAATGACTATTGAAGTTGTATTTTGTGAGTATTCCATTTATTCTGTGCCCATATAGGGGCTTATATTATTGTTGTTGTTGACTTAACATATTATATATTGTGTGTTGTTCGTGTGGGATCTTTATTTGACATCATTGACCTTTTTGAACATTGGGGTGCCTGATAACGCTCAATCTACAACTCTCGTGGGAGTGTAAAGCGGTCGTTAGCAAATATAGAACCCAACAGGGTTGGGTATCGATCCCTCAGGGAATAGCTTGGTCAACAAGTAAGCAACGATTACTAGACTTTTAGTGCAAGTCTCGTAAAAAGGGGGGATTGTAATGTGTAAGAACAATATTAAAGTAAAAACTGAAAATAGCAACGTAAAAAGAAAGAATGTTTAGTATGTTGTAAAACAATGAGAATTGAAGCGTTGGGGGTATGTCCACCTTATGAGTTATACGTCTCTATTGGCTATGAGTGTGTTGAATTCCAACATGCATGTGCTTATAGAGAATTGTATTCGATGGTAAATCCAGGCGTCTTTCGACCTATTCGAGGATTATTTCACTTTAACTCTTTCGAGCTTAAAGCGTATCTAATGGTACAAATTCTCCAAGAGGTTAATCCAGTTACGACACTAACTGTTTAATAGGGGATGGGACCCTACTACCTTGACACTATCTCTTTTCCAGACAAATAACCTTTCTTTCGAACAAGTTAAATGTTATACTGGGGTATTCTTGTGTTTGCAACCACAAAGAATTTAGATTAAGATGAAGAGAATAATGATATAAGCAGCATACGTGTCACGAACTCACAAACTCATAGCAATAGATAGTATCTCATTCGGCTTCTATAACCCCAACTGAGAAGTTTAGTTACCCATGAGTGCAAAGGAGATCACGATTGACATTGTTGTTATACCACAATATTGATTAATTTCGTGTAGCTCAAGTGGTAGGCGTTTAGGCGTGAATTCCTAGGCAAAGTAATGATTCTCTTATTGCGGAAATTAAGAATAGATGAATAGAAGAAGAAAAATAGAATTAATGGAAAGATTAGAAGAGTTGTAGAATTGTTTGTAGAATAGAATGTTGAATAAGAGAGGAATGTATATAGATTCTTATAAATCTCTAGCATGATAGGGTATTTATACTACCCATATCCTAATCCTACTAGGCTAATGAAATACTTAACCCAATTGTACTAGGTTAATGTAACATTCTCCTAATCCAAATAAAGTAATGAAATACTTAACCCAATTGTACTAGGTTAATGTATCATTATCCAAATCCAACTAAGTTACTGCTAGTCCCCAAAGTTTTCAGAAATGCTGTTTTAGCCCGGGACAGGTTTTCCATGTATCACTTTTGGTCCTTTAGGCGTCCAAGCTCCCTTTCCTTCCTTCGTGAGCTTTCTTTGGCGTCAAGTAAGCCATAAAATGCTGAATTCTGCATCATTTATACCTGAAACTTTGCTAATCATGTTCGTTAGCTCACTTACAGGAAAAAGGACTAAAAGTGCATGAAATATATAATTTGTTCTCGAAACATGGCACAAATATGGGTAAAATATAGCACTATAGGCGTGTAAATTCGCCTATCATCAACACCCCACACTTAAAGCTTTGTTCATTCTCGAACAAAATATCATGTCCCTCTAAACATTACTTTAGGTTTCACAGCAACAACATAAAATATTCGTCAAGACAAGCACAACAATTACCAACAAAGAGTAGTTTTCCGATCATTAGTAGAAAAAGTTTAACCTCCAACATAGACTCGTGATGGTGGTCAACTCATATTCAAAAGTTAAGGTACAAATAATCATACACAACTACCCAAAACTCATCAACCATGTGTGTCTCACAATATATTACCCATAATCACTCATAAGTATAGCATTTTTTTCAAACATGGGTATCAAAATATCCTTGCTCTCACTCTCACAAAGAATTCATATGCAGCAACTGATGACCATAGGCTTGCCCTTAGTGTAATGTTCCACTAAATGTCAGAATGCTAAGCTTAGGATCAAATAGGTCTTTTGATGGTTGTAATGTAGGCTACAGGACGGGTAGGACTATTTTGGCCAGAAATAGTGACTAAGTTCCTAAGCACTTTAGTACATCACATTAAGTCATTAACAGTTTTTCTTTCAAACAACCTTTCTACATTTTTTTTCTACCACCCTTATTCTCCTCTTTTGTTTTTCAATTTTTAAGCATAACTCACTTTTCAGTTTTCTTTTCCTTTTTCTTTTCATAACATACCTCTTATGATAGCACTTCTTTTTCATAGCAATTTCAAGCACCAATGCCTTCTAAAGCATCATACTCACCCAATTTCCTCTTATTTTGTCACATGACTTTACACTTTAAAGTACTCAGGAATTTGGATCAAATTATGGTCTTGAAAAAATAGGTTAGGCTTACATACGAGGTTGTCAAAGAAATAGGCTAAAGGCTCAAAAGGGTTTAACTAGGATGATGTCCATGGGTAGGTAAAACGAAGGTAAACATGTATAGGTTGCCAAAGAAATGCCTAAATCATCTCCTAAACTTACACTCCTTATTTTCGCTTTGCATACATACCAGGCAAGTTCTAGCATCAGCCACAAACATAGAATATACTATTAATCTCGCACACACAAGGCACATGGTCGACTTTATTGGAAGTAATATAGACTCTCGACCCAACAAGTGAAGGATTTGAACCACACAATATCACATAATGAGTCACAACTAGAGCCTAACGTCTCAATAGTCATGATGTTAGCACAAACTCTTGTTATAATCTCATGCTGCCTATTAGAATAATTTCATGCGAAGCTAAGTAAAAAAATTACTATAAGTAAAAAAATTACTACTAAAAAAAACTTAACTTAAACTAAAAAAATGAAACACACAAAAAAAATGAAACAAATAAAACAAAGTAAACAAAGTGAACAAAGTGAACAAACATAGTGAACAAACATAGATGCGGTAGAGAAGTATAGCATGCAATACCGCTACCCCACACTTAAACGGGACACTGCCCTCAGTGGAAAGTAAATACGAAGAACCTGGTCAGTCGGACTCTTCCTCAATGTCGGGGGTCATACCCCCTTCGTCGGAATCATCATAAGAGTCGTCGTCAGAGTTCTCCTCCACGTCGGAATCTGGCAAGTGTCGATCATCATCGGTCGGCACATCATCGTCTAGAGGTTCCTCAAAGTATGTTCCTACTCCACACATCTCCCGTGCATGCATATTCATTGGATAGTCATGGTCCAGCTGTTGGAGCTCTGCAGCAGTTGGAACACGTCCACCACTCATCATTGTACATCGTGTCATGCCATAAAGATGACGGAAGAAACTCTCATCACGAGCATGTCTCTCTGCAGTAGTAAGGTTGACGCCATGTGTTGTTTCAGCATCTTTGACCTTTTTAAGGTCAACCTTCTTCGGGTTATGTGGGAGTTTGTGATCATCTGGTTCCTCTTCGAGATCCTCTTTCCGTAAGATTGCTGTTAACAGATTACCAAAAGTGAAGTGGGACCTTTTGTGGAGTCTGGCCTTCCGCATTGTAGAGCGAATGATTGCCCCAATGTTGATAGGGATATTTGTCATCAAAGCATAGACCAAACACACTCTATCTCTTGATATTTTGGTGTACTGAGTCCCAGGAATAAGGCATGAGTTGACAATACGCAACCAGATTCTTGCTTCCCTATTCAATGGAGCATAGGGGAAGGTGTTGTGTCGTCCAGTGTCTTTTTGTCTACTCCACCTTGCCATGGATCTACTTCCACAAAGTGTGTGTCCTATTGCTCTATAAGGAGGTCTGCTGTACAGCTCTTTGAATGGTGCTGGATCGACCGAAGGTAAGCCAAGAAAGGAGTTGATCCATTCTGCGTTGAGCTGTAAAACTTGGCCCCGAATCTTGACTTCGCTGCCCGTGGTTTTCGGTGACCAGTTGGCGTAAAATTCTCTTGTCAAATAAAGATTACATTCTCCCATGTCGCGGAAGATAAAATCCAGATTCAATGCCATGATTTTTGCCAACATACGCGGCTCCTTCTTTGCTAGGGTGTCCTTGTTGATCAAGTCGACATGAACATATCTTCTTTCCTTGTTGTTCCTATACCATTCTTTGGCTTCCTCCTCAAGAACCCATTTTATTCCAAACATTCGGCGGGGTGATTGCATTGAGGATGATTCTCCTTGGTCCTTGCGACCTCTCTTCTTGCCCTTGTGGGATGTGGTAGCCTTATCTTGTCTCGCTTTAGGTGCCATTGTTCTTGAGATTTGAAAGATATTTGATGTTAGCATCAACTCAATGGAAACAATCTATAAACAAGCCATCGGGGTACCACCCCACACTTAGGTTTGTTGATACAAATCAGTGAAGTGAAGGTGGTCGACTACTTAGACTTCGTCGGCATACGTTTTAAGAGCTATATTCCGACAAGAAAATCTGCGATGTATCACGTCTTGCAACCATTGTACTACTTTCATGTTAGATATAACAATACTACTACATAGGGGTTACATCATGGTATAGTTTCTTTCAACAAGCACAACCTCCTATGTCGGTAGGCAACTATAAGTCTTATCCCGATGAACGGGATAGTCTAACATGTAAGTATCCAGGTAACAAGCTTAAGCAATGTTCATAACCATAGCAATTCCGCAAATAGTATAACAATGCTATTGAAACCACATTCAAGTCGGAAACAAGTCAAGATTATCCTAACGTATATGTTCACTCACATGGTTTTGTATCAACAATCCAAACACATTAACATCACCAATAATCTTTCAAGATGTAGCAATTCATAATAGACATAGCAACGTAGTACTTACGAGAAATAGATGAAGAATAAAAGAGTACTTACGTGATTGAAGCCTTTGGTGATGTTCTTGTGAATTGGAAGAGCAAAAAAAAAATTTTTGAGATGATTTGGGTTGATGTGCGGCGCTTTTAGGTCAGGTTTCAATGTGGTTATGTTTCAAGACCAAGTCCCCTTTATATAGAAAAATAATGGGTCGGGTTTTGACCCATTTAAAAACGGTTTTGGAGACAAAAAGGGTCCATATGCGGCGTATAGTGCTTTGCATAAGTATGGTATATGCGGCGCCTAATGCAAAGCATAAGCTAGCATAGGCGGCGCATAGTGTAATGCATTTAGGGGACATATGCGGCGCATAGTGTATAGCATATGAGATACTGAGACCAAATGCTATAGCATAGGCGGCGCCTATGCCATAGCATACTTAAGCATGGGCGGCGCCTATGTCTTTGCACACTAAATTCCGAGACCTTGGGCTATAGGATAGGTTTTGCATTGTTTGTGGCCTAGTTTTACCTAGGCCTAGCCTTCCTCGATGCCTATTTTGGCATGAGCAATGCTCAATCCATAGCCTTATGCATCACTATTGCTAACTTACCACCTTTAACATACAATACGTCCAAATCGTTGTTTGAAACCAATCTCTTCGTTGAATACCTCTTGCACCCATATTTGCTCAAAACCAATGAAAACGATTAGTACGATGGGTTTACTCCCACCAAGCGCCTTAGTTTTGGTCGTGGCACGACTCATATTTTTGGATTTTCATTTATCAAAAGCAAAACAAGTACTAGAACGAAAGAAAGACAAAACAATAAACGATAAACGATAAAACAATACAACGATGGGTTGCCTCCCATCTAGCACCTTATTTATTGTCGTGGCTCGACATAGTTACCTTGAGTACTTAGACTTTGTCGAGATAAGTGATGGCCATATAATTCATCGAATCAAGAGGACCGATATA
Organism: Capsicum baccatum var. pendulum; assembly: GCA_030864225.1. Classification (NCBI taxonomy): domain Eukaryota; kingdom Viridiplantae; phylum Streptophyta; class Magnoliopsida; order Solanales; family Solanaceae; genus Capsicum; species Capsicum baccatum. The sequence continues at coordinate 127,943,025 of CM061556.1, forward strand.
AGGTTTAACACGTTGGCCATTCACTTTGAAGACAACACCATTATTGTTTTCCAATTCGACTTCTCCAGACAAGTAGACTTGGATAACTTTGTATGGACCAGACCACTTAGACTTTAACTTACCTGGGAAGAGCTTCAATCTGGAGTTGAAGAGAAGTACCATATCATCCTTTTGGAAGTTTCGACGAACAATCCGCTGATCATGATACTTTTTCATCCGCTCCTTGTATAGGTCTGACCTTTCATATGCATGGAGACGGAATTCAACTAATTCGTTCAGCTGCTCCAACCTCAGATTTATTGCATCATCCCAATTCAGATTCAATTGCTTCAACGCCCACAATGCCTTATGTTCGAGCTCGATGGGTAAGTCACAAGCCTTCCCATAAACTAGTTGATAAGGAGACATGCCAATGGGTGTTTTGAATGCGGTCCTATACGCCCATAGTGCATCATCTAGCTTCCGAGACCAATCCTTCCTATTCGCATTAACCGTCTTTGCAAGGATTTACTTGATCTCGCGATTGGAAACCTCTACTTGTCCACTAGTTTGGGGGAGATAAGGCGTGGCTACCTTATGTTGCTTGACACCATACTTGGCCAACACGGATTTGAATAGCTTGTTGCAAAAGTGAGATCCTCCATCACTTATGATAGTACGTGGTACACCAGAGCGAGAGAAGATATTCTTCTTTAAGAATGCTACAATATACTTTCCTTCGTCGTCGGCTAACGCTACAGCTTCAACCCATTTCGAAACATAATCTACAGCAACTAAGATGTACTTCATTCCAAACGAATTCATGAATGGACCCATGAAATCAATACCCCACACATCAAAAAGTTCTACCTCAAGAATTTTGGACATGGGCATCTCATGGTGTGTCGATATAGCACCTTGGCGCTGGCATTGGTCGCACCTTCTAACATAGTCGTAGGCATCTCTAAATATCGAAGGCCAATAATAACCACTTTGCAACACCTTTATTGCCGTCCGATTACCTGCATGATGTCCTCTAACTTGGGAAGTGTGGCATGCTTCCAAAATATTAGGCACCTCTACATGGGATATACATCGTCGAATAATACCATCCGCGCATTGTCGAAACAAATATGGCTCATCCCAATAGTAGTGTTGTACGTCATGCATAAACTTCCTCCTTTGGTGGTAAGATAAATTGGCAGGTATCACATTACTCACCACGAAATTTGCAAAGTCGGCATACCATGGTAGTTTTTCCATTGTTGTTGCTAATATCTCCTCGTCAGGGAATGCATCATCAATCTGAATTTTAGGTTGCGCCACATGCTCATTCTCGAGTCTAGATAGGTGATCAGCCACTTGGTTCTCACAACCTCTTCTATCTTTGACTTCAAAATCAAACTCTTGTAGCAGCAATACCCATCGAATCAACCTTGGTTTTGCATCCTTCTTTGTCATTAGATACCTAAGAGCTGTATGGTCTGTATGAACGATCACCTTAGTACCCAATAGATAGGCACGAAACTTCTCAAACGCATACACAATCGCTAGGAGCTCTTGTTCTGTCACAGTGTAGTTCCTTTGAGCTTCATTTAGGACCTTACTCGCATAGTAAATAGGATGAAATAATTTCTCCTTTCTCTGACCAAGAACGACTCCAATGGCTACACCACTAGCATCACACATGACTTCGAACGGGAGAGACCAATCTGGTGCTACCATGATAGGGGCTTCAATGAGTTTTCCTTTAAGGCATTCGAATGCCTTTAAGCAATCTTCATTAAAGTCAAACTTTGCATCTTTCTCCAATAGTTTGCATAATGGACTAGCAATTTTGGAGAAGTCTTTGATGAACCGACGATAGAAACCTGCATGGCTGAGAAAACTACGAACTCCCTTCACCGAAATTGGAGGTGGTAGCTTCTCAATAGCTTCAATTTTTGCTTGATCAACCTCAATCCCTCTTTCGAAGATTTTGTGCCCAAGAACGATTCCTTCTTGTACCATGAAGTGGCACTTCTCCCAATTCAGCACAAGGTTGAATTCTACACATCTTTGCAATGCCATGCTTAAGTTTGCCAAGCATTCTTCAAAAGACTCGCCAACAACTGAAAAGTCGTCCATAAATACCTCCAAAGTGTCTTCAACCATATCAGAAAAAATAGACATCATACAACGTTGAAAGGTGGCTGGTGCGTTACATAACCCGAATGGCATACGTTTGAAAGCAAACGTACCATATGGGCATGTAAACGTCGTCTTCTCTTGGTCTTTGGGGGCAATACAAATCTGATTGTAGCCTGAATAACCGTCCAAGAAACAAAACCATCCTTTCCCCGCTAATCGATCTAGCATTTGGTCCATGAATGGCATTGGGAAGTGATCTTTGAGTGTCCAAGAATTCAACTTTCGGTAGTCCATGCATACTCTCCATCCAGTGACGGGTCTGAGTGGAATAAGCTCATTCTTCACATTCGCGACCACCGTCATGCCTCCTTTCTTGGGAACATATTATACCGGGCTTACCCATGTACTATCAGAGATTGGATATACAACGCCTGCGTCTAACCACTTGATAATTTCTTTCTTCACCACTTCTTGCATAGGTGGGTTTAGACGTCTTTGATGCTCAATGGTGGGTGTGCAATTTTCTTCAAGCTGAATTTTATGTGTACAAATCTTCGGTGGAATACCAATAATATCCGCAATGGTCCATCCAATGGCTCTAATATACTTCCGTAGAATAGTAATAAGAGCTGCAACTTGTTACTCACCCAAATCGGCTGCCACAATGACTGGAAGTGTGTTTCCTCTTCCTAAGAATGCGTACTTTAAAGGCCTTGGCAGCTCCTTCAATTCTAATGTGGGTGGCTCCTCAATAGATGGATTAGCTGGTGGTGTGGGTCGATTCTTGAGATCAAAGTCCAGCTTCTTGGGAGCATAGCGAAATGTCCCTAATCCCGATAGAGCACAAATAGCTTTTTCACAATTTTTAGCATCCTCAGTCTCTCCATTCATGAGCACAACTGCCAAAGGGTCATCAATAATTTTCTCTTCTTCAAGTAATTCTTTCTTATCATCAAAGAAAACATCAGCCACCAAAAATACACTCAGATCTTTGGGTTGCTTCATTGATTTGCACACATCAAAGCGAACCACTTCGTTATTTATTCGGAATGAAAGCTCATTAGCTCTCAAATCAATGAGCACACTTCCTGTAGCAAGGAAAGGGCATCCCAAGATTATGGGAACTTCTGAGTCTGCCTCACAATCCAAAATGACAAAGTCTGCCGGAAAGATAAATCAAGAAACCTTTACCAATACGTCACATAGAATACCAACAGGTCATTTTACCTATCTATCCGCCATGACAAGCCTCATGTTGGTTGGAGTAGGATTACCCAACCCCAACTTCTTATAGATTGATAATGGGATCAAATTTATGCTGGCTCCTAAGTCACATAATGCTTTGGCAAAATTCAAAGATCCAACGGTACAAGGAATAGTGAAAGCTCCGGGGTCGGCCTTCTTCTGAACTATCGATCGGGTAGCGATTGCGCTGCAATGATGAACATCTTCTTTCAACTCATAACTTGCTGCCCGCTACTTTGTCAAAAGATCCTTCATAAATTTTGCATACCCAGGCATTTGTTCAAGTGCCTCCACCAATGGAACATTAATGGTCAGCTGCTTTAACATAGTCATGAATTTGCTGAACTTCGTGTCATCCGCCACCTTCTTCAATCTTTGGGGAAAAGGTGGTGGTGGGTATGGAAGTGTTCTCTCCATGGATTTCTTCTCCTATTGCTTCCATTTTTCCACTTTTTCAGGCTGCACGTCGCTGGGTGTGACGTCCTTGACGTCTTCCGCGGACTCCTCCCCTATTGCGTTGTCATCCAAGTCCGCGGCTTCGTCAACCACTTGCTTGCCTTTTGCTGAAGTTTCCAGAACCTTACCACTTCTGGTAGTGATGGCCATGCATGACCCATCATTCCTTGGGTTTTGCACAGTATCGCTAGGTAGAGTGCCGGCCTTTCTTTGATTGAGTGCTGCTGAAAGTTGGCTCAATTGCTGCTCTATTTGCTTGATTGAAGTAGAATGTGAATCAACTAATTGTTTCATGGAGGACAAATCATTAATTACCTCCGTTACTCCCGCGCTCGTTGCTTCCACTCCTTTCAATAATTTAGCCATCATGTCTTCCATACTTCCAAAATTAGATGTGGTGGTGTCACGTCTACCAGGGGGAACGTACAACCACTCTTTTCATTTTTATTCTTCCAACTACCTTGGTCTTTGTTTCCAAATTTATCATAATAGTTCCAACCTTGGTTTCCTTGGGCATTCCCGCGGAAACCCCCCTGATTGTTCAAGTAGTTGGCCTCCTCTTCCGAATCAGATTCGTCTCTTCCTTTTGACGCAATAGCTTTCACTTTTTCGGTCTTCCCTGATAATAAATGCTTTGTAAGAAGATCCATTTGTGTTTTCAAATGCGCCATATCTTGATCACGTTCTTCTTCTCTTCTCCTTTGCTCTGCAGTCATGCCAATAGATAAAGTGGGGCTTGCTACCTCGGAATCCCTGGTATGCCAAACTCTACTTTGTTTCATCATACGATCTAGCATATTGCTTGCTTGACCAAAGGTGAGGTCCATAAAAGATCCTCCAGCTGCATTATCCACCACTGGTTTAGTTATTGAATTCAAGGCTCTATATAATATCTCCATTGTGTGAACATTAGTCATATGATGGTTTGGGCATCTCGCTAGCTTTGTCTTGAACCTCTCCCATGTTTCGTGAAGAGCTTCAGTAGGAAGTTGACGAAAGTTGCTGATTTCATCTCTCAATTGTGCTCTTTTGGATGACGGAAAGAATCTTTCTAGGAAAGCGTCTCTCAATTGCCTCCAATTTGTAATTCAATCAGGAGTCAGCCCATTCAACCATAGTGTTGCCTCCCCAGACAGAGACAATGGAAATACACATAATCGAATTGCATTCTGACCAACACCAGGATTGTCAAACGACTTGCATGTAGAAATAAAGTTGATGAGATGTATATTCGGATCATCGCCTGCTAGTCCACCAAATAATCCCTTGAGTTGCAAAAGCTGAATCATGGTGCTAGTGATATTGAACTTGGCTCCGGGTGCCAATGGCGAAAGAATAATAGATCCTGTGGCACCAACTCCATCCAAATCGTCATCATCGTCATCAAAAGGAATCTGTACAGCTCGGCGATCAGGCCTCAATCGCGCTTGACGATCTCTCCTCTGCATGGGTGTCGCCACCTCAGTAGTATACCGTGGGTTTAGTAGCTCCTCATCGCCCAGGTCCTCATCATCAGGAATTGTTGCACGACCTGGGTTATCAATATTCTGTTGATGCACTTGAGCAGTTATCCTTTCAATTTCACATTGTGCATCCATTGGTGCACTGAACAAACCTGAATAAAACAAAAACAAAAACTAAAAGTAAAAGTACGAGAATCTTTGACCAAAGGGTCTAGTAATTATCACAAACTTAATTGACACTTGTATTCCCCGGCAACGGTGCCAATTTTTGATAACGCTCAATCTACAGCTCTCGTGGGAGTGTAAAGCGGTCGTTAGCAAATATAGAACCCAACAGGGTTGGGTATCGATCCCTCAGGGAATAGCTTGGTCAACAAGTAAGCAACGATTACTAGACTTTTAGTGCAAGTCTCGTAAAAAGGGGGGATTGTAATGTGTAACCACAATATTAAAGTAAAAACTGAAAATAGCAACGTAAAAAGAAAGAATGTTTAGTATGTTGTAAAACAATGAGAATTGAAGCGTTGGGGGTATGTCCACCTTATGAGTTATACGTCTCTATTGGCTATGAGTGTGTTGAATTCCAATAGGCATGTGCTTATAGAGAATTGTATTCGATGGTAAATCCAGGCGTCTTTCGACCTATTCGAGGATTATTTCACTTTAACTCTTTCGAGCTTAAAGCGTATCTAACGGTACAAATTCTCCAAGAGGTTAATCCAGTTACGACACTAACTGTTTAATAGGGGATGGGACCCTACTACCTTGACACTATCTCTTTTCCAAACAAATAACCTTTCTTTCGAACAAGTTAAATGTTATACTGGCGTATTCTTGTGTTTGCAACCACAAAGAATTTAGATTAAGATGAAGAGAATAATGATATAAGCAGCATACGTGTCACGAACTCACAAAATCACAGCAATAGATAGTATCTCATTCGGCTTCTATAACCCCAACTGAGAAGTTTAGTTACCCATGAGTGCGAAGGAGATCACGATTGACATTGTTGTTATACCACAATATTGATTAATTTCGTGTAGCTCAAGTGGTAGGCGTTTAGGCGTGAATTCCTAGGCAAAGTAACGATTCTCTTGTTGCGGAAATTAAGAATAGATGAATAGAAGAAGAAAAATAGAATTAATGGAAAGATTAGAAGAGTTGTAGAATTGTTTGTAGAATAGAATGTTGAATAAGAGAGGAATGTATATAGATTCTTATAAATCTCTAGCATGATAGGGTATTTATACTACCCATATCCTAATCCTACTAGGCTAATGAAATACTTAACCCAATTGTACTAGGTTAATGTAACATTCTCCTAATCCAAATAAAGTAATGAAATACTTAACCCAATTGTACTAGGTTAATGTATCATTATCCAAATCCAACTAAGTTACTGCTAGTCCCCAAAGTCTTCAGAAATGCTGTTTTAGCCCGGGACAGGTTTTCCATGTATCACTTTTGGTCCTTTAGGCGTCCAAGCTCCCTTTCCTTCCTTCGTGAGCTTTCTTTGGCGTCAAGTAAGCCATAAAATGCTGAATTCTGCATTATTTATACCTGAAACTCTGCTAATCATGTTCGTTAGCTCACTTACAGGAAAAAGGACTAAAAGTGCATGAAATATATAATTTGTTCTCGAAATATGGCACAAATATGGGTAAAATATAGCACTATAGGCGTGTAAATTCGCCTATCATCAGTGCCTTATTTCTTATGTGCTTCCTAAGTGGGAGCTTGAATAGATATTATAAGCCTTATCGAGCATGATTTACCTTATCACAATGGAAAAACAACGAGTTATGAGTTGATATGATATAAATGGTGTCTTATATGTATATTAATTCCAATGGTTCCTAACTAAAACTGATATCATAAATTGTTGACATATTTGCTTGGTTTCTGAATTCACATATACACATATTCAATGGATTGTTTAACTTCATACGGATGTGATTATGAGCATAACATCCTTATTTCACGTATATACATTCATGAGATATTGGTATCATTGAGAAACACTAATGTTTGAAAGAAAATGAGACACTTTAAAAATGCTTAGATCAAGAGATGTGCCGGTTAGGTAGATTGAGATATAAGATTGAGATTTATGAAAATTCTGAGACAAAGTATATGCGTTGGAAACCCCCCATGAGTCCTATCTTTGGAGCTTGAGGCTCGGTAGGTGTACGCAGAAAGTTATTTCATAATTTCCAACATATTTCATCATCATCATCATCATTACATACCATATACATCTACATTTTGGTGTTAACTACACTCTTCTTGTTGTTTACTCCGTTTATGCTTACTTCCGTGATTACTTGTTTTCTTCTTTTACTTTCTGTATTTATATTAGAACTCTTATTGAAGACAATCTGAGCTGCCATTTGGAAACTTTTCTGTTTGCAAATGACGTGCTCATAATATACTTGTATTATTATCTGCTTTGCTATGCGGGCCTTTGATATCTATTGAGCCAAAGTATACTGTACTTACTTCTATTGTGCCCTTTTAATGTAGATCCTAGTTCGAGTACCATGTGTGCCGACTAATCTTTGTACAAAGATTTTGAGTTTTCTAGGTACTGATATACTCCAGAGTTTGGGGCTGATTCAGACCTCATCCATGTTTATTTGTCTTTACTTATAACTCAAAGATATATTATGTATTATTAAGTATTCAGATCACTGTTTAGATATTTTTCACTTGTATCACCAGATTTTTGAAATTTATGAAATTTCTTTAAGACTTTCACTATATTTTGTTGTTGTATTAGCCTAACTTTACTCTAGAAATCTTATTTTAACCTGTATTTATTTCATATTTCATTTTATTTTTTGTTGGGTGTCGGCTTACTTATCAAGGATAGCCGCGATAAGTGCCATCTTGACCTCTACTTTTGGGCCGCAACAAATTGGTACCAAGGTTCTAGGTTTATCGGTCTCATAAGTGTAAAAGAAGGATGACTAGTAGAGTCTCACAGATCAATATGTAGGCATCTGTATCTATCTTTGAGAGGCTATAAGATGTCTTTAGGAAAATATTCTCAAATTTGATTCCTTATCATGCGAGTTATTCATACCCAACGCTCTAAAATGGTATTCTATTTGTTTCTATGCAGATGGTGAGGACTAGGTCCATAGATGCTAGGGATATTGAGCCTGCATCAAATTTGGAAGCCCTAGTTTAAGGATGGGGCAAAGGTCATGGAAGACCTAGAGATAGAGGATGGACACGATGAGCTACCCCAGTTAGAGGACATGCTAGGAAGGCCTCTCCCAATCCTAAGGTTGAGTATGAGAGAGATGACTATCAGATAGGGTTGTGGGGTCCACTCAAGTTCCACAAAGTTTAGTTGACACCTTAGTGATTTAGGTTTTATTGATTCGACTTTTAAGTTGTTTGGAGGGTGTTCCTGTTGTGCCCAAGAGCACACGCAAGCATACGTGATCCACCTAAGTAATATAGTGGCCTTAAGAAAGCCAAGTATCGATCCCACAAAGACTAGTGTTAAGCAACTATTTAATTCTAGTTTAACTATTAAGATTAAATCTGTGCAATTGTAACCACAAGAGTTTGAGAGTAATAACTAAATGTAAACTTAAACAATGCAATAAATTAAAGGCTTGAACAGTCATGAGGAGACATCTAGAGATAAGGCTCTATGAACAATCATACTAAGTTATAGAACTTCATTAGTTAGGTTACGTATCTTTGTTGTTAGTCCATGGGGTTGATACTTTGATTATGGCCCTCCAAAGCTCTAATCAATTATCTAACTTAGCCCCACAACTACATCGTTGAGTGTGGATGCTAGAACTAAGTTAATTGCATTCATATTTCATCCCATCATTGAAAAAAATAGGGCACATAGGTATTATCCTAAATGTAAATCAAAACTTCATTTATCAGAGATTACGATCCTATTCTATTTATCCCACGTTCTATCCTATCGTTCCTCTATTCATGTTCACAATAGAATTATATATGTATTTTAAGGGTCGCTAATCCTTAAAATAGTGATAAAAAGGATAAACAAAAACCAACAATGATCAATAACCAAAACCAATTCAATTTATAACAATAGTAATCATGTTCTTAGCATTAACCCCAAAAAAGGGCGTTTAGCCACTCATAGACGTAACAAGAATCATAATGAAATAATCCATGTATAGATCCAAGAATAAACTAAATATAAACAGTAAAAACCCTAATATAAGACTTTTAAAGTGTCTGTTAATCCCCCAAGGTCATCCAAGGTGTCTACAATAATGTTTAAGTGTCCTATTTATACTTGGAACAAGGGTGCCTAGGGTCCACGGAACACTAATATAATAGGGTTATACTGTTTTTTTCCATTTTATTTGGAAAAAAGGGTGTTCCACTCCCTTATTGCGCCATTTAGGCAGCATGACACGCCAATGAGTCCAAAATATTCAGATTTTTTCAAGCCTTCTCCCATCTGTTTGTCCTTCAAGTCCAAGCTTTATGGTGCCTTTTACTCATGTTTTACATCTTTTACATCAACTATATATCATATTTATCAAATAAATAAGATTCATGCAACATCAAATACCACAATTTAGAGTCCAAAACATCATAGAATCCAACACAATGAACTAGGAAAGAACATAGCTCAAGCTAAGTATACTAGTTTTCGCGTTTTAACTTAAACTTAATGTTTTGACTCCAAAATCATTATGAACACATGTAACATAAAATTACATAACTAAAAACTTAAATTCTTATTCATATCAAGATTAACTCAATAAGAACAAGATAAATTCTCTAAACTAAGCTAAATCAAACCGAATAACAACACTTCGGTGCATAAATCCACCTAAGATCATCACCGTACACTTAAAGTCTTGTTCTTCCTCGAACAACTCTTTAATCTAACCATCACATAAAGGGAGAATCCAATGATAACGCTCAATCTACAGCTCTCGCAGGAGTGTAAAGCGGTCGTTAGCAAATATAGAACCCAACCTGGGTTGGGTATCGATCCCACAGGGAATAGCTTGGCCAACAAGTAAGTAAAATTACTAAACTTTTGGTGCAAGTCTCGTAAAAAGGGGGGATTCTTGTCTTGCAAGTAATGTAAATAAAGTAATGCAGTAAAAGCTGAAAATAACAAAGTAAAAGGAGAGAGATTGTTACGTTGGTTGTAAACAATGAGAATTGAAGCGTTGGGGTTATGTCCACCTTCTGAGGTATACGTCTCTATTGGCTATGAGTGTGTAGAATTATGACATGCAATTGCTTATAGAGAATTGTATTCGATGGTAAATCCAAGCGTCTCTCGACCCAAACAAGGACTATTTCACTTTAACTCTCTCGAGCTTAAAGCGTGTCTAACGGTACAAATTCTCCAAGAGGTTAGTCCAGTTACGGCACTAGCTTTTTAATAGGAAAGGGTGTCCTACTACCTTGACATTATCTCTTTTCCAGACAAATAACCTTTCTCTCGAACAAGTTAAATGTTAGACTGGCGTATTCTTGCGTTTGCAACCGCAAAGAATGTGGATTAAGATGAAGAGAATAATGATATAAGCAATATACGTGTCTTGAACTCACAAACTCACAGCAGTAGATAGTAACTCATTCGGCTTCCATAACCCCAACAGAGAAGTTTAGTTACCCATGAATGCGAAGGAGATCACGATTGACATTGTTATTATATCACGATATTGAGTAATGGCGTGTAGATCACGTGATAGGCGTGTAGCGTGTTTCCTTGGCTTGGTAACGATTCTCTTGTTGTGGAATTTAAGAATAGAAGAAGAATAGAATTAATGGAAAGATTAGAAGAGTTGTAATTGAGAAGTAGAATGTGTCTCTCCACTAAGGGAGGACTTAATTAAAAATCTCTAGCATGATAGGGTATTTATAATACTCCTATCCTACTCCTACTATGCTAATGAAATAAATAACCAAATCCTACTAAACTAAGGAAATAATTAACCCATTTGTACTAGGTTAATGTAACATTCTCCTAATCCAAATAAACTAATGAAATACATAACCCAATTGTACTAGGTTAATGTATCATTGTCAAAATCCAGCTTTGTGTCTGTAAGTCCCCAAAGTCTTCAGAAATGCTGTTTTAGCCCGGGATAGATTTTCCATGCAGCAGTTTTGGTCCTTAGGCGTGTAGACTTTCTTCCCTTCCTTTGTGATCTTTCTTTTGCGTCAAGTAAGCCATAAAATGCTGTATTTTGCATCATTTATACTTGAAACTTTACTAATCATGTTCGTTAGCTCATTTACAGGAAAAAGGACTAAAAGTGCATGAAATATATAATTTGTTCTCAAAACTAGGCTAAAATATGGGCAAAATATATTGATATAGGCGTGTAAATTCGCCTATCATCAACACCCCACACTTAGAGCTTTGTTCGTCCTCGAACAACATATCATGTCCTTCTAAACATCAACTTAGGGTTTTTACAGCAACAACACAAAATATTCTTCAAGACAAGCACAACAATTATCAACAAAGAGTAGCTTTTCGATTATAAGTAGAAACAATTTAACCTCTAGCATAGACTCGTGATGGTGATAAACTCGCATGCAAACGTTAAAGTGCATAGAATCATATAGAACTATCCAAAGCTCATCAACCATGTGTGTCTCACAATATAGTTCCCATAATTACTCACAAATATAGCATATTTTTCAAACATGGGTATCAAAATATCCTTGCTCTCGCTCTCACAAAGAATTCATATGTAGCAACTGATGACCATAGGCTTGCCCTTAGTGTAGTACTCCACTAAATGTCAGAATGTTAAGATTAGGATCAAGTAGGTCTTTTGATGGTTGTAATGTAGGCTAAGGGACGGGTAGGACTATTTTGGCCAGGAATAGTGACTAAGCTCCTAAGCGCTTTAATACATTGTATCATTGACACTTTTTTCTTTCAACCTTTCTTCTTTCTTTTATTCTACCACCCTTGTTCTCCTCTTTTGTTTTTCAATTTTAAGAGCAACTCACTTTTCAGCTTTCTTTTCCTTTTTCTTTTCACAACATACCTCTTATGATAGCACTTTCTTTTTCATAACACATTCAAGCACCATTTACAATTTAAAGCATCATACTTACCCAATTTCCTCTTATGTTGTCACATGACTTTTTTTTTAATTTAAAGCACTTAGGAATTTGGATCAAATTACGGTCTTGAAAAAAATGGATTAGGCTTACATACAAGGTTGTCAAAGAAATAGGCTAAAGGCTCAAAAGGGTTTAACTAGGGATGATGTCCATGGGTAGGTAAAACTGAAGGTAAACAAATATAGGTTGCCAAAGAAATGCCTAAATCATCTCCTAATCTTACACTCCTTATTTTTACTTTGCATACATACCAGGCAAGTTCTAGCATCAGCCACAAACATAGAAGATACTATTAATCTCACACACACAAGGTACATGGTCGACTTGATTGGAAGTAATATAGACTCTTGACCCAACAAGTGAAGGAATTGAATCACAAAATATCACATAACGAGTCACAACTAGAGTCTAAATGTCTCAATAGTCACAATTGTAACACATACTCTTGTTATAATCTCATGCTGCCTATCAAAATAATTTCATGCGAAGCTAGAAAAAATTTACTCCTAAAAAAACTTAACTTAACTAAAAAAAATCAAAACACACACAAAAAAAAGTAAACAAACATAGATGCAAATAGAGAAGTATAGCATGCGATACTGCCACCCCACACTTAAACGGGACACTGCCCTCAGTGGAAAATAATTACGAAGAACCTGGTTAGTCGGACTCTTCCTCAATGTCGGGGGTTATACCCCCTTCGTCTGAATCATCATAAGAGTCATCGTCAGAGTTCTCCTCCTCGTCAGAATCAGGCAAGCGTCGATCGTCATCAGTCGGCACATCATCATCTAAAGGTTCCTCAAAGTATACGCCTACTCCATAAATCTCCCGTGCATGCATGTTCGTTAGGTAGTCATGGTCCAGCTGTTGGAGCTCTTCAGCAGTTGGAATTCGTCCACCACTCATCATAGTAAATCGTGTCATGCCATAGTGATAACGGAAGAAACTCTCATCACGAGCATGTCTCTCCGCAGTAGTAAGGTTGACACCATGAGTTGTTTCAGCATCTTTGACCTTGGTGAGGTCAACCTTCTTTGGGTTATGTGGGAGTTTGTGGTCAGCTGGTTCCTCTTCGATATCCTCGTTCCACAAGATTGCTGTCAACAAATTTCCAAATGTGAAGTGGGACCTTTTGTGGAGTCTGGCCTTCCTCATGGTAGAGCGAATGATTGCCCCAAAGTTGATAGGGACATTCGTCATCAAAGCATAGACTAAACACACTCTATCTCTTGATATCTTGGTGTATTGAGTCCCAGGAATAAGACATGAGTTGACAATGCGCATCCAGATTCTTGCTTCCCTATTTAGTGGAGCATAGGGGAAGGTGTTGTGTCGGCCTATTTCTTTATGTCTGCCCCACCTTGCCATCGATCTGCTTCCACAAAGTGTGTGTCGTATTGCTCTATAAGGAGGCCTGCTGTACAGCTCTTTGAATGGTGCTGTGTCGACCGAAGATAAGCCAAGAAAAGAGTTGATCCAATCCGCGGTGAGCTGTAACACTTGGCCCCGAATTTTGACTTCATTTCCTATTGTGTTCGGCGACCAGTTGGCATAAAATTCTCTTGTTAAATCAAGGTTGCATTCTCCCATGTCGCGGAAGATGAAATCCAGCTTCAATGTCATTATTTTTGCCAACATACGCGGCTCCTTCTTTGATAAGGTCTCCTTGTTGATCAAGTCGATGTGCACATATTTTCTTTCTTTGTTGTTGCTGTACCAAGCTTTGGCTTCTTCTTCAAGAACCCATTTTATTCCAAACATTCTGTGGGGTAGTTGTGCTGAGGATGATTCTCCTTGGTCCTTTCGACCTCTCTTTTTGCCCTTTTGGGAAGTGGTAGCCTTCTCCTTGCCTTGCCTTGATTTAGGTGCCATTGTACCTGAGACTAGAATTAGTGTTAGTTGCAGCACAATCTCACTTGATACAATCTATAAGCGAGCAATAGGGGTACCACCCCACACTTAGATTTGTTACCACAAATCAGTGAAGTGAAAGTGGTCGATTACTCAGATTTCGTCGACATACGTTTTAGGATTGTATTCCGACAAGAAAGTCAGCAATGCATCACTTACTTGCAGCCATTGGACTACTTTCATGGTAGATATAGCAACACTACTACATAGGGGTTACCACATGGAATAGTTATTCTTACAACAATCACAACCTCTTATGTCGGTAGGCACTATAAGTCTTATCCCGATGGCCAGGATAGTCTAACATGTAAGTATCCAAACAACAATCTTAAGCACTGTTCATATCCCAAGTAATTCCGTAAAATATCATAACAATGCTATTGAAACCAAATTCAAGTCGGAAACAAGTCAAGATTTTCCTACGTATTTGTTCACTCACATGATTTTGTATCAACTATCCAAACACATGAACATCACCATCAATCTTATACGATTTAGCAATTTATAATAAACATAGCAACGTAGTACTTACGAGAAATAAATAAAGAATAAGAGAGTACTTACTTGCTTGAAGCTTGTGGAGATGGTTTTGTGAATTGGAAGAGCAAAAGAAGAAAATTTTGAGATGATTTGGAAGAGTATGCGGCGCCTTTAGGGTATATTCTAGTGTGGTTGTGTTATAAAACTAAGTCCCCTTTATATAGGAAGAGTATGGGTCGGGTTATGACCCATTTACAATCGGTTTTGGAGACAAAATTCCCACATATGCGGCGCATAATGCTTAGCATAGACATGACATATGCGGCGTATTGTCTATAGCATAGTGGGACATATGCGCCGCATAGTCTATGGCATTTGTAGACATATGCGCCGCATAGTCTATGGCATATGAGATACTGAGACCAAATGCCATAGCATAGGCGGCGCATAGTCAAAAGCATACCTAGGAATAGGCGGCGCATAGTGTATAGCACACTAGATTCCGAGACCTTAGGCTATAGGATAGGTTGTGCATCGTTCGTGGCCTAGTTTTACCAAGGCCTAGCCTTCCTCGAAGCCTATTTTGGCGTGAGAAAGGCTCAATCCATAGCCTTATGCATCACCGTTCCTAACTTACCAACTTTACCATACAATGCGTCCAAATCGTCAATTGAAATCAATCTCCTCGTTGAATACTTCTTGCACCTATATTTGCTCAAAACAACTGAAAATGATTAGTACGATGGGTTGCCTCCCACCAAGCGCCTTAGTTTTGGTCGTGGCACGACTCTTATTTTTGGATTTTCATTTATAAAAAACGAAACAAGTACCAAAACGACAAAACAATAGAACGATAAAATGATAAAACGATGGGTTGCCTACCATCTAGCGCCTTATTTATTGTCGTGGCTCGACGTAATAATCTCGAGTACTTAGACTTCGTCGAGATAAGTGATGGCCATGTTGTTCATCGAGTCAAGAGGACCGATATAAGGCTTAACACGTTGGCTATTCACTTTGAAAACAACACCTTTATTGCCTTCCAATTCGACTACTCCAGACGAGTAGACTTGGATAACTTTAAATATACCAGACCACTTCGATTTTAACTTACCTGGGAAGAGCTTAAATCTGGAGTTAAAGAGTAGTACCATGTCACCTTTTTGGAAGTTTCGTCGAACAATCCGCTGATCATGATACTTCTTCATCCGCTCCTTATATAAATCCGATCGTTCATATGCATGGAGACGGAATTCACCTAGTTCGTTCAGCTGCTCCAACCTCAGATTCTTCACATCATCCCAATTCAAGTTCAATTGCTTCAATGCCCACAATGCCTTGTGCTCGAGCTCAATGGGTAGATGACAAGCCTTCCCATAAACTAGCTGATAAGGTGACATACCAATGGGTGTCTTGAAAGCAGTCCTATACACCCATAGTGCATCATCTAGCTTCCTAGACCAATCCTTCCTATTAGCATTAACTGTCTTTGCAAGGATTTGCTTGATCTCACGATTGGAAACCTCTACTTGTCCACTAGTTTGGGGATGATAAGGCATAGCCACCTTATGTTGCTTGACACCATACTTAGCCAATACAGATTTGAATAGCTTGTTTCAAAAGTGAGATCCTCCATCACTTATGATAGTACGAGGTACTCCAAAGCGAGAGAAGATATACTTCTTTAAGAACACTAAAACACGCTTTCCTTCATTGTCGGCCAATGCTACAGCTTCAACCCATTTTGAAACATAATCCACCACAACCAAGATGTATTTCATTCCAAACGAATTCACGAATGGACCCATGAAATCAATACCCCACACATCAAAGAGTTCTACCTCCAGAATTTTGGACAGGCACCTTGACGTTGGCATTAGTCACACCTTCTAACATAGTCATATGCATCTCTGAATATCGAAGGCCAATAATAACCACTTTGCAAAACTTTTCTTGCCATTCGATTGCCTGCATGATGTCCTCCAACTTGCAAAGTGTGGCATGCTTCTAATATAGTGGGAACTTCTTCATGGGATATACATCGTCGAATGATACCATCCGCGCATCTTCGAAACAAATAAGGCTCATCCCAATAGTAGTGCTGAATGTCATGCATAAACTTCCTTCTTTGATGGTAGGATAAATTGGCAGGTAGCATATTACTCACCACAAAATTTGCAAAATCAGCATACCATGGTAATTTCTCCACTGTTATTGCTAATATATCCTCGTCAGGGAATGCATCATCAATTTGAATTTCAAGTTGCGCCACATGTTCATTCTCAAGTCGAGATAGATGATCGGCCACTTGGTTCTCGCAACCTCTTCTATCTTTGACCTCAAAATCGAACTCTTGCAGCAGCAATACCCATCGAATCAACCTTGGTTTTGCATCCTTCTTCGTCATTAGATACCTAGGAGATGCATGGTCTGTATGGACGATCACCTTAGTACCCAATAGGTAGGCACGAAACTTCTCAAATGCATACACAACCGCTAGGAGCTCTTGTTCAGTAACAGTGTAGTTACTTTGGGCTTCATTTAGGACCTTACTCACATAGTAGATAGGATGAAATAGTTTCTCCCTTCTCTGTCCAAGAACAGCACCAACGGCTACACCACTAGCATCACACATGACTTCGAACGGGAGTGTCCAATCTGGTGCTACCATGATAGGGGCTTCAATGAGTTTTCCTTTAAGGCATTCGAATGCCTTTAAGCAATCTTCATTAAAGTCAAACTTCGCATCTTTCTCCAGTAGTTTGCACAATGGACTAGAAATTTTGGAAAAGTCTTTGATGAATCTATGATAGAACCCAGCATGGCCAAGAAAACTACGAACTCCCTTCACCGAAACTGGAGGCGGTAGCTTCTCAATAACCTCAATTTTTGCTCGATCAACCTCTATTCCTCTTTCGGAGATCTTGTGCCCAAGAACGATTCCTTCTTTTACCATGAAGTGACACTTCTCCCAATTCAGCACAAGGTTGAACTCTACACATCTTTGCAATGCCATGCTCAAGTTTGCCAAACACGCTTCAAAAGACTCACCAATAACTGAAAAGTCATCCATAAATACCTCCAAAGTGTCTTCAACCATATCAGAGAAAATAGACATCATACAATGTTGAAAGGTGGCTGGTGCGTTACATAACCCGAATGGCATACGTTTGAAGGCAAACGTACCATATGGGCATGTAAACGTTGTATTCTCTTGGTCTTCGGGAGCAATACAAATCTGATTATAACCTGAATAACCATCCAAGAAGCAAAACCATCCTTTCCCTGCTAATCGATCTAGCATTTGGTCCATAAATGGCACGGGGAAGTGATCCTTGAGTGTCCAAGAATTCAGCTTGCGGTAGTCCATGCATACTCTCCATCCAGTAATGGGCCTGAGTGGAATAAGCTCATTCTTCGCATTTGCGACCACCGTCATGCCTCCTTTCTTGGGAACATATTATACCGGGCTTACCCATGTACTATCAGAGATTGGATATACAACGCCTGCGTCTAACCACTTGATAATTTCTTTCTTCACCACTTCTTGCATAGGTGGGTTTAGACGTCTTTGATGCTCAATGGTGGGTGTGCAATTTTCTTCAAGCTGAATTTTATGTGTACAAATCTTCGGTGGAATACCAATAATATCCGCAATGGTCCATCCAATGGCTTTAATATGCTTGCGTAAGATTGCAATAAGAGCTGCAACTTGTTGCTCACCCAAATCGGCTGCCACTATGACTGGAAGAGTGTTTTCGCTTCCTAGGAATGCGTACTTTAAATGACTTGGCAGCTCCTTCAATTCTAACGTGGGTGGT
The DNA here is from genome assembly GCA_030864225.1 of Capsicum baccatum var. pendulum. Taxonomy (NCBI): domain Eukaryota; kingdom Viridiplantae; phylum Streptophyta; class Magnoliopsida; order Solanales; family Solanaceae; genus Capsicum; species Capsicum baccatum. The sequence goes on from CM061556.1 coordinate 127,961,629, forward strand.
TCTTCAATAGATGGCTTAGCTAGTGGTGTGGGTCAATTCTTGAGATCAAGATCCAGCTTCTTGGGAGTATAGCGATAGGTCCCTAATCCCGATAGAGCACAAATAGCTTCTTCAGAAATTTTAGCATCCTCAATCTCTCCTTTCATGAGCAAAACCTCCAAAGGATCATCAAGAATTTGCTCTTCTTCAAGTCGTTCTTTCTCATCATCAAGGACAACATCAGCCACAGAAAATACACTCAGATCTTTGGGTTTCTTCATTGATTTGCAAACATCAAAATGAACCACTTCGTCATTTATTCAGAATGAAAGCTTATTAGCTCTCAAATCAATGAGCACACTTCCTATAGCAAGGAAAGGGCGCCCCAAGATTATGGGAACCTTAGAATCTGCTTCACAATCCAAGATGACAAAGTCTGCTGGGAAGATAAATGAAGAAACCTTTACCAAGACATCGCATAAAATACCAACAGGTCATTTTACCGACCTATCCGCCATTACAAGCCTCATATTGGTTGGTGTAGGATCTCCTAACCCCAACTTCTTTTAGATCGATAATGGCATCAAGTTGATGCTGTCTCCTAAATCACATAATTCTTTGGCAAAGTTCAAAGATCCGACGATGCAAGGAATAGTGAAAGCTCCGGGGTCGGCCTTCTTCGGAACTATCGATCGGGTAGCAATTGCACTACAATGATGCACATCATCCTTCAGCTCATAACTTGCTGCCCTCTTCTTAGTCAAAAGATCTTTCATAAACTTCGCATACCGAGGCATTTTTTCAAGTGCCTCAACCAGTGGAACATTAATGGTCAGTTGCTTCAACATAGTCATAAATTTGCTGAACTTAGTGTCATCCGCCACCTTCTTCAATCTTTGGGGAAAAGGTAGTGGTGGGTATGGAAGTGTTCTCTCCGTGGCTTTCTTCTCCTCTTGCTTCCGTTTTTCCCTTTTTTCAGGCTGTACGTCGCTAGGTGTAACGTCCTTGACATTGGAAGTAGTTGTTGCGGCATCATCTCCTTTTGCAACATCACTAGGTGTAACGTCCATGTCCGCAATTTCGTCAACCACTTGCTTGCCTGTTGCTGAAGTTTCCAGCACCTTACCACTTCTGGTAGTGATGGCCATGCATGACCCATCATTCCTTGGGTTTTGCACTGTATCGCTCGGTAAGGTGCCAACCTTTCTTTGATTGAATGCTGCTGAAAGTTGGCTTAATTGCTGCTCTATTTGCTTGATAGAAGTGGAATGAGAATCAACTAATTGCTTCATGGAGGCCAAATCATTAATCACCTCCGTAACTCCCGCGCTCGTTGCTTCCACTCCTTTCAATAACTTAGCCATCATGTCTTCCATACTTCCAGAATTAGATGTGGTGGTGTCACGTCTACCAGGGGGAACGTACAAACCACTCTTTTCATTGTTTTTCTTCCAACTACCTTGGTCTTTGCTTCCAGATTTATCATAATAGTTCCAACCTTGGTTTCCTTGGGCATTCCCGCGGAAACCCCCCTGATTGTTCAAGTAGTTAGCCTCCTCTTCAGAATCAGATTCGTCTCTTCCTTTTAGCGCTACAACTTTCACTTTTTTGGTCTTCCCTGATAATAAATGCTTTGTCAGAAGATCCACTTGTGCTTTCATGTGCGCCATGTCTTGATCACGTTCTTCTTCTCTTCTTCTTTGGTCTGCAGTCATGCCAATAGATAAAGTGGGGCTTGCTACCTCAGAATCCCTGGTATGCCAAGCTCTATTTTGTTTCGTCATGCGATCTAGCATATTGCTTGCTTGACCAAAGGTGAGGTCCATAAAAGAACCTCCAGCTGCGTTGTCCACCACTGGTTTAGTTATTGAATTCAAGGCTTTATACAAGATCTCCATGAGGTGAACATTATTCATGTGATGGTTTGGGCATCTCGCTAGCTTTGTCTTGAACCTCTCCCATGTTTCATGAAGAGCTTCAGAGGGAAGCTGACGAAAGTTGCTGATTTCATCTCTCAATTGAGCCCTTTTGGATGGCGGAAAGAATCTTTCTAGGAAAGCGTCTCTCAATTGCCTCCAATTTGTAATTGAATCAGGAGTCAGCCCATTCAACCATAGTGTTGCCTCCCCAGATAGAGACAATGGAAATAGACGTAATTGAATAGCATTCTGACCAACACCAGGATTGTCAAAGGACTTGCATATAGAAATAAAGTTGATGAGATGCATATTCAGATCGTCGCCTGCTAGTCCACCAAATAATCCCTTGAGTTGCAATAACTGAATCATGGTGCTTGTGATGTTGAACTTGGCTTCGGGCGCTAATGGTGGTGGAATTATAGCTCCAGTGGCTCCGGCACCATCAAGATCATCATTATCATCGTCGAAAGCTGGCTGCAAAGGTTGGCGATCATACCAATACCGAGCTTGTCGACATCTTCTGTTGGCAGGTGTTATAATTTCAGCATCACGCCTAGGGTTTAGTAACTCGTCATCACCTAAATCTTCATCGTCAGGATTTGTTGCTCGCCCAGTATTATCAATGTTTTGTTGTTGGACTTGAGCAGCGACAAGAGCAGCTAATCTTGCTTGCTCGTGTTGAGCAGCCATCCTGTCGATTTCAGCTTGTGCTTCCATTCTTCTAATTCGTTGTGGTTCAGGATTGATTGGTAATAACGGTTGACCAAAACTTCTAGTATGGGGCATGCACTAAAGTAAAAACCTGCAAGAAACAAAAACAAAAACTAAAAGTAAAAGTACGAGAATCTTTGACCAAAGGGTCTAGTAATTATCACGAACTTGATTGACACTCGTATTCCCCAGCAACGACGCCAATTTTTGATAACGCTCAATCTACAGCTCTTGCAGGAGTGTAAAGCGGTCGTTAGCAAATATAGAACCCAACCTGGGTTGGGTATCGATCCCACAGGGAATAGCTTGGCCAACAAGTAAGTAAAATTACTAAACTTTTGGTGCAAGTCTCGTAAAAAGGGGGGATTCTTGTCTTGCAAGTAATGTAAATAAAGTAATGCAGTAAAAGCTGAAAATAACAAAGTAAAAGGAGAGAGATTGTTACGTTGGTTGTAAACAATGAGAATTGAAGCGTTGGGGTTATGTCCACCTTCTGAGGTATACGTCTCTATTGGCTATGAGTGTGTAGAATTATGACATGCAATTGCTTATAGAGAATTGTATTCGATGGTAAATCCAAGCGTCTCTCGACCTAAACAAGGACTATTTCACTTTAACTCTCTCGAGCTTAAAGCGTGTCTAACGGTACAAATTCTCCAAGAGGTTAGTCCAGTTACGGCACTAGCTTTTTAATAGGAAAGGGTGTCCTACTACCTTGACATTATCTCTTTTCCAGACAAATAACCTTTCTCTCGAACAAGTTAAATGTTAGACTGGCGTATTCTTGCGTTTGCAACCGCAAAGAATGTGGATTAAGATGAAGAGAATAATGATATAAGCAATATACGTGTCTTGAACTCACAAACTCACAGCAGTAGATAGTAACTCATTCGGCTTCCATAACCCCAACAGAGAAGTTTAGTTACCCATGAATGCGAAGGAGATCACGATTGACATTGTTATTATATCACGATATTGAGTAATGGCGTGTAGATCACGTGATAGGCGTGTAGCGTGTTTCCTTGGCTTGGTAACGATTCTCTTGTTGTGGAATTTAAGAATAGAAGAAGAATAGAATTAATGGAAAGATTAGAAGAGTTGTAATTGAGAAGTAGAATGTGTCTCTCCACTAAGGGAGGACTTAATTAAAAATCTCTAGCATGATAGGGTATTTATAATACTCCTATCCTACTCCTACTATGCTAATGAAATAAATAACCAAATCCTACTAAACTAAGGAAATAATTAACCCATTTGTACTAGGTTAATGTAACATTCTCCTAATCCAAATAAACTAATGAAATACATAACCCAATTGTACTAGGTTAATGTATCATTGTCAAAATCCAGCTTTGTGTCTGTAAGTCCCCAAAGTCTTCAGAAATGCTGTTTTAGCCCGGGATAGATTTTCCATGCAGCAGTTTTGGTCCTTAGGCGTGTAGACTTTCTTCCCTTCCTTTGTGAGCTTTCTTTTGTGTCAAGTAAGCCATAAAATGCTGTATTTTGTATCATTTATACCTGAAACTTTGCTAATCATATTCGTTAGCTCATTTACAGGAAAAAGGACTAAAAGTGCATGAAATATATAATTTGTTCTCAAAACTAGGCTAAAATATGGGCAAAATATATTGATATAGGCGTGTAAATTCGCCTATCATCATCCAACACTATGTCTAAAAGTAAGACACTCAAGATAGTACTGCATTGATTACACAGAATGCAAGTTTTACACTAAGCACGTTATGGACACTTGAAAGCCCATGAACACTACTTCAAAACATCTTAGCCTCAAAAATTGACTTAACAAGTTAGAAAGCTCTTGCATATTACTCAATAAATAAAGATCATGAAAGTGACCCAAATATCATCAAATGTGTTCCCTAACCATAAAAGAGTTGCCCATAATCCCTTAGATAGATGCACTTTATCACAAGAATGGGTATAAGAATCAAATTACGCTCACCCTCACAAAGAATTCACAAGTTACATAAGATGAACCACAACCTTTACCCTAGTGTAATACTCCACTAATAGCAAAATATTAAAACTTAGGATCAAATAGGTCTTTAAGGGTTGTAATGTAGGCTAAGGGATGGGTTGGAACTATTTTGGCCAAGAATAGTGACTATATTTCCTAAGCACTTTAATACATCTCATAAACATTAAGATATCTTTATTAACAACCAATTTTCACCACTTTTATCTACATACATCTCTTGTTTTGCCACATATCATTAAGCTAATTCACAAATACTATGAAAGGGAATATTTCTTTATCAACTAGTGATTAAATTTTATCATAATTCTTTTTTAAATCCACAACTCCCAACCACAATATATCATTTTGGCACACCAATATCTACTAATTTAGGGATTCATATTCACCTTTTTTCTTCTTATTTTCACAGTCCTTAACTTCATTAATCTTGTAATTAAATTGTTTAGGAGCTTTGGATCAAATTAAGGTCAAACCATATAAAGGGAGCAAACTACATATGAGCTGCCAAAGAATAAGCTAAAAGCTTAATGGGGCTAACTAAGATTATGCACAAGGGTAGGTAAAATAGGGTATGAAACATGGATATAAAAAATATGCCTATATCATCTCCTAAACCCACACTCTTTATTTTACTTTACACATAAAAAATACATAAAAACCTCACATCACACATGGAACATGCTCAAATCAAGTAGTATCATTGTAGCCTCTAGACTAAACAGCAACACAAATTCAGAATTGAGCCAACAACACACAAGAGTCATAATCATGAGCCTAGGTATCTCAAAGTAATCTTTTAACACAATTAATATACTTTTACATACAAACCTACTTGCATCGTGCAATCATACATAGCACCACAAGAACACCCCACTTATCCTAACACAAAAATATAAAATTTACTCTAAAAAAAGAAAAAAAGGATATTGGCTTCAAAGGGCGCCCCCATGGAAAAGAACCTAAAATAACAACCATAGGGTGGGTGAAGTGTGCACCTACTAAACTCACCCCAACAACTAAAAAATAACAAGCAAAATCTTTTTTAATTTTTCTTAAATTTAACCCCAAAACTAAGAAAACAACTAAGACTTAAGATCCTATAACATCACTTCACCTAAAACCATGGGAATTTACCTACCTCACACTTAAAAACTTATTTTGTCCCCAAACTAAATTAAAAAGCAAGGATAGAAATACTCCCCGAGGACTCTAGGCCTAGGTAGTAGCATCTTTATATAACAAGAGGGCTAGGGACCCCACACCCAGTCTTTGCCATGCTCCTTAGCTCAGGTCTTTAGTGCTCAGACTTCCCATCAATCTGTGAGTTAAAAACAAAAACTACATGATGTAAAAACTAATAATAAAAAATAAAATACCTACCTTAACTTGGATTGCCTCCCAATCAACTCTTGATTTAGTGTCATAGCACGATCCATCTCACAACTCAACTATTTTTCTCCATCCTTTTTCTCTTACTTAGAAGCCATCATCTTATTTGTTTCTAACCTCTTGAGTGTGTACTCTTAAGGTCAAAATTATTTTCAATAACATCCTTTTCAAGATCCTCAATTATTATTTCTTTGGGCATAGGTTATGGCTTTGGTAACTCAATGAGAAAGTTTGAAGAGGTCTTAGGTAGTTTGGACTCCACCACCCTACACTCATCCACTTCCATCACTATTATCATACACAAATCTTTGTAGTGGGAAAGTGGATTGAGTGTTTTCTAAACTTTAAAGAACATTTTTTTCGTCATCCAACCTCATTTTTGAGAGTGCCCTCTCTTACATCTATCAAAGCTTTTTTTGTTGCTAAAAATGGATGCCCCAAAATGATCTCATCTGCATCATAGTCCAAAAAAATAAAGTCATCTAGGATAATGAACTTAGTAACCTTGATGAGCAAGTTCTCAATGATTTCTTTAGGCCAAAATCTGGTTCGATCTGCCATCTGTAGCACCACAGAGCATGGCCTTGGCTTTCCCAAACCTAGAGTGTCGAATACTAATAGGGACATTAAATTTATGCTTGCCCCTAAGTCACTTAGAGTATGAACCACATCACTATCACAAATTAGATAGAGAGGGTAAAACTCCCTAGGTCCTTTAGCTTCTTAGGCTTTTTTCTCATCACCATAGAGCTGTAGTCCTCCGCAAGTGCCATCTTCTCAATATACTATAGTTTAATTTTGTTAGTCACCACGTCCTTCATGTACTTAGTGTACTTAGGCATTCCCTGCAAAACATCTAAAAGAGGAAGGCTAATATGAAGTTCTCTGAAAGTATCAAAGAAATTCTTAAAGCAAGTGTCCTCCTTTTCCTTCTTAAGCCTCTGTGGGAATGGTGGTGGTGGTCTCTCATTCACCTTTTCAATATCCTTTGATTTTGGGTATTCATAACTTCTTGGATTATCAGCATCCTTACTTGTAAGCTATTAGCAGAATCAACTCTGCTTGTACTTTTGAATTTTTCTTCAAAAGCCTGTCACTAAGCTCTTTACCACTCTTAAAGTGATTGACATTACTTGCTTTGGATCCTCAGTATCATTTGGAAATCTATCTTATTGCCTAGTTTTCTGTGTCTAAGCTAATTAGCCTAACTGCTGCTCTAACCTCTGCTGAGCCACTTGCTATTTTTTTAGTTCAGCTACCATTTCTTCTTTCTAGGTCAGGATATTGTTCAAAGTTTTCTCTAGGTTACTGGCCTATGTGATTTGCTGCTGATGAAATTGCTGTGGCTGATTAGCACCCCATGCATAATTTGGCCTAGTCTGCCACTTTAGATATAGGCATTCTCATAATTTGGCTTTTATGCCTTGCCTATAAAGTTTACAGACTTAGGATTTGCTCCACACGAGTCTACTGAGTAGCCACTATTGCCACATATCTCATACCATAATGGGGTTTGCTGCACTATAATAACTTAAGTGGAGATTAATTCATACCCATTTTGCTAAATAGGGTTATTATCTGATTTTACATAGCTTATAATTGGGCGGCTATGGTTGTGATACTATCAACTTTAATTATCCCTGTAGTCTTTTTCACTGAGCATTTTGACATGTAACCATGCCAGTCAAGATTTCCTTGAGCAATGCAGTTCAACAAGGTATAGAGCTCATGATATGTCTTCTTTAAACCCTTACCACCTGCAGTTGAATCTAGAAATTTTTTTGTGTTTTGGTTAAGTGCCTCAACAAAGGTGTGATTTAATAGCTCCTTAGTCTACTGATGATATGGATAGTCTTAGAAAAGAGATTTAAACCTCTCCTAAGAAAGATACAGGTTCTCATTTGGCTTTTGGTTAAATCTTAATATCTCATTGTGTAGTCTCACAATCTTACAAATGGGAAGAAAATGATGAGGAATTTACTGGATAAATTATCTCATGTAGTGATTAAACCTTTTGGATCAATGTTTAACCACTTATTTATTTTCCCCAAAAGTAAAAATAAGAAGAAAGTCAGCCTCACATAATCAGTTGACATACTTATGGAGATGAATGTGTCACTGATCTCTAGAAACTTTTGCAAGTGGACTTGTGAATCTTCATTGACAAACTAGTAAATTGTTCAATACTATGTAGAAGCTATGTAATGTTCTATTTAAGCTTAAATCTAACTCCAGGAGCCAATCTTCAAATTGTAGAGGTCATATTAGTCGCAAGTAGGATTTCTACTTCACAAACAGTCCTGTGGGCTGGTGGATCATCATCCATATTTGCAAGAGTATCTCCTTCTTCGTGAATCTATGGTATTTGGTAGAAAATGATTGCTTCTCTCCTCTATTAGCATAAGTATTTTTTAGGCTCAAGATTCGGTCAATAAACTCCCTAACCCTTGCTAGCTTACTCGCCTTTTAAACCTGTGCCTGCAAATTCAGAAGTCAAGATCAAGTGAATAACCCCAAAAGAAATCAAAAAGTAAAACTAAAAATAATACAACTACCAAATTATAAGTCCCCGGTAATGGTGCCAAAAATTATTGCTCCCAAGAACACACACAAGTGTAGGTGGTCCACCCAAGTTATGTAGTGGCTTTAAGAAAGCCAAGTATCGATCCTATAGGGACTAGTGTTAAGTAACTATCCAATTTTAGTTTAACTATTAAGATTAAACCAGTGCAAATATAACCACAAGAGTTTAAGAGTTATAACTAAATGTAAACTTAAACAATGTGGTAAATTAAAGGTTTGAATTGTACTGGGGAGAAACCCAGGTTTAAGGCTCTATAAACAATCATAGTAAGTTATAGTTATTCATTGGTTAGGTTAAGTATCTTGGTTGTTGGTCCATGGGGTTGATACTATGATTATGGCCTTTCGAACCTCTAATAAATTATCTTAGACCTAAAACTACATCGTTGAGTGGGGATGTGAGAACCAAGTTAAATGCATTAATATTTCATCCCATTATTGAACCAAATAGGGCACATAGGTATATCCCACACCCTTATCGCGTGTCTTAGGGTCCACAACACACCAATATAATGGGGGTCTACAATTTTTTGCCATTTTATTTTGAACCAAGGTGTGCCATTCCCTTATTGTGCTATTTAGGCAGCATGGCACGCCAATGAGTCCAAAATATTTTGATTTTGTCAAGCCTTCTCCCATGTGTTTGTTCTTCAAGTCCAAGCTTTGCTGTACCCTTTACTCATGTTTTCCAGCTTATACATCAACTATATATCATCTTGATCAGCTCTTTAAGCTTCCTACAACATCAAACACCATAATTTAGAGTACAAAACACCATAGAATCCAACACGATGAATTAGGAAAGAACATAACTCAAGCTAAGTGTACTAGTTTTAGCGTATTAACTTAAACTTAATGTTTTGACTCTAAACTCATTATGAACACATGTTAAACATCAACATTACATAACTAAACACTTAAATTTTCATTGATCTCAAGATTAACTCAATAAGCACAAAATAAGTCCTCTAAACTAAGCTAAATAAGGTCCAATAACAACACTTAGGTGCATAAATACCCCTAAGATCACTTCCCTTAAGTGTACCTTGTATTGCTCAGACTTTGTGTGGTGTTATACTGGTAGTGTTGACTTTTTATTATGGTATTCCTACTTTAGGGGTACACCCATAATCTATGGCACCCCCCGCATGGGCTATTTGCCTTCCAGACTTACTATTTCATAGTTTCTTTAGCTACTGTGATATTTTCTAATGATCAGAAGAGGTTTGAGAGGTTTATTCACTTGGCTTCTCATAATTTTAGGGGAGTGATTGTTGAGGATGCCTATTAGTTTGTGATTTATTATAAGGAGAAGCTTCATAATCTTAGATCACTTAAATCTCATAGAGTTACTTATACTACCTATCAGTTAAAGGATTTGGCCAGAGATAAGCGGAGATTTCTCTCTAGTTGTAGGCCATTTGGTTTGCCTACCATAACTTCAACATAGTTTTTTGAGGCCTTCTTGCAGAGATTTATGTTTTATATCTTGAGAGATCAAATGTGGGATTAGTTTGATCAATTGAAGCAGGGCTCCATGACTATTACTGAGTGTATGGCACATTTCCATGCTCTATCCAAATATTCATTTATTAGTATCTCTATCACGTTTAAGAGGATTTGAAAGTTCATAAAAGGGTTAGAGTGTCCTTATCAGTTAGCTACTACCTAGATGGTTATTTTAGAGGCTTTTTTTAGAGTAGCATTGAGCATACCAAGCTGATCAAGTCTATTACCTGGATACTTTGGGAGATTCTAAGAAGGTATACCGTTAGGGCGATTTTAGTGAACATGGATTTTGTGGTAGATATTTGTCTAGTAGAGGTTCTCATGGTAATTATGGTAGGGTGGTTAATGCCGCATTACAGGGATCAGGTGTTTGACCTTTAAGTTCTATAGATTCAGGTAGACAGGTATCAGGTCATGCCAGTGGAGTTTCCAGTTTTAGTTTGTTTGGTCAGGGCTATTGACCTAGTTTATTTGTGGCTCCTCATGATGAGTCTAGACCTTATGGGTGCTTTGTATGTTATAAAGTTTTCCACTTGGCCAAGGACTATCCTCGACGTTGTTCCATCCTTCGTAACAGGGTTCTTAACTTTAGGTTTGCCCTACTTTTATTTCTGCATTCAAAGATGGTTTAAAGAGTAGTATGGGTTATTTTAAAAGTTGTTAAGGTAGAGGTAGGAGAGCTTGTGGTATTGGTCATGGGGTTTCTCAGTCGGGAGCGGATGTGGATAGTGCTATGCTATACCCAAGATACACAAGACATTTGGCCTCTGATGCAGTCATTATAGGTGTCATCTCAATTTCCCATATATCTACATCCATGCTATTTAACCCTGGGTAGGGGTAAATTTAAGGGGATATATGGGGGTTCTCAAGAACTCAGTAACTTTCGTACGAATCTTGTATTTATCTTGAGCAATCTATTAAATATATAAAAATCATAAGTTGGTAAACTATTAATAAAGTATGTTATTGGTCTAGTAGTAGATAAAAAGATTACTGAAGCTTTGTATTCTTCTTAGTTATGGGTTCTAACCTCATGAACCACTATATTAAATCTTATTTTGTCCATTGGAACCTAAAACTTCAAATCCTAGATCTGCCTTTGATCCTGGGTTACATTCTCATATGTGTCTACATATTTTTCTTCTGGTTTGATACTATATATGAGGCCCTTGCTATGACTTTTAATGTTTATACCCATGTAAGAGATTCTTTAATGGTGTCTTGGGTATACCAATCTTATGTAGTTACCTTTTTATTGGGTAGACTTAATTATTCTAGATATGGTTGATTTTGATATTATATTGGGTATGGATTGGGTAGCTCCCTATGATGTTGTATTGGATTGTTATGCAAAGTCTGTGACCTTAGCTATGCTGGGTGTGCCAAGTATAGCTAAGAAAAGTATGTTTAATGGAATAGAAGGAACAATTACAGTTGCAGGACTTGTTGAGTAATGGTTTCATTAGAACTAGTGTATCTCCTTGCAGTGCTCCTATGTTATTTGTGAAGAAGAAAGATAATTCTATGCATATGTGTGTTGATTATCGATAATTAAAGAGGGTGACAAATAAGAATAAGTATCCTCTTTCTCATATTAATGATTTGTTTGACCAACTTCAGGGTGCTTTTGTATTTTGTAAGATTGATTTGAGATTTAGGCATCACCAATTAAAGATTAGAGATTTGGATGTTTTAAAGACGACTTTACGGACTCTATACGGTCATAATGGTTTTTGGCCATGTATTTTGGGCTGATCAATGCCCAATAGAGTTGATAAAGTTGATAAGATGGGTATTTTAATATTATCTTAGCTCCTTTGTGATTGTATTTATAGATGATATCTTAGTTTATTCTAAGAATGTGATCGATCATGTGTGACACTTGAGCATTGTACTTCAGAGATTGTATGATGATAAGTTGCATGCTAAGTTCTCTAAGTGTACGTTTTAGTTGGATTTTATCTCTTTCTTTGATCATATGGTGATCAAGGATGGTATTTTGATTAAACTAACCAAGGTTACGACGATTTGTGACTAGTCTAGGCCACTAGTCCTATAGAGATTTGGAGTTTAATTAGCTTAGCAGTTGCTATTGATGTTTCATTAAGGGTTTTACTTTTATTGCGACTCGTTTGAACAGGTTGACTCAGAAAAAAGTTACCTTTTAGTGATTGGAAGTATGTGAGAAGAGCTTTCAAAAGCTCAAGGAGTTGTTGACTTTGGATCTTATCTTTACTTTGCCCAAGGAGGCATGGGTTTTACGGTATTTTTTGATATTTTTGGTGTTAGATTAGATTCAGTATTAATTTTGGAGGGTAAGGTAACTGCTTATGCTTTTTGTTAGTTGAATTTTCAAGAGAAAAATTACTCTACCAATGATTTGGAGTTGCTCACGGTTATATTTCTATTGAAGTTGAGGAGACACTATTTGTATGAAGTCCATTGTGAGATTTTCTTGAATCATTATAGTCTTTAGTACTTCTTTACTTCGTGAGACCTTAATATGAGATAATGACAATGTCTTGAGTTGCTTAAGGATTATGATCTCACTAGATTTTATCTTTCGATTAAGGATAATATGGTTGTGGATGCCTTGAGTCGAAAACAACCAATATGAGGAGTTTAGCTTATCTCTTGACCCAAGAGTGGCCTTTAGCCTCAAAGATTTAGTCTTTAGTTAACTGGAAGGTTAGGATTGATATTTTATTGCCCGAGCATGTTTTAGCTTCTGTTGGTGCTAGATCTTTCTTGCTAAGGAAAATTTTAGCTCACTAGTTTGATTATGATAGTTTAAGGATAAATCAAGAGAAAGTGTTTAATTGCGAGAATGAGATAAATCTCTTGATTTTGAGGAAGTGCTAAGGATTAGTGGTTCAGCTTGTATTTCAAGAGTTAGTGAATAGGTGAGATTGATTTTGCAGAAGGCTTATTGCTCAAGATATTCCATTTATCTAGTAGTGACTAAGATGTATTATGATTTGAAGAAACTTTACTGATGGGGTGGTATGAAGACGGATAAAACAAGTTTTTTAGCTCGTTGCTTGTGTTGTTAGTAGGTTAATGTTGAGCATCAGAGACTGAGTGGTTTGCTTCAGAAGTTACCCATTCTTGAGTGGAAGTAGAAGTGGATCTCTATGGACTTTATGAGTTTGTTGCCTCGTACTTCTCTTAGTTCTTACAGTATTTGAGTCATCATGAACTAATTGACCAGATCAGCCTATTTCATCCCTATTAAGATTTTATCCAGTGCTGAGAAGTTAGCTTGATATATATTTGGGAGATAGTTTGTCTTTACGGAGTGCTTGCATCTATTATTTTATACTGATGTTCAATGTTTACTTCTAGGTTTTAGAGGACGTTTCATGAGTATTTGGGTACTCAGGTTGACCTTAGGACAACTTTTAACCCTCAAACGGGATGGTCAGTTATAGCGGGCTATTTAGGTTTTGGAGGATATGCTTCGCGCTTGTGTTATGGATTCAGAGGTTAGTGGGAGCAACATTTAGCTTTGGCAGAGTTTGCTTATAATAGTAACTTTCATTCTTGTATTGAGATGGCACTTTTTGAGGCGTTATATGGTACGCATCATCATTCTCCAATTTTTTAGTTTGAGCTATCCAAGGCTAGACCCCATGGTACTGACTTAATTTGCAAGTCTTTGGATAGGGTTCGGGTAATTTAGGATAGGCTTCGAGCAGCCCAGAGTAGCCAAATAAGTTATGTAGACTGTAGGCTTCGTGCTTTGTAGTTTAGGATTAGTTATCTTTTTTTCTCTCATATTTCACCCATGAAGGTCGTGATGACGTTTGGGAAGAGGGGCAACATAGGCTGATATACATTGGACCTTTTAATATTCTTTGGATAGTTGGATAGGTTGCTAATGAGTTTTTCTTACCTCTAGACTTTCAACCGTTCATCTAGTCTTTTATGTATCTATGCTTTGGTTCTATATTTTGGATGAGTCTCACATACTTTATTGGGATTCAGTTCAGTTGGATTGGACATTGACCTTTATTGAGTATCTAGTGTCCATCTTCGATAGGGATGTTAGACGATTGTGTTCTAGAGATAATCCTATGGTTAAGTTTCAATGGGACACTATTCCATTAAGGATGCTACTTGTGAGGTTGAGTCTGAGATGAGTAGTAGTTACCTCCAACTTTTTATTGATTCAAGTACTTCTTTGCTTTTTAGTTCATGGACAAACTAGAGTCTTAGTGGTTGATATGTAATGACTTGAATTGTAAAATCTTGCTCTGTACATGTTTTGAACATTTTTCCCTTCTCCATAGTTTCTACATATTGGTTTTGGGGTGTAGGGATGGTTGGCATGGTCCTCAATATGATTAAGATTTATTTGAAAGAGTTTGTGGTTTTTAGAGGCTTTAGAAGTCCTATAGTTGACTTCGTTCAACATATGGTCTTTTGAGTCTCAAATGACAATTTTTGGTAGTTACATTAGAGCTAGAATGTTGAATCTGGGTTAGTATAAGGGTTGGTTTGGGTTCATAGCTATTAGTTTGCATTTTGACCCTCTGTTTGAAAAACTAGTGACTTTTAGGGTTCTTGAGGATTAATTTATTGAAAACACTCTTTTTATCAAAAGTATGACATCGCCATTGAGTCCAAAACATCAAAAACAACCTAATAGCATAGTTCATTTGTGTGCATAATATTCCAAATGAATTACGAGGGCCCAATAAAAAACTTAGACTTCTTGCTAAGTTGCTGATGCTAGGCATCAGCTGGTGCAGCTGCTTAAGTGGCCAATTTGTCTCTAAAGTGGAAGCCGCTTAAGAGCCAATGGGTTGCTAAAGTGTAAGCTTCTTAAATATCAAAGGGCCTATTTAGCAGTGACCTCTTAAGCGATTCCCAATTACGTTAGCAGTTATTTAGGTGCTAAAGCAGCCAACCTGTATATAAACCCCATTTTGTGGGGTTTTCACCAATTTTGGACCTTTAAGATTCAGATTTGGGAGATTTTTGAGAATTTTTTTAGCATTTGAGCTTAGGTGAGCTCCAAAACCTTAGTTTCATTATTTTACCTTGATTATAACCCTAAATGGAGTGTAGATGAGTAGATAGCAAAGGATATTCAATTGATTGATGCCATAGCTGAAAAATAAGCTCAAATTTTTAGAAGAATGCAAATTATTTTTTGTAGATGTTTTGATCTAGTCTATCTATCCTTTGTAGGAAAGATTTCTTTTTCTCCATCAAACTATACGGCTAATTTATTTAGTTATTGAATATGTTATTTTCTTGCAAAGGGAACGGTTAAAGTCATAATGGGCTTTGGAAAAGAGGAAAATATTATCTATATGCAAATTTGTATTCAACATAAACACCTAAAGTGAGAACTTTTTGAGACCGTTGTTGCTTCTGGACTTATAATTTACTGGCATCGTACTTATGGTCTTGACTTTAAGCTCTTTCCCAATTGTCCTTAGAAGTTCAGCTCCACTAGAAAGGTCGGGCATTCATTACTACGTATATAATTACCAGCATCTCCGCTTTCCCTGCTAATATCTCCTATATGTTCCAAGCTCCTATGGACCGAATAACATAGAGGACATGGAAAGATCGGAAGAAGTGTTAAGTGTCGCCTTTGGCTCTTAGTCTCGAGGGACACTTCATTTCCTGCGAAATGCAGGAATGCAATAGAGGGTAGATAGGCCACAACAGAAGTATAAGACAGAGTATTTCTAGTAAAGAAGGACTCTGTGGGGTCTAATTTGCTTTTCTATCTGACAGTACAAAAAACAGGAAGGGGTGGTTCTTTCATTGCTTTGACTTTGAGAAGAGAATCAATTACGTACAAGTGGGCCAGCCAGTCTGTCTGGTAATTGATTTTGTATTCAAGGTAGGCTATTTTGTCCTAGCTTTCCAGAAGGACATCTTCTTCTCCATCTCTCTTCTTAGATCGAACATGATGGGAACTCTTTGTCTACGTCATTGAAGAGATGGTCTTTGGACCCTATTTCCCACAGTAGACATAAGAATTAGAAGAGCCCCCAGAAATTCTTAGATTTCTTGAAATATGAGATTGAATTCCATAACTATTATTTGTATTTTACTTTTATTGGTGCTGTCATTGATAAGTACACCTCCGGTGCTGGTAAGGCTGGGACCGTGGTCGTTCGTCTTCGGTTTGCCGACCGATAAGATCTCTGAGATTGACCAGCCAGCTAGGTTGGTTTGGCTATTCTTTCTATTGAAAATGAGTCAACTGTCTGCGCGAGTCACCTTCTTCTAGGCTCTTCAGTCCCTACCCCCATCTTTCTCAATCCCGTCATGAGCAATTGAATGACTTTTGGTAAATGTGAAAGAAATTTTCTAACCGGTTAGAGAGCTCATTTATGCTTGAGGCTTGTTCGAAAAAATCAATGAATTGATTAAGCGTGCTAGCGCGAAAGCCATTGTGCCTTAGCGCATCCCTTTTCTTGCTAGGGTAAGCACGAGGTTTGGTTCAAGGCAAGGTATAACTTAATGGAATGAAAGAGAATTAGTGTATTAAGCAAGTATGGAAAAGTGGAACAAAATGCCATGACCAACCAAAAGAACCTTTTCCATAAGTCTTTAGGTCTAGAACCTCTTTTCTGCTTTTTCTTATTGCAAGAAAAAAAAGATATACAAGTTCTTCCGACACAGTCCCTTCAGAGAATTTTTATTTTCTTGTGTTGTATTTCTCCCTTCACTTAGAAGAAGCTTAAAAATTATGGCATATATATTTTCAAAGATTCCTCAAAGGGCACATGATAGGATCAACTAAAGGGAAGAGTGGTTTGGTCACAACTTGACTTCTAACATTTCTAGTATACTTTGATATTTCTCATTCTGGAAATTTTTACCATCTGATCAGAATAAAGATAAACTATGGCCTGTGATGTAGATGCAATACGTTGTCTATTTATGGTTTGATAAAGTATATTAGAAAATAGAATTTGGACCTTTGAAAAAGGTTTAGTAAAGAGCTTCAGAATCTACTCGAGGGCAGGGGTTTTAAGTATGCACCTACTACTGATTAGCTAGTGATGCACCTACTACTGATTAGTTGGTGAATGTTTTCATTCTAGGTCTCAGTTGTATTTGGGTCCTTCAGGTATACACAACATACTTTCTATTCCTGTTTGAAAAAAAACACTTTAGTCTAATCTTCTTCAATTGCAAAACCATCCTATCCAAAAGTAGTGGTGTGATATTTAATACAGAGGTCCATATGGATGAAGCAATCAACAAAACCACCTACCCTAGTCGTGTGAATTCAATTAAGAGGTCTTTGTGGATGAATCTTGCTGTCTCTTATTACATGCCCTTCAGTTCCTACATGTTGTTTTGGTTATACATGAACCTTTACCAAGGTTAGACAACGATGACCTAAAGAAAGTAGAAAAATATAGAGTAGAAATAAGAAGTGTGTGTGTGCATGTAAGTGAGTGAGTGGTGTCGAATTAAATCAACCTTGCCACTTATTGGGTGAAGGAAGAATGATCATAAATTATTAAAGTAATTGGAAGGACAAGAACAGACAAAACAAATACTGAAAACAATGATTCATGGGTGTGTTATTTTTGAGTTTTTTGGGTTATATTGTTATCTGTGCTGAGTTGCAGAAACAACCTCTCTACTTCATCTGAGTTAGTGGTATAAACTGTGTAAACTTTACCCTTCCCAGACCCCACTTTGTGGGAATACACTGGGTATGTTGTTTTTGTTGTTTAAATCATCAAAAATACTCTTTAATCATGATTTCAAAATGGGATTTTGAGGATTATGTCGGCAAAGCTTAAAATCAATTTTTCTTTGATTAGAACCTCATTTTAACCCATTTTGTCCTGGGTTTTCAACTGCAGACTCCTTTAGCCTTAGGAAATATATTTCCAAAATAAATTTTTCTTTTCCCCCCTCTCATTTTTGAACTCGCCTTTTGAGTTTGTATTGGACCCATCTTAAATATGGTCAATATTGGTATTATGTTGTTTCCTTTAATGTGTAGATACTATATTTTTATGTTTTTATTTTATTTTGAGACCTTTCAAAAGGGGAAAGTTCCTTGTTGAAGGACTTTAGGCTTAGATTTTATTGTTTCGAGGAAAGTTATAGCTTAACTTCTTTTAGATTGAGCTGAGTAGTTAATAAATGAGTAAAGTATGCTATGGGTATAGTAAAATGACTGTGGGAGTTGTATTTAATGAGTATTCCATTTATTGAGTGCATGTGGTAGCTTATATTATTATTTTTTGACTTGACATATCATATATTGCGTGTTGCCCGTACGATTACTTTATTTGACATAATTGGCCTTATTTATTCATTTGGACGGCTTATTTCTTATGTGATGCTTTAGTGGGGGCTTGAATACATATTAGAGGCCTTATTGAGCATGGTTTTCCTTATCCTGAGGGAATACATCGAGATATGAGTTGATATGTTATAAATTATGTCTTACAAGCATATTGATTCCAATGGTGCCTAACTAGAACTGATATCATGAATTGTTCACATATTGAGTTGATTTTTGGGCTCACTCATACATGTATTGAATGGATTATTTTTCTTCAAACTCGTCACAACCCAAAAATGGGTCTTAATGGCACTTTTTGCATTTCAGCCTTGATAGTGATGGTGAAACTCACCAACACCTGTTCTTGGAATGTTGCACATCAAAGGGGCTATGGAAGAGAATGATAGGTTGTCTAGGGCTACATCTAGCTATTATAGACTGGATGAGTAAAGTTGACTGTCTTGCACAATAAACGAAAGGGAAAGCTCCTAGAGGTTCCATCTTATGCATTGCGTTTTCCATGATGATCAACACTATATGGAGAGAAAAAAATCATATCATATTCCAGCAACGAACCTTCCAGGAGGATCGTATGTGTCGAGAAATAGCCTACCACATCCATGTTAGGGGTCAACTGTACGCAAAATGGGCACCTGTGCTACTGCATCTGCCAGAAATTCCATGACAAAGTAGAAGATCTAAATGTGGAGAATATAGCTTAGCACTTAAACCTTGTTAATTGATGTTGGTTTTTTCTGTGTAAATTTTACTTTGAGAATCTCCTAGCATGTTAGTGAGATCCTATTAAAGTAGATAGTTGTTAAAACTGAGAAGTAGGGGGTCTGACCTTGCTTGATGCTATAAATTGCTTGGTGAAATAAAATTTCTTTATTTACCAAAAAAAATAATTTAAAAATACACATTTGTCTCTAACAACTAAATTAAAGACAAATAAGGATAGATGAGGTCTGAATCAACCTCAAAATCGGGTGCGAATCAGTACCTCAAAGTCTGGAATCTCCCCGTGAAATAAACTGCCACAAAAGGTTCTTATACTAGGATTTGCATCAAAAGGGAAAAGTAGGGCTAAGTAAAGTTCACTTATACTCAGTAGGAATTTTAGGCTGATAGAGCAAAGCAAAATATAAGATAAGTAAGATATACTATGAGTACATCAGTAGTAAGTAGAAAAGTCTCAAATGGTAGCTCTTACCTTTTTCATTAAAATTCTAATATATAAATATACATTTACAAAATATGAATACAACACAAATATACACAAAGAATAAATTGAAACTAAGCACAAGCCAAGAATACAAAGAAAATCAAGAAAGATATGTATGCGAATGCAATGCAACGCTATATGGATGAGATGAATGATGAAATCTATCACATGACTTTCTGTATACACCCATCGAGCTCGCAGCTCCTAGGTAGGGACCATGGGGGTTATGTAACCCATATGCTATATCTCATGTCTAAATCTTAACTCATCTCGTTCGTGTTCAAGGAGAATGTTCTCATAAAGGTGTCTTATTTTATTTTAGAAATAGTGTTTCTTAATGGTACTAGTATCTCATGAATGTATATGTATGGAAAAAGGATGTAATGCTCACAATCAAATCAAAGTGATGATGTCAAATCCATCCAATATATATATATATGTATGTGAGCTCAGAAATCAACTCAATACGTCCATAATCCATTATTATCAACTCCAATTAGGCAGCACCTGAATAAATATACATATAAGACATCATTAATATTATATTAACCCTACCTCAAGTATTTTCATCATGTAAAGGCAACCAATGTTCAAATAAGGACTATATTAGAGAAACAAGCCTCGCACGGACATTATATATTGAATGAAGGCATTTAAATGCATAGATAAGGCCAAATGTTGTCAAATAAAGCCCACACATGGCAACACACAGTATCATATATCACCAGTCAACCATAGAATATAATCTTCCTCATGGGTACGTAAAGGTAAAATAATCTCTAAGCATAAGAACATAGTTATTTACCCCAATCCATAACACGTTTTACTTATTTATTAACTACTCAACTCAATTTGAAAGAAGTTAAGTGTAACGCCCCAAAGGAACCCCTTGAACGTCACACGATGCTGAAGACTAAGAATGGCCCAAGCTAACTCATGATATATATTCACTATTGAACTCCCATAAATGTAAACTTAAAAGATAAGTGGAAACTGAAGAAGACTTAAAGTAGAATTCAAACAGATGAATAGTTTCAACTAAAACTCCAAAACTCAATAACCTTTAAATCTGTGAAAAATTAAAAGAAATATATAGCTGAATAGTCTTGACAATCCTCTAACTAAAATAAAGATCCATTAGGACAGATCCCTGTTGGCCCACACTTAAAGCTAATTAACTAAAATAGCTTTATTAAACATCTGGAATCATCATAAACTTGGCCCTCAAACTACGAGGACTCACAAACTATCTCAACATAGGAAATGGTGCCCACGATCAATTATGCTACTGAGGGAAAACACCACAACCTACATTATAAAACAATGTTGCCGTACAGACATATATGTGGTCAGTATGTACTAAGTATTTAAGGGTGAATGCAATAAGAAAAACTGAAGCTTAATATAATTTCAAATCATGAATGCTAAGTGTGAAAGGACTCACCTTGATCATAAGTATGACTAAAAGAAAAAATTTCATAAAGAATAACTCATAAAAATAATACCTAAACAACAGCTGTGAGTCATTACACTAAGTTTCTAAAATACTCTTTTTCTATGTAAGATTTTTATAACCGACATAAACCATGCGAGCAATATAGAGTCTAATGACTCAAGATCTCATCAATAATGGCAATGACTCAGGCCCTCATCACAATGGCCCAATATACCTTACCAGTCTATAAAGGGAAACTATGGTGATCACCTTAACACGTTCGACTGGACAAGCCCAATAATATAATAGAAATAACCTATGGTGGCACATAGTTTCTGGGAAATAAGATACACTAAACCTACATTCCCCTCTCAGTGCTAGATACTACTCCCAAAATCATACTATTGTTCGTACTGTATCTATGAAGTTCACCTCAAAATAGGAATATAAGTTAATAAGTCTAAAAACATAATATACCACTATTTATATCTCAAATTCTTGGTTTCTTATGTGAACTTCATAGATTTTCTGAAATCTCATATAAAACTAAAACTGTGATTATACTGCAATGCTTTTCAAAACTTAAACTAGTAAACTTGAAACCTTTTCTAAACTAAATATTAAATACTCAAATTGAAATCTTTTATCAACTCGTGAAACTTCATGTCAAAATAATGAATTCCTCCCATAATAGCAATTATGTAAGTAAAAACATGAGTAAAGGTAAATTCTTGTTCAAGATGAACTTTAAATCATATGATAATTCCATAATATCAAAACCTGAAAATATGTATGTACCCTAACTAAAATCTCATAAATACAATTATAAAAATTAAAGCTTTTGGGAACAAGGATGAAAGGTTATCCTTGTTCAAATCCCACTTACCTAAACTTTGTGAATCTCTTGAAGGAAACTTGAATTGGAGCCATGGGAGTTTAAATTTGTAAATAAACCCTAACTTCTTTCTTTTTTAGAGTAAAGTGAAGAATGAGCATTGAATACTGACTAATGATAAATAACATTTATTGAATGATTTAAGTCATTGTAGAGGAGTTTGAGGTGAGGAAAAGACTAAACTACCCCTAAGGAAACTTACATTTTTTTACAGCAAATTCCTCAGTTGAAAACGGAGTTGACAGCGCCTTAACTTATTGACTAATTATCAACTCAAGACATTAATCTCTAGATAATTTAGATCTTCACTGGTTAAGGTTGATGATGGAGTTGAAAGTCTATCAACTAGTTGACTGTTCATCAATCTGTATATGATTTATGGGTTTTGCTAGTAAAGGTTGATGACAGAGTTGACAACCCATAACTAGTTGACAACTCGTCAACTCAAGGCTTCAATCTCTGAAAGGTAGACACTATATGGTAAAATAAGCATAATTTTATACTCCAATATTAGATTAAGATAAAATCAAATGCATTGGAAGTTAGATTCAATGATCTTTCATTTGGTGGATCTTATGCTGAGAAAAACCTCCTATTCAAGGATATATAGTCATTTGAAGTTGACCCAAAATAATCTCACACTAAAGCTTAGTCAAAAGAGGAGCTTGTAATTTAATTACATACTAGGGTCTTTTCATGACCATAAACACATAATAAACCACAAAGAACATGAATGTACTTTATAAGTGCCACAATATCTTCCTCTTGCGATCATTAATCTTTGAATGAAGACTGAAATGGGAAAAGATCTATCTTAAGGGCGTGCTAGGTTGATGTTTGAAGATCATCATTCTCTCCAACAGAACTACTCACCCCAAAACAAGCATATAACTAGAATGGCTGACTATACATGAACAAAATAAATTAAACTGATATAAGTAAGGATATTGGTGAGTAGAATTAAAACACCCAGATTTCTGGTCCCTAAAAATTTCTTGAGTTTTGAGATTACTACCATAACTAGAACTCATCATTTGAGTCGTAAGGTGTATGTACAGGTTGTAGGACCCTAATCATAGGGTGACCTGTGCATTTTATCAAGTTACTATTCTGATCAATATTGGCACTCAATGAGTTTTCAAGACTCTAAGCAAGTCGTATTGTGCTTTCCGTAGCCTAACCAGTATTGTGTCCAAATGTTTCTACCTTGACAAAGACTAAACCATACGAGTCGTAAGGTTTGAGTATGAGTTGTAGGGTATAACTTGTTGTTAGGCTAGTGTGTATTCCCTATGATACTGTCCAGACTATGATTCTAAGGGATGACTCGTTGCCAATCATTATGAGTCATCATGTGACCCGTACCAACTGGGCGACCAATTTTCAGTCTTTTATTAAGGGCATTCTGATCATTTTTCCCTTTTCCCTACTTGGACCCCACCTCTATAAAATATCAAGAAGGGGTTATTTCTCATTCTTTATCACATAAAATACACTCTTAAACTCTTTTTATTCCCCATAGTAGAAACAAGCTAGGGTTTCTCAAGGCTAGTCAATTAGTACTCCCAGGATGATTTCTCTCCATAGTTGTGATACTTTTAGGTAGTTACTCTTTCCCAAATATTATTTCATGAAAATTATATATTTTAAATGGTTTATTTGTATTTATTTGAATGTGAATTTTGATATACGTTGAGGGTTTTGGAATGGTTGATCCTTGGATTATTTTTCATGGTTTTCATAAGTTGTTCATGCTTTGAATTAAATATTTTTAATTAATGGGGTGCATGGGTATGGGAATTGGAATGGGGGTCAAGGTATTAACCCAATGGGTTCTTTGATCTTTGAATTAGTTTTGAACAATTATGTTCCCTCAATCTACTCGTGTAAATGGCTTTGAATTATGGAATTGCTACTTGGTTTGACTTACCCACCTATACTATTGCATTGCATAAATGGTTAAATAATGAACATAGAGTTTGAAGGCCTTGTTGTTAATTTTTGATTTAATGAACAAGGGGAGTCAAGGCATTCCACCAATTTGATTTAGTATACTAGAGAAAGTCGAGGCATTCCTCCAACTTGATTTAATAAGCAAAGGGGGTTGAGGAATTCTCCCAAGTTAATGAAATTATGATGGAATAATTATGAGGTTGCAAGCTAAATGGTATGACGATACCTATGGTATGCATTAATGTATAATTCCTTGGTTAATGAATGGGTTGCATGAAAACTTATTTTAATTATTCTTAGTAAGGGTTATGTATCTAAGACATGAAGGTGTGAGTCTCGAATGACTAATACTAGAAATTAATGTTTGCTGACATGAGGGTTGGTATTAATGACTGTGTGCATAGTTTACACTATTGATATATTTGTATCTAGGATCGACGTGCGGTCGAGTCATTCCCTAACCTTTTTTGATACCTCCAGTTTATATGGATAACAAACTATAGGGCCCTTTAAGCAAGGAAAGCTGAACCCATATAGCCCATGGGTGCCCATTTATGACAGCTGAGCTACATAGTCCAGGATAATGTTTTACTCTCATGCTAAATCTTGTTACCTATCCTGACTTGTTATTTATGCATGCACATGATGATGTGTGCATCATTTTGAATTGAATTCTAACTTGACATTATTTTATCTCTCCGTTTTTTACATGCTAGTGCTCACCCTACTAACCATCCCTGATCACTATATCCCCATGCGATACAGGTTTCGAAGGAACTTCTACTTCTCTTGTATAATAATTGGTGATCTTAGAGTTATTCGTGAGTCATCTTAAACTGGTGAGACTCCTTCTTTAGGAAGTCCTGTTGCTTCTTGATTTAGTTTGTGTCATAAACTATTTCTCATGGTGTCTTTTTTGGCTATTATCGGGGGCATGTATCAACTTAGAATGGTTTTGGTATATGTAGAGGCTTTGTGGATTACTGTGGATTGGGATTTAGTATTGTAAATTCTTCTTATTATTTATTCTATCTTGTTATAAGTTTGAAATTCATCCACTACTAGATGTATTGAGTTTAGTTGAGTAGGCAAAGCGGGTGATCTTCGATCCTCGTTGGACTTGATATACCTATTATACCCGATCCCTAGTTTAGGTAATGACAAATTTTGTATCAAAGCCCTAGGATCATGGTCAATTGGGTGTCCATAAAGAAGTGTTAATTAGAATATGTAGCATGCCACACTTATAAGGGAGAGGCTACGAGGCATTTAGGAATATTTACCTTTTTTGTGTTCTATTTTTTTATCTATAGAGTCTAAGGCATTGAATCTTCTCTAATTCTATTTGATTGCTATCTAGATCATGGCTCCCTAATGATCTGATGCTTGTGGAAACTCTTTCGTTCTTCCCAAGGACAATGTGGATAGAACTCATCTTACTTATGGGGTGCATACCCGATTTAGGTTCCTAACCCTTGATTGTACTACCCCTTATGGAGTTCCACCAGTCCCTCTTAATCCTTCTTGAGTGCCTTGGTCTGATGATGTTCATGCCCCATACCCTTAGGAAATATATATATTGCTGAGTTTTATCGATCTATTCATCTACTGACTTTGTTGGTGACTTCTCAGTCTAATCAGCTTGATTGTATTGGTTCTATTGCTCCATCTTTTGAGGTTACTAGAGTTGGACACTTCATGAGACTTAATCCTCCGACCTTTATTAACTCTAAGGTGTAAGAGAATCCTCAAGGTTTTGTGGATGAGATGGGAAAAATATTCAAGGTGATGAATGCTTCCAACTCTGAGGAAGTGGAATTTACTGCATATCAGTTGAAGGATGTGGCATATTAGTGGTATGAAGAGTGGGATCAATCAAGGGGAGATGATGAAGAATTTGAACTATAGGATGGGTTTTTTGGTACCTTTCTAGATTGTTTCTTTTATTAAGAGATGAGGGAGTCTAAAGCTGAGAAGTTTGTGAATCTGATATAGGGTAGGATTACAGTGAAAAAGTATGCCCTAAAATTTCATCAGTTATCCTGTTATGCTTTTCAGCTAGTTTCTAGAATAAAGGCTAAGATGAGAAAGTTTTCTTTGGGCATGTGTCGAGACTTGGTGTTTGAGTGCAAAGACACCTTGTTGAATAGTAACATGGATATATCTAGACTTATAGTGTACATACAGTAGGTTTAGGAGGAAAAAAAGAAGCAAGCCAAAATAGAGGAGAGGCAAAGTAAGAAATCTAGGCATTTTGAGTAGGATAGAGGTCAAAAAAATAATATTAGAGATGGAAGGCAGTGTTCTATGAAGAAGTAGGGAAATTCTGGTTCTTATTCTATGGCTAGTGCTCCATATTCTAAGCCATTCGGTGATTGCCTCTTTCAGGGTTAAAGGCACAAGGTGCCCAATCTCAGGGCAGTGGGTCCCAATTAGCTCTATTATATCCTTCTTAAAAATTTTATTGTTAGTTGATCTATGGGTTTTTGTATGAGAAGGGAAATAAGTGTTTCAGATATGGCCAGCCTGGCTATTTTAGAGGAACTATCGTTTCGGCGATGTTGCTACTGGGGCTAATAAAGTACCTGTTGCTACTTCTTTATCTCCAGCAACAAAGGGTGCTACTTCTGGCTTCGACACTAGTTGAAATCGTATGTATGCTCTTTCCACCCATTAGGAATCTGAGGCTTTTCCTGATATTGTAACTAGTATGTTACAACTCTTCTCTCATAACGTATATCACTTACTTGATCCATGGTCCTCTTTCTTATGTGACCCCTTATGTGGCTATTCATTTTGGTTTTGTCCTTAAGTGTATTCATGATCCCTTTTCTGTGTCTACCCCGGTTGGCGTCTCTATTGTAGCTAGAAGAGTCTATAGAAGTTCTGTGGTACCTATCTATAGAAGGAAGACATTAGTGGATCTGATAGAGTTGGACATGTTAGACTTTGATGTCATCTTGGGGATGGATTAGCTCCATTAATTCTATGTGTCCCTTGATTGTAGAAGTCAAAGGGACAATTTTAAATTCCTGAATGACCAATGATTGAGTGGGAAGAGAGTTCCCTAATTCCTACGGGAAGGTTTATTTATTATTTAAGATCCCAAAAATTTATTCCAAGTGGTGTCTGTATCACCTAGTTCGGGTTAAAGATTCTAAATTGGATGGTCCTTCTTTGCAATATATCCCTGTAGTCAATGAATTTTCCAAAGTGTTTCCCGATGATCTTCTTGGTATTCCTCCCGATAAGAAAATAAACTTTTGAATTAACTTTCAACCAGATACCCATGCTATCTCTATCCCTCCTTATAGAATGGCTACAGCTGAGCTGAAAGAACTTTAGGAGGAGTTGAAAGATCTTCTTGATAAGGGTTTTATTCATCCTAGTATTTCCCCATGGGGCGCTCCAATACTCTTGATGCATTCTAAGGATGGGCCCCTTCGAATGTGTATAGATTACCGCTAGTTTAATAAGGTAACATTGAAGAATGCGTATCCTTATCCTAGGTTAATGACCTGTTTGAATAGCTTCAGGGTGCTAATTACTTTTTTAAGATTGAACTTTGGTCAGTATATCATTAATTGAAGATTAGGGAGGTGTATATCCCTAAGTCTACTTTTCATACTAGATACGGACATCATGAGTTCTTGGTCATGTATTTTGGATTGGTTAATGCCCCGGCGGTATTTATGAACCTTACGAACCAGGTATTTCGTCAGTTTCTAAATCTATTCTTCAAAGTGTTTATAAATGACATATTGGTGTATTCAAAGAGTGAAGAGGATCATGCCAATCATCTCTACATAGTGTTGCAGACTCTTAACAATCAACAATTATTTACTATATTTTTGAAATATGAGTTTTGGTTGAAGGGTGTGACCTTCCTTGGTCACGTTGTCTCTACCGCTGGGATCATAGTGGATCCACAGAAGGTTTTGATGGCGAAGAAGTGGCCTATACCCATGACTGCAACTGATATTTAGAGCTTCTTGAGTTTAGCTGGGTATTATATAAGGTTTATGGAGAACTTTTGTTTGGTCACTGCTCCGTTAACTAAGTTGACCCAGAAAAATGTAAAGTTTCTGTGGCCCGATGCTTGTGAGGGTATCTTTAAGAGTTGAAGGCTAAGTTGAATTCAGCTTCAGTTTTGACCCTAGCCGAGGGTATTGATGGCTTTGTTGTTTATTGTGATGCGTCTCGTATGGGACTGAGTTGTGTGTTGATGTAGCATGGAAAGGTTGTGGCATATGCTTCTAGGCAACTTAAGGTGCATAAAAAAACTATTTGACTCATGACCTTGAGTTGTTGGCGGTGAAGATTTGGTGCCTTTACTTATATGGGGTTCATGTTGATATATATTCATACCATAAGAGCTTGTAGTATGTTTTCACCTAGAAGGAGTTAAATCTCAAGCAAAATAGATGGCATGAGTTGCTCAAAGACAATGACATGAGTTTCCATTATCATCCAGGAAATGCTATCGTGGTTGCTAATGCTCTTAGCAGGTTGTCCATGGGTAGCTTGTCTCATGTTGATGAGGAGAAGCGAGGGTTGGTGAAGGATATCCACCGGTTGGAAAATCTTGGAGTTCTTCTTTTAGACTCTGAAGATGGTGGTTTGATTTTTCAAGAGGTGGTGAAGTCATATCTTGGTGCTAAGGTGAAGGAGAAGCAGATTTTGGATCCTATTTTGATGCAGATCAAAGATGATATGGGTCAATAGAAGGTCTTAGATTTTAAGATTGGTGGTGAAGGTATCTTGAGGTACCAAGGTAGACTGTGTGTTATCGATGTTGATGGGATGCAAGAGATGATATTGTACGAGGCTCATGAGTCAAGGTACACTATTTATCCTAGTTCAACGAAGATGTACCATGACTTGAAAGAGATCTATTGGTGTAATAACATGAAGAGGAATGTGGCCAATTTTACGGCTAAGTGTATGGTTTGTTAGCAAGTGAAGATGGAGCATTTGAGGCCTGGTGGTTTGTCTCAAGATATTGAGATACCCGTGTGGAAATGGGAAGTGATTAATATGGATTTGATTATCGGTCTTCCGCAATCTCACCATCAGCTTAATTCAATTTGGGTCATCGTTGTCAAGACCCGAACCAGGGCCTGGCCATGATGGGTATTTCAAGTCCCACATAGAACAAAGATCATCCCTATACCTAAACAATCCAAACACAACACACCCCAAAGTTGAATCAATTCCAAACATATAACAAATATAATGCAATATCTTAAGAAACTTTGTAATGTATGTCCGTGACCAACCACCGACGACCGGCCAAATAACCGACCAACACTGCCCAATAACCACAGTAGTTCAAACGAAGTATTCAAATAAGAACCAATACTAAATATCAATACAGTGTCGGGACATGCCCTTGACTATAGCTAAAACAGGTCTGAATAATTTGAGAAGTAAAAGAGCGAAACATGAAATATAGACTTTAGATGTATGGAAGCTTATCACTTCAATGTCAACTCACGGGCTAATCCTAGATCCTAATCACTGAGTAGGAGGTGTAGAAGTATGGATGATTCCTGTATCACATGAGGATACAACATCTAAAGAAAGTTAGTGGGCTAACTCTAGCATGTAACTCAGGGATAAGGATAACATAAAGTCATGACTAACAATTTAAAATCATTTAAAACCAATGCACATAATCAAATGCATATACATATATACTTCATATGTCGGGATAGGGAACAAGGTTTAACATGCACTCAAAACATTAGCCTGGATTGTGTAGCTCAACTATTATAGCATGTACCCACGGGCTAAATGAACCTCAGCTCTCACCCTCTGGTCGGGCCCTAGTATGTGTAGCCGCATGAACTGGAGAATAATATCATATATATACACATGGGGGACTCGAACCTCCCAATATATACTAAGGTGAATTAAGCACCCGATCATGTAATGATTTATGGGGGACTCAAATCTCCCTAATCATGAAATAATAATGAAGGGGACTTGAACCTCCTTGGTTACTTTGACCCCTGCATCGGTAAACACAGTTTCAAGTATCAGTCACTCCGACGTCCACTTTCATGACTTAGCTACACAACCCTTATTAGAGCCCAATTAAAACAAGTATCACACATTCTTATTCATTGAACCATATTTCACATTAAGGCATACATTGTTGGTATCGTCATACTAACTACACTTGCAAGGTAATAATATCATGCCAAAATAATTTCCATTAATTTAGGGAGAACAACTCCCTTTGTTCTTTAATATAAGGTAGGGGAGCACTGACTCTCTTTGTTTATTAAATTAGACCATAGTGTTTCAATACCTATTTATATCATTCAACAGTTCAAGACTAGTTGAATTTCACCAATTCCCATATTTCTCATATTTAAGAACCAATTTCATATTATGGGGTCGGGGTCATAACCACTTTAAAATTCACAAGTTTGGAAATTTACAATTTCCTAGTTCATTTACAATACCAAAGCACCCACAAGTTAAAAATCATAATTAAAGCATAAATAAACATATTTAAACCATGGGAACACACTATTCAACAATATGCATTCAAAACCCCTAACCTTTTTTTTTCAAACCAACATAAATATCTCATGAACAATAAGTTAAAACATATTCTTTTACAAAATTAACAACGAGGAAAGAGTAAAATACCTTAAAAACAAAGAAATTTGGAGAGAATTCGACCCTTGAGCTCTTAGATGACCAACTTGATGAAACCGTACCTTGGCTTGCTTAAGGGCACTTAGATAGCCTTTGGATTGTTTGAGAAGTTACTTGGATTAGTTTCTGAGTATTAGCAACACCCTAAAGGGGTTATAAGACCCGAGTTTCAATTTGGGTAAGAGGGGAAATATCCAGAATGCCCTTAACTTAAAAGCTAAAAAACCGCCGCCTTTGACTACGGGTGAAGCCTTGACTCATAGTCACTCCTTATGAATTGTCAAAACAAGTCGTAAACAAGGCAGCACCACCAAGGCACCCTACCCTGTTGACCTTATGGCTCAGCAACAAGAATTGTAATGGGACCTTTCAACTTGTAGGGTTTAGTCATAATCATCACAGAACCCAAATTATGACTTACATTGGACACCATACGATTATACCTAACAACTCATAACATATCCTTATAGACCTTAGTGAGCCACTCGTACTTAGAGAAGAATTATGCCACATACTTACATGATTTTATTATGACTTGTCCCAATGAATCATCACGAGTCTTTACTTTTTTCTTGGTTTAATTTGTTGTTTTATTAATCAAAATTATAAAGATGGACCAACCCATCTGTTATAAAACAAAATGAACAAATTTGAAAATAAGTTCCGGTCTAACACAATGACCCGAACCAACATACAAATAAATAAAAGGTAGTGTAAGGTTTCTAAATTGAGCTTAGAGATAAGCTCCACTTTAGACCACCTCTTCCATCATGTTCCCTTTTTTTAGCTTGCATGAGTAAGTATTCCTCTTTATTTATCCATTTTCTACTCTCACATTTATTTACCTTTTGTTCATCTTCTTTGCTTCCTAAAACTCTAGTTGAGATATCCTATTTATGGATGCTGCCAGTGTATTTTAATGGTAACATATCAAGTCTAGTCCACTGATGCTTGTATCTTTCTCCAAGTATGCTATGTTCCCCTGTTAGCTTAGTGTCTACCATGTATTTTTCTTTCACTCTCACTAACATAGTTGATCTATAAGTATAACTGGGATGGAGATTTTGGGATGCTCAGACCCACTAATAGTTGGAGAGATTTAAGTACCTCAGCTACTTGATATACATCTGACCAAGAGACCTCCTATCTGATGGGATTCTTTTTTTGTTGGCAGGTGTAGATAGGCTAGTTAGCATTTTCACTTTTTTGTTTAACTTATCTGGTTGTACATAATGCATATGGAACTTGCTGTAGCCTTTCCAGTGCCCTACCCCTTTATTGGTATTATTCTCACATATGTACATTGCTATTTGTCACTATTTAGTATTTTCCTGCCTAAGCTTGGTGACTAAATGAATGATGTAAATGTAAAGTTACCTTGTTGAATTGCTAAGTTTGCTAAGTAATCAGCTAATTGATTTTCCTCTCTAAATATATGTCGTATAATTACCTTTTCCCTTTCAATGCTTGCTTTATCTGTTCTACAATATCTATTATCTTCCATGGAACTTCCCAATTCTTATTTATGAAATTTTACATAGCTACTGAGTCTATTTGAATGATGATCCTGTGTTGACCCGTTATCTTGCAATGATTGGCTGCATATAGTATTGCCTTTGGTTCTACTTCTATGTTGTCTATGTCTTCTATGACTGATCCTTCTGCATAAACTAAATCACCCTATGTATCCCTCAAACAAAATGCCCATGAGCACCTTTCTGGATTTCCTTCGGATGCCCCATCTGTATTATACTTGCACTAACTTTGTTTTGGCATCTCCCATTACTCTAGCTTGAAGCTGATAGTAGGTTTTAACTGGTTTAGCTGTTGTAAGATAGATGGCCATTAAGGAGGAAAATCCAATCTTGGTTTTCAAACTTTTAACAACATTCTCAAGTGCCTAGTGAAATTATATACTAATCTATGACTTGTTGATGATAGACGAATTTACACGCCTAAAGTACTATATTTTACCCATATTTTAGCTAAGTTTTGAGGACAAAATATATAATTCATGCACTTTTACTCCTTTTTCCTGTAAGTGAGCTAACGAACATGATTAGCAAGTTTTCAGGTATAAATGATGCAGAATTCAGCATTTTATGGATAACTTGACGCCAAAGAAAGCTTCACGAAGGAAGAAAGGGGAATCTTGGACGCCAAGGACCAAAAGTGGCGCATGGAAATTCTGTCCCGGGCAAAAACAATAATTCTGAAGACTTTGGGGACTAGCAGTAACTTAGTAGGATTAGGATAATGATACATTAACCTAGTAGGATTGGGTTAAGTAATGCATTTAGCTTAGTAGGAATAGAATAGGGGTATTATAAATACCCTATTTTGCTAGAGATTTTCATCATTCTCATTCTACTTCTTATTCCACAACTTACAACTCGGATTATAATTCTTCCATTAATTCTACTTTTTATTCTTCTTTTATTCATCTACTCATTTCTTAATTTCCACAACAAGAGAACCGTTACTCAGCAAGGAATTCACGCCATTCTTACCCCTATACTTATCGTGAGATTATTTTGGTATGATGATAATTGCTATTGTGTTTTCCGTTGCAATCATGAGTAGCTAAACTTCTCTGTTGGGGTTATGGAAGCCGTATGAGATACTATCTATTGCTATGAGTTTGTGAATTCTTGACACGTATGCTGCTTATATCATTATTCTCTTCATCTTAATGCAAATTCTTGTGGTTGCAAACACATAGAATAACGCCAGTATAGCATTAACTTGTTCGAAAGAAAAGTTATATGCCTAGAAAAGAGATAATGTCAAGATAATGAGGCATCAACCCCTGTTAAAAAGTTAGTGCCGTAACTGGATTAACCTCTTGGAGAATTTGTACCATTAGACACGCTTTAAGCTCGAAAGAGTTAAAGTGAAATAGTCCTTGTTAAGGTCGAAAAACGCTTGGATTTACCATAGAATACAATTCTCTATAAGCACATGCATGTCTGAATTCCGCATAACTCATAGCCAATAGAGACGTACAACTCATAAGGTGGACATAACCCCAACTTCTCAATTCTTATTGTTTTACAGCTTACTAAAACATTCTTTCTTTTTACTTTGCTATTTTCTGTTTTTACTTTACTATTTTGATTACATTATTTGCACGTTAAAATCCCCCCTTTCACGAGACTTGATCCAAAAGTCTAATAATCTTTGCTCACTTATTGATCGGCTATTCCCTTTGGGATCGATACCCAACCCAGTTGGGTTATATATTTGACAACGACCGCTTTACACTCTTACAAGAGCTGTAGATTGAGCGTTATCAAAAATTGGTGCCGTTGCCGGGGAATACGAGTGTCAATTAAGTTTGTGATAATTACTAGACCCTTTGGTCAAAGATTCTCATACTTTTACTTTTAGTTTTTGTTTTTGTTCTCTGCAGGTTCTTATTCAGTGTATTCCCCATACTCGAAGTTCTGGTCAACCGTTATTACCTATCTATCCTGAACCACAACGTATAGGCAGAATGGAGGCATAACACGAAATTGAAAGGATGGATGCTCAACAGGAACAGGCGAGACTAGCTGCTCTAGCCGCCGCTCAAGTGCATCAACAGAATATTGATAACCCTGGGCGAGCAATAAATCCTGACGACGAGGACCTAGGTGATGACGAGTTACTAAACCCTAGGCATGCTGCTGAGATCGCAACACCTTCCAACAGAAGAGATCGTCAAGCAAGGTTTAGGCATGAACACCGACCTGTACAACTAGCTTTCGACGATGATGATGATGATCTTGATGGAGCCGGAGCCACAGGAGTCATTATTCCTCCACCATTGGCACTCGGAGCCAAGTTCAACATCACAAGCACCATGATTCAGTTATTGCAACTCAAGGGATTATTTGGTGGACTAGAAGGCGATGATCCAAATATGTATCTCATCAACTTTATTTCTACATGCAAATCGTTTGACAATCCTGGCGTTGGTCAGAATGCATTTCGATTACGCCTATTTCCATTGTCTCTGTCTGGGGAGGAAACTCTATGGTTGAATGGGCTGACTCCTGATTCTATTAAAAATTGGAGGCAATTGAGAGACGCTTTCCTAGAAAGATTCTTTCCGCCATCCTAAAGAGCACAATTAAGAGATGAAATCAGCAACTTTCGGCAGCTTCCAACCAAAGCTCTTCATAAAACATGGGAGAGGTTCAAGACGAAGCTTATGAGGTGCCCGAACCATCACATGACCAATGTCCACCTAATGGAGATACTATACAGAGCCTTGAATTCATTAACTAAACCAGTGGTGGATAATATGGCTGGAGGATCATTTATGGACCTCACCTTTGGGCAGGCAAGCAATATGCTAGATCGGATGACGAAGCAAAGTAGAGCTTGGCATACCAGGGATTCTGAGGTAGCAAGCCCTACTATATCTATCGGCATGACTGCAGACCAAAGAAGAAGAGAAGAAGAACGTGATCAAGATATGGCGCACATGAAGACACAGGTGGATCTTCTTACAAAGCATCTATTATCAGGGAAGACCAAAAAAGTTAAAGCTGTAGCGTTAAAAGGAAGAGGCGAATCTGATTCGAAAGAAGAAGCCAACTACTTGAACAACCAGGGGGGTTTCCGAGGCAATGCCCAAGGAAACCAAGGTCGGAACTACTATGCTAAATCTGGAAACAAGGACCAAGGTAGTTGGAAGAACAAGAATGACAAGAGTGGTTTATACGTTCCCCCAGGAAGACGTGACACCACCACATCTGGTTCTGGAAATATGGAAGATATGATGGCTAAACTATTGAAAGGAGTGGAAACAACCAGCGCTGGAGTAATGGAAGTAATAAATGATTTGTCCTCAATGAAGAAATTGGTTGACTCACATTGCACTTCAATCAAGCAAATAGAGCAGCAATTGAACCAACTTTCAGCAGCACTCAATCAAAGAAAGGCTGGCACCTTACCGAGCGACACTGTGCAAAATCCAAGGAATGACGAATCATGCATGGATATTACTACCCGAAGTGGTAAGGTGCTGGAAACTTTATCCAAAGGAAAGCAAGTGGTTGATGAGGCAGCAGACATCGATGATAAGGCAAAAG
This sequence comes from Capsicum baccatum var. pendulum, assembly GCA_030864225.1. NCBI lineage: Eukaryota > Viridiplantae > Streptophyta > Magnoliopsida > Solanales > Solanaceae > Capsicum > Capsicum baccatum. The sequence goes on from CM061556.1 coordinate 127,997,266, forward strand.
AAGAAGCTGCCATAGAAGCCACCCACGACGTCCATGACGTCACACCGAGTATGTTGCAGCCTGAAAAGGCTGAAGAACGGAAGCAAGAGGAGAAGAAAGCCATAGAGAAAACAATTCCTTATCCACCACCACCTTTCCATCAAAGATTGAAGAAGATTGCGGATGATACAAAGTTCAGCAAATTCATGACTATGTTAAAGCAGCTGACCATTAATGTTCTGTTGGTGGAGGAACTAGAACAAATGCCTAGGTACGCGAAATTCTTGATGGACCTTTTAACAAAGAAGCGGGCGGTAAGCTATGAGCCAGCAGATAATGTTCATCATTGCAGTACAATCGCTACAAGATCGCTAGTTCAGAAAAAGGCCGACCCTGGTGCCTTCACTATTCCTTGCATTGTTGGATCTTTGAACTTTGCCAAGGCATTGTGCGATCTGGGTGACAGCATCAATTTGATGCCACTATCCGTCTACAGGAAGTTGGGGTTAGGCGATCCGACACCAACCAATATGAGGCTCGTGATGGCTGATAGGTCGGTAAAACGACCTGTGGGTATCTTGAATGATGTGTTGGTGAAGGTTTCTTCATTCATCTTTCCTGTAGACTTTGTTATTCTAGATTGTGAGGTGGATTCTGAAGTTCCCATAATCTTGGGACGTCCTTTCCTTACAACAGGAAGTGTGCTTATTGACATGAGACCTAATGAGCATTTATTTCGGTTGAATGACGAAGAGGTCCGCTTTGATATATGCAAAGCAATGAAGCAGCCCAGTAATATGAATGTGTTCTCTCTAGCTGATGTTCATTATGAGGATAAAAAAGCATTATCTGTGGAGAAACAGCTTGTTGTTGAGCCATTATTTTCTGCGCTACTGAATGTTGAGCATGAGGATGATGAAGATTATGAAGAAACTATGTGTGCTCTAACAGAAATAGGGTCCTATTCTCATACTCCTAAACAGCCGGACCATGATCTTAAGAAACAACCATCACCAACAGCGAAGACTTCCATTGAAGAGCCACTATTGCTAGAATCGAAAGAGCTCTCCGATTATCTAAGGTATGTGTTCTTGGAAAGTGGAGATATACTTCCAGTAAGTGTGGCGGATGATTTAAGTGAACAACACGTAGAGGCTCACATCTCTGCTCCAAAGAGATACAAGAGAGCCATGGATTGGACTATTGATGATATAATTGGTATCCCTCCCGGGATAGACATGCACAAGGGTCATCTCGAAGAAGATTGCATGCCTATAAGTAAGCCTTATTGTCGTCTGAATCCATTCAGAAAATGATCCACCATCTATCTCGATGAAGTCTAAGTAATCGAGATAGCTATGTCGTGCCGCGACAATAAATCAAGCGCTTGGTGGGAGGCAACCCATCGTTTTTCATTTTTTTCCCTTTCTTTCGTTCTACTAAGTGTTTGCTTTTGATAAATAAAAATCCAAAAAGAAACGTCGTGCCATGACCAAAACTAAGGCGCTTGATGGGAGACAACCCATCGTTCTAATCGTTTTTGTTGTTTTTGAGCAAGTGTAGGTGCAAGAGGCGTAAACGAGGAGATTGGTTTCAAATTTTGATTTGGACGTATTGTATGTTAAAGGTGGTAAGTTAGGAATGAAGAAGCAAAAGGCTATGGAGTGAGCATTGCTTATGAAAAGATAGGCAACGAACAAGTCTAGGCCTATGTAAAACTAGGCCACGAACAAGGCAAGGCCTAAGCTCTCGGAATCTAGTGTGCCTTAGCATAGGCGCCGCCCATGCCCAAGTATGCCATAGCATAGGCGCCGCCTATGCCAATGCCTTTTGTCTCTGAATCTCATATGCTATGCAAAAGGCGCCGCCTATGCCTAACAATGCCATGGCATAGGCGCCGCCTATGCTCAACAATGCTTTGCAAAAGGTGCCGCCTATGCCAAGCATAGGCAAAGCTTTAGGCACCGCCTATGGTCACTTCTTGTCTCCAAATCCGATTTTAAATGGGTCAAAAACCGACCCAAGCCTTTCCTATAAATAAGAGACTTAGTCTTAGACCAAAAACACATTGTAAACCTAGCATAAGCGCCGCCTATAGCCTCCAAATCCTCTCCAAAATTTTTCTTTTGCTCTTTTACTTCACAAGAACATCATCCAAAGGCATCAATCAAGTAAGTACTTCTTTGTTCTTCATTTATATTCCGTAAGTACTACACTACTATGCCTATTATGAATTGTTAAATCTTGAAATAGTAGAAGTGACTTGAATGTGGTTGATGTGTTGTGATACAACTAAGTGAGTGAAAGAATACGTAAGAATGATCTTAACATGTTTCCAACTTGAATTTGATTTTGATGCACTGTCATACTTTTGCGAAATTGACATGGTCACAAAAATTGCATAATCTTGTCAATATAAAGCTTACATGTTGGAATAACTTGTTCATCAAGATGAGAATTATGGTTGACTACCAACATAGGAGGTTGTGATTATTTCTAGATGCTATACCTTGATTCAATCCCTATGTAGTAGTCTTGATATATCAAACATGAAAGTATTGCTAAGAATACAAGAAGTATGACTGCACTGATTTTATTGTTGGAATATAGAACCTAAAACGTATGCCGATGAAGTTTGAGTAATCGACCACTTTTACTTCACTAGTCTGTACCAACAAACTAAGTGTGGGGTGGTGCCACTATTGCTTGTTTATAGATTGTATCCATTGAGATGACGCTAACATGAACATTGTTTTAGTCTCAGGTACAATGGCACCCAAAGCAAGACAAGGCAAAGATAAGGCAACCACTTCCCAAAAAGGAAAGAAAAGAGGACGCAAAGAGCAATGAGAGTTCTCCTCATTGCAAGTACCACACCGCATGTTCGGAATTAAATGGGTTTTAGAGGAGGAAGCAAAGGAATGGTATAGGAAAAACAAAGAGAAGAAATATGTTCATGTGGACTTGATAAACAAGGACAGCCTAGCAAAGAAAGAACCGCGCATGTTGGCCAAGATCATGGCATTACATCTTGATTTCATCTTCCGAGACATGGGAGAATGCAATCTCGATTTAACAAGAGAATTCTATTCCAACTAGTCACCAAAAAACATAGGAAGCGAGGTCAAGATTCGGGGCCAAGTTTTACAACTCAATGCGGATTTCTTCAACTCCTTTCTTGTCTTGCCTGCTGTTGATCCATCACCATTCAAAGAGATGTACAGTAGACCTCCATATAGAGCCATTCGACATACACTCTGTGGCACAAGGTCCATGGCACGGTGGAGTAGACACAAGGACACCGGTCAACACAACACCTTCTCATATGCTCCTTTGAATAGAGAAGCAAGGATATGGTTGCGCATAGTCAACTCTTGCCTAATTCCAGGGACTCAGTAGACAAACATAACAAGAGATAGAGTGTGCTTGGTATAGGCATTGATGACAAATGTCCCTATCAACATTGGGGCAATTATTCGATCCACAATGAGGAAAGCTAGGCTACACAAAAGGTCCCACTTCAGTTTTGGCAATCTGTTGACCGCAATATTGAGGAAGGAAGACATCGAAGAGGAACTGGCTGATCATAAACTCCCACACAACCCAAAGAAGGTTGACCTCACAAAGGTTGAGGATGCTGAAACTACGCATGGCGTCAACCTTACCACGTCAGAAAGGCATGCTCGAGATGAGAGTTTCTTTCGCCATCTTTATGGCATGACTCGGTTTACAATGATGAGCGGTGGTCGTGTTCCAACTGCTGCAGAGCTCCAACAGCTGGATTATGACTACCCAATAAATGAGCACGCGAAGGCGATGTGTGGAGTAGGTACATATTTTGAGGAACCTCTTAATGACGATGTTCCGACCAATGATGATCGACGAATGCCAGACTCCGACGTGGAGGAGAATTCTGATGACAACGACTCCAATGATGATTCCGACGAAGGGGGTATGACCCCAGACATAGAGGAGGAGTCCGACTAACCAGGTTCTTCTTATTTATTTTCCACTGAGGGCAGTGTGTCCCGTCTAACTGTGGGGTGCTGGTATTTGCATGCTATACTTCTCTATCTGCATTTGCATTTATGTTTGTGTTATTTTTCTTTTTAGTAGTTAAATGTTTGTGTTGTTTTTCTTTTTAAATGCTATACTTCTCTATCTGCATTTGCATTTATTTATGTTTGTTTTGTTTGTTAGTAGTTAAATTTTAGAATTTTTTTTGTTAAACTTTTCATGAATTTGTTCTGATAGACAGCATGGTATTATGACAAGAGTCTGTGATAAAATCATTACTGTTGAGACATTTAGGCTCCAAGTGTGACTCACTGTGTGATAGTTGTGTGGTTTAATTCCTTCATCTGTTGGGTCAAGAGTCTATACTGCTCCCAATAAAATTGACCATGTGCCTTGTGTGTGTGAGGATATAGTATATTCTGTGTTTGTGGCTGATGCTAGAACTTGCCTGGTATGTATGTAAAGCGAAAATAAGGAGTGCAAGTCTAGGAGATAATTTAGGCATTTCTTTGGTAACCTAGACTTGTTTACCTTCTTTTTACCTACCCATGGGCATTATCCTAGTTAACCTCTTTGAGCCTTTAGCCTATTTTCTTTGACAACCTCATATGTAAGCCTAATCCATTTTTTCAAGACCATAATTTGATCCAAATTCCTAAGTTCTTTAAAATTGTAAAGTAATGTGACAAAATAAGAGGAAATTGGGTAAGTATTATGCTTTAGAATGTATTGGTGCTTGAAGTCGTTATGAAAAAGAATTGCTATCATAAGAGGTGTTATGAAAAGAAAAAGGAAAAGAAAAATAAAAAGTTAGTTATGTTCAAAAATTGAAAAACAAAAGAGGTGACAAAGCGAGGTAGATTAAAAGAAAGCAAAAAGGTTGTTTGAAAGAAAACATAAATGGCATATTGTGATGTATTAAAGCACTTAGGGAACTTAGTCACTATTTATGGCCAAAATAGTCCTACCCGTCCCTTAGTCTACATTACAACCCGTAAAAGACCTATTTGATCCTAAGCTTAGCATTCTGATATTTAGTGGAGCATTACACTAAGGGCAAGCCTATGGTCATCAGTTGCAGCATATGAATTCTTTGTGAGAGCGAGAGCAAGGGTACTCGTATACCCATGTTTCGATAAATATACTATACTTGTGAGTGATTATGGGTAATATATTGTGAGACACACATGGTTGATGAGTTTTGGGTAGTTGTGTATGATTCTCTATGCCTTAACTTTTTGAATACGAAGTAACCATCGTCATGAGTCTATATTAGAGGTTGAATTGTTTCTACTAATGATCAGAAAACTACTCTTTGTTGATAGTTGTTGTGCTTGTCTTGATGAATATTTTGTGTTGCTACTGTGAAACCCTAAGTAGATGTTTAGATGGACATGATATTTTGTTCGAGGACGAACAAAGCTGTAAGTGTAGGGTGTTGATGATAGGCGAATTTACACGCCTAAAGTACTATACTTTACCCATATTTTAGCTAAGTTTCGAGGAAAAAATATATAATTCTTGCACTTTTAGTCCTTTTTCCTGTAAGTGAGCTAACGAACATGATTAGCAAGTTTTCAGGTATAAATGATGCAGAATTAAGCATTTTATGGATAACTTGACACCAAAGAAAGCTTCACGAAGGAAGGAAGGGGAATCTTGGACGCCAAGGACCAAAAGTGGCGCATGGAAAATCTGTCCCGAGCAAAAACAACAATTCTGAAGACTTTGGGGACTAGCAGTAACTTAGTAGGATTAGGATAATGATACATTAACCTAGTAGGATTGGGTTAAGCAATGCATTAGCTTAGTAGGAATAGGATAGGGGTATTATAAATACCCTATTTTGCTAGAGATTTTCATCATTCTCATTCTACTTCTTATTCCACAACTTACAACTCAGATTATAATTCTTCCATTAATTCTACTTTTTATTCTTCTTCTATTCATCTACTCAATTCTTAATTTCCACAACAAGAGAACCGTTACTCAGCAAGGAATTCATGCCATTCTTACCCCTATACTTATCGTGAGATTATTTTGGTATGATGATAATTGCTATTGTGTTTTCCGTTGCAATCTTGAGTAGCTAAACTTCTCTGTTGGGGTTATGGAAGCCGTATGAGATCTTATCTATTGCTATGAGTTTGTGAATTCTTGACACGTATGCTGCTTATATCATTATTCTCTTCATCTTAATGCAAATTCTTGTGGTTGCAAACACATAGAATAACGCCAGTATAGCATTAACTTGTTCGAAAGAAAAGTTATATGCCTGGAAAAGAGATAATGTCAAGGTAATACGGCACCAACCCCTGTTAAAAAGTTAGTTCCGTAACTGGATTAACCTCTTGGAGAATTTGTACCGTTAGACACGCTTTAAGCTCGAAAGAGTTAAAGTGAAATAGTCCTTGTTAAGGTCGAAAGACGCTTGGATTTACCATAGAATACAATTCTTTATAAGCACATGCATGTCTGAATTCCGCATAACTCATAGCCAATAGAGACATACAACACATAAGGTGGACATAACCCCAACTTCTCAATTCTTATTGTTTTACAGCTTACTAAAACATTCTTTCTTTTTACTTTGCTATTTTCTATTTTTACTTTACTATTTTGATTACATTATTTGCACGTTAAAATCCCCCCTTTCACGAGACTTGCTCTAAAAGTCTAATAATCTTTGCTCACTTATTGACCGGCTATTCCCTGTGGGATCGATACCCAACCCAGTTGGGTTATATATTTGACAGCGACCACTTTACACTCTTACAAGAGCTGTAGATTGAGCGTTATCACTTGTCACCATTCAACCCTCATGCCTAATTGTGTTTCTTCTCCTCCATAACTCTCATAAGATGATTGTTGGTACTGCTCTAAAGTATACCTTCTCCCTTTGCCCCACCTGAGCTTCTCACCAAGATTGTATTATTTCTCTTACACTTATCTTGAATATTGATTCCTGGAAAAGAAGAAAAATAGGACCATGTCCTATTAGCAACATAAGATCTCAGTAGCACATGAGATATGGTCTCTTGTGTTGGGTTTTGAAAACACCAGCATTTTGAAGGACTATGTACTCCCCATATCCTTATTGTATCATCCACTGCAATTCTTCCATTCTACATCCTCAACATAAAAAATACCATCTTAAATGGCATACCTTTTATCCACAACTACCTATAGAATTCAGAAGGCTCCTCTCTTTGTCTCACACATTCCCATGCTATTTTTATAGTAAAACTTCCTATTGGTCACACACTCCATATTGCTTTATCTTGTTTTGTCTGCTGCTGTCCTGGTCTTACATTCTGTAGAACATGCTCTACTATTTTCTCAGGAAACAGCTGCTTTATTAACTCTTCATTCCACCTCCCCTCAATTATTGAATCTTTTACATTTTGTAGGTTGGATTCCCCTTCTTTACTGTCTTGGAAGATAGAATAGAAGTCTCATAAACCACTCCAATTTTGAAACCATAAATGAACATTCCCTTATCTATATAATAAGATGATCAATGATATATCTAACCTGTAATATTTTTTTCCACACTTCAGAACCTCCTTCCCCTTTCTACCAAACTTTCTTTGGATATAGCCTTTCGCAGTACTTGTTAACCATATAATCACTCTAGAGGGTCTTCTTAAATTTGAAATTCCACTAGAGTTTGAAAAAAAGAGCTATTGAAATATCTTCTAATCTTTTTAAACCTAAATCCCCTTCTGCCTCAGGTAAACACATTGTATTCCATGATACCCAATGCTTTCCTCTTTCTCCTATTGTACTACTCTAGAAAAATTTAGCAAATATTTTCTGAATAGTACTTAGCATATTTTTATAATGATTCATGACAGACAGATAATGTATTGGGATACTTTAAAGCATATGCTTAATCAACACAACCCTTTCTCCAAATGATAACAACTTTCTTTTCCGTGTCTGCAATTTGTTAGTAATTCTATTCATGATTTGCTGAATGTACAACTTATTCTTCCTCTTGTAAAATACTAGACATCCCAATTATGTGAAGGAAAAATCCTACCTAAAAATACTTGTTGCTACATCTACTATTATAGATGCTCTATTTGTGACATTATCATGAAAATATAATGCACTTTTCTCCTTATTGATTTTCTAGCCAGAAATCTTCTCATACTTCTCTTGTGTTTCTGTGGCCAATTATAATGTAGTGACCTTTGCCTTACAAAGTATGATCATTTAATCTACAAATGCAAAATGATTAAGTTTTGGACTTCCTCTAGGTTTTCAAAAAGTTTTGAAGACTTTCCCGCATAATAACTGCTTCAAACTTCTTGATAACACCTCTACTACTATAATGAATAATGTAGGTGATAATGGGTATCCTTGCTTGACCCTCCTAGATGACTTGAAAAATGCTTTAGGCTGCCCATTTAGTAAAATAGAATACAAATTATTAGCCAGCAATCTAAAAACCATATTAATTAATAGTTCACAGAAACCAATCCTCCTTAGAACTTTAGTGAGAAACAAATACCTAATGCTGTCATAAGCCTTCATCATATCCAATTTCATCACCATGTTAGGTGGATTTCCCCTTTTGCTAATTTTTGAGACTATTTCTTGTACCAAAAGAATGTTTTCACCTATACTCCTACCTTGTACACACCCAGTTTGTTCCTCAGACACTATGTCAGGAAGCACACTCTTTAGTTTTTCATGAATAATTTTAGAAAAGACCTTATTCACAAAAGTGGTAAGTGAAATAGGTCTAAGGTCAGAAAATGTGTTTACTATTAACTTCTTTGGTAGTAACACCAAATTAGTGTGAGTAATAAACCTTGTAAGTTCTTGTCCAAAAAATAAAGATATGACCATCTGATGTATATCCTCTGCTATTATACTCCATCTATCCTGGAAAAAATCACCTGTCATTCCATCAGGACCAACAATACTATTTCTATTTAGTCCCATTACTGCTACTTTTACTTCTTCCATGTTTAGAGTTCTCTTCAATTCTTCATTATCTGTTACTATTATGAGCTTTCAAAAAATCTCTAATATTGAGTAATCTTTAGCATCCTCTTGCTTTTCAAACTGTTTATCGAAAAAAGAATCTGCAGCTTCTACTATCTTATCTTGACTTTCCAACCAGGTTCCTTCTGTATTTTGGATTCTTTGAATTCCTAATTTAGCCTTTTTACCCTTCACTACTGCATGAAAAAATCTAGTGTTCCTTTCTCCATCTTTGAACCATTGAAAACCAAATTTTTGTTTCCACAAATCTTCTTTCCTTCTCAATTGCAATGCTAATTCTGCTTGTTTTTGTGACAACTTAGTTCTATTGATACTTGAAGGATATTCTTCAAATTGTTGTTCCCTAACATTTATTACCTTCTCCAAAGTGGTAATCTCTTGGAAAATATTTTCGAAATTTTGTTTACTCCACTTAGTCAGTGCTGATTTAGTATTCTTTAGCTTCTTTTAAAATTTCAGAAGGGTACTTCCTTCAAAATCAGTACTCCATCTTTGCCTTATGACTTCCATGCATTATTCTTCTTTAAGCCAAAAATTCAAAAACCTAAAAGGTTTAATCAAATGTTCTCCTGCATTTCTAAACTGTATCAACATTGGAGCATGATCTAATCCACCCCTTACAAAATGTTCTACTCCATGTTATGAAAAAATTCCTACATCTTATCATTCACCAATACTCTATCCGACCTGTTGAATATGCAATCCTCATCAATTCTACCATTCCACCATGTATACTTGCTGCCTTTGAAAGTATTTTCCTCTAAATTATAATTATTAATACAATGCTTAAAATTATTAGTCTCTTCAATAGTGACAGGTAGACCCCCTAGATTTTCTTCCCCATTCTTGATAACATTAAAATCTCCTCCTACCATCCATGGGTCATAAATGAATTTATCCAGTTATCCCAAGGATTCCCTAAGCTCTAATCTCTTTTTTTGAGTGCACTTTGCTTAGACAAGAGTGACAAAGATAGCTTAACCTGCAAACTGGCTTTCCACTTTAAGAGTAAGCTGTTGTTCTTTATATTTAATTATGTGGTACTCCATGAATGAATCGATAAATGCCAAAAGTTTGCCTAATCTGTTAGCCACAACATATTGTATTCCTAGTCTTTCTTTGTATTCCTCTATATGATTACCATTAAGAAATGGTTCCATCAAACCAACAAAACAAAAAGGATATCTTTTTTGCATTGTGATGAGCCTTGTAAAAGCTTTCTGTGTGTTCACTGATCTGATATTCCAAATTAAGGCATTCATTGTGAATTTGTTTTTGTGGTTTGACTCCTTGTCTGTATTGCACTTTGTCCCACCTTTTTACTTTTCTTTTTCTGTATTTTCCATGCTTTGCACTTAGTGACTGAATTGTCTTAGGAGATTGATTCCCCTCAATAGCTACCTTTTCAATGTTATCCCCCAAATCTTCATCATCCATATCTTTATTATTTATATTTACCACCTTCATCATGCTTCCTGCTTCCATTTCTAGAGGTTTAATTCCTTCTATTATTATCTCCTACTTTTCATCCTTATTGTGAAGTACCATCATTAATTCTTTGCAGGTTTCCTGCTCTTCTTCATTTTCTTTTTCCGTCTCTTGCGACTTCTGAACTTCATTTTCCTTTGATAGTTCTGGTGTCATCTACTTGTTTCTCACTTTCAATGGTATTATCTACTTGTGCCTGCTCCTTTTTATTATTGCTGAACTGCTGTTCTTCTACTGCCTTCTTTTCTACCTTGCCAAAAGTCTTATTAACCCACTTCTTTGTGCTTTGTTTACTCTATTAGATAATTGATATGCGTTGTACCTCTTTTGTTTCTTGATTTAAGGCCTTAAATAAATTTGAGGTCTCCATTTCCTTCTCTTCCACTGCTCCTACAATATGGCCATATTTGTCCTTCTTGTAATTGTTCTTTCTTTGTAGCCATTGATTTTTGCTGCTTGCTGCATCTTTTTTAATTTTCTCAGTCTGCACTTCTTCAACTTCAGTACTTTCTTTGGATTCTTTTTCCCTTGTATCTTCTCATATAACTCTCGATGAAGGCTCCAATAAGTCATCTCACTATGGCCTTGTAAACAACATTCCCTACAGTATTTCAACTGGTAATCATACTGTATCTTAATCCATTTTGATTTTATTTCCCAACTAGTATCATCTTCTTCACTAATCCTCACTCTGTGTGGTAATTTAGCAACAAGGTCTACCTTAGTTTTAACTCTAGCACAACTACGCCTTGTATGATTTTGTGTCGCCATATCCACCATCAATGGTTTCCCTACTGCCGAAGCTATTGAAAAAATAGCACCTTAGCAAAGAAATTTGGTGGAAAATCCGTCATTGAAATCCATGCAATACCTGTTATGGTTTCTACATCAGGTTCAAACCATGGATCCGATTTTAGGGTTCTCATTTGCCAATACAAATCATTAGCCTTGATATAGCATACAACTGTTGATAATAGTTGAATATAATCCTCCAACTAGTTCAACCTTATCAGTATCTGACGTGAGTCCAGCATTCCAATATTACAATCTCCCTTTACTCCACACTATGTTGGTATTGATTTACGTAAAGCATGAACATCTGGTTTACCATATGAGAACTTTCCAACTATTGCATACTGTAAATTCTCTAGTACGATTAAGTTTTTGACCTCTGAAGATTTCCATGGGACTGTGGGTTCCCCATGCATCATTATAGTAGGTTTCAGGGGAATCCTAATGGTATCATGCACGGATGTTTTATTTTTCAATAAATCTGAATATGTTGGAATGATCTAGCTCAATTCCTCCTCAACACCTCCACACTATTTAGGAACACCTCCACACTACTTAGGATTTTCATCCGGTGGGTCTGTTCCATCGGATATCGTCGGCATAATTGCCTGAAAATATTAGATTTGGATGGTTTTTTCATGCGCTGATATTAGGGTTTCTTGAATACCTAGTAGTGACAGTATGACAATGATCAATGATACATTTTAACTTCTTCTACGTGAACACCTACTATAAGCTCTTATGGTCTAAATATCATGAGTCTTTACGACTAATACCCTCAAGTCGTACCAGGATAGTAAATTCAACACCACTTTTTAGAAGACACCTTAGGACTAGGTTCACATGACCCTTCAAGACACCCTACGACTCATAGGGAGAGTCGTAGTCAAGTCAGGAAGCTCAAAACTCAAAAAAATTTCAAGGACCAAAAACCTGGGGCATTACATACTTCCCCCTTTAGGATCATTCATTCTCGAATGACAGGACAAGGTAGTTGCTAGCACGGTTAGACCCCAAACATCACTACTCTAAATTTTAATATAGAAAAAAAAGATGCCAAGGAATTTACAAACTTTCTTGAACAAAGATAGAAAACAAAATGGTAAGGAATTACACGTACCGTAAGCACGATTGTTCGAATCAAGAAATAAGAATGGGTACTTGGACTTCATATCCTCCTTGGCTTCTCAAGTAGCTTGATCAACCTTTTTGTTCCACCATAGAACTTTCACCATTGCCATGTCCTTAGTCCGTAACCAACGGATTTTCTGATAAAAAATTTCCACCGAAACTTTCTTATTGGACAAGGGATCCAAAATATCCACCTTTTCCAAAGGGAAAGCCATCGAAGGATCACCCACACACTTTTTTAACATCGATACATAAAACACTAAGTGAATATAGTCTAAGTTAGAAGAAAACTTCAATTCATAAAAACATTACCAACCTTCTTCAAAACCAAGTGCGGACCAATATAATGAAGCCTGAGCTTCCCTTTCTTCCCAATCTGCATCACTTCCTTCAAAGGACACAACTTTAGGGAAACCTAATATCCCGCCTTAAATTCTAATTCTCCTTGCCTCACATCCACATAGGACTTTTGGTGACTTTGGTGGTGTTAAGATTTTCCCGAATAACCTTCACCTTTTTCATCGCTTGGTGAACCAAATCTGGGACAAATATCTTAGCCTCACTAACTTCAAACCACCCGATGGGAGATTTATATATCCTACCATATAAGGCCTCAAAAAGAGCTATACCGATGCTAGAGTGATAATTTTTGTTATAAGAAAACTCAATGAGTGGAAAGTGGTCGATCCAATTGCCACCATAGTCCATTATACAAGCCTGAAGCATATAGTTCAAAACATAGATCGTGCTTTCCGCTCTCCCATCTGTGTTTGGGTGGAATGCGATGCTAAGGTTCACCTTTGTTCCAAAACCTCTCTAAAATGCCCTCTAAAAGCTAGATGAAAACTGAGTACCCTAATCAGATATGATAGAAACTGGGGTACCATGCAACTTTATGATCTCCTCAATGAAAAACATAGCATAATCCTCAGAAGAGAAATTAGTCCTCACTGGTAAGAAGTGAGCATACTTAGTCATCCTATCCATGATGACCCAAATCAAATCAAACTATTGGCAAGACCACGAAAGACCTATAATAAAATCCATATTAATTATCTCCCATTTCCGCACTGGAAGATTAATCTCTTGAGCAGCTCAAGCCATATTCTCTGCCTTAGATTGAATTTTTCTTTAGTGAACACGTACTATAGGCCCATATGATTAGAATAAATATCAACATGAACTCACATAAATAATATCACCAGATATTCAATACAAATACCATAACTAACAACTCTAAGTAATGAGTCGTGTAATTCTTGTCATAAACATTCAATTGTCTAGAAGAATAAGTAACCACCTTTCAATGCTACATTAACACACAACCAAGTCCCACCCGGGATGCATCACAATAGACCACAAACCAATATTTACCCATGGGCAAGGTCAAGACTAGAGTCAAAGTCAACTTATTCTTCAACTTTTCAAAACTGCCTTCCCAAGCATCCAACCACAAGAACTTTGCTTTATTTTGAGCCAACTTGGTTAATGGGGAAGAAATAAAAGAGAATGTCTCCATAAACCTTCTATAATAATTGGATAAACCTAAGAAGCTCCAAATATCGATGGGAGTCATGGGTCTAGGCCACTTTTTAACCACCACAACCTTTTATGGATACACCATAATCCCCTTACTAGAAACAACATGACCCAGATAAGTCACAATATTCAACTAGAGCTCACATTTAGAGAACTTAGCATACAAATGGTAATTCTTTGAGGTTAGCAACACCGAGCGGAGGTGATCAGCATGATCTACCTCATTCTTTTAATAAACCAAAATATCATCGATAAAGACAATCATAAAAAAATCTAGGAACTTACCAAAATATCAATTCATAAGATCCATATACGTGGCCGAGGCATTGGTCAAACTAAAGGACATCACCAGAAACTTAAAATGTCCATATCGAGTTTAGAAAGCAATCTTAGGGATATTCGTATCCCTAATTCTCAACCAATGGTAACCTGACCAAAGACTAATAATGGAGTAGGATTTATCACCCTGAAGCTGATCAAACAGATCATCAATAGTACAAGACTAGTTAAATTTTATAAATTCCCACATTTCTCATAATTAAGAACCAATTTCACATCATGGAGTTGGGGTCATAACCACTTTAAAAGTCACAAGTTTGGAAATTCACAATTCCCTAGATCATTCACCATATCCAAGGACCCACAAGTTCAATAACATAACTAAAGCATAAATAATCATATGTAAACCATAGAAAAACATTATTCAATAATAAGTATTCAAAACCCCAATGCTTGTTTCTCACCAACATAAAAAATTCATGAACTATACTTTAAAACAAATGCTTTTATAAAATAAACAATGAGGGAAGACAAACATGCCTTAAACACTAGAAATTTGGAGAGAGTTTGATCCTTGGGCCCTTAGATGACTAACTTGATGAAGCCCTATCTTGGCTTGCTTGAGGGAAATTAGAGAGCATTTGGAGAGTTTGAGAAGTTACTTGGATTAGATTTTGAGTGTTAATGACACCCTAAAAGGGTTATAAGATGTGGGTTTTGATTTGGGTAAGAGGGGAAATGCTTAGAATTCCTTAACTTAAAAGATGAAAAAAAGCCACCTTTAACTATGAGTCAACCCATACTCGTAGCCAGTCCTTACGAATCATCACCATGATTCATAACCAAGGCAGTACCACTAAGTCACCTTACACTATTGACCTTATGACTCATACACAAATTATACTGGGACCCTACGACTCATAGGGTCCAGTTGTAATCAACACACAACCCAAATTGGGACTTACACTAGACACCCTATGAATACATCTAATGACTTGTAATATATCTTTACGGCTCTTAATGATCCACTTATACTCATAGTAGAATCATGCCATAAACTTACATAATCTAGTTATGGATTTTCCTAATGACTCATGACGAGTCTTTACGACTAGTTCACTCAAGTCGTACCCAAGACAGTAACTTCAACATCACTTTTTGGACATGTTACTACTAGGGTCACATGACCCATAAAGATACCCTACCACTCGTAGGGAGAATTGTATTCAAGGTAGGGATCTAAAATATTTCAAGGACCAAAAATTTGGGGCATTATAATCATGGATAAGATGATCAAGTCTACTCATTTATTGCTAGTGAAGACTAACTATTCGACATAAGATTATTCTAAGATCTTCATTCAGAAGATTGTCAAATTATATGGTACGCCTATTTCTATTATATCTTATTGAGGTAAACTATTCTCATCTCTATTTTGGTGGTCTTTCTAGAGAATATTATTCGGACTTTGGAAGATATACTAAGATCTTATGTGCTTGATTTTGGTGGTATCTAGGTTGATTATTTGCCTCTCATAGAGTTTGTGTATTATAATAGCTTTCACTCTAGTATTGGGATGGCTTCTTTAAAGGCCTTTTATGGTATGAGGTGTAGGTCTCCTATTAGGTGGTTCAAAGTTAGTGAGATAGGTTGTTTGACCCATATTTGGTTCACCAAGCCATGGAAAAGTTGAAGGTGATTCGGGTAAGGTTCTATGGAGGAATCATAAGGATGAAGAAACCTTTTGGAAGATGAAAAGGATATGAAGTCCAAATATCTATTCTTGTTTTCCGCTTCAGATAATTGTGCTGTATTCCTTAATATATTTGTTTTCTGTCTTTGTAAAAGTAAAATATGGTTACATTTTGTGATAAGTCTTTCTAATGGATGCCTTTATTTATCATTTGGGGATAAATAATCTGAGGCAAGGGAGATAATGTAACAACTTCAATTTCTTGTCCTTGAAAATTTATTGACTTTTGAGCTTACTACCATGACTACAACTCATCATACGAGGCGTAAGGTGTCTATACAGGTCGTAGAACCCTAATTATAGGGTGAATAGTGTGTTTTGTCGAGTTCCTATTCTGATCATGATTGGAAATTGAGTCATCAATACTCTAAACAAGTCGTATAGTACTTCTCATAGCCTAACCAGTGTGGTGTCCAAATGTTTCTTCTTTGACAATGACTAGACAATACGAGTCATAGGTCTGAGTATAAGTTGTAGCGTACGACTTATGTTAGGACCAGTGTGCATGTCCCCTAAGGCTATATAGACTATGAGTCTAAGGGATGACTTGTCACCAGTTGTTATGAGTCATCATGTGACCCGTAATGACTGGGTGGCCAATTTTCAGCCTATTATTAAGGGCATTTTGGTTATTTCTCCTTTTCCCCTACTTATACCCCATGTCCATAAAAAATGAAGAAGGGGTTATTTATTATTCTTTATCACATCTAATACACCCTTAAACTCTCTCAATTCCCTAAAGCATGAACAAACTAGGGTTTCTCAAGGTTGGTCAATTAGGTCTCCCAAGGGTGATTTCTCTCCATAGTTGTGTAATTTTAGGCATGTTACTCTTCCCCAAATCTTATTCTATGTAAACATGTGTTTTAAATAATTTATTTGTATGCATTTGAATATGGGTTTTTTTATGGGTTGAGGGTTTTGGAATGGTTGATCCTTGAATTGTTTACCCATGTTTTTCATGAGTTGTTCATGCTTTTTTTGAATATTTTTGAAATAATGAGGTGTGGGAGTTAGAAAGGGGGTTGAGGTATTTCTCCAGTGATGATTTGAACTTGGAATTGGTTTTGAATAATTGTGTTCCCTCAACCCACTTGTGTAAATAGATTTGAATTATGGAATTGTCTCTTGGTTTGAATTACTCACTTATACTATTGCATTGCATAAATGGTTAAATAATAAAAATAGATTTTGAAGGCCTTATTGGCTAAGTATTGATTTAATAAACTAAGGGGGTTGAGTCATTCCCCCAAATTGACTTGATAAACTAAACGAGGTCGAGGCATTTCTCCAACTTTATTTAATGAACAAAGGGATTTGAGGCATTCCCCCAAGTTAATGGAATTGTGATGGCATAATTATAAGTTTGCATAGTAAATGGTATGACAAGACATGTGGTGTGTCTTAATGTGTAATTCCTTGGCTAATGAATGAGTTATGTGAAACTTATTTTAATTTTACTTAATGGGGGTTATATAGCTAAGCCGTGAAGGTATGAGTCTTGAATAACTAATACTGGAAAATCATGTTTGTCAACGTGAGGTTTAGTCTAAATGACTGTGTGCACGGGTCACACTATTGATATACTTATATCTAGGCTTGACATGAGGTTGAGGCATTCCCTGGTCTTCCTTAATACCCTTGGTTCATGTGGCTAACCCGTACTTGGTCCCTTTCAACAGGGAGAGCTGAGCCCATATAGCCTTTGGGTGCCCGTTTATGATGTTTGAGCTACATAGTCCAGGATAATATTTTACTATTATGCTAAACCTTGTTCCCTATCCCAATATGTTATTTATGTATGTCTATGATAATGTGTGCATAGTTTTAAAATATATTTTGACTTGGCATTATTTTATCCCCTCCCTAAGTTACATACTAGTGCTCACCCCATTATCGTCCCCAGATGCTGTATTCCTATGCAATACAGAATCCAAAGGCACTTCTACTTTTCCTGTGCACTAATAGGTGAACTCAAAATTGTTTGTGAGTTAGCTTGAAGTGGTGAGCCTCCTTCTTTCGGAGGGCTCGTTGCTTCTTGGTTTAGTTTGTGTAATAGACTATTTCTCATGGTTTTCTTTTTGTCTATTATCGGGGACATGTCCCAACTTAGAGTGGTTTTGTTCTGTTTAGTGGCGTTGTGCAAAAATACTAGTTTTCCATTTCTCCTTGCAAAGATTGTCATGGATCAAAGATCCATGAGAAACAGCTTAGAAAAAATGAGTTGTAGGGAAGGCAAGATAGAAAAATATCAACAACGATTCAAACACCACAAGAACAAGAAGACCAAGTTCCTAAACAAGATGATGGGCAAGTTGAGGTCGTTTTATGGACTTAGCCCTTCAGATGATGATGCTCAGTTGCATTTCTCCACCAGCTATGGTTTGGATTGACATGCTTAAGGAAGCCCCCCAATCCATTTTAGTGACCTCTTTATTATATTATTTTGATATCATTTTGTGTGGACACTGCATAATTTTTATTTAGGGTGTGGTACCCTTCTTTTGATGCGTGATTGGTGCCTTTGTTGGGTTTTTCTTTCTTAAATAGAAATTGTGCGCCCTCGTTAGTATCTTTTATCTTTTTATTATTTAGTGTCTGCTCTTGTCGGGGTTGATTTTTGTGGTTAAGGATTTTGCATATTCTTGTCGGGCTTGAGCTTAAGTTTATTTTTTTAGATTAATTATTTCATTTATTTTTATTACTAGATTAGTTTCTTAATTGTGTTAGCTTTTTTTAATTTTTCTTTTAGTTATTTTTGGCTATTCCTTCCCTATGATAGATTGAGTGCCACATTCTTAAGGTAAAATAATCATGTTTAGGTGTTGGTGTCTTTTGTGCAGGGAAGTCTAAGTGCTTATAGCCATTATGAATTATGGTTGTGATTGTTGATTATGGTGAAGTCTGAGTAACAAAATTCTATGGTGAAGTCTAAGTAGCCATTGCATCATTGCCCTTGTTGGAGTTGAAATATGGGATTGTGGATTGTTTGGTACCAATAAATTTAGTTTTGCAATGGTTGAAATGAGCATAATGGTCCAAATTTTCTTGTGAAAATAAGTGCATGAAAGTGAATGATGTTGTGACAACGCTTTGACTTTTTTTGTGACTATGTACTCATTAGGTCATGGTAATATGGAAAATGACTCTTCTGTTCTTATTTAGCAAATGAAACTTATCCTTGTACAATAATTTGCATGCTATGTGTGGTGAGTTTTATTTTTCAATAATTCTGGTGCTTTTGTATGTGATATTGATTTTTCCTGATAGGTCTTTGATTGTATTTGGTTGGTAAAATGATATTAGGCTATCTTTGTGATTTTTGAAAACCTCTTGAGCCTTAAAATCCTATCCATGCATGCATGTTATCCCTAGTTATCCTATTTGAGTAGCCTAATAACCTTTCTTTTGCAATCATATTACAAGTCATGAACCTTTTGAAATTTCTCTCTCTTGAACCCTATACTCCTTGAAATTGAAAATGATATCCTGAGGCTAAAAGCCTAAGTTGGGTGTGGTGGAACTTGAAAGAGGTGATCATGTGCCATGGTTTTGTAAGTGAGTGCCTTAATAGCAAACCACTGATTAAAAAAGAGTAAAAAAGTTTCCAATAAGTTGGTGAACTAGAATGAAAAAGATAAAGGCACTTGTGTTGTATGAAAATAAAGTGGCAAATGATCAAAATTTGTTTTGTATTGTGTGTTGTAGATTAGTAGGGTGTAGTCACTTTTACCCAAAATATTTTTCCTTTCCTTCCCCAAGCCTACATTATAAGCTAGAAAAATTCCTTCGAGACCTCCAACCAATTGATTTTGAGTTAGTAGCGATTGACAATAAGGGAAAGCTTATGGTATGATACTTTTTTGCATTAGTTCTTTGTTGAGTCTAAGTGTTTGTGCATAGGTCCCTTGTAGAAGTGTTGTAAATATTATGTGTTTTGGGGACTTTGATTTTTGTGAGGGCATGTAAACTAGGATAGTTTAGTGGAGTTGATGAATCTGAAAATGAGGCAAATGAGCATATTTAATTTACTATTGATTATGAGTCAATTATTGAGAATTGGTTATTGTTACTTGACCATTCTTTAGATTCCATTGTGCTCTTAAAAGTGTGTGTGAATTTGAGGGAGTTTTTTTTTATCTAAAAACTCATAAGCTTGTTGACTAATTTCTTATACCAACAAAAGTCATAGTCGTGCTCGTGGGAAGTGAAAATGATGATGTCATTGTTGAGCTTAAATTGATAGCCTCATTGAGTTTTGATTTTGTTTTGGTTGAGGAAAAGCAAAGTCTTTAAGTTGGGTGTTGAGGAGTGGTGATTTTGACACTCCTTTATATCTCTTTTCTTATGATATTGTGTCATTTATCTATCATATGAGGCTAATTATCCTTTAATCGTGTTGATTCTAGGTGTTTTGAGTTAATAAGAAGTTCTGATGAAAAGGGGTGAAATCGAGACAAAATAGAGCTGAAATGAAGAAAAATAAGTTGGTAGTACAAAGGTGCTCCATGATAATAGAGCTCTAGGCACAAATGCAATGGGTCAAAGTCAACAGACCTTCGCAAACGCAACCAGTTGATCGTAAATATAGAATTCAACATTCATTAAATGTCATAAATATAATAATATGACCAAACATGAAGAAAAAATGTGTGGGGTGTCAAGGGCAGATCTGGAACTTTACAATTTCAATCCCAATCCATCAAAACCCAATCCCTTGACATTCAACACATCTTTGGCA
Source organism: Capsicum baccatum var. pendulum (assembly GCA_030864225.1). Classification (NCBI taxonomy): domain Eukaryota; kingdom Viridiplantae; phylum Streptophyta; class Magnoliopsida; order Solanales; family Solanaceae; genus Capsicum; species Capsicum baccatum. Next base: position 128,018,004 of record CM061556.1, read on the forward strand.
TAGTTTGAAACCTTGGAGGCTAGGGTTCTTAACCCAGCACCCTTGGAATTAATGATTGAAAGCTTTGTATTATTAGTTTCTCAAACCTTTCTTTATTTTTTGCTTTGTACAGAACATTTGGGTATAGTTATATTTGAACCTGAGTATTTGTAGTTAGAGATAATGCAATGCTTATGCATTGAATTTAGATTTTAATTCTATCTTATACTTTTGTATCGATTGATTACTCTTGATTTGGAAATGGGTTTTGTTTATCTAAATTAATCGCCTGTTCTACCATTTCTACTCTAGTTGAGCTTCAAAAAAGAGATTGGTGTGGTTATTGACCATCTACCTCGATTAATGCTTGGAAGAACTAATTGAGGTTAGGAAAGATTAGTTTAGCGTGATTTAGGATTATGACCCATCTTATGGAATTTATTACCAGATATTGTCAAATCCTAGAGAAGCCAAAAGTTGGTTTTGTGATTTAGGCTTCTAAGCTTATTTTGAAATAACAAGCAAGGACTAAACCTTCAGTGATCGAACGACATTAGTGGGTTATTTCGAATCCAAGGATGTTTGCTAAAATTGTTGTTAAATTGTGAGTAATTAATTGAAAATGGTAGTTCATTGATAGAATTAATTCCCTATGTCATATTTTTTGTTTTCCATCGTTATGAAAGCCATTGATCGCTTGTTCATATTTTAAATTAGTTCTATCTGTGTTTCACTTTAATTCTTGAAAATCCCCAAAATACTTGTATCTTAGGTTTGGATTGTTGTGATTTGATTTTATTTTGTACTTACTTAATTGCCACTCACATTGTTCCCTGTGGATTCAACTCCAAATCTTTGTTGGGTAATATATATTGACAATGTCCTGTGCACCTATTTAAGGGTGTAAAATGAGCGTTATCAGTGACTGTAAACTATAAAATGTGGGTAGGATGATTTCTCTTATGAGGCTTTAACTGATGAGAGGCATAAGAAATAACCTTACCCTCTACATCAATACCAAACCCAAACCAATTCAAAATGATAAAACCCACACCTACCTTGGACAAAGTCAAAATAGGAGCCCAAGTCAACAACTCTTTGATCTTTTGAAATCTCTTCTCACACGCATCCGAACATTGAAAACCCACCTTTTTCTAAGTCAAATGGGTCAAAGGATCCATAATAGATGAGAAACCTTTTATTATGTATCTAAAATAACCTACCAAACCAATAAAATTCCAAATCTCAGTTGGAAAAGGTTGTCTAGCCCAATCATGAATCATTGCAATCTTGGCCGGATAGACCGTAATACCATCCTTGGCCACCATATGACCTAATAAAGAGATTGAATCCAACCAAAACTCACACTTGGAAAACTTAGCATAAAACTTCTCATCACGCAACCTCTGAAGTACAATACTCAAATATTTCACATGGTCAGCCTTATTCTTGGAATAAACAAAGATGTCATCTATATATACAATCTCAAACGATTCGAGATACGATCCAAAATACCTGGTGTATCAACTCCATGAACAACTCCAGCGGCATTGGTCAATCCAAAAGGTATGACAAAGAACTCATAATGAAAGTATTGAGTTTGAAAAGTTGTCCTTGAAGCATTTGATTCTCTAATCTTCAACTGGTGATATTCTAATCTCAAATCATCTTTAAAAACATTAAAGTAACCTGAATCTTGTAAAAAAATCATCAATGCGAGAAAGATAATACTTATTCTAAACTGTTACCTTGTACAACTGCCTATAATCAATACATATACTCATAGAACCATTCTTTTTTCCTGATCAAGACAGGAGAACTCCAAGGAGATACACTAGGTCTAATGAATCCCTTACCCAAAAAATCCTACAGCTGCTCCTTCAACTTAGTCAGGGCCATCCTATAGGGAGGGATAAAAATGGTTTTGGTACCCGACTCAATATAAATGGAAAAATCAATATCATTATTTAGGGGCATGCCAGGAAAATCCATAGAAAACACATCCATGAACACATGAACAACCTAAATAAATTCCATTGAAGGAGGTGAGGCAATGCTAGTATCAAGGATATAAGACAAATAAGACAAACACCACCTCTCTATTATGCGAAGAGCATGAAAAAAAGATATAACACCATTTTGATCCAAATTAAACATTATCTTCTAAGCTAACCTTGGCGTAACCAGTGTAGCTAAAGCCTCAGTCTTGGTAAAATAGCCCAAAATACCATGATTAGAAAATATCAAATCCATACCCAAGATAAGTTCAAAATCAACCATATCTGGGATAATCAAGTCTACCCAAATCTCATGGCCTATAAATATAACTACATAAGATCGGTATACCAAATCAACCACTAAAGAATTCCTACAGGAGTAGAAAAATAAAGAGGCATAGAAAGAAGCTCATACACAACATAAAAACAAGAAGAAAAATATGTAGACATATAGAAAAATGTAAACCCAGAGTCAAATAGCATGGAAGTAAATCTGTTGCAAACTGGGATGACATCTGTAGTAACTGTTTCAAACACATTTGCCTTGGGTATCTTATGTATAGCATAGCACTGACCACTTATGTTCTCGAATTGAGTAAATCCATGACCACCTTTATGAGAACCCCTACATCTACCTCTATCCCCTCTATCAGTTTGTGAACCACCTCTCATTATAGAAATTAGAGTAGGACAAAAAACATAAGCTGTGAACCCTGCTAGGTGAATCCCATATACACATCGAGGGAAATCCTTAGACACATCACCAAACTCAAAATATACAAAATATAATTTATGGACTTATGCAATCTGAGATGCTATGGATGAACTAGAATGACCGCCCTGGCCTGAAGAACCAAACTTGGGAACTTTATTCGTATGATCTGATACCTGGGTACTAGAAGTTGTAGTGATTTATGGTGTACTACCTGAATTATGAAATACGGCCTAAATTGACTTACCATGATAACCATGGGAACCTCTTTTAGATAAATCTCTACGTTAGGAGGTGTATCTACTAAACTCACCATGATGACATACCTTCTTGGTACCTCTCTAAGTAGCCTAGAAAATAGACACGGTCATCTTGGCATGCTTAATAATACTTTGGAGAAAATCCCCTAAAACAAACATCTGAGTTGTATCCAACTATAAGTACCATTTAACCCCTTCACAAAATTCTAAATCCTCTTAGACTCGATGGAGATCCTAGTATATAATATTTGGATAAAGTGTGAAAACGATACTTATACATAGAAGTAATCATAAAGTCCTTCTCCAAATGATCAAACCCATCAAACATCTTTTATCTCAAGATATATGACACAAACCTCTCCAAGAAATCCTTAAAAAACTTAGTCCAAATCATAGAAGGCAAACGCAAAGGTCTAGAACTAGCCATTGACCTTCACCTATCTATAGACTACTTAAACATAGGTTTGGAAGGGGTCTCCCTACCACAGCCTCTGGTCAGGGCAGCCCTTCATGGATGACCTCTACCTCTAGATCATCCATGACCCCTATTTTTTCCTCTATTCTGGGCTCCATCCATGGGTGTTGGATCAATATTCCTTGCCTCAGAAGATCTAGTCCTTACTATCTATGCAGAAAAGAATGAAACATAACTTAGAACACAAGGTAAGAACAGCCCGCAGGACTAGCAGTCAAAATAGAGAAGTCTTTTTTCCTAATGACATCTTATAGACTCTCAAAGATATGTATGGACATCTACATACCAATCCACGAGGCTCTATTAGACATCCTTCTCTTACACATATGAGACCTACTAACTTGATTGCTCTAATACCAACTTGTCATGATCCAAAAATGGGCCATGGTGGTACTTATCACGGCTCAGCCTTGATAAGTATGTCAATCACCCAAATTGATTAAATAAAACCAAAAACAATAACAATAACACCGAAGGTAAGACTTTTAGAATGAATTTAAGAAAATATAAAATATAATTAAAATGGAAAGCTGAAAGAAATCTCATAAGTCCCTAAAATTTGGCGTCATAGTCTAAAAAATTCTAATACAATATCTAAAAATCTAAAAATACTCATCTATATTTGTAATCAAAATAAAGACAAATAAGGTAGATGAGGTTCGAATCCAGCCCAGAATCTAGAGCAAATCTGTACCTCAAAGTATGGAATCTCCATACAAAATCAATCTCCATAGGAGGTGCTCCTAATGGGATTTGCACCAAAAGGGTATAGTAGGGGTGAGCACGATTTACTTGTACTAAGTTGGTATAATTTGCCTTGAGTAAAGAAGAAAAGAAGAAAAGTAAAATATACTATGAGAACGTCACATGCAAGTAGAAAAGTCACAAATGGTCGCTCATACCATTTCCACCAACAATTCTAATATATAGATTTATAGATTCAAAAAATGAACATAACACAAATATACACGAAGAATAAACTAAATCTAAGCACAAGCCAAGAAAACTAAGGAATTATGAAAGATGCATATGCAAAGCAATGCAATATGGGTGGGATGAATGATAAAAGTCATCGCATGACTTTCTGATACACCTACCAAGCTCGCAGCTCCTAAGAAGGACCCATGAGGGATTCATAACCCATATACTATATCTCATATCTAAATCTCAACACAAATTTCTAACTTGTGTTCATAGAGAGTATTTTAATAAAAGCCTTATTTCTTTCAAAATTAGTGTATCTCGATAGTACCAGTATCTCATGAATAAATATATATGGAATAAGGATGTAATACTAAAAATTATCTTAACATGATGATATCCATTCCCATCCAACACATATATATGTAAGTGAGCCTAAAAATCAACATAATATATTCATAATTCATGATTATCAACTCTAATTAGGCACCACTAGAATAAACATACATGTAAGACACTATTAATATCATATCAATACCTAACTCAGTTACTTCTATCATGATAAAGGCAACTAATGCTCAATTAAGACCAATATTAGCGAAATAAGCTCCACACAGGCATTATATCTAGAACGAATGCATTTAAATGCACAGATAATGACAAATAATGTCAAATAAAGGCCACACATAGGCAATATAAAATATCATGTATCACAAGTCAGCAACAACATAACATAAGACCCACACATACACATTTTATGGGATTATTTCTAAATGAAGGAGTTCTTTTTAATCTCCCATGTCATAATATTAAAATAATATTAAAATATAAATCCCACAGTTATTTACCCTAACCCATAGCATGCTTTACTTATTTATTAACTACTGAGCTTAATCTGAAATAAGTTAAGCCATAACCTACCTCAAAATGAGAAAATCTAAGTCTAGTATGCTTTAACACAAGGCTTTCCCATTATGAACAACCTCAAAATCAACTACAACATCTATAAATAATGTTTAAACATTAAAAGAAAGCTATTGATACCCATATTATCCATACTGGACTAGGTCTAAAACAGGTTTGAAAAATGAGCTTGAGAATAAAAGGGGTAAAGCTAGAATTTTATTTTAAAAATATATTCCCCAATGTTATGGAAGTCTAAAGGTGAAAATTCAGGAAACAATAAGTTAAAAATGATGTCCAAATCAAAGGAAATCCCCTTTTAAGCTTTATATCTAAAAATCTCAATTTCTCATTTTGAATGGTGATTTGAAGATATTTTTGATCTTATAATCAATGAAAAATCATGAGAATAAGGCTTTGTAGCTTAATCATAATCAAATGGAGAATAAATTCACAAGAATTGCCCACACCTGAAGCTCAAAGGTCTAAAAAATAAAAGGAAAAACATGAAAATAAGTTTTTGTGTCAACCCAACTTTTGCTGCTTAAGAGGTCAAATAATTGCTACAGAGGTCATAAATAAATTGATTGGTGACGACTAAAGTACTTTGGCCTACATGGCTAGGCCCGCTAAAGCATTCCCTGCTAAAGCGATCAAGTGCTCGCTTTAGCGGTAGGTACCTGGTCAAGCTGTCCGCTAAAGTAGTGCTTTACTGCTTAAGTGGCCACCTATAAAGCGGTGTTTGGGACACTAAAGTGGATGCACCAGAAACTTTACTAATTATGAAGCCCGTTGTTTGATCCTTGATGTGTTAGAAAAAATAGCATTTAGGACACTTAAAATGAGGAAAATATGAAAGTTTTTGAGGTTATTTTGTTAGATATGATACTTTTTGGGTATGTTTTGTAGGAAATCATGTTTTGGAGGCTAAGTTCTTGAAAAGGGTTAAAAAGGTGTATTTGGCTACTTTTTGGAGTAATTAAGTATGTTTGGGATACTTTTCAGCTTGATCGTGATCAAAGCATGTTCGAGAATTAAAAAAGGGATGAAAAGATAATTTCTGGTACTTACTAAGTCAACACGTGGACCGCAAGTAGGACCTAAAACCTTATATAGACAAAGCAAGTGCCAAAAGTCCAATATCTCGAGATCTAAAATTTTATGGTTTTTCTACCCGCTACCAGTGCTTTGTACCCGTGTGTTGTTCCTCAGCCCTGGGTCAGGACTGGAGGTAATACCTATGCCTAGGTTCAGAGCACAGGTACAGACCACATGTGGCCACCGATCACGATTTTCTTTTATTTTGTTTGAGCTTTGGTTTTAGGGTTTCCTCAAGTACTATAAATACTCTTTATGTATTTTTAGTAGGAGTTATGCATTTTTGATACACACAAACATATTTTGATTCCAAGATTTAATTTTGATCTTGGAATTCTCTTGTATTGACTTTGGTTCATTAATCCAGTTACGGTTGTGGGTTTTTAAAACTTTTTATCATTATGATTTCATCTATGCTTGCGATTATGAATTTTATTGATTTCTTCACAAGCATGAGAGGCTAAAACCCATAGCTAGGGTTGTGGAAACCCTGGCAGATTGATGAAGTAGAGGAAGTGTTTTTGTTGTTTGGAACCAATACCCATTCATGCATTGCTTTATATTTCTTTGAATAGTTTTCTTAATAGGTGTACACATTAAGATCCCGCCTCGATATTGCTACTTACTCCAAAACAGGAGTAGTGAGTAGGAAAAGATAAAAACAATAGTAGTTTGGAGTTTAATTTTTGATCCACCCTTCTATATTTGATCTTAGTAAGATTGTTAGATTTTATCTAATAAATAGAGACTCAAAAAGTAATAGATGACTGGGATCGAGATAAGGGTTAGTAAGGCGACATCCTGAGATTCAAAAGGTAAAGAGTAAAATCCTTCTGCTCGTCCAAAAGACTGTAGAAGGTACATAACTTATCGATTCTACTTACGAAGTATTGAGTTAGTTCAACAAATCAAGATAATCCTACGAAGTTGAGAATACAGGGGGTACGTAATCTTAGTATTCACCTACACTGATTACAAGCAAAGTTAATATAGTTACTTACTTGAGATTACTACATCTAAACCCCCTGTTTACTTTTCTTGTTCTGCCCCTTGACTATAACTATTATGATCTGCAGTTCCATATGTTCCCTTGGGATTCAACCCCAACCTTTGTTGGGTTACTATATTTTGACAGCAACCATATTATCATTTGAGAGGAGGTTTTGTTTGGACGTCATCAAAATTTGGCACCATTTTCGAAAAACACAGTGTTGATTTATGATTTGAAATTATTGCAATTTTCAAGTTTTTTTTGGTTTTGTTCTTAGTTGGGTATACGCCGGTGTATACCTGGCACACAGAATAGAGGAAATACCATCTCCCAGTAAATCTAAATCCAGAGAGGATACTACAAACACCTAGTAGGATGTCTGAGCAAAAAAGAGATGAACCTACTAAAGAGGGTCATGATATTGTACCTCTCCCTCTTCCTGAAGGAGTATAGGATATTGTAAATCATCAGACTGGTGAGCTATTAAATCAAGAAGAATCCAAGAAGAGGGAAATAAAATAAGCTCAACGAGTAGCTAGATAGGCAGAGCTAATTGAGTAGAGACAAGCAACTGACCATCGAGCAGTACTGAGTAGGAACCAATACAAAGCTAGGTGTGCCTGTGTTCAAGTAATCCTAACGTATTAGTATGTGCAACCTTATATAAATGATTAAGAAGACTTTGGATATATTGATACAGCAGAGACTGGAACCATAGTTCCTCCTGTTTTGCCCCGTATGTCAAGTTTGGCATCACGAGCACAATGATCTAACTTCTAAATCTGAAGGGTGTGTTTGCTGGTCTGCCTACAGATGATGCAAATTTGCACCTTTCCAATTTCACAACATCTACAATTTGTATACAAATACAGGGGTGATTCAAGAAGCACTTAAACTAAGGTTGTTCCCCTTCTCACTTACAGGAGAAACATCTTTGTGGTTAGGGGAACTGCTAAGAGGCTCTATCACTATATGGAACTAGTTGCATAGACAACTCTCGAATAGTTTCTTTCCTTTATCTAGGACGTTGCAGCTTAAGGATGAGATTTATAATTTTAAGTAGATGCCGTTAAATTCTATTTATGAGGCATGGTTCAGGTTTAATAAGAAGTTGAGCATAATGCCCAATCATCGATTATCAGGGATGAGCTTATTGGAGATATTCTGCATAGCCCTGACCATCAGTTCCAGAGCTATGGTAGACATTATGTCTGGAGGAGATTTTATAAGACTATGCTGAGAGGTAGCTTCAAAGACATTAGATTAGATCTCGCTTACTAATTGAGGGTGGCAAACTCGAGAGGCTAACAGGGATCTAGAAATTCTGTTATTAGTGTCTCCTGCAACTAGAAAGTAGTTGATGAAACAGTAGCACAAGAGATTATGTTTCTAAGGACTGATCTTACAGTACAAGCAAAGAAGCTTGCAGCAGTGACTTTTGAGAAAGTTAATGCAGTAGCAGCACATGGATCATCTTCCAAAGCGTACATCAGAATTGGAAGAGGAAGAAAATTATTTGGATCTTCAGATGATGGGTTCCCGAGCCAAAGGGGAAGGGAACCAAGGTTAGAACTACCATGACAAATACAAAGACCGTAGTAGAAAGGGAGATGGTGACTGGAGAAAGAAGGATGACTATAAAGATAATGAAGATAGGTATATTCCATTTGGCATATGAGATACATAATACAAAATAGAAGAGATACTGGCTAAGCTGGTGAAGGGTCAAGAAAATCAAGAGATCAACCTTAATGAGATTAAGGTTGACATTTTAGGATTGACCCAGAAGGTCGAGTTATATGCCATTGCTATCAAGAAATTTGAGCACCAGTTCGGCTAAATGTTAGCAACTCTGAACCAGAGGCAGCTAGGTACCCTTTCGAGCAACAGGGTTCAAAAGTCAAAAAACAATGGTCATGTACTTGGTATTGGAACAATGAGTGGTATCACTACTATGGATCCCCCATCACCTGCTGTAGAAGTTTCTAATGATGAGACACATGTTGTTAAGTCTGAGAAGGTAATAGGTGATAAAGGTAAAGATACTGATGACAAAGGTAAGGGTCCGATCACTGAGCCAAAAATCAAACAAACTTTGAGACCGTCCCACCTTATCCTCAGATATTAAGGCAAAAAAAGAGAAAGATGAGTTTAAGTGATTCATTAAGATGCTAAAAGACTTGCGCTTGAACATACCTCTTCTTGAGATGTTAGAGCAAATGCCTGGATATGACAGTTCATGAAATAACTGGTCACAAGGAACAAAGGAGAAATAATTGAGGATATTAATGTTGTGAACCATGCAGTACAGTTATGACTAGGTCATTGGCTCCAAAAAATGGTGGTCATAGAGCATTTACTATACCAAGCACTATTGGTTCAGCCTAATTTTCCAAAGCCTTCTATGATTTAGGGGCCAACATTAATTTGATGTCGCTGGTCATATTTAAGCAATTAGTCTTTAACCCTCCAAAACCGACCTCAAAGTGGTTGTTGATGGTGACTGCACAGTGAAGAGACCTATGGGAATCTCTTTTGATGTGATCGTGAGGGTGGATAACTTCATATTTCCAGTGGACTTTGTCATCTTGGACTATGAGATTGACATTGAGATGCCCATTATATTAGGAAGACCGTTTATGATTACAAGTAGAGCTATGGTTGACATGGAGAAAGGTAAGCTGAATTTATGAGTCAACGGTGAGGAGGCAACTATCAAAATTCAAAAGTCAATGAAATAGTCAACCGACATAAGTGTAGTGTCGGTGATTGATTGTATAGGTGACCCTGAAGGATATGCCTATGGGTATCTTGACAAATTCTTAGTAGTCAAGATACTCGTATAGTACAATGAAGTTAAATCAAGCGTTGCATGGGAGGCAACCCATAGTTTTTTTGGTAAAGTACGAGTAACCAACATATCCACGTCATGCCATGACACTAAATCAAGAACCGAGTAGGAGGCAACCCACTATTGTTAGTGTTCACATTTTTTTTTTAGGTTCTTAGCTCTTGGACTTACCCAAAATATATAAAAATTACTACATTTATTGATTTCCAGGTAAGTGGGCTAAGTGATCATACCATCATGTTCACAAGTCCCACATGTTAAGTTGAGTAATACGTTGAAAAGTTGAAATATTGAGGATGAAAATAGAAAGCTAGGGACTTGGGCATCTAATTTTACTTTTGGGACCTCAAACTTAGGTTACAATACCATAAGTATCTGGAAAAATATTGAAATACCAAGTTTGGATTGCAAAAAAGTAGGCCAAATTTTTTGGCCGGCACATACGCCCAACACCTATTTGCTGGAGGTGCCACCTGCGCCTAAAGACTGACCGTAGGTGTTGGCCGCAGGTACAAGCCGCTGCTAGGAATAATGGGTCCACTTTTAAATTTATATTTTACACCCACAAACACTTATGTATGACCTACAATATCCCCCCACCTATATATAAACAACCTTAACCTTATTTTAACTCATTCTAATCCTCAAAACTTTATTTTTCTCTTTGAATTCAAACTTCCATCTTAAAATACAAACTAACCCCAAACTTAAGTAAAGGCTAAATTGACACTTATTTGAGATAGCAATTTGCTAAAAACAAGTTTCAACTTTGGTTTTACTTGAGTTCTTCACTATTCACTTTCGATTCTTCATATAAGAGGTAACTTTCTCGACTCCTAATGGTTATGTATTGATTTATTTATTGTTTAAAAATTTTTATATGTGTATTTCATTGAAAAGCATATAAATATATAATGCTTGTATATAAGATCCTTGAAGTAGCCTAATATCATAATGTAAGGTCTTATTTTGAAGAAAAAAAATCTAAAGTTAGGCCCCAACTGGAAGTTAAACTTGAATGAATAAAAGTAATACCACTAATGGAGCATATTTGTTTGCTTTGAAAGTTGTGATTTATGATAGGCATGTGCACATTGGACTTGTTGGGATTTCAAATAGGCCATAAGGGTGTGAAAATTGAGGAAAAATTTAAACTTTTCAAATTTAGAGTTTTTCTTCAACTTTTATTGTCCCTCACCTTTGTTGGATACTAATAACTGGTTTTCGGGTATATATGGCACCTAAAGCTGTGAAGAAGATGAAGGTTTCTACCTCTAGGAGATTGGTAGCATCTCCCGATCCTAGTGGTTCAGTAGATGAGTACCCAAGGCAGTAACACTAAGACACTGAAGTTGAGGTGACATATAGAGTTATGAGAGGTTAGACTCGCTAGGCTTCTCAAGCAGTTGTAGCCTGACCCAGGATGAAGTCAGCAAGGATGTCACCCCCACACACTCCTCCACCTGATGATGATGTGTCACGACCCAAACCGGGACCCTGGCCGTGACGAGTATTCCCAAATCGTGAAGGCCTGGGATGCCCTCTATATATCTATCTGGTAATCATACATATAATTCATATGATAAAAGATAATGCAGAAAGAGAAATCTAATACGGAAACATGGTTAATCTGAATGTGATCATAATACTGAGAACTGAAATCCAAAATATATCTGAATAATAATGTTTGACTCAGTCTGCAAAATCTCTATCATAAACTAATCAAAGTTGTCTGAAAGTTGGGACAAGGTCCCCAGTAGACCAAAACCTAACTAATATTAGTAATATAAAATAACTAGGCCTTTTGAATCATAAAAGGCTCACCACTACAAACTCCAGTCTGTGATCTGGAATCTCTACTATTTATCTGGACCCCTAGACAGTGCCTCAGAACCTGGAAGGAGGGGGGGTCAGCACAATTGTACTGGCACGTGAAGCAATCCAAAATAGAGTAATTGAACATATATATATAATACGTGAGAGCAAATTTTCATCAATCATTATGCATAAAATAGTTTCTGAAAACACATGGGCATCTTCTGAAAACATGTAACCTGTCTGTAAATCTCCAACTCTGATCTGTGTATTACTTCTGAGTTAGGTGGTATTCCCTACAAGTATGATATTCCATGGGCGATATGGAATCCGCCATTGACTCGATGGGGAAGCCTCTAACCCGAGTGTGATGCAAGGGTTGGAGTTCTTGAATCTGATATGCCACACGACACTTAAGTCAGCATATAATAATGTACGCGGGTCGGTAAACCCTAGTTTTGGGCAAAGAGTTGTCTGAACTAATGCCTTCTTTGGGGAACCACCTAAGCGCTCTTTATACCCTATTTTAGAATTTTCTATACATGCATCATTATGAAGTTCTAAAACTTACAAATCTGATAAACTCTAATTTCTGTATTCGTCTGTGTCTGTTATGGCATTTTCTGAGTTTGGTATCTTCATACGAAGACTTGAAAGTCATGATTTCTGATCCATAATACATTAAGATAAATCTTTCATTTAAAGAAAATCTTAGACCACCCAAAAACATGCAACTGATATAGAAGATTTCGTGTTCCGAAACTCAAGTCAAAATCATGCAAAAACTTCATCAAACATATGGTGGTCTAGTGCCTTTAGCAAATCATACACTTTTTTATTACATGCATTATGAACATTAAACATTCATGCTAAATTCCCTCTTTAGTGATTTAAAACCACCTTTAAATCATAATAAGAGTTCAACCATTTCATATAGTGCTTTTCAAGAATGCATTGCAAAACAATTCATATACTATGAAAAATCTGAAAATTCATAATAAGAGGGAATTCACCAAAAGTCATGCTCTCAATAAGAATTCATTCTTAAATACATGTTTTCATACATACATATTCTCAAATCACTTTGGGGAAGGTCAAAAGACCAAAACAATGATGTTAAAACATCTAATACGTGAATATATACAAAGTTTCAAAAAGCTCATTCAAAAAGTTTCAAAGTTTCATACATACGAGATTACTACATCGAACCCCCCCCCCCCTCATTTACTTTTCTTGTTCTTCCCGTGTGACTATAACTGCTAAGAGCTGAAATTCCACGTGTTCCCATGGGATTCGACCCAAAACTTTGTTGGGTTACTTAATTTTGACAGTGACCATATCATCATTTGAGGGAAGGTGTTGTTTTGATGTCATCAATTCCTCAGAATCTCGTAAACACCAACTAATATGCTACTAGGCCAATTTGGATATTCTAGACTCAATGGCGAGTTTTTGGAAAATGTTTGTTTTCACTAAATTAGCCCCTAAAACTCTTTTTTATTATATTCTATATGATGGGTCAAAATGAGATATAAAGGTTTCGAATCCAAACCAACCATACTACTAACCCAAATTTGATATTTTGGATCTGCTAGCACAGTCCAAATTTTCATCCAATACTAAAAACAGCTAATGTTGACCAGAGTCAACTATATGACTTCTCAAGCATCCAAAAATCACAAACTCACACAAATTATTTCCAATCGCATCAAAAACTATGTCAACCATCTCCAAACCCCAAAACCAATAGATAGCAACTACAAAGAAGGCAAAAATGGTCAAAATATTTAAAAATAAAAATTCACAAATGCAGGTCATTATAATATTGATGTGATTATGAGCATAACATCATCATTTCATACATATACATTAATAAGATATTGGTATCATTAAGAAACAATGATTTTGGAAAGATAGGAGGTACTATAAAAATGCCTAGAGTGAGAGATGTGTCGTCGGGAAGATTGAGATGTGAGATTAAGATTCATGGAAATTTTAAGACATAGTATATCGTTGTGAACTCCCCATGGGTCCTATCTTTGGAGCTTGAGGCTAGGTAGGCATATACAGAAAGTTGTGCGATAACTTTTAATACATTACATTATCATAATTATTGCATCCTATATGCATATACATTTTGGTGTTAACTATAAGTTTCTTGGTGTTTACTCCTTTTATGCTTACTTTTGTGATTATTTTTTTCCTTCTTTACTTTCCGTATTAATATTAGAAGTTAGTGGAGATGGTGTGAGCTAACGTTTAGGAACTTTTTCTTTACAGGTGACGTGCTCATAGTGTTTCTTTACTTGTATTATTCTCTACTTTGCTCAGTCAGTCTATGACTCCTATTGTGTACTAGTAGACGACACTCACTCCTACTGTGCCTTTTTGGTAGATCCTAGTTTGAGTACCACGCATAATAGCTGTTCTTTGTGCACAGATTTGGAGTTTTTAAGGTAATCTTCAAAGTTTGGGGTTGATTCGAACCTCGTCCATCTTTATTTATCTTTAGTTATGACTCGTAGACAAATTACGTATTATTCAGTATTGGATGGTTGTTTAGATTTTCTACACTTATGTCTCTAGATTTTTGGAACATATGATATTTATTTTAGACTTCCACTATATTGTACTTGTATTAGCCTAGAATCCTCGTTTGGCCTATTTTTATTTCATAGTTCATTTTATTTTATTATTGAGTGTCGGCTTACTTATCAAGACTGGGCCACGATAAATGCCATTATGACCTCGACTTTTTGGTTGTGACATTACCCAAAATTAAATTAACCTGACCTAACTAAAATATTTAATGCATTTAGAAATTAAAGATGCATCCTAAGACAAATATCAACTAAACCAAAGACCCAACACTTCATTCACTTCTCTGAAAATACTTCATTGACTTCTCTCAAACACTTCATCCAAACCCAAAATTCAATGGAGTTTCTCCTTTACGTACATATAAAGTAGATTCTCTATTACGTAGCGGAGAAAGTCGAATCAAATTTTAAGTTTGAATTAAGTGTTTGAGGGAAGTGAATGACGTGTCAGATCTCTTAGGTTTGGTCGATGTTTGTCTCTAGAACCATCGTAGCTCTGATTTGGCTTACATATTTTAGTTAGGTTGGATTAATCTAATTCTAGGTAATTGGTTTAGGGTTTTATTTTTGGGTCTAAATTGGGTATGGGGATGGATAGCTGGGTGGATTAATTT
Source organism: Capsicum baccatum var. pendulum (assembly GCA_030864225.1). Lineage (NCBI taxonomy): Eukaryota > Viridiplantae > Streptophyta > Magnoliopsida > Solanales > Solanaceae > Capsicum > Capsicum baccatum. Next base: position 128,033,220 of record CM061556.1, read on the forward strand.
AATTTTTGATAATATATATATAAATTGGTAAACACATAAGATTGTGCCACGTGTTCAACCCAAATGATTAACGACAAGGGCATACATGTACCCAAAATATAATAAAGAGTATATGCATACCATTTATTATAGTCCAGCGGTATATATATATATATAAATACATATATATATATATATATATACATATATATATATATGTCTCTTTTTGGTAAAATAAATAAAAAATGGGTAAATGGATAGTATTGTGCCATGTTCCATTCCATTCGTGTAAAGGGTATATACAGTCCAAATGATTAACAGTAGGGGTATATACGTACCCAAAGTATAACAAAGGGTATATGTGTACTATTTATTAGTTCGGGGGTATATATGTCCCTTTTCTGTATTACTTTGGTGGTGGTATTAAATAATACTCCCTCTATTTTATTTTACTTGGTTAATGACCAGTATTTATGTAACGACCCGAGACTACCCCCTAGTTGTCACACGGTGATTAGGACCACAAGTGATCCCAAGCTAACCCTTTTTATTGGCATAACTCATGAGCAACTGAAATAAATACATAATTATGAAAGAATAATGCGGAAGATAAATCTTTTCTGAATATGATCAATATAAAGCTATATTAAAATGATACATCTCTGATTATACAAAGCAAAACTAAAACTAAAAACATCAACTATATTGACTGTCTATGAAGCCTCTACTATACTGACTATACATAGCTAGGACGCGACTCCAACTACCACTAATCAATACATATGAGTATGAAAATAAAGTACATGAATAACATCTAACTAAAGTCCCCAAAGTAGGAGGACTCATCATCTGTGGGACAAAATCTTCAATCTTTCTGAATGTGATGAGTGCACTACAACTCTTCCCTACATTATTAGACAATGTAGCACACAGACATATATGTGGATCAATACTTTTGGAAAGTACCGAGCATATGGGGGTGAATTCATAAGTAAAAAAATAGTTGTATACATACTAAAAGATTTTTGAATAATGCATGCTAAGTGTAAATGACTCACATTGGTTTGAATAACTGAAAGCTAAAAATCATAAATCATGAATAATAAAGCATACTATATAAATCTTGTGAGCGATAACACTTAGTTCTAAAATTTGTTCTTGTATTCTATTTTCAAATCATGCAAGATAAGTGTAGAAAAGACTCACCTTTATCATCTGAAAATCGAAAGCTGAAATCTCATAGCTGATGACTTATGTAAAATAATAACTGAATAAAATTGTGAGCCTTTACACTTAGTTTCTAAAAGTTTTTCTGTTATTCTTTTCTATTAGGGAATTCTTTTCAAAGCTTTTATATTATTCTTTACTAGTAGGGAGGTTCATCTAACCGACATAAACTACGTGAGCTATCTTGGAGTCCAACATCTTATTCCTCTAAGGGAAAAACCTCACGTTGGAGAGAGGTGTCATACTCTTGTCAGTGAGTATAACTTGAGCTAAGTGATCACAATCTTATCTGTCATCCATATAGAAATGGGAATAATATGAATTTGTACCTACGTTGGCTCGTAGTTCTAAGAAAATAGAATGCACTAAACCCACACTTCCCACTCGGTGATAAATACTACTTCCTTACTTATATGGTCATTCTGTAGGAAATCCACTTTAAAATAGCATAAGGGTTTATAATGAAAACCAATTATGCATCTGTCTATTTTAAGCTGAAATCAAAACTAATCTGTTTTTTGTAAACTGTAATAAAACTATAATGTGGATTCCGTATATTAACTGAGGATCAAAAGACCAACTCTTTTCTCAAAATCTGAATATATAGTAGTCATAGGGTGCTTAACAATAAAAATCTTCTTGAAATTTCAATACTCAAACTAGGGCTTAGTAACACATGCTCTAAATTCATGTCAAATCAAATAATAATTCATACTCAATAATCTTCTTGAAATACTTCAATAATTTCAGTCAAGATAATAAAATCAAAATTACAATATGAATCTTATGTATCAGAACATGAGCATGCATAATCTTGATGCACTTAAAGCCTTTAACTCTCATGTTTTCTTTCATATAACTTGCAACATAATATCAAGCATAAATATCAATTGAAAATATTTAAATCAAAGCATAAATAGATGAGAACAAGCATGCACTTTAACACTTAATTTCATAAAGTCAAAATAAGATAGGTTGGGTATGAACCCTAATTGCAATTCATGTAAATTCAACTTTAAAACTAGTTTTGGGCACAAGAATGAAGGAGTATCCTTTTTTATAACCCCACATACCTTAATTGAATTGATTCTTGAAGGAATCTTTGAAATTGAAGCTTGGATCCTTGTGTTCTTGAGAGGAAAGCTTGAATTATTGTTCTTGGGAAAAGGAAGGGTTTTTACGTGAGTTGCTTTGAAGAATATGGGCAAATAATGCCCCCTTTTGAGTTATAAATTGTGTTTGGATGGCTGGGGATGAAGGAAAAGGACTAAACTACCCCTTGGCATCTTTTTCTTGTTTAAATGAATCTCATGGAGTGACCCCCAGAAGCGGGAATGAATCTCGCATTGCAAGCCTATCGCGAGAGCTTACTGCCTCACACGAAAAATGACATAACATTTTGCTCGGGTATTGTATTAAGGCAAAATTGGTATTTCTAGAAAGGTAATTTGATTATCTACAATTTGGTGGGTCTTAATCTAAAAAATTCTTTATACATCAAAAGTTATACTCATTCAAAGATGACCCTTGTAGAATCAAATACTAAACTTTAGACGAATGAAAAGTTCTTAGCTCAACTTTATTCTAAGTTATTCCTATGAATATTTTTCACCTCTAAAGAAAATCACACACTAGGATAGTGATCATGAAACTTGCATGAACATGGAAATAATTTAGATTAGAGCTAATACGCATAGGAACACGGTTAGAATTCTAGTGCGATAATACAAGGTGTTACAGTTTAAAAAGGCAGTTTTAAGGCTCACCTCAGGGCTCGTACGGAGGCAGGGTACTGGAAAAATGCCTCGGGGCATAGATGTGAGGCTTACACCTTAAGTTCCTGGCCATACGCCCTAAGGACACCTAACATCAAACTCTCGAGACTCGTCTAACAAATATTAGGAAAATTATGTGTTGAATTGCTTAATTGACATTGTTGATCTTTTAATTCTCTAATAAATAAATGATGCTTAATAGTTTTCTTTCATCTATAGAAATTGGAAGATTGAGAATAACTCAAATAACAAGTCATTGTATTGCATATTTACTATTTGAAAGTACAGTAAGGGTGAATATCACTTTTCATTCTCTTAAAAATACTTAATTAGCCTAATTATACATCTTCACTTATCATTGGTCTTCATATTATTTTCATACATCTCAAAATTTTCATATTTTATCTTTTGTCATATGTCTCAAAATAATAGGTATTTAAAAGTAAATTATTGTGTTTTATTATTCAAAATTACCATGAGGATACTAATAATGTTTATTGATTATTTTCTTTTAATAATATAAGTTGAATAGTATGACAATAATCTAGTTTATGAAAAAGTGATTCTTTTGTTAATTGAAAGTTAAGATGTTCGAGTCGATTGCGTCTCATAGTAGCTATTGTATTTCTTTATTTATACATGTAAAATTATGTTAAAAGTTCTATTTTCTATGAGTTTGTTAAATCATGTTTATAATTGTTTTAACAATTAGTTTATTGTTTATAATTTGTTCTTTATAACAATATTTTGTGATATTATAAATTAAAAATTTAAAGATCATGGGGCCTATGCCCTATCGCCTCGGCCCTCGAGGCTTATGCCTCACTCCGTACTAAGTAAAATGGCCTGTCTCATTCCCTCGATCCTCGCCCCATATTTTAAAGCATTGATATTGACTTGACGCTCATGTTGAGAAAATATTTTTTAATGTTATATTTTTTAAACTAACTTTATTAATTATGCTTTGAATATCTAAATTAACTACTAATATTTTATGTAGTAATCTAATGATTGATGTAATATAAAGAAAATAATAAACTTCTTTTGATTTCATAATTGAATGAGTAATTGAAATAACTATATATAGTATATGGGTCTAGTAAAATGAAATAGAGGGAGTACCACATTATGTAGTAAAATTTAATAAATTATTTTATGATGCTATATGAGATAAGAATGTATGTACTCTCAGAGTTTCATTATTTGACATTTGTCAATCTGACACATTATTTTACAAATTTTAATAAGATTTTTATTTAAGTAAATTAACCTTATTAGCTGGACTTTTCTACTTACTATATTTTAATTGAACACTTAAAACTCGATGAAACTCATAATTTTAAACCCTTCTGACTATTAGTCAAACTTTGTTGCATTAAGATATCTGAATTGGACAAAATGCATGACTACACAAATTTAGAAACAAGTAAAAATTATATTTACATCAAGAAAATACTAAAATTATAAGAGAAAACAAACATAATAAATTTTGAAAAGAAAAAACATTAAAAAGAATCTTCTTCTTCTCCCCCCACCTTTTTCTTTAGCACCCCCCCCCTCCATTCTTCACCATCCCATTGTTCTTCTTCTTCAACCATCCTATTTTATTCTTCTTCTTCACTAGCCCCTTTGATATTCAAATTTTATCCTCCAAAATCAATCATTTATCTCTTTTTCGAAAATACTTTTTGCCCTTCCTCCAAGATCCCTTCGTTATTTTTTTCTACAAAAAACTCTCACAAACTAAGATCTACTTGCTCTTTTTATTTTTTGGATCAAGATTTGAATTTGATATTGAAAATGTTAATAGTGGGTATTGCAGATTAAAGAGCTCCATTGACAAGCTTGAGGAAGCTTGGAGAATAATAAATGGATTATTCTAAACTTACGAAATTAATTTTAAATTATAATTAGGGATCTATTGTGTTTGTATTTGTGAACTTGTAGTTGAAAAATTAAAACTAACGGAAAATAATTTTGTTGAGATAATACTGTAATTTGTACATTGGATCGGGTTGGTTCACTTTTTTTATCTGATTTCTATATTATATTCGTCTGCTGCAGCGCATGACTTGTGTCAAGCTCAATATTATCAACCTTAACACATTAATTTCATCCCGTATTCAAAAAATATTATACATATTATTTATTTTCTTTTGTATACTCTTGGTAAATCTTTTTTGTATCCTTATTTAGTCTAGTATATCTTATTTAGGAGTGTATTTTTTTATTATTCTTTACCTTATTTAGGAGTCTTTAGGTGTTTAGGTTTGATTTTCTTTTTCTTTTTTGCTTCCGTTTCTTACTTGTATATATATATTGGATATTGTATAAAGTTATTATTCAATCAATCAAAGGAGAAGAAATTTTTCTGCAAATTTTTGTCTTTTTTTTGTCTACAATTATTTTAATTTCTTTCAATTCTTACATGGTATCAGAGCAAGATTGATTCGGTCGTCTTGTCTCAAATTCTCATCTTTGTTTCTCGAATTCAATCATCTTATTTCAAAATTTTTATCTTATTTTTAATCATGTTCAATACCCAAATAATCTAATTTGTACTTACCGTATGAAATCAGGTCATACAGTGGACAAATGTTACATAATTCATGGGTTTTCTGCTAATTATCAATTTACAAAATAGAGAAAATTTCAAGTCAACAACGGAATTGACACTTCTAAGGAACATGTGGGTAGTGGTGTTTCATACATCAGGTCCTTGACTCAAAAATTATGGGATGAATGTTAAAGCTTTTTCAACAATTAAATATAGCAAATTAAGGTGGAAATACTCCTCAATTTATGTTAACGTGATGTTTGCAGGTAAAGCTAAATTTTTCAATTCTTATGCATACCTAATAAACATTGACAATAATTCTTAAAAATGAGATAGTGGAGCTACTCAGCATATGACTCACAATAAATCAATTCTTTCAAATTTTATGGTCTTGCCTAGAGAACTCATGGTGAATCTTCCTAATTCATTTAAAGTAAGAGTAACTCATTTAAGAATAGTCTGTGCATTATCAAATATTGTATTACACAATATTTTCTATATACATTATTTCAAGTACAATTTCTTATTTATATAGAAATTGCGCAGACGGCTTAACATTTATGTATTATTAACTCGTACTTTTTGTTTTATGTTTCAGGTCCATTCTTGGAAGAGTCCATTGAAAATTGGTAGAGAAAAATGAGGGTTCTACATACTCAAATTAAGTTAGTCAGATATTCTTCAAATGCTCAAGTTAATAAAATTTGAAGTCCTAGTTTAGGTCTAAATTTAGTTTTTTGTAATAGAATTTTCAGTTCCAATTCAGTTTCTCGTTCATGTTTTTTCTTGTTTGATTTAAAATTAAAGGAGAAATTATGACATTACTGATTGAGTCATGTGCCTTTGAATAATATGAATAACGTTCCTTTTCATTCCATCTCTTCTTGTTAAAATTTTTACACACCATGTATGATTTGTCCTATGGAAAAACAAGCCAAACTATCTTTTTCAGCAAGCAATACCACTTCAAAAATTATTTTTGAGTTAATACATATTAACACTTGAGAACCATATAAAGAACCAACTCAAGATGGTCATAAATTCTTTCTTACCATTATGGATGATTTTAGTAGAGGAACATGGACTTTCCTATTAAGCAATAAGTCAAATGCTTTCATAGTTCAAATATTTCATAGCTTTGGTCGAAAGACAATTTCAAACAAAGGTCAAATTAGTAAGATCTGATAATGCTCTTGAGTTAGCAAGTGGCATAGCACAGTCAAAATATTATGACTCTAAAGGGATTCAACATTAAACCTCATGTGTATCTACTCTATAACAAAATGGTACGGTTGAAAGAAAATATAGTTATTTTCTTGAAACATCTAAGGCCCTTTTGTACTAGGCACATCTACCCATTCATTATTAGGGTGAATGTCTTTTGGCCGTAACTTATCTAATCAATAGATTTCCTTCCAAAATTATTAACCATAAAACACCTTTGAAGTCTTTTTCAATATCATACCTAACTATTTTAAACTCAAATGTTTTGGATGCCTATGTTTTGTTTCCACTCTATTATCACAAATGTCTAAGTTGGAACCAAGGTCTACTGTACGTGTAATTTTGGGATATCTACATAGAAATAAAGGTTACAAAGTTTTGGTTCTGTATACTAAGAAAATTATCATTTTTAGAGATGTTGTGTTTTATGAAAACACATTTCCTTTTGCTTCATATGAATCTAATTATTCCTACTTCTCATTCCATAAATCTATCCAACTACTAATTCTAATGATAATGTTGATACTAATCAAAGCATCTCTCTTCCTTATGTATCTCTTTTCCTTTGCCTCCTGTATCCATCATTGTAGATCAGATACAACCTTATTTTTTTATCTACTATCATGAACTAGGCACAACCTATATTGTCATGGACCAGGTACATCCTCCTATTACTCTCACAAATCTTATTTCCTTAGATAGGTGATCAACGTGAGAACACAAAATTCCTAGTCATCTAGAAGACTATATTTGCAACTCTGTGCACCTGGCTTATGTTAGCTCTTCTTATTTCTCATCTCTTCTCTCCCCAGTCTCTTTTGTGTGACAAATCTATCATCCAATAATTAACATATGTTAAATTCTTTGTCTAATATTCAAGAACCTGTTAGTTATAATTAAGTTGTGTTGCACAAGGGTTGGAAAAAAGCTATTGAAAAAAAGCTTCAGGATCTTGAGTGGGACAACACTTAGAACGTGGTCCAACTACCCCTTCCCCCATCCCTCCCTCCTAGTAAAAATGCTTTACCTTATAAGTGGGTTTACAAAGTGAAACAATGTAGTGATGGAAGCATGGAAAGATTAAAAACTAGGTTAGTTATCGGAAGAGATATTTAAGAGAAAGATATTGATTTTAATGAGATATTTCCTCCAGTTGTCAAAACAACAATTATCTAATATATTCTAGCTACAACTATCAAAAGAGGTTGGGGGCTCTACCAATTGTATATTAATAATCCATCTTACTTGGAGATCTTCATGAAGAAGTCTACATGAAGTTCTCTGAAGGTGAAATTCCACCATCACCATCTCATTCTTGCAAGCTTAAGAAGTCTATATATGGACTTCATCAGGCCTCTAGGAAATGGTACTCAAGACTCACGACCACTCTTAATTTTAAAGGGTTCACTCATTCTCTTAATCATTATTTTCTATTTGTCATGAAATTTGGCTCATTTATTTTAGTAGTAGTTGTCTATGCTGATGACATTATTTTGATAGGTAATGATAATGCAGAGTTGCACGCATTGAAGTTATTTCCACATGAGGAATTTAGAATCAAGGATCTGGGAGATTTACATTTTTCTTATGAATGGAGGTATTGACGGAACCTCATGGCATCATACTTTCATAATGAAATTTCACAGTTGATCTTCTAAAAGAATTTGATGTCACGCATATGTCACTTGTTTGATCTTTTCTTGATCCTATAGAAAATCTAAGTTTAAATGATGGGAATGCTATTTCTAATCCCACTGTATATAGATATCTTCTTGGTAAGTTGAATTACCTTACTCACACAAGGCCGGATCTTGCCTTCACTAATCAACATCTTAGCTAATTCATGCAAGATCCTTGCCTTCACTATTCAACATCTTAGCCAATACATGCAAGATCCTTATGTACCTCATCTTACTGTCGAATTACATATTTTTCGTTACTTATAAAAGAAACTAGGTTTGGGCTTTTTTCTCAATGCATCTTTTTCTTTTGAGCTGCTTTCTTTTTTGACTCGAATTGGGAAACATATCCAAATTCAAGAAAATTTATTAGAGAATTTTACATATCACTTGGGGATTTTCCAATCTCTTAGAAGTCAAAGAAGTGAACCTCTATTTCTTTAAGCTTCGCAGAGGCTTAGTATCGTTCTATGACGCGAATTGTTGCGGAGCTCACATGGTTGGTTCGTCTATTTCAATATTTCTCCATTCCAATATCATTGATAGTTCCTCTCTATTCAGATAGTCAAGAAGCAATACATATTGCTAAGAACTCCATGTTTCATGAGAGAACAAAGCATGTTGAGATCGACTATCATTTCGTTGAATAAAATTTTTTAGATGGACTTATTTCACTTTCATTTGTTCCATCTTCCTCTCAATTAGCTAATCTAGTCACAAAGTCACTCATCGGTCCTCTTTATTACAGTGTTTTGGCAAAGTTGGATGTTTGTTCGTCCCCTCCAACTTGAGGAGGGGGGTGTTGAGATAATATTTTAATTTGTCCATTGTACCGGGTTAGTTCACCAATTTCAATTGATTATTATATTATATTCGTTTGGTGCAATGCATAACTTGTACCAGCCTCAATATTATCAGTCTCAACACATTAATTCCATCTCATATTCTGAAAATCTTTGTATATATATTTTTTTTGTATACGATAGATAAATCTTTTATGTATCCTTGTTTAGGCTAGTATCCTACCTTATTTAGGAGTGCCCTTCTTTATAATTCTTTACCTTATTTAGGAGTTCGTAGGCATTTAGGTTTGATTTCCTTTTGGTTTTACTTCTATTTCTTAGTTATATATATACCTATACCTATACATATACATATACATATACATATACATATACATATATACATATACATATATATATACATATATATATATATATACACACACACATAGGACATTTTACAAAGTTATTATTCAATCAAGAAAAAAGAAAAGAAATTTTTCCGCAAATTTTAATTCCTTTCGATTCTTACAATTTTCACTATTTGGAGTGAATTTGGTACTCAATTTGTGAGCAAATGTGAAGAACTTGATTATTTATTTTTTAAAAAAATTTGTAAAAATGACTTATTTAATTTTCTTTCGCATGTGGCATTTAAAAATTACATGAATTTTGACGTGTGTTATTTGTATTACATACACCAGTCACTAAATGAGAAGACATTTAAAATATTGAGTTTCATCGGGATAAAGCGTTTAGTTGAAAAAGTAGCGGATAGAAGGATTCAATTGACATACATGACTGGCTTCAAGGTGAAGTGGTTGAAGTCAACATTTTCTTTTTAGCAGTTATAGGTTTGTAGCCTTGTAGATCTTTTTTCCTTAGAAATATTTACTTTTTAATATTTTTTCTATCTTATTTTAATGTTTCTTTAGCTCAAATAAAAATATTACTTCACAAATTCAAGACTAAAGTTGACAATGATTTCCAGCTTTATGCTTGGTATTAAATAAAATTTCTTTCTAATATTGGTCAACTCTACACAAAAAAAATCTAATAAATAGGGATAACTTAGTAACAATAATCATATATTTATTATTTTGCTTAATGGACGTGAAAAGAATTAAAACGGCGGTTAATGTAGGACTGAAGAAATAGAATAGTAAGATATTGTACCAACTAAAAAGATTTTATTATATTTCAGATGCATATACTACTGCTTATATAGTTCCTATAGCAGTTACCTCAGCTGAATGAAGTTTTTTAAAATTAAAATTGATAAAATTTACTTAGTATAATAAAATTTATTAAGAGAAATCGAATGAATTAGGTATACTATCAATTGAAATGAAATTATTGGGATAAATCGATTACGAAATAATTTTATTCATAGCTTTTCATCTCATAAAACTATAAAAGTTATATATATATGTGTGTGTGTGTGTTTGTGTGTGTGTGTGTGTGTGTGTTTCACTTTAGGCCACACATTATATTAAGACATCCTGTTGACAAATAAAGTCAATTACTAGAAAAACCTCCCAGGTTATTCCACCTTTTTACATTTTAGTATGGGCTCATATAAAAGGAACTAAGGAAATATTATTAGTAATACATCGGTACGATTATTTAAAGATGAAATGCCATTAACAATGTTTTATTAGAACTAGTATTAGTATTTGCGCGATCGATATTAAATGAAATTAATCATAAAAAATATTTTTCTACTGATTTTATATAATAAAAAATTTATTCAATACCCTTGGCATATTTGAAATTAATAAATTTATGCAATACTAAAAATAACTATTAAAATATTAAACTTAATATCATTAATTACATAAAATTTAAATATTTCTTTTTGAAAGTTAGTATCTACATGCAAATAATATTATATTATAATATAAGTATCTGAGCATATAAGATAATATTGTATTTTATATTGATTTATAATTGGTAAAAAAACTCATATAATTTCAAAAGAAAATGTATATTTAACATAATTGCTATTAGTTAAGTAACTTACTTCTAAATTTTGCAAGAAAAACAAAGAACCAATGAATGATATGTTTTAGAGTTATACACATGAGGCTCATGGTATACCGCCGCCTGAAAAGATCTTGCTTTTATAGTATCAGAGCCCAGAAACTTTTACAGTAATCAAAGTAATTGATGTGAAGTATTCAGCATAGGTATGAAGTTTTAATATAAATGGATATGAGAGAAGTTAGTACGAAAAGTACTAAACTAGAAGAGGTAGACTTACCTCAAAATATAGATTTATTAAATAAATGGACAATTCCAAAAATAGATATAAAAACCATTTATGAATATGGCTTTCTTGATAAATTTAAATATAAGCAGATAATAAAAACCACTGAGCAGTCTATTGTTTTAAATGGTGACGAACAGACTATAAAATTACTGAATAAACAAGATATTGATATGTTTAAAAATCAGTACAATTTTATGCATATTGGTTTAGTGCAAATTGATTTTAAACCTTTAACTTTGAAAGGTTTTCCAGAAACATTTCTAGCTGCACTACGTGATGCTAGAAATTTAAATTTCAGATAGTCTTTGATGGGATCTATTGAATCTACTCTTGCATATGTCCATGTCTATTTTAACACTCAGCCAAATTTACAATTATCTTTGACTGATGTGAATATCCTTGATGCTTTGACATTAAATGTAAAACCCCATGGTTATAATTATGCGCCTGGATCCGAACTAATATGTTTATCCTATCGCATTTATTATTGTTTATTAGCTACAATGAATCCTCGATGTAAATTGATTGATGATACTTCTGATTTACTATGCTTATTGAAACAAATTTTGCAAAATCTAAGGTCACTACCAGGAGACCTATAAGATAGGATGAAATTAATTTCCCAAAACATGGATTTTAAACTCAGTCATTTCTCCAAAACAACTTGCGGAGGATGTGAAAAAGTTAGAGATAACTCAAATAACTCAAAATACTGACGGAAGAATTTGTCTTCAATTTGATAATAATTCTATCGTTTATAACCGAAATTCTTTTTCTATGCCTAGAATGTTGCCTGCTATGCATCACATCTCTCTAGTTGAACCAGTTTATGGTCCAGCTAGAAACCGTGCTGCATCATTACATGCTCTAAGTTCTGCTGATTTGCATACTCCACTTAGAAGTATTGAAAATATTAAAATCAATTCTAAAATAAATATAGTTCAAGATAATGATAATGTACCAGATAGAGATAACCCCACTTCCTCTGAAATGGAGTTTGATGTTAATTCTTGTTAAAACATGATTCCGCATCTAATTGATTTTAGTCCTGGTTCACAGGAAAGAAATTATATTAAAAAACAAATTGGTAAAAAATTAAAAATATTTAGGATATGATTTTTTGAAACTTATAGTCCTGATGAAATGACAAATATTTTTGAAGAATTCTATGAAATGTGTGCATTAAATAATCAAATTATTTGATTTGTGCCATGGTTTATATCGGTATACCTGCCTTTATATGTAAGAATTATTGAAAGATCTTACCAAAATTCAAATGGTACTATTACTCAGGCTATTTACCCTCCTCAATCATCTTTTATACTACCTAATAATACTGATATAACTTTTTCTGCTTTTCAAAAATTCATTGATAATGAAGTTGGAAAAATTACTATTTCAGAAATAAATAGTTTAATTGCTCAAAATAATTATTTGAGTCTGTATGTGAAAGTTCTTGGAGAACATATTTCTTCTCTTGATAAAAAACTCAATACTATGACAACTTTGATTAAGAAGCTAAGCGATAGTTAAAAGTCATCTGATATTACTTCCACATCGAAAAGTGAAACAGAAGATTTGACAGCTAATCATCATATTCAAAGGCCTCTTGATATTCAAGGATTTGGAAAACCCTATGATTTAGAACAGCTTGAAAAATTACTTGAAAAGAAATTTTCTAGTTTCAACATAAAGCCCATAGACTTGTCTAATGCTTTTGCTGATAACCTTGAGTCTACTCCAATTATGGACATAGGTGCTGAAATCCACTAAGAGTTAAATAAACTTAGAGGTTTGGTAAGAAAACAATCGGGAAAAAAATATGTTGATGTTCTCTGTATGTAAACTGCTTATTACCCTATACCAACTCCTCAAGATTTTCTGATAGAGGAAAGAGATTGGTCCTTGACAAACACGTCTTATAGTGGAGATCATATTTATGAATGGAATTTAGATGGATTATCAGAAAGAAAATTATCTAGTTTATTCCATCATATGTTAATGCATTCTACTATTGCCAAAGTCACTAACCCTACAGATAGTGAAGGCAATCTTGTACGAACAGATGCCACTATATGTAAAATGATTGTTGCAAGTTTTACTGGACAACTTTGTAGCTGGTGGGACAACTTTCTTTCTAACGACGAAAGAAACAAAATAATTTAGGCTAATAACATGTTGTCTGGTATTGACAACCTAGGTAGAAAACTACCAGAAGGTAGAGAAGATGTTGTCTATACCTTTTTGCTCACTATTATTAAAAAATTTGGGGGTAGATTTACCAACCAACATGAAAATACTCGTACCCTCTTAAATGGACTTAGATGAAAACATTTAGGAGAATTTAGATGATACAAGGATACTTTCATTAGTAGAGTTATAGAGCTGCCCGAATCCAGGATAGAACATTGGAAAGCTAGATTCATAGATAAACTTCCACCTCTTTTTGCAGAAAGGGTTAAAAAATCTACTAAGGGACAATATGGTACAATCCCTTGGACAGATTTTACTTATGGTCAGCTTATTGTAGCCTGTACTCAAGAAGGTCTCAATCTTTATAATGAGTTGAAATTGTCTAGACAAATTAAGCTGGATAGGCTTAAAGAAAAAAACCCAATTAGGCGATTTTTGTGGACAATTTGGTATGGAAAATCCTACTTCTAATTCTAAGAAAAAAAGCCATAGGTATGTGGTTGTTAGAACTAATGACCTAGATAAGCCCTATAGAATAAAAAAAAAATCCAGACATAGGTCCAAAGAAGAGTGTGAAGCCAGAAAACCCATCGTAAGTCTACTAGATTTATGAAAAATAGGTCTAAGAGAGATTTAGCAAAAATCAAGTGTTATAATTATGGTCAATTTCGTCATATTGCTCCAAATTGTAAACTTCAAAAACCCAAGTCCTTAGGACTTTTTGATGAGGTTCATGATAAGGTTTATAGTTTATTATATACTTCAAGTTCTGATTCTGATTATGAATATGAATCTAAATTCGACACTGAGGTTGAATTATTTGATTTAACTGATAATGAAAATCATGCCAACGAAAACCCTTGCACTGATTGTAATAATAATTTTTGCGATTGTGATGATACTTTCTATAAATTTCAATCCCAGTTTGAAGATTTAGATTTAAATATCCAAACAATCACTGCTGATAGCGCTTTAGAATTATTAAAAGAAGTTACTAATGAAAAGCTTCGACAAAAAATTATTGATCTTACTTCTTCCCAAAACGGTACTTCTAAGCCTGTTGATAATAAGCATGTCAAGAAAAATACTAATTCGTTTAATGATATTATTCCTTATTCTCTAACCAAAGTTAATAGACACCTTGCCATTAGTCAAACAACTGGTAAAGACACTTCTTTCAATGATTTGAAATTAGAAGTTGAAAATTTAAAAAGAGAAATTGTTTATTTGAAACAAAATCAAATGATTTCAGATAATAGAATTTCAAAAACTAAACAGGATATTTCTCAAAATGATATTGCCTCTAGTTCCAAAGGGAAAGAAAAAATTATGGAAAATTCTAACAACGATATTATCTCTAATCTTGATGTAGCAAATGATTATTTTTGGGGTATGATACAAATAGTTACAGCCTATAAATGGTATATAAATTGTACTATTTTGATTATTAATGAATTTTCTGTAACTAATGTGGCTATGATTGATAGTGGTGTTGATGTTAGTTTCATTCAGGAAGGATTAATTCCAACCAGATATTTTCATAAAACCATGCATATAGTCAAATCTGCATCTGGTTATTCTCTTGATATTAATTATAAACTACCTCATGCACATATTTGTAGAAATAAGATTTGCATTCCGCATTTCTTTTTCTTAGTACAAAATCAGTTATCTCCTCCTATTATTTTAGGAACACCTTTTATAAATGCTATTTATCCTTACATGCATATTGATGCGAATGGTTTCAAGGCTACTTATAAAAATCAAGAAATTTCCTACCCTTTTGTTATAGATTCAGTAACAAGGGACATAAATGCTTTAATTGAAATGAAGCATCGACAAATAAATTTCTTACAGTTTGAAATGATGAGTATGAATATTCATAATACAATGAATTCTATGAAAGTTCAGGAAAAAATGAAAATGATCTCTAAATAAATGATTGTTGATATTTGTGCTGACCACCCAAATACTTTTTGGAATGGCAAAGAGCATATTGTTACTCTTCCTAATGAAGATGATTTCAGCGAAGATAAAATCCCAACTAAATCTCGACCCTGTCAAATGAGCACAGAGTTAGTTGAATTCTGTAAAAAGGATATTGATAATCTCTTACAAAATGGTCTTATAAAACCTTCAAAATCTCCTTGGTCGTATACTGCATTTTATGTTAACAATGTTGTTGAAAAAGAACATGGTATGCCAAGACTTATTATTAATTATAAACCTCTTAAAAAAGTTTAGAAGTGGGTTAGGTATCTAATACCTAATAAAAGGATTTGTTATCTAGATTATATGATGCTAATATATTTTTAAAATTTGATTTAAAATCTGGTTATTGGCAAATTCAAATTTTTAAAGAGCACACATATAGAACTGTTTTTAATGTTCCTTTTGGACAATATGAGTGGAATGTAATAGTGTTTGGTCTGAAAAAAAAGGCTACTTCTGAATTTCAAAAAATCATGAATGATATATTCAATCCATATAGGGATTTTATAATTGTTTACATTGACGACATTCTTGTATTTTCAAAAACATTAGAATTGTATTTTAAACATCAGAATATATTCAAGAAAATTATGTTACAAAATGGTTTGGTCATTTCTAAATAAAAAATGTGCTTATTTCAAACTAATGTCCGATTTTTAAGATATAATATTTTCCAGGGAAAAATTGAACCCATTCAAAGGGCTTTGGACTTTGCTACAAAATTCCCTGATGTTATAACTGATAAAACTCAATTGTAAAGGTTCTTAGGCAGTCTTAATTACATTTCTCCTTTTTATCAGAATTTGTCTCATAATTTAGCCTCTTTATATGATAAGCTAAAAAAGGATTACAAAGACTCATACTAATCTGGTAAAAATAATTAAACAATGTGTCTAGTCATTACCTTGTTTAACCTTAGCTAATCTTGCTTGGTTAAAAATAGTTGAGACTGATGCTTCGAATGTTAGTTATGGTAGAATACTTAAACAATTAAATCCTCATAATAATATTGAATGTCTCATTAGGTTACATTCGGAAAAATGGTCTGAAAGTCAGAAAAATACGCCATTGTGGCTCATGAAATGTTGACTATTGTTAAGTGTGTTTTAAAATTCCAAGATGATTTATATAATTAGAAGTTTATAGTTAGGACTGATGCTCAATCAGTTGAATATATGTTTGATAAAGATTTTAAACATGATGCTTCCAAATTAATCTTTGCAAGGTGGCAAGTCCAATTAGCCCCTTTTAATTTTGAAATACAGTACAAGAAACGGAGTGAAAATTCTTTACTTGATTTCTTGTCTAGAGAATATTTAACTGATTAAATGAATTTTTACACATACTTTATTTCTAAAAAAACAATAACTACTATTATCAAATGCATTCCTCTAAATGAAGATATTCATTTTATTCTATTAGAAAAAATCATTCATGACATGATAGAAGAAAACTTATTTCTTCCTAATTTTGAAGATATACACAATGAAATCGATTGGTATATATTAATTTATCTGACTAATCTTCTTATGCAATATGGCTATGGATTCACCCTGGAAACTAGCCTGAGGTCGAGGCAGAGGCAGAAACCAAGGAGGAAGATACTTCTTCTCTGGAGGAAGATAATCCCCTTCATCATCTTACACCTCATCTTTATCTAATTTCCCAGTATTACAAAGGGTAAAATATGAGCTTGATAAATGCAAGGATTTCGCAGATTGTAGAATCTTCTTCAAAAGATGAAAAAACTCAGCATATAAGAAATTTGATCCATCCAAATGATATTTCCAAGGATCATCCTTTATATGAGCAATTGAAGTCTTTTATAAATACAAAGCAAGACGATTCGTTTGCTTCAATTGCAAAAGAGAATTCTACTGATAGGCAACAATATGAAAATCTAGACAATTGAGAGCTAATAGTTCTCGTAGAAAACTCTGAAATATTCAAACAAAATGATCCCTGGAAACTCCTCCATAAATATTTATTGGCTAACCTTTATTTTGTAAGGGAGTCATACAAAACTAGGGCATTTTATGAAATGATATTGTAGTCCACTGGGAGTGTGAAATTGGAAAATCACCAAATGGGTTATTCAACCCCAAATGTACACGGATATTCAAAGATTGTTATTAAAAAAATAATTTCAATAGATGACTTGGGTACAACTTCTATGACCGAAAAGGCTATGATGATGAAAGGATCAAAAAACTCCTTTACATATTGAGATTATATTAAGGATTTTACCCAGACCTTATATTATAACAATATCAAGCATAAACATACTTGGTTCTTGAAGATTTGTGCTAAAGTGTTTGAAGAACCCATTCCTAACTGGTTTATACAATGGTGGTCATATCATGGCCCTACAATTCAAATTCTTCCAGAAGAATATTTCCAACTCTATAAAAAATGGATCAAGGTATCACCATTTTTAACGGAATTATATCATTCAGACCATGTCTATAACCTTGACAAAATTTATCAGATGTATTTCTTTATAGAATTCTCTATCCCGTGGACACATAAATGGAGTGTTGAATTTGGTTATACCCAAGAACAAATACCCGGACTCTATAGGGTATTTTATAATAATTTCTGAGAAAAACTGACAAGAAAAGACCCGTTCACTAAATTACCACATGGTAGACCTGATAGATTCCATTAATAAAAATATCCATGAATACTCTACTACTCCTCAAAAGAACGTCATTGAAGATAAACATCTCAGCTATATTTTCAGACAAATTTCTGTTCATGAATGAGATAAAATAGAAATGATTGAACAATATTTGGAAGAGGTTCGCATAAATTTAATGAAAAAAGTTGACCAACACTTAGATGCTTCCATGAAAAGCATTACAAGTGAAGAAACAACCGAAGATATTCCAGATTCCCATCCTCTTACTCCAGAAAATATTCTAAATAAAGAAAAAATTGACAAAACAGAAGAATTGCTTCGCCAGCTCAAAAGAGGAAAATATAAGATATGACCTAAAGGAACCCGAGACTATCTTTACTATGTTTATGGGACCTTTTAAAACAATAAAATTACTATGCACAGGGACCTGGATGTTGGACTCGTAAGTACTGTCTGCAGATGCTTTCTTTTCTATATATAGGTACCTCATTTGTTAGGGAGGTACAAGTTAGAAATTTTTCATTTCTCTTTCTCTCTCTAAGCCTAGTTATCTTCCTTCTCTCTTATTTCTCTTGTATATTATCCGAAGGTGTAAATAAAAGAAGGAAAATAGCCACCGTTACTTACTATCTTGACCCAGCATCCATCCAAATTTAAGGTACTTATTTTCTCTCTTCTGACGTACTTATAATACTTCTTCTTCCCTTCTAATCGTGAATATGTCCGGCTAAAAGGACTTATCATACCTATGTTGAAGATATAACTTCATTTACAAGGTAACTATGAAAGATCCAGACTCTATCAAAATATGAAAGAATTTTTCTATAGTTTCTTGACTTGATTCCAAAATGTTGGTACAGTCAAGTTTAATATGGCTTATGTTGGCTTTGTCTTAGTGACTACGTCTAGTAAGTTGTGCCTCTTTAGCCCGTGAGAGATGAAGAAAAATAGGGCGACCTTTGGCACAATTAGAACTTCTAGACACATGGGTTCAACATAAGTATATTAAATATCTGACAGGCTCCTTGTTTGGGTAAAAAGATTAATTATTCCATACAGTCATTAAGGTATTCAAAAATTCTTTTATATTTCGGTTGGTGCTTTGGTTTGGTATTCCGATTATGACTTAATCTGATATTTGGAAGTTAGTATGGCAGGCGGCGCGGTATACCCCCGCCTGACAAGATCTTGCTTTAACTTGAAATTTTGTATTATTTTATTCAATATTTTAATTTGCACCCTCCTCTCAAGGGAAAAAAGGATTTCTTCTTTTTCTTTTCTTGTCTTGATAGATTTTTCCTTTCTAAATAGATTTTGTATTCCTTTACATGATCTTAGTCATAGTATATTTTTTATGAATTTAATTTTTTTGCTTCAAGAAAAATATTTTGAGTAAAGTCTCAATAGTAGCCAATTTTCTCTATCTTTTTTTTTATTATCATTTTTTAACAAATAACTTATAACATTATCTGAAATCGTAACCATTTTGCATGATCTCACAATATTCACTTACTTTCTTGTGATAATGGACCAAAAGTATTAATGAATGTTATTGTAAATTATTTTTTTAAATAAATAGTTTATGTCCTTCATATGTTTGAATATTTACTATTCAACTCTATTTTCGATCAACCCTAGAATGCTTTCTCAATTTACTCAATTTGAATGAAATTATGAAGATTAATCACTGTCGAAATTGAATTTCCACCCATATTTGAACGTTCAACTAATATTCAACCCCTCATGTTCATCATCATAATGATATTTAGATTACTCATTCATATCCTTTATATTGTACAAAGTAGGTCAAAATAGTTATCACACCAAAAGATCTACAATATTCTAAAATTAGAGTTACAAATGTAAAGATAAACATGATTTACTTCATTGTATGTTTATATCAACTAAAAAAGAAAAAAGTTTGTAGAATAATGTTTATAAATATAACTAATAAATGATCTTTAATTTCACATTAGTATAATATGCTACGTATAAGATCAATAATATTTGCAGTAAGAATTTAAATATAATGAACTTGAAAAAATTAATATTCATATGTATTTGTCCATCGGGCATCGTCCACAGGATACTCGCCCAAACTTTGATCCTTGAGATATAGCTTTTGATATAGCAGCCCTATTATCGGATAAATTTCATAGATAGTTATACAACTATCATTTTTTCGCTAAGGTCACTTAACTATCTTTCCTAATACAATATCATTAAACTTTTAGTATGCTACTAAAATCACATGATTTAATATACAAATTAATTGTTAAAGAAATATAGTATAGACAAATCAAGTGTTAATTCTAACATATAGAAATATAATGGATTAGTAATTTAGTATCATAGTTTTGTAATCACATACAACTGATGAGTCTAACAAACTGTTAGTGCTATTAAGTTTTGAAATCATATTATTATCTCACTAAAATCTAAATCAACAATATAAATAATTTAAGAATATTAACTATCTAATATCAATATTAGTTTCTTCATAATTAATGTATAACATGTAAAGTTTTATGTTATTGGTAAAATTTTCATTGCACATTTCAATGCCAAGATAAATTTTTATAAGGTCTTAAAAACATAAGATATATAAAAGATCACTAACTTAAATCTTCAGATTACATATTATACTTTGTATAAAATATTAAGTTCATGAATAATGACTCATAAAATTTTCTCCAAATTTTAATACCTCGTACTTTTCTTAGTCCAGTTCAGCCCATAGTGCATGCTTAAGGGGCTTAGAACTTGAAAATTTCACTGAGTGTTGGGGATTTAGTCTTATTTTTGGCCCCTTAACTTTAAAAATTTTTAAAGTGGCCTTCCCACCCCGAGACATAAGTTCTTGAGTTATTTCATATTTAGGGGTGTAAGTAGAACGTCTCGGGGAATTTTTAAATTTTTTGAATGAGAAATGGGGCATGTTTGAATTTCGATTCCAAAACATCACTGCAATTGTGGCGCATCATGGTGGTATAGCGATGAGGCCCTTATCGCGCGCGGTGAAGGTGTTTTCTTCCAGTTCTTAATTCATAATTGAATGCATGTGTCATGATCTTTATTCTAGAATGTGAAGTGCTTATGAGGTAATGAATGTTCATAGAAATCACTTAGAACAAAGTTGAGCTAAGATTCTTTGATTTGTCCAAAGTTTGGTATTCGATTCTACAAGAATCAACTTTGAACATGTATAACTTTTGATATACATAGAAATTTTAAGATCAATACCCACTAAATAATAGTTAATTGAATTATCTTTCCAATGATATCAATTTTGCCGTAATCTGATACCCGAGCAAAAGTTATGATCCTTTTCGTCAAAATCAGTAAGCGACTGTGACAATGCTGTGTTGCGATGAGCCTTTAATCCGCATTTCAGTTATGAATTTTTAATTTAAATAAGTGAGAGGCAATTGGGTCTTTTCCCACCTCAACCCAATTTGTAAGAACACGACTTAAGGCTTCAGTTAGGGCATTATATGCCCATATTCTCTAATTTTCTCTCAAAAACAAACCCTAATCATCCCCCAAGTTCATGTCACCACCCAAAATAGGATCATGACCGGTGCTAAGGAGTTAGGACTCCAAAGCAATCCTCGTCAGAATTCTACAGAAAATCGGGCAGAGTTTCCCCTGTTTTTGGGCCTAACAAGAAATCTTTCCTACCTCAATTCGACAACAAAACAACCCAAAAGCACAACCATCACACAACCACCAATATAAATCACCATAGATCATCAACACACAGTACGAAATCCATCTCCAAAATAAGAGAAAGTCAAATACTCCACAAATCCAAAATAATGAAAGAATACTCAACCTCTAATGACATGACTAAGGAGCAACTAAGAGTTTTCAAGAAAAAGAAACATAACGAATAAATAAATTATAGCCCACGCGAACAATTGAGGGGCTCACCAGGAATATGCTACTTGGATCCTCTAGCCAACGCGATCCTCACCGCCACCTGCGCTTTTTGAAAAATAATAGCGAGGAGTGAGACGTTATCTCAGTGAGTAATAACACTTGACCACAACCTTTTTAATGGAGAAAAGTCAGAAAACATCATAAAACAAATGCTCTTTCAGAAAATAGTAACAATAAACCATATCATTGTTTCATGTAAGCAAAGTGAACCAATAGTTTAGTAACAAACTCATAAAGCATCGTATCATATCAAATATTACATATTTGGGAGGTTTCCAAGAATGAATCATGTAATCAGTGTGACATTCTTCTTCATTAAGAATAACCCATAACATTAGACCCCTCATAAAGGTGTCAAGTCATATCAGTATCAGTATGCTAGTTCTACCTTCCCACTAGTGAGGGCTAGAACATTCATTAGTAAATACAAGGTACACTAGGTCTAACAATCCCGCCATTAGCTACGGGATTCAAATCAAGGTCTACTCCCATTTATACTTTCTTTGTAAACAATAAATATTCATATGAAAGTATTTTTTAGAATAGTACATGACATTTAAAATTCATATCATATCATATTACATGTAAACTTGAATAAAAACACATGTCAAAATACTTATTTCTCATGTAAGTGAAGAATGTTCATAGTAATAATATCATATCTCAAATAACAATTTCAATATCATATCAAGTAAAGGACTTGGCCCACATAAAATTTCGAAACATTTCGTAACTCATTGTTTCATCAAAAACATGTATAAATATGTAATTTAATAAAAACAAATCATTGTAAGATTACTACTCACAGTACATGTGTAGAAATACCAAACGTGTCACCCCGAACAATTTGTATCACTTTCTTGGATCAAACCTATAATCACATCATATTCAATCTCATGTTAAATCTCTTAATTTAGGCTAATTCATGGTAAAATTAGACTACCCAACCTTCAAGGTTTCATGATAACCTTTAATTTCTCAAACTTTATGCCCAAAATAACACCTTACTATGCTTAATTTCTCCTTATTTTTATGGGCTTTAGCCCATAATCTCTTATAAAATATTTGTCTTTTCCCTTTTTAGTTATAATTACTCACTAATTATAACTTGGGGTATTACATTCTCCCCATCTTAAGAAATTCAGTCCCCAAATTTTGAGTAAGTGCATACCTGAAGGCTGAAATAAGTGAGGGTACTTGAATCTCATATCCTTTTCTGACTCCACATAGCTTCTTCAATAGTATGGTTCTTCCATAAGACTTTCACGAGCACAAACTCCTTTGACCGTAACCTTCTTACTTGTCGATCAATGATAGCCACTGGTTCCTATTCATAGGTTATGTTCTCATCAATTTGTAAGGTCGGTGTTTTGAGAACGCGAGAAGAATCTGATATACACTTCCTTAGCATAGAGACATAAAACACTGGATGGATGAAAGACATCTCGGGAGGGAGTTCCACACGATACGCCACTCGTCCTATACGCTCAAGTATCTCATAAGGTCCTACATACCTTGGTTTTAATTTACCTCTTTTTCTGAAGCACATCACACCTTTCATAGGAGAGGCTCATAGAAAGACCATATCCCTAGCTGCAAATACCAAATCTCTTCTTCTCTTGTCTGCATAAGACTTTTATCTTCTTTGGGCTGTGAGCAAACTCTATCTAATCAATTGGACCTTGTCCATAGCATCCTGTACTAAGTCTGGTCCTAGAACCTTAGCCTCTCCAACTTCAAACCACCCGATAGGAGAACGGCATCGCCTACCATACAAGACTTCATATGAAGCCATCTGAATGCTTAACTGGAAACTATTATTGTAAGAAAATTCATCTAAGGGTAAGTAATTATCCCAACTACCTTCAAAGTCAAGAATGCAGGCTCTCAACATTTTCTACAAAATTTGTATAGTATGCTTAGACTGTTCTTCCGTCTGCGGATGAAATGCAGTACTAAGATCTACTCGGGTACCCAATCCTTCTTGGAAAGATCTCCAAAAACGTGAAGTAAACTGTGATCCTCTATCAGAAATGATGGACAATGGAACTCCATGAAGTTGGACAATTTCATCCATAAATAACTTAGCATACTTCACTCCACTATACATTGTCTTAACTGGCAGAAAGTGAGCTGACCTAGTAAGTCGATCTACAATTACCCATACAGAGTCATGGCCTTTACTGGTTCACGGAAGGATGATTACAAAATCTATGGTAACTCTTTCCCATTTCCAATCTAGAATCCTGATCTCTTGCAATAATTCTACTGGTCGTTGATGCTCCACTTTAATCTATTGACAAGTCAAGAAACTAGAAACAAAGTTAGCAACATCTTTCTTCATACCTTCCCACCATTACAACTGCTTCAGGTCATGATACATCTTAGTGGAACCAGGGTGAATGGTATATATGGAGTTGTGAGATTCCTCAAGAATAACTCGTCTTAACCCATTAGCATCTGGTACACATAATTGATTACCCACTCAAAGAATACCATCACAATCAACACTCATCGTCTTATTTTGACCAACTAGGACCTCATCTCGATATTTATGCAACTGCACATCCTCAAATTAAGTGTCCTTTATGTAATCTACAAAAGAAGATTTAGCTTGAACACAAGCCAATAATACCCCTGACTTTCCAACACCAAAACTGACACCTTCACCTTCAAGTTTCAGCACATCTTTCGCCAATTGACTCTTTCTAGGAGCTATATATGCCAAGCTACCCATAGATTTCCTACTCAAAGCATCATCCACAACATTAGCTTTTCCAGGATGATACAAGATAGCACAATCATAATCCTTGAGTAATTCCATCCACCAACGCTGCCAAAGATTTAGATTTCGCTACTGAAAAATCTACTTTAAGATCTTGTGATCGGCATAAATATCACAACTTTTACCATATAAATAATGTCTCCAAATTTTAAGAGCAAATACCACAACGGCCATCTCCAAATCATGGGTAGGATAATTCAACTCGTGCTTCTTCAACTGTCTCGAAGCATAAGATATAACATGATTATTTTGCATGAGAACACATCCTAATCCAACCCTCAAAGCATCACAAAATACCTTGAATCCTCCAGAACCTAATGGTAAGGCAAATACTGGTGCGGTGGTCAAACATGTCTTGAGTTTTTGAAAGCTCTGCTCACACTCTTCCGTCCACTGGAACTTCATATTTTTTTGTGTTAACTTGGTCAATGGAGCTACAATTTTAGAGAAATCCTGCACAAAATGCTTGTAGTAATTAGCCAAACCTATAAAGTTGCGAATCTCTGTAGGTGAAGTGGGTCTAGGCCATTTTTGCACTACTTCTGCCTTTTTAGAATCCACCATGATACCATCCTTGGAGACAACATGCCCCAAAAATAAAATCGAGTTAAGCCAAAATTTGTACTTTGACAACTTAGCATAAAGCTTATATTCCCACAATGTCTGCAATATAATCATCAGATGATTCTCATGTTCTTCCTTGCTACGATAATATATCAGAATATCGTCAATGAATACTATCACAAATTTGTCCAGAAACAGCCTAAACACCCTATTCATCAAGTTCATGAATAGAGTAGGAGCATTGGTTAACCCAAAAGGCATCACAAGGAACTCGTAATGCCTATATCAAGTTCTAAATGTTGTCTTCGATATATCTTCCTCTTTGATTATAAGATGATAACCCGATTGGAGATCAATCTTTGAAAAATGAGCAGCTCCTTGTAACTGATCAAACAGGTTCTCTATACGAGGCAACGGATACTTGTTACGTATTGTTACCTTGTTTAGCTACCTGTAGTCAATACACATTCTTAGAGACCCATCTTTCTTTTTTACAAACAAAACTGGTGCACCCCATGGTGATATACTCGGTTTGATAAAACTCATATCTAGCAAGTCTTGCAACTGTTATTTGAGCTCCTTCAACTCTGCTGGTGCCATAGATATGGGGGAATAGATATTGGCATAGTGTCAGGTGCCAAATCAATACCGAAGTCAATCTCTCGAACTGGAGGTAATCCTGGTAACTCCTCAAGAAATACATTAGAAAACTCCTTTACTATAGGTAGCTCCTCCAAACTAAGGGCTCATTTTCTAATATCACTTATCATAGACAAGAGACCCATACAACCTTTCTTCAATAGTCTTTGGGTCTTCATAAAAGATATAACTTTACTAACCTCTAGAACTTGACCCCCTTCTAATACAAAACTAGATTCGTTGGGTATCTCAAATTGAACAATCTTTGCATAAAAATCTATGGTAGCATAGCAAGGTAATAACTAATCCATGCCCATCAACATATCAAAGTCAATTATATCAAGTACAATCAAGTCAGCAAGGATATCACTACCTCCCACTATAATCTTGCAATCACAGTACACATATTCAACTAATAAGGAATATCTCATGGGAGTGGCAACAAGAAAAGGAAAATCTAACATCTCAGGATGTCTATCAAATCTCACAACAAAGTATAAGGACATATAAGAGTGGGTAGAACCCAGATCAATCAAAGCATATGTATCAAAAGACCAAACGGAAAGGATACCTGTAACCATTGCATTCGAGGCCTAAATGTCCTGTCTAGTAAGTGCAAATACTCTTGGTTGGCCTCTAATAGCATTTTCTTGTACCTGGTTTCCAGCAGCCCGTTCCCCATTACCTCTACCTCTATTTCCCGTACCTACAAGATTACGAGTAGCCTGACTAAGTGTAGCTACCTGACCAGAACCCTGACTAACATTTCTCTAAAGCTGAGGGCAATCCCTGATGCAATGACCTAACTAACCAAATCAAAAACACTCTCTAATCAAAACACGACACTAACCCATATGTGATTTACCACAAGTCTGGAATGATGGATTAGTGACATATATCTGGCTAGAACCACGATATCCCTGAACTACGGAAGACCCCTGGGTGCCCTATTTCGAAGGTGGCATATATGCAAACTCTGATGGCCCTGATGCTTTTCCTTATTTTCTGCACTTAAGTCGAAACTGAAAGATGCACCAATCTTAGCCTTCTTATGAACCTTATAAGTTTCCCTCTCCGCATGACCCTTGTCCTCAATCATTCTAGCAAGATCCACTATCTTATAATAGGTCAAGACTTTTATCTGTGGGGCCACTGCATTATAAAGATGAGCAACCAACCCATTTACAAACCTCTGGACTGAAGCTTCTTCTGTGGACACCAAGTATGGAGCATATCTAGCTAGCTTGCAAAACAAAGTATTATAGGTTGACACATCCATATCTGGAGTCTGAACCAGTCTCTCAAACTGAGCTGCATATTTCTGTTTCTAACTTTCAAGAATAAAGGTATCTATGAAGAACTTAGTAAACTCATCCCATGTCAGTGGTGCTGCCCTAGTAGGCCTTCCTAGCAATAAAGTATTATAAGTGTTAGCTATGTCCTCTAATTTGTACGATGAAAGCTCCACAACTCTTTCACTAAAACATCCTAACGCCCACAGTGCCTTGAAAGTACCATCCAAAAAGATCTGAGGATCAGCTGAACTGTCTAAACTTGTGAATTTTGGTGAATTCAACTTCAGGAACTCCTGCAAAGATACCTCCCTGTCTCCAAAGTTGTAAGTCTGAACAAGTGACTAGAACTGTAGATAAGGTTGAGTAGAATTGCATTAACCACCCCTCTCCTGTCTATCCAGTCGATCAGCCAAGCCCTCTATGGCTCTTTGCATGGAAGCAAGTACCTCTATAGTACCACCCTCATGAGATTGTGGAGGTGGACTATCATTTCTTCTAGGAGTGGACTCTCTTAAACTTCTTTGAGTGGCAGTGCAATTCCCTATGGTATCACGACTATCTCTACCTTGGCCCCTTCTACGGGCTCCACTTCTTTCCCTACTAATAGTGCCTCTATGAACCATCTGATTAACAAAACAAGACAGTTAGATTCATCTAATTGATCTTAAATGTCACACACATATGAAAGAATGAGAAAGAAGATCAAGACACATCCTATCACGCTCTCGCTGAATCACGATTATAGAAATGGCCGGCAAAATAACTATAATTGAGATTCTACTACTATTGTGTGCTCCATAGATATAGAATTAACCAAACCTGTCTCTAATATCAACTTTGTCATGACCCAAAGTAGGATCATGATAGGCGCTAAGGAGATAGGACTCCAAAGCTAGCCTCGTCAAAATTCTAAAGAAAATCGAGAAGAGTTTCCCCTATTTTTGGGCCTAACAAGAAATTTTCCCTGCCTTAATTCGGCAACAAAACACCCAACAGCACAACCATCACACAACCACCAACACAATTCACCATAGATCATCAACATACAATACGAAATCCCATCTCCAAAATAAGAGAAGTCAAATACTCCACAAATCCAAAATAATGAAAGAATACTCAACCTTTAATGACATGTCTAAGGGGAAACTAAGAGTTTTCAAGAAAAAGAAACATAATGAATAAATAAACTATAGCCCACGTGAACAATTGTGAGGCTCACTAGGAATATGCTACTCAGATCCTCTAGCCAACATGATCCTCACCGTCACCTGTGCTCTCTAAAAAATAATAGTGAGGAGTAAGACATTAGCTCAGTGATTAATAATAGTTATCCAAAACCTTTTTAATGGGGACAAGTCAGAAAACATCATAAATTAAATGATCTTTTAGAAAATAGCAACAATAAATCGTATCATTGTTTTATGTAAGCAAAGTAAACCAATAGTTCAGTAATAAACTCATAAAGCATCGTATCATATCAAATATTACATATTTGGGAGGTTTCCAAGAATGAATCATGTAATCAATGTGGCATTATTCTTTATTAAGAATAACCCATAATAGTGGACCCCTCATAAAGGAGTCAAATCATTCAGTATCAGTATGCTAGTTCTACCTTCCCACTAGCGAGGGCTGTAACATTCATCAGTAAATACATGGTGCACCAGATCAAATGATCCTGCCATTATCTACGGGATTCAAATCAAGGTCTACTCCCATTTATACTTTCTTTGTAAACAATAAATATTTATATAAAAGCATTTTTTAGAATAGTGCATGACATTTAAAATTCATATAAAATCATATTACATGTAAACTTGAATAAAAACACATGTCAAAATACTTATTTCTCATGTAAGTGAAGAATATTCACACTAATAATATCATATCTCAAATAACAATTTCAATATCATATCAAGTAAATGACTTGCCCCCCATAAAATTTTAAAACATTTTGTAACTCATTGTTTCATCAAAAACATGTATAAATATGCAATTTAATAAACACAAATTATGGTAAGATTCCTACTCACAGTACACGTGTCAAAATACCAAATGTTTCACCTCGAACGATTTATATCACTTTCTTGGATCAAACCTATAATCACATCATATCCATTCTCATGTTAAATCTCTTATTTTAGGCGAATTCATGGTAAAATTAGACTACCCAACCATCAAGGTTTCATGATAACCTTTAATTTCTCAAACTTGATGCCCAAAATCACACCTTACTATGCTTAATCTCATCTTTGATAATTAAATTTTACTACCCAAAATAAATTACTTCGACTAGAAATCAAAATAAAGATGTTGAAAAGGATTTACCTTAAACCCAAAAGAATATTCCAATCAATCCTTATTGCTCTGCTTCGTGCTCTTGTGGCAGTAATACTGCCTTGCCAATTGATAATTCTTTTTAAACGAAAAAGTCAAAAGCCCCTTATATACTATATTTTTTTTTTAACAAAAACCAATTCATATAGAATTGGTTATGGCGTGCAAATGGGCTAAGCCCATCATTTTTCCTTCTCCTTATTTTTATGGTCTTTAGCCCATAATCTCTTATAAAATATTTTTCTTTTCCTTTTTCAATTATAATTACTCACTAATTATAACTTGGGGTATTACTGTTCATTAATTCCATTTCTTTCTCTTTAAGAAAACCAATAACTCAAGTTTCCCAATCCAAGATAGCTTTCAAGATTGTGTTTCTCCTTCAAGATTTAAGCTTTAAGGTATGTGTGATGTTCATCCACGGACCCTTTTCATCCATCGAGCTCAAGAATCCATTTTTATGTTTTAATTTATGAAATTACATGTTTACAATGAATTATCTCCATGAAGATTTTATGAATTTTTATTATACATCATGTTTGCAAGTGTATTTCGATAAAAATTTTATTGTTAAATCCCTAAGTGTGGTTTTAGTATTGCAATTATTCTATTTCCATATTTTCACTCAATCCTATGCTTAAGTCCATGAATTTCTTGCTATTTCAATTTCAAGATTTAGATTATAATCATTTTCAAGTGGAATGGATTATAGTATGTATTAAACAATGTAGATCGTATATCATGTTCATGCGAATTCAGAATAAGTCCTCAATTTATGATTTTATCATGTGATCGTGCTATCTCATCATGTTTAATAGTATCCCCATGTTAAAGTCTTGATCCCCATATGTTTGATGAAATGCTAAAGTTATGGATTTTAAATAATTTTTTCTTATTATGCTCTTCAAACTTTTCATATATCCATATTGTTAATTCCATTACGTGTTGGGGGTTTTGAATACCCCAAACTTAGTTGTTTACTTAGTCTCAGTATCTTTCAGAGTGGTTTCAGATACGTATGAACATTATTAATTCAATCATTTAACATAATCCCTTAAACTTAGATCAGTTCAGCAATCTGAGTTAGTTCAGTTGGGAGTAGAATTTAGAACCAAGCAAACCTAGGGATGAGGGCTCACCTTCCAGTAGAGGGTGTGACCTTTAACAGCAGTCCTTGAGTTCCAGAATTACATAGTCAGCGTAGGTTTGAGATGTTTACTGATGTGCTAGATTTTTTTAGCACATTTAAGACTTTTTAACTTGAAATAATTGTAAGTTCTTAAGTAATTATTGGTGTTTTTTATGTTATTTCTTAAAATTTTGTAGGAAAGTCAAGATTCATGAAAATAAATAACAATGGAGCAAAAGAGCTGAAATCTGAACAAAAAGAGTTGAAAACATAGCTGACGACAACCATGATAAGTCGTCAGCCTTGTGATAGGCTATCAATATTAGCGTCAACCTTAACCAGGGAGTTAATTCTGATAATGTTGGTGATGTGGCACAAAGTTGTAATAAGGCATCAATAAGGGCGTCAACCTTAAGGAGAGAATTAGCAAAAGGAGAAGACATCTGACGACCACAATGAAACGATGTCAAATCTATGATGCGGCGTCAGCAACATCATTAGCTTTAGACAGAACTTGAAGACAACTGGAGCTAATCTGACGCCATCCGTGATAAGGCGTCAGACCCTTGATGTGGCGTCAGCCAAGGTGTCACCTAATCTGATAATTTTATTTATTTTGTTATTTTATTTCCATAATTAAGTTTAGGTATAAATAAAAGTTTTGAGGGTTTTATTCAGGATCTCTCAATCTTGTTTTTGGAACTCAGGAGGAACGTACATTGCCTCATTTTTTTCATCAAGTATTTCTTTTGTTTTTCCTTCAACACTTATCAACTATTGTGGATTATTCTCTTGTCATTAAATTGA
Organism: Capsicum baccatum var. pendulum; assembly: GCA_030864225.1. NCBI lineage: Eukaryota > Viridiplantae > Streptophyta > Magnoliopsida > Solanales > Solanaceae > Capsicum > Capsicum baccatum. Next base: position 128,065,039 of record CM061556.1, read on the forward strand.
ATAAACAATTGTTGTTTTGATCCATTCGTAAGTTAATCCATAATATCATTAATTCAACTTTTTATTTCGTTCATCAAATCATAAGTGGATAATTTTATTTGCCTGAGGTATGGGATCCATGGATTAGGGTTTGATTTGCTTCTAGGTACTTAAAGGGTTCAAAGAGTAGTAGCACGTCTTGAAATTTTGTTGTTTTAACTTAAAATCTATTAGTTTCAAACAATAGGTTATACCTTAGGTTTATTTGCTTGAACAGAGAAATAGACTAGAGGACATGAATTATCAATAGGGACTCAGAAGCTACCAACCTTCTGTTTAATGATTAATTCCATAACTATATTAATCTACCTGAGATAACATCCTATTGAAAATAGATAAGTTATCAAAGTTTAAGAGAATTTGATAATAAATTGTCTGGTGAGGTCGAGAGATAAGTCAGATAGTATAGTCGTCAGGGATATTCTGTTGTTCCTACTTACTTTAAGAGTCTTAAGTAGTACCTAGTATCTGTCAATTCCCGAAACCTACCGTGAACATAAATCTAGTTTTCCATTTATATTGATTACAAACATTAATACTAAAACCCCATTTTATATTTTTGTATCATTTGTTTGAATTTAACTTATAGCTATAATTTCAAACTAGTTTAATCGCCACTCAAATTGTTCCCTGTGGATTCAACCCCGACTCCAAAGTTGGGTAAATATATTGACAACGACTGCGTTACAGTAATTTGAGGTGTAAGTTGAGTGTTATCAAAAATGGCGCCCTTGTCGGGGAATAATTTGGCGTATTGAGTTGGTTTGGAATTTTACCTTACTTACTTGAATTTAACTTGTAAATATTTGTTTGTGATTTTCTTTATTTCGTGTGTTAGGTAGATTTTCTTTATTTTTGCTTATTTCTTACTATGGCATCATGGAAGGAATGTGAGTATGATGGTTGGAAATCTTATCTGGATGATCCATGTCCATATTGTGATGGACCTCACTTTTGGCATGACTGTAGATATGCTCCCCGGAGAGAGATGTGTGTACCATCTCCATCTTATTGGGAGTATAATTATTCTTTATGTGGTGGTCAAGATGGACATTAGAGTGATTGCTTAATTTCCCCCTCCCCCTATTGCGCTAACCCAAGTTCTAGTTTTTCTTATGAGTGTAACAGGTCTTATAGTCAAGAAAAGAAAGAACACAGCACTGGAAAGAGTGACATTAAAGCTATGCTTTAACTAATGTTTGATCGTATAGACACAAAAAATGATACTATATGTGATATATGTCAATAAATTAGGGCATTTAACCAGGGAAGAGAAAGGACAGAAGAGATGGATATCGAGGTCAATCATCCAAAAAACTTTTCTATATTATGTTTAGATGATATTTTGTCTGTGGAATCATTTAAAATAATGGAAGAGTGTGACTATGAAGAGCAAGATTCCTATACTCATGATGAGCTTGATGTTGATCAACCCTTGGAGATTTCCCAACCAACCGAGCCAATCATGAGGGATGATGCCAAGATTAAGAAAATGGTGCTAGAGGCAAAAGAAAAAGCCAAGCCAATTTCTTATGAAGACTCTAGCCCAATTCAAAGTAAAAATATTGAGAAGATGAATAAAAGTGAGTGTGTAGAAGATAGTGTAAATTTCGAAGTAAGATTTGTTGGGCCACACTCGAAGCATATTTCTACATTATATTTAGATGATATCTTGTCTATGGAATCATCTAAAATAGTGGAAGACTATGAAGATGAGGAACAAAAATTCTATATTCTTTATTTTACACTTGGTAAGCAACACAAAAACACACCTCACTTTAAAGATGAGTTTTTTACCATGCATCATACATTACTCGGCTTCTTAATATTTGTACCACCTCCCTATGAGTGAGGCAATAAGATGGACTCTAAGTTGGGGGTGAAGTTCATATCCTCAAGATGGAGGAAAAATTGAGTTGGGTCATGCCGCGACACTAAATTAGGCGCTTTTTGGGAGGCAACCCAAGGTATTTTGTTGTTTGTATTTGTATTGTGTGATTGACATCAGATCTTCGCACCCATGGTGCCACAGGTATGTTTCTAACTCTTTTGTTTTGGATTGATGCATTGGGAACACTGCATGATATTAAGTTGAGGGTGGGGCTACTTGTGGGTGTGATGTCCTCCAGGGGTTTTTGTTGTCGTGCCTCTTTTACCTAGAGTTTTATTCCTAGTAGAGCCATCATGTTTAGGCGTATTGTGTTTGTTTTATGATGTGTTGTGGTTAACTGGAGAAAAATAAGTATCTAAAGCAGTTGACATATTTTTGTTAACTTTTAAGACTGATAAACACCTCTTCATTGGTCTGTTTTATAACTATGTGATATGCATTTATATGTGGCTACTATGAATCTTTGTATGTAATTAGTACTAGGTACATGATAATCATTGTTAACAATTGCATAAACCAAATGGGTAGTAGCTTGTGATGTACCATTGTGCCATGTGAGTGTAAGGTCTTACTCAATTTCCTATGTGTGTTGAATCTAGAACATTCCTAGTTAGTCTTACCTTGGTTGAAAGATAGGGATTAGGAAAGGATCATAGGTCGTTTTTATTTTTAAGTCACTTTTTTTGGCCTAAATGACTTTCCTTGTATGCATGATATCTCTTGATCCCTATTTTGAGCTTGAATTGACCATTTCTTTCTCTGACACCTATCACCTTCCCATTTAGATCATAATGAACCTATTTTAGCCCTGATCCTCCTTGGACACTATGCATCATAACTTAGGTAAACAACCTAAGTTGAGGGTGGCTATCATAGGGGTGCATGATGTAAACTGGATATGAATAAAGGTAGAATAAAAGAAAAAGAATAAGTGGAAAAGAATAAAAAGTTGGGTGGTGTGAAAGAAGAATAAGAAAAGAAAAAGAATGAAAAAGAAAAGCCACATCCATCCTGAATAATGTGTGATCAAGAAAAGGAGAAAATGAAGGAAAAGGTTAATAAGTGAACCCCAAAAGTTAAGGTAGTGCCAAGGAGGCTTAGTCACTCTAAATGCCATTGAATATTATACCAACCCTTAGCCTATATTACAAGCTGAAGAAAAGACCTATAGTGATCCTAACTTACCTGTCTAGACACCTTAGTAATGAAAATAAGGGCAAGCATATGGCATTTGACATGCATTGATTGGAATTTCTTTCTGAGAGTGAGTGTCTCTTGATCGTCCCTGCATTGACATGCTTGAGTTCATATATGAGTAAGGAGGGACTTCTTTGTTGTAAGGGCACATCGGTTGCATTGCTAGCTATTACTTGTTTGGATAGTGTAACTTGTACATATACATGGTTATTGTTGCTGACTTGATGCCATATCTTGATTCATTTGGGCCACATTGTTTATCTTCATTGATATGCGCAATTGGATTTATAAGTAATTGGACGTGGAGAGTGGCATAAGTTTTGAGCTAAACTTGATAATCAACTGTGATAGGTATCTTATGTGTCTCTTGGTTAAGCATCGTAGTATGGTGTTACATAGTTGCTTGAGGACAAACAATTATTTTAAGTTGAGGGTGTTGATGTGCCAGATTTTTGTAGCACATTTAAGACTTTTTAACTTGAAATAATTGTAAGTTCTTAAGTAATTATTGGTGTTTTTTTATATTATTTCTTAAGATTTTGTAGGAAAGTCAAGATGCATGAAAATAAATAACAATGGAGCAAAAGAGCTAAAATCTAAGCAAAAAGAGCTGAAAACATGGCTGACGACAACCGTGCTAAGTCGTCAGCCTTGTGATAGGCTATCAGCATTGGCGTCAACCTTAACCAGGGAGTTGCAGTCTGAGAAGCAGTTCTGATGACTTTAGTGATATGGCGTCAAAGTTGTGATAAGGCATCAATAAGGGCGTCAGCCTTAAGCAGAGAATTAGCAAAAAGAGAAGACATCTGACGATGATAGTGAAACGCTGTCAAATCCGTGACATAGCATCAACAATATCGTCAACTTCAGATAGAACTTGAAGATAACTGGAGCTAATTTGATGCCATCCGTGATAAGGCGTCAGACCCTTGATGTGGCATCATCCAGGGCATCACCTAATCCGATAATTTTATTTATATTGTTATTTTATTTCCATAATTAAGTTTAGGTATAAATAGAAGTTTTGAGGGTTTTATTCAGGATCTGTCAATCTTGTTTTTGGAACTTGGGAGGAATGTACATTGCCTCATTTTTTTCATCAAGTATTTTTCTTGTTTTCCCTTCAACACTTATCAACTATTGTGGATTATTCTCTTATGATTCAATTGAAGAAACAATTATTGTTTTCATCCATTCGTAAGTTTATCCATACTATCATGAATTTAACTTTTTATTTTGTTCGACAAATTATAAGCGGATAATTCCATTATCCCGAGTTATGGGATCCATGGATTAGGGTTTGATATGCTGCTAGGTACTTAAAGGGTTCAAAGAGTAGTAGGACGTCTTGAAATTCTGTTGTTTTAACTTAAAATCTATTGGTTGAAAACAATAGGTTATGCCTTAGGTTTATTTTCTTGAACAGAGAAATAGACTAGAGGATGTGAATTATCAATAGGGACTCGGAAGCTACCAACCTTCTGTTTAATGATTAATGTCGTAACTGGATTAATCTACCTGAGATAACATCCTATTGGAAATAGATAAGTTATCTAAGTTTGAGAGAATTAGATAATAAATTGTCTGGTGAGGTCGAGAGATAAGTCAGATAGTATAGTCGTCAGGGATATTCTCCTGTTCCTACTTACTTCAACAGTCTTAAGCAGTACCTAGTATCTGTCAATTCCCAAAACCCACAGTGAACATAACTCTGGTTTTTCATTTATATTGATTACAAATATTAATAATAAAATTCCATTTTATATTTTTGTATCATTTGTTTGAATTTAACTTATAGCTATAATTTCAAACTAGTTTAATCGCCGCTCACATTGTTCCCTGTGGATTCCCCGACTCCAAAGTTGGGTAAATATATTGACGATGATCGTCTTACACTTATTTGAGGTGTAAGCTGAGCGTTATTATCTACCTGTCAGTTGAGGGTGACACATATCTCACTAGATCACCTGACAGTAAAAGGTGACTCCTTAGTCCTTTGGGATAACATCTTAGTGGATCCACATAGCCATTGTTAGGATCTGTGGCACGATATTAACAATCTTCCAACTGGGATTACATGTTGGACCTCGATTAGCTCAGATTGGGGCATGTCGATTAGATAATACTCCCACGGTCTTGGTTCAGTATTCAGTATAGAATTCAGTTTTAGGTTTGTTTGACCATAGCATACAGTTATCAATTATTCAATTATCAGTATTTTGATTTACCTATTATTTCAAAATCATAATATATGTTTTGTTATGCATTCTCAGATTACTCAGTTTTTATGCATTTATATTCAGTTACCTAAAGTTATTCATTCGGTCAGTTATTATTCATGCATATGAACTCATGCATATTAGCATAACCTCATCTTGCATACTAGTACATTTAAAGTACTGATTGTATACTCGTCTTTTGTGCTATGATGTTGAATATTATAGGTTCAGATGCTCAGGTTCATGGCCGCACGTAGACAGTTCAGCCTATCAGCAGCAATAGTCATGGTGAGTCCTCATCTATCGAGGACATAATTGTTTATTTTAGTTTAATTCAGTATTTTAGCATTTTCTTTTAGTTTGTCAGTTGGAGTTAGTTGGGGCTTGCCCCATCAAATCTTTTCAGTTAGTTTTAGAGGCTTTTAGACATTTTAGATAGTCAGTTAGTTTGTTAGTCTTTTCAGTCAGATTTTTAGTATGTTCGTTTATACTTTATAATTGAGTATTTAGTTGTATTAATTTCATTACTTAAAATATTATGGCACCATCAGTTATTTTTATGTATGTATTTTATTATCAGTATATAATTCACTGCTTACAGAAGGTACCAGTTCATGGGTTAGCTTGTGGTCTTTCGAGATCGTTCGCACCAATGTTACGACTAGGGGATAGCCTCAGGTCATGACAAAACTTGGTATCAGAGTTAGGTTTTAAAGTATCCTAGTGAGTCCACATTGAGTACAGTCTTGTGCATGAGTGTGAAGCACGCCACACTTATAGACAAGAGGCTACATGACATTTTAGGAAAAGTTTTCCTTCTTTCATATCTCAGATCGTGCTCTAGAAAGGTTTTCTAAGAGACTTATATAGTTTCTCATCATTATTCACTCATGTCAACTCTACCTTACTTTCAAGGTAACAGAAGTAGTAAAGCTCAAAGTCATACAGATGGGGCTTTCTTAGACAATTGTGGGATTTCCCATAGGCTCAAAAGTATCCCACAATTCCATTATATTCCAAAGGTTTAAGGATTTCATTCTTGATCATGAATACTCGTGAATTAATCTAAAGTCAGATGTGCCCTCAGATCCCTTCTTAGAATCCTATGATAGCATATGACCTAGAGCTAAAAGTATGAACTCAGAAATTTAGCAGTAGTAAAGTGGGGGATAGTGTTTATCCAAATTTAGTAGATTATATATTCATGGGGCTAGTTGTATGAAAGATGAACCAGTAGGATTGAAAAAATATATGCAAGAATATATGTTATATATGATGGTATGGGTGTGATTATGTATTACTCTTGAGTGCTAAGTTTGAATGGGGCTAATAATGTAGTAATTGATGTTCTTACCAGCTAAATTATGGGCTATAGCATGTTGGTGTCGGATTTGCAGGTGTAATAGTAATTCTCATAGTTTAGGGAGAAATATAAGTCTAGGTATGTGATATTAGTAGGCTATGATAAAGGTTAGCATGGTTTATTAAAGGTTTGGGGATATCCATGTTAAGTATTAGAACGTAAGTTTAAATCTTGGAAGATGAGCTAATAGAAAGGAGAGTTGAAACTCTAGATGGTGTGAACTAATGGTATGGTTATACTCAAGAAGATTCTAAGTTAGTAAGTATTTAAGTTATTGTATGGTAATTTTTGAGGCTATAGAAAGCTAAGAATTGTGTATCAGAAGGAAATACTAGCAGTGGGCCTTACATTATCAGGTGTAGTCTTTCAGGTTAAGTATGAAATTTATGTGCATTGTTATGTCTTAGACTCTAGAGTAAAGTGATTGTAGTTTAGTTTAGCGTTATTAGAAGGGTTCCACAAACTTAGAGTGATGGCCTAAAGCTAAGGGGGAGATGATAGAATAAGAAAACTAGGTTAGTCTCTCAGATTCTAGTAGTTATGCTAGCATGTTATAGAATAGCAGTAAGAGAGGATGATGCCTAACCCATTCTTATCTCAGTGCAAGGTTTTGTACTTCAGTTATAACAATATATACTCATACCTTACATGTCATCCGTAATCATAAATCATATCCATGTACTTTATAGAAAACTCATGTACGCTTCTAGTTTCTAGTATAAGAGGTTCCAATTTACCCAGCAGTTCGAATCATATTCCATGAATTTATGAACTCCAAACTCAGTTCATGCAAATCATGACTCATGTATTCATGTTTTACAGTATGCTCAGTTCTTATGACTCATGTATTCATGTTTTACAGTATGCTCAGTTCCTATGACTCATGCTACACTCCTAATGATTAGCGAAATTCAAATTATGTCATGTATATCCTCATTTTAAATCTCTTGATGAACCCACGATGTTGATATTCTGTTTCTCAGGACTCAGTTAAGTGTCAAGTTATATATAGTGTTCATTCATGCTTCAGGACCACATGTGTTAACCTTTCAATGACCTCTCCTTATGAAATGATAGGAGTGATGAGAAATTGTTTAGATGGGAGAGAGTAAATGCTTCTTATTGACAAAAGATTGTTGTATGCTTGTTTTAGCTAAGGCTGTAATGTAAAGTGAGATTGCGGCTAAGTTTTTTATATATGTCATGGTTAGTTGAAATTTTGTGTGTGCTTTCTTGGGTAGCGCATGGAAGTTATTAATGACAAAGATTTGGAGGATATGAGGAAGATACTTTTATAGGTGTTTGTTTAGAAGGGAATATATGGTTATGAAGATAGTCTTGAATGTCATGTTTGTATATATGTGGATGAATGCATTGTGCATAAATGAATGTCTACTAAGAGGTTGAGTGTAGTTGTTGAAGTGGTAATAATAATTATTCATGAGATAAAAAATTATGAAAATGCAGGGTTGTATTGAATTCATGATTAAGACTAGTATTATAATACTATGTGTGCATTTTGTAGATTTGAGTAGGCTTGAATGTAGTGAGAGAATTCAGTTCATTTCCGACTTCAACAGGTAGAGTTATCAGCGTCCATGTGAAAATTATAAGTATCCTCAAGTATATTACAATAGTGAAGAGGAATGTATAGTTGAGGGAGTATTTGACGAGTGTGTCTAAGCTTGAAAGTAGCAGTTGCATTGTCTAAGGCCTAATAATTCTATGCCCCAGCTTATGTTTTGTAGGCCTATGTTCTATGTCACAGAATTATAGCCATGTTGGGATTTCTTATATAGATGTATTATTCAGATCATGCCCAAGATTCTTTGCTCTCTAATGTTATTGGAACTTCTTAGAAAGAGCGCTGAATAAATGCTTCAGTTGATTATAAGCTTTCAATATGAGCTAGTCTGTAAAGCCAACAATTCAATTTATCAGTTAGACAGACAAGTTCCTAGTTTTTTCCATCTTTTGACCTAGTCTTACTATCTGAAGTTTCATGAATATGGCTATTCTAAGAGGTAAAAATGTTTTCATCCTGTAAATTACGAATTTAGCTTAGTTTGTGCATCATCTTGGTCTTTTCTTAGTATTTCAACCAAGCCAGTATCATTTGGGGATGAACTATCCTAAGGGGGAGGTGTAATATCCCAATTTTTCATGTCCTAAACCTCTTAACTTTTCTTCATGAAACCAGATCTAGCCTGAGTTAGTGGTTACGCATAAGTTGACTCTCTTATTTCTATCTCAGTCTTATAACCATTCTCAAGTCAATGTATGTATTCAAGAAATAAGTTCAGTTCATGTATCATGCTAAGACTCAGTTATGCAATCATGTTCCCAGTCATCATGTTCAGTATGTGATCTCAGTTAACTTAGTACAGAACTCTCAGTCTAACCAGGCTCATTCTAGGTTGGATGTTCCCAAGGGGGAGATATTGTAATACCCCATACTTTTCTTAGTACAGTTTAGCCCATATTTCATGATTAAGGAGCTTAGAACCTAAAAATTTAACTGAGTGTTGGGGACTTAGTCTTATTTTTTTCCCTTTAACTTTAAGGATTTGTAAAGTGTCCTTCCTATCCCCGAGATGTAAGTTTTTGAGTTATTTCATGTTCAGGGATGTAAGAAGCACATCTCAGAGAAGTTTTGAATTTTTCAAACGAGAATTGGGGCAGTTTTGGATTTCGATTCCAGAACCTCACCAAGATTGTGATGTGTTGCAGTAGTATAGCAATTAGGACCTTATTGCGTCACGCTAAAGGTGTTTTCATCCAGTTCTTGATTCATAATTGAATGCATGTGTCATGATCTTTATCCTAGTGTGTAAAGTGCTTATGAGTTCAACTATCCAAAAATTGACTAATAAAAAAAAACCCTAATACGGCGCATGCAAAAGTTTCTACGTAGATTCAATTTTTGATTACTATGGCTACTACTTACGATGGGAATATCCCAACGGAGTATTCATCTATACATATTATAGACAATGTACAAGCTCCAAAGTATGCTGAATTACTTAAATCTAAACCATCTGTGCATGAAAACATAAGAGCACCTCCAAAACCAGTAGTCATGTTGTATGGCGAACACTCGATTATGTGGAAGTCTTCAGAAGAGAAGAGTTTGACTATTCAAGAGAATCTACAACATGAAATTGTTGGTAAGTTCTCTTATGGTAGGCCAGATGTTAATGATCTTCGAAAACTAATTTTGAAAAAATGTGGAATTAAGGAAGATTATACAATAGGAGTTCTAGATTCAAGACATATTTTGATTCGTTTCAATCAACTAGAAGACTATGTACAATTGTTGTCCACTTCGGCATATTATATAAAATTTAGAGATAGGTATTGGTAAACGAGGACACTTAAATGGTATCCATGGTTTGAACTTGATGTTGAAACCATTGTGGGTGTAGCATGGATCTCATTACCAAATCTTCCACCTAATTTTTTTGATAAAAAAAGCTATATTTTTTACTGCCTCTGCTGTTGGAAAGCTTTTGGTGGTGGATATGGCCACAAGAAATCACACAAGGCCTAGCTATTCAAGATTAAAGATAGAGGTTAATCTAGTTGCTAAGCTGCCACATAGAATTAAAATCAATGAGGAAGATGATGTCACTGGGAACATTAAATCCAAATGGATTCAAATCCAATATGACCACAAACCTAAGTATTGTAAGTAGTGTTGCTTACAAGGTCATGATGAGGAATCATGTTGGACTATCCATCCTGAGTTATTTGAGTAGAATCAAGAGTAAATAGAGACACAGGACAATAACAAAGTAGATACATAGGAAATACACAATACTAATGGCAATGTAGATTCAGGGGAGGAGAATAATCCATGGAGTCTATGAAAAAACAATTATAGAAAGGACCAATATGGTCATATTATGGGAGAGTTAAAAGACAAGGATGGGAATATAGAAACACCAAATGCATTTGATGTGTTGGATTATCAAGACAAAGTAATGCAAAAAAGAAGGAGAGTACCAAAGACTTGGTAAACAGAAGTTTTAGGAAGACAGATATAGCAGGAGCAGAAGAATAGATCAATGATGACAAGGTTAATGAAGCACAGCAACAACAATCAGACAGGGGACTAGAGGAAAAGAATAAGAGTGCAGACAATACTAAGGTGGGAATAGATGAAAAGAATAAGAGTGCAGACAATACTGAGGTTCAAATCTCATATGTCAAGATTGCAGATGCAAGGACAAATTTAGAGGAGAAGGGGAACCAGAATGAGTCTGTAACGCACTGAATCTGACAATCGGAATGCCACACGATGCTCATGACCCCAAAGGACCACAAGCTAACCCATGACTGATATTTGTACCTGACCACTTCATAATATACTGAATAATTGTGGAATAAAAGGATGAAAGGCCATAAGGTTCAAATATTTGATAAATTATAACATCTAAAAATATGGTATATCAATACCAAAACAACTGAAATAACTGTCTGAACATGATAGTCTGAAAGCCTCTAAAGTGTCTGAAAACTATGGAGTTGATGGGAAATGTCCCCAATTAACTCTGAACTACTGAAATAAACTAATACTGAAGGAATAAAATAATCAAATAATAACATCCTCGAATGATGAGGACTCACTACTGACTCTGACTGCTAAAACTAAAATGCTACTAATGGTCTGGAGCTCGTGCTTCTAAAACTATGGTATTAAAACACCATAGCGCAAATGCGTCAGTACGATTAAATGTACTGGTATGCAAGTGAGGTAGGCTGAATGTATAAGGTTCATATGCATGAATAATACTAACTGACTATATAACATGAATGTAAGAATACATGCATGAATAAGTGACTATAACTGAATTTGTGATGGTACTAACTACTGAGTCTGATTACTGATAACTGATATAACTGATATTGAGAGACTGTATCTGATAGTCTCGGTTATGATGGAACTAGATGAGTTTTATATTGTGATGGGTTGAATGTATTTGATAGTTCTGAAATATGAAGAACTATCTGAGTTATGTTACTGAGACTGAGACTGTGGTAAGTAGTCATCTAACCGACATGCCCCAAATAATGCATTATAGGTGAGTTAGGGTCCAATCTGTAACCCTAATTAGAAAGGCGTCAATACTGTGCCACTAGTAAAGATAAGCTGTGGGTGACCATCATCTGGCAGTGTCCCCAAAAGAGAATGGTGAGACCCTCATTTGACACTGTTTATCCACCTCATAAACCTTTATCTATTAGTGTTGATGTCTCAATCTATGTTGTCTACATAGTTTTGGAATGCAAGGATTGTTTCTAAGGATCACACCCTCAACTGTCAGTGTGTGTCCTTATCCTTGGGTTCACTCGGTGCTAAATCCTACTCTCATCTGAATAGACACTGAACATGATTAATTAAATTGAACTGGACTGAGTTCATTGAGTTTCGTTGACTGACAGAATACTACTGATATTATGAAATTACTGAGCTTTTTGAGATTACTGGGATTACTGAATTTTCCTGAGTCACATGACTGACTGAATTCTACTGAACATGGCTTGACTGAGGATACACTAGGCACACAGCTAAATTTTCGGGTACAATTACCCCAAGGACTCGATAGAAGGAAACTAATAAGGCATGACATTCTTAAATACATAACCAACATCAACAATCCATAATACAATAAGTTGGGGATTTCATGGAGTACATGGTTATCATAATCTTATACATGAATGGGAAAGCATATAAACATGTCATAATTTCATAAAATAGTGTCATGAGCATTCCATAAAACATTTATAATGCACAACACTATCATAGAAGTCATTGTGATTATAAGGGTAAAGCATGCACTTATTATTTGGGTCACAATTGAGCTATGATGCATAATTTCTAGTCCCTTAGGGATTTTATCAAACACCTTGCATACACAACTTAAGGCATAAGCTTAGTCATCAAATTATAACTCTAAAACTGCATGAATCGACTAAACTTATAGATTTCAAGACATGCATTAACATAGTTTCATGAACAGCACATAAAGATTCCAGCTTGGGAATCACATCATCATAATCTCATGAACATAATCAACCCACAACAAAATATTCACAATACATGATTTAAAACTGGATTCTTGGTCTTCATGGATGGAAGGAATCCATGAATGAACACTATCATACCTTATTTCTTGATTTTACAAAGTTTAATGGTGGAATTTTCTGAAATTTGAATCCCCAATTGGAAACCCTAACCTTGTTCTTGAGGAAAATTGAGAGAAACTAGTATATTTTGGGTGAAAAAATGGTTGAATTACATGTTATTAGGTTTATATAAGGGTGGGAAATTGACCCTTTTGCCCTTGAAAATGCGGACATTTAATGACTGAAATTAGGCATAAACGCGATATCCGATGTGTCGTTCCATTTTCGCACCAAGCCTCAGTAGTTTCACTGGCGGTCCCTACAACAATGTTAACCAACATGATGGGCGATACGACATGCCAAGATTGCATTAGTCAACTATTTCGGGACACCAAACGTGGTATAATCGAGGTCCAAAAAATCCAAAACTTATCTGGGAACACCTATTGACCTATATGATCATGAATTAACAAACATACAGACTATTAAAGGACAGTAAGATGGAGAAATAAGATTTCCAACTTTCAAAGGCCAAAAATAAACTATGTCTGGGAACTTAGCTAGAGTTTTCTAAGTTTGGGACCCCTTGACAAGTTTAAAGGACTAAATAAATCTTAGAAATTTTGCGGGGTCTTACAATATCTCCCCCTTGAGAACATTCTTCCTCGAATGAGACTGACTGAGATAGGGAAAATATAAACTGAAATATATATAGGACATGAATAACTTAAACATAATTTCTTGACTGACATGACTGATAAACTAAATATATCTTTTTGAACATGCATATCTGATGTATGCGTAACTAATTCATGAATGCATGAATGAGATTTATGATAAGTTAAGTTTCTCATAATGAGCATGCATATCTGATGCATAAATATGTGACTGAATATGCAATGGTATTTGATACCAAGTTTGTAATAGAATTTGAGTAAGAGACTGAATACCAAGTTGGTAATGAAACTAAACATGATAACTGAGCAAGCTTAAGAAAACATATTACCTTGGACTAAGTGTGAGTTAGCAGAAAAAATGGTGAGGATACTTGGTCCGCATATCTGCTTCTACATCGCAAATAGCTCCCTCAACGGACTAATTCCATCAAAGAGATTTGACTAGAAGGACCTCTTATTCCCCAGTCTATGAGTTTGATAGTCAAAGGATTTCACTAGAATCTCTTCGAAAAAAAGGTTGTTTTGAATGTCTATGCCCTCTATAGGGACTACAATTGTTGGGTCACCTATGCACTTTCTTAAGCAAGGATACATGGAACATAGGATGAACTGAGGAAAGATCTGAAGGTAATTCAAGCTCAGAAGCTGCTTGGCTGAAGTGACTAAGAATTTTGAAGGGACCAAAACATCGGGGACTGAGCTTTCCCTTCTTGTCAAATCTCTTCACTCGCTTTATATGAGAGATCTTTAAATAAACATGATCATCAATCTCAAACTCGAGATCCTTTTTGAACATACATGAACAAATATATGAGAGTATGACTGAGTCTGTAATGTGTCATAGACTGATCATCGTGAGCTGAACTGAGCCATTAAGTACATGGCTTACGACCAAGATGGAAACTAGAGGGTCAACCTATGGGTGTCTAGATCATGGAAGTTTAGGAGTTATAGTGGATTCATTACGTTAAAAGGAAAATAGAGCATCTAGATCATGGAAGTTCAGGAGTTATACTGTATCTCCCCATTGGGACACTAGGTCCCTTGAAGAATGCTGACTTGATTAAGATGTTGAGGAAAATTGAGGTGATGTACAAGGCACCTACAAACTAAATTGTGACTGTATATTTGGGATTTGATAGTGAGACATAAAACATGAACTGAGATGCACACGCAACTACTTAATTGGTCCATCTTAGAATGGTCATATTCATGAGACTTTGGATAGTGTGAATGGGAAAGTATATGAACTTATTCGTCTGGCTATTGGACTGAGGAACTGGATGTTTAAACTAATTCCCACTAATTGACTCATCTGATCTGCTGACTGACTGATGGCTGAGTAATGGGCATGTATGACTGAACGGTACTTAGTTTGGATAGCTAGACTTAAACTGTAGACTATCATGCATAGAAGGTAAGGACTGACTGGGTAACATGAGGTAACTGAGCATAAATGAGTTAAAGTTATATTATCTTAAGGATGCAAGACAAAGCATATAACATGATTCAAAAAATCTTTGTAATCTGAGGTACTAAAATACTACTAACTAAGTAATTGTTGGCCATATGCTATGGTCGGGTAATCCTGAAAGTAAAATAAGTTTCTGATCTGGCTACACTATGACTGGGGTTGATTGTAGCTATGACGGTAATTAATACTGTAACCGCAAGTGAGACTGTAACTGGGACTGAATGTTGGTTTCTGATAATTAAGGTTTAGATTAGTACTGAAGTACTGAATTCTGATAGATAAGTAACTGATAACTAAAAATCCATAGTCCTGTAGGACTAACTGAGTCCTTTACTGAATATAGATTACTGAACTAACGTGGTAACTGAGTCTTAGGGATAGAACATCAACACCATGGAGTCACCGAGGGATCTTAATTAAGGGTATTCATGACATAAATCTGAGTTTGACTGATCACAAGGAGTGGAGCATATGTTATGTGAGTTAGGCATACTGTAAAGCGTGACATGAGTGTATGCGTCATAAGCTCATGACCTGAGTCTAAAGTTTCTATACTCATGGGACATGATTCATAACACTGAGTGAACTGGAATTCTTCATCCTAGGAATTTGGAGAATACATGAGTTTTCCCTAACGTGAACGAATATGAGTGATGGTCATAGAGATGACATATAGGAAATAAATAGATATCATGATAACTGATGGGTTTTGATATTTTGAGATGGTCTGTGGGATCACGCTCACTGCAGGGAAAAAATAAGAATATCATCTATGAATAGTATGATGAACATGTCCAAGTACTGGTTAAACACTCGATTCATCAAGTCCATGGAGACTTCCGATGCGTGGGTAAGGCTAAAGGACATGACTAAGAATTCAAAGTCGTCATACCGAGTTCTAAAAGCCATCTTCAGAATGTCATATTCTCTGAGTCTGAGCTGCTGATAGCCTGATCTAAGGTCTATCTTAGAGAAATAACAGGCACCCTAAAGTTAATCAAACAATTCATCGACTCTGGGAAGTGGATACTTGTTACTGACTGTGACCTTGTTGAGCTGACGGTATTCTATACACATTCTGAGAGAGTCGTCTTTCTTGTGCATGAATAAGAATGGTGCACCCCATAGGGACACACTGGGTCTAATGAAACCCTTAACTAGGAGATCCTTCAACTGTTCGTTTAATTCTCTGAGTTCTTCTGGTGCTATTTCGTATGACGGAATAGATATAGGATAAGTATCTGAAAGAAGGTCTATGATAAAGTCTATTTCCCTTTTGGGAGGAATTCCTGGAAGAGCTTTGGGAAAAAAATATCTAAGTATTCATTCACTACTAGGATTGATTTGAAACTGGGTGTTTCAGAACTAGAGTCTTTAACTTAAACAAGATGATAGACACATCCCTTAGATATCATTTTTCGTGCCTAAAGGTAGGAAACAAGCTGACCTTTGAAAGATGAAATACTACCCTTCCACTCTAGGACAGGTTCCTTCGAAAACTAAAACTAGACAACTCTATTTCTACAGTTGACTATGGCATAGCAGGAATGAAGCTAAACCATGCCGAGAATGACATCAAAATTAGTCATCTCTAATTTAACTAAGTCTGCTGAAGCGACTTCCTGAGATACCATAACCGGACAGTTCCTGTATACCCGTTGGGTTATGATAGTTTTACCCACTGGGGTAGAGACTGCTAAGGGCTCTATAAGAATTTTGGGACTGACTTCAAAATCAAATTCTATATAAGGAGTAAAAAAAGACAAAGAGGATCTTCGATCTAGCAAAGCGTAAACATGTAAGTAAAAAATCGGAAACATACCAATGACCACATCAGGAGAATATTCCTAATCCTTTCGGGACTGAAGAGCATATAGTCTGTTTGGGCAATGCCCACTAGTGGCACTGGAAGTGGCACCCTGCTGATTCGGTGATCAAACTAAGCTAAGGAATGGTTATGTTATATTCGTGGACCAGCCTTAGGACAGTATCAGAATTTGTGACCTGAATCACCATACCCGTAACATACATCACTGTCGGCTCTACATATACCCTTATGATATTTGACATAAGTCAGATAAATGGGATGGGTTCGGGCACTGGTAACACCGCCCTGAGGTTTAGGACCTGACGCCTTATGTTTGAACTTAGGGATCAGAGCAGTGGCTCAGGGAGGAACTGGAATCAAAGACTTTGGGTGGAACTAATAACAGTTTCCACCCCCTGACTTAGGCTGAGCAAAATTAAGATTACCTGTTCTCACTCTCTTATTTTCTCTCTTTTTTTCTTTCTTTCTACGCTTTCCCACCTCAATCTACTGGGCATGAATCATATGCCTGGGTGGGATAATAGCATGATGATTGCTCTGAGATACTATACAATAAGATAAAGTAAGAGAGT
This sequence comes from Capsicum baccatum var. pendulum, assembly GCA_030864225.1. NCBI lineage: Eukaryota > Viridiplantae > Streptophyta > Magnoliopsida > Solanales > Solanaceae > Capsicum > Capsicum baccatum. The sequence continues at coordinate 128,082,428 of CM061556.1, forward strand.
CGATTCTAAATTCGACATGAAAGACATGCTCGTTCAGGGAATCTGCCTAAATGGGTGGAGGTGCCGACTGATTCTTGATTTTTCTTTTGTTAGTCCTTTTGGGAGGCATGTTCTTTAATGAAAGGGAGAACGGATTAGACTGGAAGTTAAATTTGAGCTCATACTCACTGGCACGACAAGAATATTGAAAGAGGGGAAATTGTTCCTAAAATATCTCATAGCCTCTTGTCCATAAGTGTGGTGTACAACACACCCATACATAAGACTCTACTAGATGCAGCTTTTAAGACTTCCTAGGACACTGTTGAACCTTAGGCTCTAATATCAAGTTTGTAACACCCCGAATCTGACACCTGAAATGCCATACGCTGCTCATGACCCCGATGGACCATAATCTAACCCATAACTGATATCTGTACCTGAGCACTGCATAACATACTGTATAATTATGGAATAAAAAGTTGAAAGGCCATAAGGCTCAAATATCTAATAACTCAAAAAATCTAAAAATATGGTATATCAATACCAAAATAACTAAAATAACTGTCTGAACATGATAGTCTGAAAGCCTCTAAATTGTCTAAAAACTGTGGAGTTTATGGGACATGTCCCCAACTAACTCTGAACTACTAAAATAAACTAAGTACTGAAGGAATAACATAATCAAATAATAACATCCTTGAATGATGAGGACTCACTGCTGACTCTAACTACTGAAACTGGAATGCTACTGATGCTCTAGAGCTCATGCTTCTGAACCTATGGTATAAAAACACCATAGCGCAAATGCATCAGTACAATTGAATGTACTGGTATGCAAGTGAGATAAGCTGAATGCAAGGGGTTTATATGCATGAAAAATACTAACGGAATGTATAATATGAATGTGAGAATACATGCATAAATAAGTGACTATAACTAAAATCGTGATGGTACTGACTGCTGAGTTTAATTACTGATAACATGAGTTACTGATAACTGATATAACTGATACTAAGCAACTGTATCTAATAGTTTAGGTTATGATGGAACTAGCTGAGTTCTGTACTGTGTTGGATTGATTGTATTTGATAATTCTGAAATCTGAAGAACTATCTGAGTTCATTTACTGAGACTAAGACTATGGGAAGTAGTCATCTAACTGATATGCCCTAAATAATGCATTATAGCTAAGTTAGGATCCAATTTGTAACCCCAATTTGAAAGGTGTTAATACCGTGCCACTAGTAAAGACAAGCTGTGGGTGACCCTCATCTGGCAGTGTACCCAAAAGAGAATAGTGGGACCCTCATCTGATAGTGTTTATCCACCTCATCAACCCTCATCTATTAGTGTTGATGTCTCAACCTATGCTAGCTACATAGTTCTAGAATTCAAGGATTGATTTTAAGGATCACACCCTCAACTGTTAGTGTGTGTCATCATCCTTGGGTTCACTCGATGGTAAATCCTACTCCCATCTAAATAGACACTGAACATGATTAACTGAACTGAACTGGACTGAGCTCATTGAGTTCCATCGACTGACAGAATACTAATTAGATTACTGAATTACTGAGCTTTCTGAGATTACTGGGACTACTGAGTTTTCCTGAGTCACATGACTGACTGAATTCTATTGAACATGGCTTAACTGAGGATATTGTGAAAAACATGACACTGGCTCTAGGTACACAGCTAAATTGTCTGGTATAAGTATCCCCAGGATTCGATAGAAGAAAAATAACAAGGCATGACATTCTTAAATGCATGACCAACATCAATAATCCATAATACAATAAGTTGGGGATTTCATGGAGTACTTGGTTATCATAATCTAATACATGAATGGGAAAGCATATAAAAATGTCATAATTTCATTAACTAGTCTCATGAGCATTCCATAAAACATTTATAATGCACAACAACATCATAGAAGTCATTGTGATCATAAGGGTAAAGCATGCACTTATTATTTGGGTCACAATTGAGCTATGATACACAATTTCTAGTCCCTTAGGGATTTTATCAAACACCTTGCATGCACAACTTAAGGCATATGCATAGTAATCAAATTATCACTCTAAAACTCCATGAATCGACTAAACTTATAGATTTCAAGACATGCATTAACATAGTTTCATGAACAGCACATAAAGATTCCAGCTTGGGAATCACATCATCATAATCTCATGAACATAATCAACCCACAACACAATATTCACAATACATGATTTAAAACTGGATTCTTGGTCTTCATGGATGGAAGGAATCCATGAATGAACACTATCATACCTTATTTCTTGATTTTACAAATTTTAATGGTGGAATTTTCTTGAATTTGAATCCCCAATTGAAAATCCTAACCTTGTTCTTGAGGAAAATTAAGAGAAACTAGTATATTTTGGGTGAAAATATGGTTCTATTATGTTTTATTAGGTTTATATAGGGGTGGGAAATTGACCATTTTTCACTTAAAAATGCAAACATTTAATGACTGAAATTGGGCATCGACGCGATACCCAATGCGTCGCACCATGATCGCGCCAAGCCTCAGTAGTTTCACTAGCAATCCCTGCAACAATGTTAACCAGTGTGATGGGTGACGTGGTGCACTAAGATCGCTTTGTTCCACTATTTTGGGACACCAAATGTGGTCTAATCAAGGTCCAAAATATCTAAAACTTGTCTAGGAACACCTGTTGACCTCTCTGATCATGAATTAATAAATATACAGACCATTAAAGGATATTAAGATGGCGAAATGAGATTTCCAACTTTTGAAGGCCAAAAATAAACTAAGTCTGGGAACTTAGCTAGAGTTTTCTAAGTCTGGGACCCCTTGACAAGCTTAAAAGACTGAATAAAGCTTAGAAATTTTGCGAGGTCTTACAGAGTCAAGAGAGTTGATGGTGATACAAATTAAGTCAACTCAGGAATAAATACTAGAGAATGTTGTGCCTCTTGCTATGGAGGTGAGTAATATGGTGGAAGTTATTAATAGTAAGCAGGAGGATTTAGATAAGGAAGAAATGATAGATAATATAAAGGAGGTAGCAGTGGAAGGATATTTATGTCCTAATCAGACCAAGTCACTGAAGAAAAAGCATGGTAAAAAGAACAAAAAAACAAAGATATCATTGTTAGTATAATGCAGAAAAGGAGCCAAACAGCTGACTCATCCTTAACATAAATGTCTTAATATGAAATATATGGCTAGTTAACTCTCAGAAGGCTTTTACAAGGTTGATAACAATGCACAAAAGGTATCATTTTGGCTTCATAGGTCTTATGGAGCTATTATAGGAGGCACAAAATATTGAGGTCTACAAGGGAAAGTTAAGAATGCAGTAGTAGTTAACATATCTAGAAAGATCTGGGCATTCATAGATTTAACAATGAAGTATATCATAGTCCGTGATAAGGAGAAGCAACTTACAATCAGACTAGAAAACCAACATGCAGGAGTAGTTGTGGTGGTCACATTAATATATGCCAAATGTAATAAAATAGAGAGAGTAGTTTTATGGTATTCTATGGTGAATTTTAGTAGTACTATCAATGATCCATGGATTATAGGAGGGGATTTTAATGTCATAAGGCAAGAATAAGAGAAACTTGGAGGTTTACCTGTGATATTTGAAGAAACAGAAGATTTTAATAACTATATAGGCAATTGTAATCTGGAGGACATTGATTTCAAGGGGAGTAAGTTTACATGGTGGAATGGTAGAGTTGATGAATATTGTATATTCCAAAGACTGGGTAGGGTATTTGCTAATGACAAGTTACAAGAGTTATTCCCTATATTGGAGGTGAAAAATTTACTAAGAATTGGTTCTGATCATGGACCCATGTTTCTTTATTGTAATACTAATCAAGAGCATCTGATCAAAACCATTTAGGTTCCTTAACTTTTGGCTTCAAGAAGAATCTTGTTTGGATGTCATTAAGCAAAACTAGAAAGTAGAATCTTATGGCAACCCATTCATTATTTTTCATCATAAACTAAGAAGGACTAAGGGTGTATTGACTAAATGGAGTAAGAAAACATTTGGAAATATTTTTTAAGAGATAGCTACTCTTGAATAGTTAATCAAGATCAAGGAGAAGCAATTTGAAGAGAATCCAGCAAGGGAGAATAGGGCAGTATTGTTCAAGGCACAAGTTGATCTGACAGTGTAGTTGGAAAGAGAGGAAGAATTTTGGAAGTAGAAAGATGGTTTTCAATGCTTCAAGGATGGAGAGAAGAACACAAAGTTATTTTACGCTATTGTAAAGGGAAGAAGGTCTAGACTAAAGATCACTAGAATTCAGAATGATAAAGGATAAAGGCTAGAAAGAAAGGATTAAATTGATGAAGCTGATGTATTGTTCTATCAGAATTAGTTTCAAAAGAAAGAGGATACTAATTACTTGTCAATGTTGGATGCACTACCAACTGTGATAACTGAATAAAAAATACTGATATAAAAAAGATACCAACAATGGAGGAATTAAAAGTAGCAGTGATGGGGCTAAATAGCTATTGATCTTTATCAGATGGTTATATCTTTTTCTGTGGTTATGACCTCCCTAGATTCATCACACACACAAACTTAGTAGTGTTACCTAAGAAGCTAGTTGTCAACAACTTCTCAGACCTAAGACCAATATCACTTGGTAATTTTGTGAATAAAATCTTTTCTAGGATTATTCATGAAAGACTTAAGTGCATTTTGACAGATTTAGTATCCGAGGAACAAGCTGGTTTTATTCATGGAAGAAGTATAGGTGAGAACATTTTAGTAGTGCAGGATATAGTTTCTAAAATCAGAAAAAGAGGGAAACCACCTAACATGGTAATAAAGTTGTATATGATGAAAGCATATGATAGGGTGGAGTGGCTTTTTTTACTAAAGTGCTTAGAAAGATTGGGTTTTGTAAAGAGCTTATAGATATGGTATTCAGGTTATTGTCAAATAATTGGTACTATTTTTGATAAATAGACAACCTAAGGGTTTCTTCAAACCATCTAGGGTTTTTAAAAAAGGGGATCCTCTGTCACCTACTTTATTTATCATTGCAGCAGAAGTTCTTTCAAGAGGACTAAAAAAATTACTGACTATGAAGAATTCAAGTTATTTGGCATGCCTATAGTAAGTCCTAAACTAAAACATCTTGCATTTGTAGATTATATGATTATCATGTGTAAAGCAGAGTTGGGGACTTTACAATTGTTGACAACTACTTTGGAGAAGTGCTGGGTAGAAAATTAACAAGGAGAAGAGTGCTTTGTATTTTATGATAGTGTGTCTAATAGAGCAGCTGTCATGGCAGAAGTGGTTACAGGAATATTAAGGAACGATTTTCCTTTTAACTATCTTGAATGTCTAGTGTTTTATAAGAGGAAAAAGAAGTAGTACTACCAACTAATCCTAAATAGGATTAGTAGCAAATTACAATCTTGAAAGGGGAGGCTTTTATCATTTAGGGGGAGAGCTATTTTAATTAAGCTTGTTTTACAAAGTGTTCCTATTCATTGCATGTCAGTCATGAATCCACCTAAGAATGTTCAAAATTCTTTTCAAAGTTACTTTGCAGAATTTTTTTGGAGTAGTACTGAAGAAAAGAAAGGTAGACATTGGGTAGCTTGGTCTAAGATGTGTTTTCCAGAAGAGGAAGGAGGTCTTGGTTTTAGGATTTTACATGATGTATCAATAGCTCTATTTTGTAAGCTTTGGTGGAACTTTAGGACTAAAAATTCCCTATGGAGTGAGTACATGGTAAATAATTACTGCAGCTACATCCTAAAGAAGTCATGTGGAAAATTGAAGGTGGTACCCTAGTTTGGAAGAAGATGCTATAGGTAAGGGATCTTATTGACCATATTATACTTTGAAAGATAAGAGGAGGAGATGCATATGTATGGTATGATAATTAGAGTGGGATAGGAGATTTATATTCGATTATGGAGGTAAGCAGGGAATGGGATGATATCCATCAGAGAGTAAAGGATTTGATAAAGGATAGGCAGTGGGATGTTCAGCTACTAAAAGAATTATTTACTGAGGACATGGTGGATCATATAATATAGAAGGTGACTATTCCTCAGGAATCAGTACAGAAAGATAAGGCAGTATGGACACTAGAGGCAAGGGGAATTTTAGTGTTAAATCAGCATGGCACTATATCAGGTAGAGAGAGGATCCTAATGAGTTCTACAAGAAGCGTTGGATAAAAGGTTTACCTTTCAAATAATATTATTTATGTGGAGAATGTGGAAAGGGAAGATTGTAGTTGATACTGTTATCAGGATATGGGGAGTGAAAGGCCCTTCTATGTATTGGTGTTGCCAGAATCCAACATAGGAGACAGTGCCTCATGTGCTGCTGAGATCTAATTATGCTAACAGGACTTGGTCCTATTTTTCTTTTTTTTACATGGATTAATATGTAGGGATTGAGTCTGAGGAATGCAATATATGCATGGTGGAATGCAGATATAAAGCCAAGAGAAAAGTGTATTATAGAGCAGTGCCAACTATGATAATATGGGAGGTTTGGAGAAGAAAGAATGTATTGAAACATGACAGGAAAGGAGTATCAGTAAATAAGATGATAATGAATGTTACAAGACATTTAAGGATGTTACTTAAGGTGAGAAATCCTGAACTATAATTCTCAGGAGATTGGCCAGGCATGATGCAGCAATTCAGTAAGTTGAAACCTAGAATTAAGGTTATAACTGTACTTTAGGAGCCCCCACAATATGGATGGGTTAAATATAACACAGATAGTGTTTCACAGGGAAATCCAGGGAGAAGTTCTTGGGCATTTTTTCTAAGAGATGAACATGGGGACTTAGTGTATGCAGCAGGGGCAGCTATTGAGGACACAACTAGTATGGAAGTAGAGGCACTAGCTATATTAAATACATTTAAACATTGTAAAACATCAAATCATAATAGAGTGATCATACAGATTGACTCACTAACTATGAAGTAGATACTAAGAAAGGAGTAGAAAATACCATGGAAGGTAGAAGAAATAATAATGCAAACATGGAGATTAATTTCAAACAAGCAAGTGCAGATAGTGCATACATACAGAGAGGGTAATCAACTAGCTAAATACTTAGCTAACATGGCAGTGGAGCAGAATTCATTCACATATACAACATTTACTCAACTGTCTAAGACAGCTAAAAGGATCCCCAATAGTGGTAAGTATCAGTCATCTTATCTGAGGCTAGCAGTTACACATAATTACATAGACTGGACAGGCTAATACAGTTGTTTTACTTTTGTACATTCCAAGATGGGGAACAAAAAAAGGGAAATACTACTTAGCCTAAGTAACCAGTCAACAAAAAGGACCCTCAGTAGATCAGGGGGTCGATTTCCAAATTATCATCACATGCATCTTGGGATATTAGCATTATCCAGTTACCAGTGGGTTCGAGCATCTCCTTATCTCTCTCTCTTCCATAACTAGTTAATAAGATATCTATTAATGTATAGTTTACTTATCAGCAGTAACACAAAAAAAGAAGAAAACTTACCAAAAATGCATGCCAGGCCTCAGCAAACTAGACCTTACAATTTTGGCACTAAAAAGTTATTCACACACCTTTGTACTGGAGTTCTCAGCTGATACAGGAAGGAAGATGAAATTAAGAAAGAATTAGTAAAATAAACTGGAGCAAAAAGCAAGGAAACAGCTTTCTCTTATAGCTGGAGAAACATCCATCTTAGCTATACCAAGAAACAAAATCAATTACCCAAAGCAGAAGCATCTTGAACTGATGATTGATGAAGATAGCCATAGAAATAAGAGAAGTGTGGAGAGTTGGAGAGGATTTTAGTGAGTTGATCTTAGCTCGTTTAGGTAACCCTACACTTTTTAAGTGTTCTTTATTAGACTGGGTCTTCGTTAGGCCTACCCGATTATTTTTTGTTTTTTTTGTTTTATTTTTAGGATGGGTTGGTCCATTTGTGTATTGTTAATTGTATTATTAATAAAAGCTAAATTAAACCAAAAGAAAATCTTATGATGTGAGGAATGTTCATAGAAATCACTTAGAACAAAGTTGAGCTAAGATCCTTTGATTTGCCCAATGTTTGGTATTAGATTCTACAGGGGTCTACTTTAAACGTGTATAACTTTTGATATACGTGGAATTTTTTAGCTTAAGACCCACCAAATTATAGATAATTAAATTAGCTTTCCAACGATACCAATTTTGCCTTTATTCGATACCCGAGTAAAATTTTATGATCATTTTCATCAGAACCAGTAAGCCACCGCGATAAGACCGTATCGCGATGAACCTTTAATCCATATTCTATTTACGAATTTTTGGTTTAAATGAGTGACGGGCAATTGGGTCTTTTCCCACCTCAACCCAAACTATAAGAACTCAACTTAAGGCTTCAGTTAGGGCATTATATGCCTATATTCTCCAATTTTATCTCAAAAATAGACCCTAATCATCCCCCAAGTTTATCAATTCCCTTCCTTTATATTCAAGAAAACAAAGAACTCAAGTTTCCCAATCCAATAAAGTTTCAAGATTGTGTTTCTCCTTCAAGATTTAAGCTTTAAGGTGTGTGTGATGTTCATCCATGGGACCTCTTCACTCATGGAGTCCAAGAATCCACTTCTATGTTTTAATTTATGAAATTACATGTTTACAATGAATTATCTCCATGAAGCTTTTATGAATTTAGATTATACATCATGTTTTCAAGTGTATTTCAATGGAAATTTTATTATTAAATCCCTAAGTATGGTTTTAGTATTGCAATTATGCTATTCCCTCATATTTCACTCATTCTTATGCTTAAGTCCATGAATTTCTTGCTATTTCAATTTCAAGATTTAGATTATAATCGTTTTCAAGTGATATGGATTATAGTATGTTTTAAACAATGTAGTTCTCACATCATGTTCATGCAAATTCAGAATAAGTCATCATTTATGATTTTGTCATGTGATCGTGTTATCTCATCCTATTTAAAAGTATCCCCATGTTAAAGTCTTGATCCCCATGTGTTTGATGAAATGCCAAAGTGATGGATTTTGAATAATGTTTTATTATTATGTTCCTTAAAGTTTTTATGTGTCCATATTTTTTATTCCATTATATGTTACGGGTTTTGAATACCTGAAACTTAGCTGTTTACTTAGTCTCAGTTTCTTTCAGAGTGGTTTCAGATATATATGAGCATTATTCATTCAGTCATTTATCATAATCAGTTAAACTTAGATCAGTTCAGTAATCCAAGTTAGTTCAGTTGGGAGTAGGATTTAGCATCGAGCGAACCTAGGGATGGGGGCTCACCTGCCAATAGAGGGTGTGACCTTTAGTAGAAGTCCCTGAGTTCCAGAATATCATAGTCACCGTAGGTTTGAGATGTCTACCTGTCAGTTGAGGGTGACACATATCTCACTAGAGCACCTGCCAGTAGAGGGTGACTCCTTAGTCCTTCAAGATAACATCTTAGTAGATCCACAGAACCATTGTTAGGATCTGTGGCATGGTACTGACACTCTTCCAACTGGGGTTATAGGTTGGACCCTGATTAGCTCAGATTGGGGCATGTCGGTTAGATGATACTCCTACAGTCTTGTTTCAGTATTCAGCATAAAATTCAATTTCAGTTTTGTTTGACGATAGCATATAGTTATCAGTTATTCAGTTATCAGTATTTCAATTTACCTATTATTTCAAAATCATAATATATGCTTGGTCATGCATTCTCACATTTCTCAGTTTTCATGCCTTTATATTCAGTTACCTTATGTTATTTATTCGGTCAGTTATTATTCATGCATATGAACTCATGCATATCAGCCTAACTTTATCTTGCATACCAGTACATTCAAAGTACTGATCGCATACTCATTTCTTGGGCTATGATATTTAATACTATAGGTTCGGATGCTCAGGTTCCTGATCGTACATAGATAGTTCAACCTATCAGTAGCAGTAGTCGTGGTGAGTCCTCATCTACCAAGGACATGGTTGTTTATTTTGGTATTTTAGCATTTTCATTCAGTTTGCTGGTTAGAGTTAGTTGGGGCCTGTCCCATCAACTCTTTTCAGTCAGTTTTAGAGACTTTCAGAAATTTCAGACAGCCAGTTAGTTTGTTAGTCTTTTCAGTCAGATTTTCAGTATGTTCGTTTATACTTCAGAATTGAGTATTCAATTGTATTAATTGCAGTACTTAAAATCTTAGGGCACCATCAGTTATTTCAACATATTTCTTTTATTATCAGTATATTGTTCAGTGCTCACAGTAGGTACCAGTTCATGAGTTAGCTTATAATCTTTCGGGATCGTAAGCACCATTGTCGTGACTAAGGGGCAGCGTCAGGTCGTGACACAAATATATAAAAAATAAAATGAATATGCAACATAACTTGTATATTTTGTTTACTCGATAAATCAAGAAAAATTTATTCTGAAACAATACTCAAAGAAAATTGAGATTCTAGTTAGAACGTCCACACATATCACTTGAACAACTCATTTTATCCAACATGTGATTGTAGAAATTAATTAGTGTTTACTGAGTGTAGCCTTCTTATATAGCGGAAGATTGCTATTGTATTAAAACTTCTGAATTAGTTGACAGTTGTACAATATTGTTTTCCATATATATGTATATAATTGTTAATTGTTGTTCATTTTCTATTTATATTTCTCAGTCAACCTTATCTTGCTTCCTTAGTTGACTTATATTAAATGAATCATAGATATGTTTTTTCATATAAATATTTTTTTATGGTAATACTTCAACTGCATATATTCTAATTTATTAGTAATTCACACGTACATTTCATTATAAAAAAATATTATAATTTTTTGTTGATATTTTTATTACTAAGAAATTTGTATTCCTATTTCATTTTGAAAGCAAAGAAGTCATTATAATATATTTATTAATTAATGACAAGTTAGCTTGATTTATAATTTCATTTTCATGTATATTAATTTTCATTCATAAAAAAAAGTATCTTTTTCAAATTTAATTATTTTAAAATCTAGAATTATTCTTGCAGACAAATATAAGGTTATATAATTGGTCAATTAAAGAATATTTTGTAATGTAAAATTTTATTTGACTTGAAATATTAATTAAGACTATGTAATTTTAGTAGTTATTTTCAATAAATATTATGCAGTCTTTTTTGTGTAGTAATATTCATTTAAAAAAATTCCAATATTTATTTACTTTCAATCTAGCCTCCTATAAATTCAAGAATATCATTTATTCACTTCCTAATAAAGAATGGTTGTATTTTTACTTATTGATAGTTGTTCTTAATTATGAAAATCCTTTCATTAAATATGTATGCATATTATTTTAAATATAGATACTTGAAATATATCGAATGAAAATCCTTCCAATAAATATGAATGCACATTTTTTTAATATAAATTACTTGAAATATATTAAAATTGTTCTAAATATACCATCTATTGTGGATGTCTACTTTACCATATATAGTGAACGTCTACTTTATCATATATTGTGAATGTTTATTTATGGAAAAGTTAGAAACCCCAAGGTTAGTTTTCCCCTATAAATAAAGTGGTTTTCCCTTCATTATAATTCACTCCTTAAGAATGTCTCAAGAGAATAAAGAAGCCTATTCTCTTCTCTCTCTACTCTTCTTCTTTATTTGCTTTATATTTCATAACACGTTATCAGCACGAGACTCTGCCGTCTCAAATTTGAAGGCTAAGGTATTTATTTTCTTTCTTTTCATATTGCTAATAATCTTACAAAATATGAGTTCGTTGTGTAAAGAAAGAACTACCTTTCATGGGTATTGAATACTGAAATCCACTTAGATACTACGAGTCTTGGAGACGCCATAAAAAAAAGAAAATATAATATCTAATCAAAATCGTGCTAAGGCTGTGATTTTCTTGCGTTATCATCTTGATGAAATTATGAAAATTGAATACCTTACTACTAAGGATCCACTTGTTTTGAGCCTAAAAGAAAGATTTGACCACTTGAAGATGTTCATTCTCTCAAAAACACTATATAAATGCATACATCCTGAAAATAAGATGTTGGGTTCAAACACCATCGATTTGTGGCCTAAGACGCCTTCATATAAATATGAATAAGACATTGAGTTTGAACATTATGATGATAAGATGTTGGGTTTAAGCCCATCAATTTATGCCTAAGACGCCTTTATATGGGTAAGACATTGAGTTTGAATCTCAATGTATCATATTGATGATATTATAATGGATAAGGCAAAATAATGTGTTTTTAATAAAAAGTCATAAAATATGTCTCATTGAACATGCTCCATTCTTTGAAGTGAATGTGGTAGCAGTCCATAATATGTCTAAAAGAAGACAAGTGATTGAATACATGAATATACGCGTGGAGAGACAATATAGTAATGATCATCAAAAGTGATGATATTTTTACACACATATTATGATCATAAGATATGTTAAAGAAAAATTCTCTTGATCAGATATATGCCACGATTTGCTCCTGAAGTAGCAATATCATGGAAAAGGTTATAAGCTATCAGAATCTAATAGGCTTAAGGCACGATTATATATTATATTCCTGGGAATGAGAAACTTATTAATACAAACATGCACTTGATTGTGATAGTATCACAACTCACCTCCGAAAGAGGCAGAATAATTTAGAAGAATTATTTTGAATTCTACTTCTAAAGTAGCAAACTTGAAATTTATTCATGTAATAGTAAATCTAAAATTTACTAAAGTAAAAGATACATGTAATGGTAAACTTATAGTTTGCTAGAATAAAAGTTCATCAAATTGACATGAACGATTGCGACATCTCAAAGATGTGTATACTGAGTATTTAACATATATTGAAGGATTAAAAAATTCTTCATTACCTTTAATGTTTCTTGTCCTCATGATAAGTTGGTTGGACCAGCTAATGGTGGGATTGGATCTCTTAAAATCTGAAAATTATAAAAGGTGAATATTGGGTTGTTCACCTGTCATGTGATCTATTAAGATGCATCCATATAAGATGATCACTTGTACATTTATTGGCAACCTGCAGTTTGACATTCATAAAGTTGCTTGCTCAATAAAATTGAGTTAAAAGCATAATTTTCAGATTGTGTAATCAAGATAATTCATCTTGATGATAATGGTTTGGCATTGAATGCTTTTGATAAATAGCTAAACCATTACTAATGAGAACAAAGTTTCATTTGTTAGTATGAAATATGATATGTTGCATACACTTGTATGCATTAGATTAATAAATTATAATTATTTCTTCCCTCTCAATTAGTTCAAGGTCAAGAACCAACCATTCCATGTAATAGTTTTGATGTGTGGTATACGATTAATGAATATACCATGATGCATAAAGATATATTCCTTAAAGAAGATGGAGGATATATGTTAGTTTTCCTAACATAAGAGGGATAATATAAGCAACTAATAAATATGTTAGGAATTATCATCAGATTCTCATTCTAAAGATAATTAAAGTTAAATGTCGAAAGCATATCATATTTAAGCTGCAAGTGCTCCTATTTTGTGTCCCTAAAGGACAAAATCTTTACATGCGTGTAGCGTGGTAGACAAATCGATTTCAAATAAAATAATCCTTGAAAAATAAGGAGAAAATAATCATAATAAAAAGGCAATGTGCTCTTGAAGAGCCCACGCCATAAAACTTCATGAAACCTTATAAGAGGTTTAGATACCTAAAAATAAAGAAGTGATGAGATCTCAAAATGTTATGTCACATTGTGAACGAATACAAAATAAGAAATTATCGATGATATCTTTGATACAATATTGGCGCAATACTGTAAAAGATTACGAGGATCTAAATTTTACGTTTATTTAAGTATGCTGACGTAGAAACATTTATCAAGTGACATAAAAAAGATGCATCTTGGTAAGCATAAAACTTATTTGATTTGCAATCCAAACACTTGATGATGTCACATGTGAAATGCTGAATATTTTCACTTGACAAAATTTATATGAAACTTTGTAAGGATTCAAAATGTTTAAAGCATATAAAGTTTATGGGAAACTTTTTTATAATCCTTATATTGCATAATTTTATAACTTGAAAACCATTGAAACTCTTGGAGAGTTTTCAAAGTAATAGATTATTTGCTGACATGAGAAATATACCGAATTGAATTGGTTATGAAGTACTATATCTTAGTACAATTGATGTACTAATGTATCTTGCAAATAATAGAAAGCCTGATATAAACTTTTCAGTTAATTTGTTAGAAATGTATAATTCTACTCCTATTAAGAGACATCGAAATGGAATCAAACATATGATCTAATTTTATTCTAAATATTGTAGTACCAATCTTATTGATTATGCTGATGTTGGGTATTTATTTAACCCGCATAAATCTCGATCTCAAATATACAATGAGTCCACATGTGGGGATATTGCTATATCTTGGAGATATACAAAGCAATCTATCTAGCCATTTTATTAAACCATGATGAGATAATAGCTATTCATGAAGCTAGCAGAGAATGTGTATAGTTGAGGTCTATAATATATCTCATTCGAGAAAAATATGATTTAAAATGTGATAATGTACCTACAGTTTTATACATAGATAATGCAACATGCATAGCACATCTTAATGGATGATTCATCAAATGAGATAGAATAAAGCACACTTCATCAAAGCTTTTCTACACACATGAGGTACATTAACATGCAACATATTCATTCAAGTGATAATATGGCTGATTTATTCACTAAGTTTCTTCCATCTACAACTTTCAAGAAGATGGTGCACAAGATTGGGATGCAAAGGCTCAAGGATGTTCTCATTAGGGGGAGTTAATACGCGATCGTAACGCCCCAAAGTTTTTCTTAGCTAAATTTTATCCCTAAAATATCAAGCATTGGCTTCTAGAATAATTTATACTTTTTTCCCAGTGGAATCTCTTAGATTTTAACTTTTCATTTCGTAGATGATTGAATAAGTTTTCTGTCGACATAAGATGCATCCAAAAAGGACACTCGGTGAAGGAGTTAAGGTTAATTTAAGTCCTAGTCGTAAAACACCATCATTCCTATCCTTGGCGCATCGTGGACAGGGTGTAAATGATGATGGTTAATTTTTAGTGGGACTCCGCAATGGTAGTATATCACGGAGTGGGCTAAATTCCCATTCGTCAATTTCCAATGAGCCACCGCGATAGTGGCGCATTGCGGTGGCCCATGAAATTGGGCTATCAATTATATTTTAATACCGGTCTCATTAAGGGTATATTAGATATTTTCCCATATCCTTATCCATCCAAACACGAGATTTCAACCCCAATTGAGCATATTACTCATACATTCCCAAAAAATATTCAAGAACACTCTATAGGTTTCCATATTGATAATCTAAATAAATTAAGATTCAACCATGGGTTTTCAAAAGAAATTGAAGATTTGGAATACCCAAGCCGTGGGCATCAAGAAGCATCCTTTAAATTTCTAGATAGAGGTTCGTGGGGTTTATCCTAAAAAAAACTACATGGGCTTAAAACCATTAGAGAATGATTTTTAGATTTTTATGCATGAATTTCAAAGGGGTTTTGGAATCTATGTTCCAAATTACGTACTCCGAATGTTTTAATATTACTATTGTTTTGACCTTGTGGTCCTATCCCCTAAATTGATTTACATGTATACGTATATGTATGGAATTTGAGATTTAAGATCGTTGAGAGGATAAATTATGAACTCCCTCTCGTGTATTGAATTAAAAATTATGGTTTTATGATTAGAAAGATGTTTTTGCAATATTATAGCATTTGAGCATGATTTGAAGTTGTTGAGAGAGTTTTCCTTGATATAAATGTGTTCTTGTATTTAAGAGAAAGAATTGCATGTGAATTGAGAACTTTGACATGACCACCTTGTACTGTACTACTGAAATGCTTGACAAAGACTAGTTCCTTGTATGTGTTTACATGAGGTTTGAGAAAGAATTTCTTTGAATTGAATTATAGAAATGGTGGTCCCAAAACTTTTATTTTGAAAACAGAGATTTACAATAGACAAATAATGGCTTAGATATGTGACTTGCAAGTCAATTGTATGACGATACCATATGTATTTATGCCATAACAGATTATGTTTTCAGAGGATGTTTTCAAAGTATGTTTTCAGAGATCGTATATTTTGATAAAGTTTTAAAAAGGGGCTTAAAGAGGGTTAGGTGGTTACTCGAATAAGGCCGATTTCAAGTAACTCTTAGCCTGAAATTTTATTTTCTGATATGGGTAGATTATTATTGTATGATGGCGACGGCCATGTGGCATAGTAAATTTAGAGACTCCGACCCTTGCGGCACACTTGGGTTGGGGGCTTCGCTGCTGAGTTAATGGTCGTTTCCATATAGCCCATGGAATTTTTCAGAGTTTTAGGGTATACCACCTAGCGCAGAAGTAACACAAATTTCTCAGAGTTGAGATGATTTTTATAGTCTTTAAAATGCCCATGTGAATTCTTACTATATGATATACTTATGAACTATTTTAAATTGCTCTCATATATGAATAATAAATAATTATTTTGGATATGCTCTGTATACTAGTACATCTATATTGACCCCCTCTCCCCCTACCTCTTAGGTTCTGAGACTCAGTCTAGGGGTCCAGATAAGTAGTAGATACTTCAAACAGCTAATCAGATTGTGCAGTGGTAAGCCTTCTCTATTTTAGAAGGCCTGTCTTTTAAAATTGTGTCACTTATTTTAGTTTTGGTCTACTGGGGGCCTTGTCCCAGTTTCAGATAGTTGTTAGATTTTCACGTAGTAGAGATTTTGCAGAATGTGTCAGATGTTATTTAGATATAGTTGATTTATAGTTTTCATACTTGTGTTGAATTCAGAATTGACCATGTTTTTGTAGCAGACTATGTTTTCATATTTTTTTATTATATGAGTGTTGTGCATGATTACCAGATAGAGAAGGGTGTTCCGAGCCTTCATGGTTCGGGATGTCTGTCACGGCCAGACCCTCGTTCTAGTTGTGACAAACTTAGTATTAGAGCATGGTTTATAGTTCCAGGGTGTCTGCGAAATTGCGTCGGGTAGAGTCTTGTTTATGGGTGTGTAGCGCGCCACACTTATAAGCAGGAGGCTACTAGGCATTTAAGAATGTTTCTCTTCTTTGTAATTTAGTTTGCACTTTAGAGTTTAATCTGTCCCCTAATCAATGACCTCTTACTTTTTAGAAAACCAGCAATGCCTCCCTATCGCACCAACGTTAATGCTCAGGATGATAAAGTCTGTCCCACCCATGGGATGCGGACCCGTAACAGAGCTCATATGTCAGAACCTATTCCTACTTTGGGAGTACCTCTTGTACCGACCAGTCCTCCCAGAGCTCCCCAGACGGGGTCCAATCGCACTCAGCCTCGTGAGGGAGAGGTTTCTAATGCTGAATTTAGATAGTCTATTCACATGCTGGCACAACTGGTAGCCGCACAGACTCATAGGTTGGAGGATACTGGGTCTGCGTCTGTTACTTCTAAAGTTACTAGAGTGGGCCAATTCATGATAATAAACCCTCCCAAGTTCTCAGGCACTAAGGTAGAAAAAGACCTACAGGAGTTCGTAGACGAAATAGAGAAGATTTTTAAAGTAGTGCATGTTGATCAGGTGGAGTATGTTGAGATAGAAGCATACCAGCTAAAGGATGTAGCAAACCAATGGTTCAATGAGTGGGAAGATGCGAAGGTTGACAGTGTTGAGCCCACAATTTGGGATGAGTTTGTGGAAGCTTTTCTTGACCGATTCTTTTCTCTGGAGCTAAGGAAAGCTAAAGCAGAGGATTTCAAAAACCTTAAACAGGGTAATATAAGTGTTCAGGAGTATACTTTAAAGTTTAATCAACTGTCCTATTATGCTCCTGGGATGACGAGTAGTATGAGGGCCCAAATGAGGAAGTTTACTTTCGGCCTTTCAGATGATCTGGTGCTTGAGTTTCAGGGAGCTATGCTGAACAAGGATATGGACTTTGCTAAACTGTTAGTCCATATGCAGTAAGTTGAGGAGAGGAAAAAGAAGATAGTCGAATCTAGGGAAAAGGGTAGGCAGGCAAAGAGAGCCAGAGCGACAGACCAGAGTCATAGTCAGCAGCAGAGCGGTAATTAGAGAGAAAAATGGAAAAAGAAATGAATTAGGGTAATGCACACTCAGAATCTAGTGCTCCAATATCCAGACCCATAACTGAGCAGTGCACCCAAAATTTTTAGTCTAGTCAGGGGCCAAGGATGCAGGGTACGCAGTCGCAGGGAAGTGTAGCCCAGACCTATTTATCCTATCTGCTCTGTGGGAGATGCGGGAGGAATTTTCCAAAGAGATGTTAGTTTGGAGCTTTAGTGTGTTATTCATGCAGCCAGCTAGGCCATATCCAAAGAGACTTTCTGGAAGCTAAGAGTAATTTTGGAGGAGCCAAGTCACAGGCGAATTCATCTACACCACCACCTCAAAAGGGTGCTACTTCAGCCGTCGAAAATAGTCAAAACTGGTTGTATGCTTTGACCAACTGCCAGGAGGTAGAGGCCTCACCATATGTTTGCACTGGTATGTTGCAAATCGTTTCTCGTGATGTGTAAGTATTACTTGATCTCGGGTCTACCTTGTCTGATGTGATCCCATACGTGGCTGTTGGTTTTGGGTTTGAGGCTGATGTGATTGCTGAACCTTTTTCGATTTCTACCTCGGTGGGAGATTCTATTGTGGCTAGAAGGGTGTATAGAAATTATGTTATGTCTTTTAGCCGGGATACTGAGGCAAATCTCATAAAAATTGATATGGTTGATTTTGATGCCATCTTAGGGATGTACTAGCTCCATTCGTGCTATGCCACCTTGAATTGTAGGACCCAAAGAGTCACATTTTCTTTTCTGAATGAGTCTGTGATAAAATAGGAGGGACATTCTCTATCACTTAGAGGGCACTTCATATCTTATCTCAGGGCCTATAAACTTATTTCCAAAGTTTTCTTGTATCATCTTATTTGGTTTAAAGATTTTTGTGCTGAAAGTCTCCTTCTTCAGTCTATTCCCGTAGTGAATAAATTCCTGTAAGTCTTTCCAGATGATCTCCCTGGAATACCACCTTATAGGGATATAGATTTTGGTATTAATTTATTGCTAGATACCTGTCCTATTTCTATTCTGCCATGTAGGATGGCTCCTGTAGAGCTAAAAGAGTTGAAAGAACAACTAGAAGATCTTTTAGATAAAGGTTTTATCCGCCCTAGTGTGTCTCCCTGGGTGCATCTGTACTTTTCGTGTGAAAGAAAGACAGTTCCCTTCGTATGTGCATAGATTACCGCCAGTTGAATAAGGTCACGATTAAAAATAAATATCCCCTTCCTAGGATTGATGATCTTTTTTATCAACTTTAGGGTGCTAAATGTTTTTCAAAGATAGACCTTCGTTCGGGATATCACCAGTTGAAAGTTAGAGAGTCAGATATTCCTAAAACAGCTTTTCGAACGAGATACGGCCATTATGAATTCTTAGTCATGTCCTTCAGGTTGACTAATGCCCCTGCAGCTTTCATAGATCTAATGAATAGGTTTTTTTGTCTATTTCTGGATTTGTTTGTTATTGTATTCATTGATGACATTTTTGTATATTCTAAGAGCGAGGAGGACCATGCCAATCACCTTCGAATCATCCTTCAGACCCTTAAAGATCATAAGTTGTATGCAAAATTTTCCAAGTGTGAATTCTGGTTAAATGCTATTGCGTTCTTGGGGCATATTGTGTCTAGTGAAGGGATAAAGTTTTATCCCCAAAAGATTGAGGCAGTGAGAAAGTGGCCTAGACCCACAACTCCAACGGATATTCAGAGCTTCTTGGGTTTGGCAGGTTATTACAGAAGATTCGTCGAGAGTTTTTCTTCCATAGTTGTACCACTTACTAAGTTGACTCAGAAAAAGGTGACGTTTTTGTGGTCTGACTCTTGTGAGAATAGTTTTGAGAAGTTAAAAGACAAGTTGACTACTACTCATGTTCTAACTCTTTCGGAGGGTACAGAAGGTTTTGCTGTATACTTTGATGCATCCCGAGTGGTACTTGGGTATGTTCGTATGTAGCACAGTAAGGTATTGGCTTATGAATCTAGGAAGTTGAAGGTGCATGAGCGGAACTACCCTACTCATGACTTGGAGTTAGCGGCTCTGGTTTTTTCTCTTAAGATCTAGCAGCACTATTTGTATAGGGTACACGTTGATATATTTACTAACCATAAGAGTTTACAGTATGTTTTCTCGCAGAAAGAATTGAATCTCAGGCAGAGGCAGTGGTTGGAACTTTTAAAAGACTATGACATGAGCTTGCATTATCATTCCGGCAAGGGAAATGTGGTAGCCGACGCCCTCAGTACGTTATCTATGGGCAGTCTTTCTCATGTGGGGAAAGAAAAGAGAGAGATGGTGAAGGATATTCACTGACTTACAAATCTAGGAATGCGAGTTTTGGATTCCGATGATGGAGGAATGGTTATTCATGAGATAGCTAAATCTTTCCTTTGTGTAGAAGTCAAAGAGAAGCAGGTTGAAGATCTTATCTTGATGTAGATCAAGAAAAATGTGGGTCAACAAAAGGTATTTTCTTTTAAAATTAGTGGTGATGGTGTTTTGAGATACCAGGGTAGATTTTATGTGCCAAATATAGATGGTCTGAGGAAGATAATCCTTGACGAAGCTTACACGTCAAGGTATGTTGTTCACCCTGGCTCTACTAAGATGTATCAGGATTTGAAAACCATTTATTGGTGGAATAATATGAAGCGTGATGTGGCTAACTATGTTGCCAAGTGTTTGAATTGTCAATAAGTTAAAGTTGAACATTTGAGGCCAGATGGTTCTTCTCAAGAGATAGCTTTGCCTTTGTGGAAGTGGGAGATGATTAATATGGACTTCATTACATCCGAGGTCCCAAAGACAGTATGATTCCATTTGGGTGATTGTAGATAGGTTGACTAAGTCAGCTCACTTTATACCTATCAGGACAAATTATTCGGGAGAGGATTATACCAAGCTATTCATTGCAGAAATAGTTCATTTGTATGGGGCACCAGTGTCCATCATACCTGACAGAGGTACGCAGTTTTCTTCACAGTTTTGGAGATCGTTTCAAAAGGGTTTAGGTACCCAAGTGAATTTGAGCACGACTTTCCATCCTCAGACAGATAGGCAAGCTGGGCGCACCATCCAGACTCTTGAGGATATGTTGAGGGCCTACGTGATTGTTTTTAAAGGTAGTTGGGTAGAGCACTTTCCATTGATAGAGTTTACATATAATAATAGTTTCCATTATAATATTCAGATGGCACCTTTTGAGGCATTGTATGGAAGAAGATGTAGGTCCCCGATAGGATGGTATGAAGTAGGTGAGACATAGATATTTAGGCCTGATCTTGTTCATCAGGCAATAGAGGATGTGAAAGTCATTAGAGAATGACTTAAGACAGCTCAGAGTCGTCAGAAGTCCTACGCCGATGTTAGGAGAAGAGACCTAGAATTTGAGGTTGGAGATTGGGTGTTTCTCAAGGTTTCTCCCATGAAGGGAGTCATGCAATTCGGGAAGAAAGGTAAGATGAGTCCTCTCTATATAAAACCATATCATATTATGAGAAGGATAGGTGGAGTTGCGTATGAGTTAGAATTTCCAGCTAGTTTGGGTTCGGTTCATTCGGTATTTCATATAGCTATGTTGAATGAGTGTATTGGAGACCATTCTTTAGTATTGCCGGTCGAAGAAATCAAAGTGACAGACTCCTTATCCTTATCCTATCAAGTTAGAAGATTGAGGAACAAAGAGATAGCCTCAGTTAAAGTGTTGTGGAGAAACTAGAAAATTAAAAAAGCAACTTAAGAATCAGAAGTTGACATAAGAGCAAGATACCCAAACCTTTTTGATCCAATGGATGACAAAATGGAAGGTACAATCTTTGCCTTATTCTTTCTATGCCATAGTATGCTTGAAATTATACTTGTCTGTATCCCATGTCAACATTCGGGGATGAATGTTCCCAAAAGGGGGATACTGTAATGCCCCAAATTTTTTCTTAGCTAAATTTTGTCCCTAAAATATCAAGAATTGGATTCTAGAATGATTTATACTTTTTTCTAGGTGGAATCCCTTAGATTTCAACTTTTTCTTTCGTAGATAATTGAATAAGTTTTTCGTCGACATAAGATGCATCCAAAACGGACACTCGGTGAAGGAGTTATGGTTAATTTAATTCCTAGTCATAAAACACCATCATTCCTATCCTTGGAGCATTACGGAGAGGGTGTAAATGTCGATGGTTAATTTCCAGTGGGACTCCGCGATGGTGGCACATCGCGGAGTCGGCCAAATTTCCATTCGTCAATTTCCAGTGAGCCACCACAATAGTGGTACGTCGCGGTGGCCCATGAAATCGAGCTCTCAGTTACATTTTAATATCGGTCTTATTATGGTTATATTGGATATTTTCCCACACCCCTATCAGTCCAAACATGAGATTT
This sequence comes from Capsicum baccatum var. pendulum, assembly GCA_030864225.1. Taxonomy (NCBI): domain Eukaryota; kingdom Viridiplantae; phylum Streptophyta; class Magnoliopsida; order Solanales; family Solanaceae; genus Capsicum; species Capsicum baccatum. Next base: position 128,104,953 of record CM061556.1, read on the forward strand.
CAACCCCAATTGAGCATATTACTCATACATTCACCAAAAATATTCAAGAACACTCTCTAGGGTTCCATATTGATAATCCAAATAAATTAAGATTCAACCATGGGTTTTCAAAATAAATTGAAGATTTGGAATCCCCATGCCATGGGTATCAAGAAGCATTCTTTAAATTTATAGATAGAGGTATGTGGGGTTTATCCTAAAAAAACTACATGGGCTTAAAACCATTAGAGCATGATTTTTAGATTTTTATGCATGAATTTCAAAGGGGTTTTGGAATCTATGTTCTAAATTACGTACTCTGAATGTTTTAATGTTACTATTGTTTTAACCTTGTGGTCCTATCCCCTAAATTAATTTACATGTATACGTATATGTATGGAATTTGAGATTTAAGATTGTTGAGAGCATAAATTATGAACTCCCTCTCGTGCATTGAATTAAAGAGTATGATTTTGTGATTTGAAAGATGTTTTCACAATATTATAACATTTGAGCATGATTTGAAATTGTTGAGAGAGTGTTTCTTGATATAAATGTGTTCTTGTGTTTAAGAGAAAGAATTGCATGTGAATTGAGAACTTTGACATGACCACCTTGTACTGTACTACTTAAATGCTTGACAAAGATGAGTTCCTAGCATGTGTTTACATGAGGTTTGAGAAAGAGTTTCTTTGAATTGAATTATTGAAATGGTGGTCCCAAACTTATGTTTTGAAAATAGAAATTTACGATAGACTAATAATGTCTCAGAGATGTGACTTGCAAGTCAATGGTATGATAATACCATATGTATTTATGCCATAACAGATTATATTTTTAGAGCATGTTTTCAAAGTATGTTTTCAGAGACTGTATGTTTTGATAGAGTTTTAAAAAGGGGCTTAAAGAGGGTTAGGTGATTACCTGAAGAAGGCGCAAGTTCAAGCAACTCTTAGCCTGAAACCATATTTGTCGATACAGGTATATTATTATTGTACGCTGGCGACGGTCGTGTGGCGTAGTAAATTCAGAGACTCTGATCCTTGCGGCGTACTTAGGTTGGGGGCTTCGCTGCCGAGTTAATGGCAGTTTTTCATGTAGCCCATGGAATTTTTTAGATTTGTAGGGTATAACACCTAGTGCAGAAGTAACACAGATTTCTCAGAGTAGATATGATTTTTACAGAGTCTTTAAAATGCCTATGTGAATTCTTACTATATGATATACTTATGAACTATTTTAAATTGCTCTCATATTTGTTGAATAATAAATGGTTATTTTGGATATGCTCTGTGTACCAGTACATCTGTATTGACCCCCTATCCCGTTACCTCTCAGGTTCTGAGACTCAGTCTAGGGGTCCAGATAAGCAGTAGATACTTCAGACAGCTAATCAGATTATGCAGTAGTGAGCCTTCTCTATCCCAGAAGGCCTGTCTTTTTAGATTTTGTCACTTATTTTAGTTTCGGTCTACTGGGGGACTTGTCCCAGATTCATACAGTTGTCAGATTTTCATGTAGTACAGATTTCGCAGACTGAGTCAGATGTTATTTAGATGTAGTTGATTTACTGTTTCCATACTTGTGTTGAATTCAGAATTGATCATGCTTTTGTAGCAGATTATGTTTTCGCATCTTCCTTTATTATATGAATGTTGTGCATGATTACCAGATAAAGAAGGGCGTTCGGGGCCTTCATGGTTTGGGATGTCTGTCACGGCCAGGCCCTCATTCGGGTCGTGACAGCGATGTACTCTTCTTCCCATATGAGGTTTTGTCCCACTGGATTTTTCTTGTAAGGTTTTTAATGAGGCAGCATATATGCGTATTATCTATCAATTAGACATTCAAGGGGGAGTGTTATAAATTTACCATATATTGTGGATGTCTACTTTACTATATATAGTGAATGTCTACTTTACCATATATTGTGAATGTCTATTTATGAAAAAGTTAAAAATCCTAAGGTTAGTTTTCCCCTATAAATAAAGGGTTTTTCCCTTTATTGTAATTCACTCCTCAAGAATCACTCAAGAGAAATAACAATTACTCTCTATTCTCTATTCTCCTTCTTCTCTATTCTTTATTATTTCATAACAAAATAAATTTATTATTTTTGTAGTCCAAAGTTACCATTTGAGTGATGACATCTTTTTCATAATATTTTTAATTTTGGAATGACTCTTTGATTGTTATGATTTTTTCCATATAAGTTGTTTGATTATTAATTGGTTATTGTCTTAATTGATATTTCATGATACTTTCTTAATTTAGTCATTTGTAATCAAATTATAAATGTTCTATTTATGCATAATATTATTATTTAAATTAATTACATACATATTTTGAGTGGTGACATCTTTTTCATAATATTTTTTTAATTTTGAAATGACTCGTTGCTCTTAAGAATCTTTTCCTTATAAGTTACTTGATTATTAATTTGCTATTCTCTAATAGATATTTTTGTAATACTTTCTTGATTTACTAAATTGTAGTGAAATCATAGATATTTTTTAAATATTATTATTATCTATATTATTTAAATTAATTGTGCATACATCTTTTTCATAATACTTTTAATTTTGGAATGATTCTTTGATTACTATAATCTTATTCATATAAGTTGCTTGATTACTATTTACTAATTATTTTTTTGTAATATTTTCTTGATTTTCTCAATTGTAGTGAAATCATAAATATTTACTTTTAATAATATTATTATTTATATTGTTTAAATTAATTGTTTACATATTTTAAGGGATGATATCTCTTTTAAAATATTTTTTATTTTGGAATGACTTTCTGGTGATAATAATTTTTTCCATATAAGTTTCTTGATTACTATTTGGTTATCATTTATAATTTTTTCTTGAATCTTGATTTACTCATTTGTAATGAAATCATAAATATTTTTTGTATAATATCATTATTTGTATTGTTTATATATTTTGAGAGATGACATCTTTTTTCAATAGTTTTTTTAAAAAAAAATGGAATGAATATAATCTTTTATATATAAATTTTTTGATTATATTAATCGACTAATAGATTATTGTGGTGTCATAAATTTTAACAACAATAATCCTCACAATTCTTTTGAAATAATTTAAACATATATAATTCAAGAAGATGGTTTTAAGGAAAAATTCAAGTTGTTTTCATCTAATAGGGGTCAATCTTAATAGTTTTAATCCTATATGAGCCAAACTTGGTTGTTCTTTACTACATTATGAAATAAATATGGAATTAATATAAAATATTTAAATAATCTAGAAAATAATTTTTATTAAAAGATACTAGTTCTTAAAATGCCACTTGACAAAATAATAGGCTAGACTATTCCGTTATATATATATATATATATATATATATATATATATATATATATAAATTTTAAAAGCAATAATCTTCACAAATCTTTTGAAAGAATTTAAACATATATAATTCAAGAAGACGGTTTTAAGGAAAAATTCAAGTTGTTTTCATCTAATAGGGGTCAATCTTAATAGTTTTCATCCAATATGAGTCAAACTTTGTTATTTTTTACCACAATATGAAATAAATATCGAATTAATATAAAATATTTAAATAGTCTAGAAAATAATTTTCTTATTGTAAGATGCTAGTTCTTAAAATGCTAATATATATAAATATGAAATAAATATGAAATTAATATAAAATATTTTAATAATCTAGAAAAAAATTATTGTAAGATTTTAGTTCTTAAAATGCCACTTGGCATAATTATAGGCTATACTACTCTCCTTTATTATATATATAAATATGAAATAAATATGAAATTAATATAAAATATTTAAATAATCAAGAAAATAGTTTTTTTGTTGTAAAATGCTAAATCTTAAAATGCCACTTGGCATAATTATAGTCTAGACTATTCTCCATAATTGTGGCAACATAAATTTTAAAAACAATAATCCTCACAAATCTTTTGAAAGAATTTAAACATATCTAATTCAAGAAGACGGTTTTAAGGAAAAATTCAAGTTGTTTTCTTCTAATAGGGGTCAATCTTAATAGTTTTCATCCAATATGAGTCAAACATTGTTGTTTTTACCACAACATGAAATAAAATGGAATTAATATAAAATATTTAAATAATCTAGAAAATAGTTTTTTTGTTGTAAGATGTTAATTCTTAAAATGTCACTTGGCATAATTATATGCTAGACTATTCTCCTTTGTTATATATATAGATATGAAATAAATATAGAATTAATATAAAATATTTAAATAATCTAGAAAATATTTTTTTTTGTTGTAAGATGTTAGTTTTTAAAATGCCACTTGGCATAATTATATGCTAAACTACTCTCATTTGTTTTATATATATACATATGAAATAAATATGAAATTAATATAAAATATTTAAATAATCTAGAAAATAATTTTTTATTGTAAGATTCTAGTTCTTAAAATGTCACTTAACATAATTATAGGGTAGACTATTCTCCTTTATTATATAAAGAGATTGTTTGATTATATTAATCGACTAATACATGATTGTGGCATCATAAATTTTAATAACAATTATCTTCACAAATCTTTTGAAAGAATTTAAACATATATGATTCGACGGTTTTAAAGAAAAATTCAAGTTGTTTTCATATAATAAGGGTCAATATTAATAGTTTCCATCCGATATGAGTCAAACTTTATTGTTTTTTACCACAATATAAAATAAATATGAAATTAATATAAAATATTTATATAATCTAGAAATAGTTTTTTCTTGTAAGATGCTAGTTCTTAAAATGTCACTTGGCATAATTATAGGCTAGACTATTCTCCTTTATTATATATATAGATATAAAATAAAGGGAGAATACTCACAAAAATACCTGAAGTTTGACCGGATTACCAGTTGAGCATACTGAACTTTACGGGGGCCCTATTACCCCCTCAGACTTTTTTTCATATTTTAATGGCATATATCTGCCACTTGAACCATTGCATGTTAGTCGTGCGCATTGAGCGCATGAAACTGTTAAAAAACGTTAAAAACTTCTTTTTTTCAAACAGCCCCTAAAATTTCTATTTTGTAAAAGTTTTATATTTTTTATTTATTTTTTCATTCTTCTCTCTTCTCTTCGATCTTCTTTCTTTATTCTCTCCAACAATGGAATCTTCAACAACGGTTGTTCCATTGTTGAATTGAAATTGAACACAATTTCATCACACATACACACCCAAATGGTCATATTCAACACACCCAATTCAATTACATCAATTTGATTCAATTTCAACACACACACCCCAAATGGATCATCTTCAATTCCATCAAAATGACAATTTTAACCCACCATTTCCACCACCAACCAACTACCATTGATCAGCCACCAACTAAGGGGAAAATCAAAAAAGAAAATCCACTAAAAGAGGGGAAAAAATTGTTCGTTGAAACTAGAAGCAAATTTGAATAATTCTTGAAGAAAGTTTTCAATTTGAAACTTTGAATAATTTCAGATTCAAATTCGATTTCATACTTGAACTCAAATTCAATTTTCAGTTTCCAATTTCTAGTTTCATTGCGTTCAATGTGCCACAGGTTGTGTTGAATAGTCAAAAATTGAAATTTGAATTTGAATTTTCAGTTTTTTGGACTTGAAATTTGTAATTGACTTAATGAGATTATTTAAAATTTTATTTGTAGAAGGAATTTGAGTTATGGAATCTTTAATATGGTTATAATGGTGAAAAATGTTGAAAAGTGATAAAATGGAGAAGGCAAAACACGTGTACTACACTTCCGATGTCAAAACTAGGTATAACTTTATAGGGGACAATTAATTCCACTTTAAAAAAGTCTATGGGGGAATTGATTCCACTTAAAAAAGTATATGTGTGTAATAGGACCCCCGCAAAGTTTAATATGCTCAACTGGTAATCCGGTCAAACTTCAGGTATTTTTTTAGGTATTCTCTCTAAATAAATATGGAATTAGTATGAAATATTTAAATAATCTAGAAAATAGTTTTTTATTGTAAGATGCTAGTTCTTAAATTGCCACATGACATAATTATAGGCTAGACTATTCTCCTTTATTATATAAATATATAGATATGAAATAAATATGAAATTAATATAAAATATTTAAATAATCTAGAAAATAGTTTTTTTTGTGAGATGCTAGTTCTTAAAATGTCACTAGACATAATTATAGGCTAGACTATTCTCCTTTACTATATAAATACTAGTGTCGTTTAGCCCCTGCTAAGCCCGGGCCCAAACTAAATTAACATTTATAGTTATAATTTTTTTAAATTGCTATTTTTTCTTTTTGTACCATTATATTAATTAATGGTCTAGTTTTATTAATTGTTAATATTTTCAAAATGTAAAATTATATAATTGTTTCAACTTGTATCCTATTTTTTAGTTCGTTTAAAAAAATATCTCTTTTCTTTCTTGGTTTAATTTCAACTTTCCACATTGCACATTTAAGGCAACAAAATCAACAAATCTATTGGTCCTTTCAACATATTTTTAGTTTATGACTGTTAAATTCAAAAATATTCATTACTTTTTCTTTAACTTTGTATTAAGTCAAAATCAAATAAATAAATTAAACGGAGGGAGTAAAAGCTTTTATAAGTTAAAAATAACAACTTTTCTTATGGTATATTTTAGTCTTTCTTTTAATTTTTAAATAAATGCACACACAAAATTATTTTTCCTTTTTATTTTACTGAAAGTTTTTGAATGAAAGCCTTTAACTATCTAAATTTAATTTTACTTTATGCATGATTAATTTTATTATTTTTTCTCAATTAGACTTTAAATTGGATAATTCATTTTTTTTTAAAAAATACAATATTTGATTAATATAAAAATATTTGATGCTACAAGCTATTGTATGATTTATGATAAATTAAATAATTATAAGTCAGACTAAATAAAATACCTTTTGTAGATGTTTCTTCAATGAGTTCTTAAAAGTTTATTAAAGCTTCACAAATTTCTTGTGAGGATTAAAAAATACTTTTAAAATTAAATTACTATTATCCCACATAAAAGATAATCACAAAATTTTGAATTAATTTTAAATTTAGTTTGATATATAGATATTTTATGGTGTCACTATCATTTCTTTATCACTCATCATTTTTGTATAGTATTTTAAATGACCATGTAATTGTTCAAATTTATTAAAATGGATGACATCTTGAAAGGTCACTAAAACTTAATTAAGGATAAAATAGACAAAATATAGTCATGTGAGGAATATCAAAATGAGATATTCTCCTTTGCATATAGTCTAATTCTATAAGGTTCGTGCTAAGTCCGGGCCCAAACTCAAGTAGTTTGATACTTTATGAATAATATGATTTAATATATATATATATATATATATATTCTCATATATAGTGAATATCTACTTTATCATATATAGTGAACATATACTTTACCATATATAGTGATTATTTACTTTACCATATATAGTGAATGTCTACTTAACCATATATAGTGAATATCTATTTATAAAAAGGGTAGAAACCCCATGATTAGTTTTTCGCTATAAATAAAGAGGTTTGCTTTCATTGTAATCACTCATCAAGAATGCCTCAAGAGAAATAAGAATTACTCTCTATTATCTCTCTACTCTTCTTCTTTATTATTTATATTTTATAACACGTTATCAGCACGAGACTCTGCCAAATAAAGTGAGATTATAAATTAAAGGTAATTTCAAGGTTAGTAATTTCTTATGTTATTTGACTTTTGCTACTAATAATATAATTATTGTTAGATTTGAGGAAAAATAATTGGTTTGGAATGATTTATGTTTTAAATTTATTCCTCAATAATAATATTATGAAAAGAAATGATAATATGTTGGGTTTAAGTCCCCTCAATTTATGCCTAAGACACCTTTATATGGATAAGACGTTGAGTTTGAATCCTAATGCACCATATTGATGATATTTTGATGGCTAAGGAAAAATAATGTATTTTTAATGAAAATTCATAAAATATGTCTTGTTGAACATGATCCATCTCTGAAATGAATGTGGTAGTAGTGCATAATATGTTTGAAAGAAGACAAGTGATTGAATGCACGAATATACTTGTGGAGGGACAATATGATAATGATCATCAAAAGTGATGATATTTTCATAAGCATATTATGATCATAAGATATATTAGAGAAAAATTCTCTACATTATGCATACCTTGATTTGCTCCTGAAGTAGCAATATCATAAAAGAGGTTATAAGCTATCAATTTGATAGGCTTAAGGAACATTATAGTTCAATCATGGGAATGAGAATTTTAATTTTTATAAGCATATATCCATTCCCTGGAGTGAATGTGATGATATTTAGTAAGGTTTATCAGTACAAACGTGCACTTGGTTCTGATGGCAGCACAATTCACATCCGAAAGCGGTAGAATAATTGAGAGGAGCTATTTCGAAATCTACTTTATAAGTAGTAAATATGAAATCTATTCATTTCATAGTAAATCTGTAATTTACTAAAGAAAAAATTACATGGTAAATTTGGAGTTTACTAGTATAAAAGTTTATAAGTTGACATGAATGATTGTGACATCCTAAAGATGTGCATATTAAGTATTAAATACATATTGAAGAATTCAAAAAAATTTCATGAGCTTTTAATGTTGCTTGTTCTCATGATAAATTGGTTGGACTAACTAATGTTGGGATTGGATCCCTTAAAAAATCTGAAATGTATAAAAGGTAAATATGGGCCCATTCACCCGTCATGTGATCTGTTAAGATGATGCATAAATATAAGATGACCACTAGTATGTTTATTATTAACCTGCAGTTTGACATTCATAAAGTTGCTTGCTCAATGAAATTGAGTTAAGAGCATAATTTTCAGATTGTGTGATTAAGATAATTTATCTTGATGATGATGATTTAGCATCGAATGCCTTCAATAAATAGTTAAACCATTAAGAACAAAAGTTTCATGTGTTGGTTTGAAATATTATATACAAAAGTACTTGTATGCATCAAACTAATAAATTATGATTAATTTTCTCTCAAAGTTGGTTATAAGTCAGGAATCACATGTTGTCCATCTAATAGTTTTGATGTGCGGTATATGATTAATAAATATACCATGATGCACAAAGATGAATTCCTCAAAGAATATGAAGGATGTATGTTAGTTTTCCTAACATAAGGGGGAGATTATAAGCAATTAAGAAATATGTGAGGAATTATCATCAGATCCCCATTCAAAAGATAATTCAAGTCAAATGCCGAAAGCATATCATATTTAAGCTGCAAGTGCTTCTATTTTGTGTTTATAAAGGACAAATTCTATGCATGTATAAAGAGTGGTAGATCAATCGATTCCAAATAAAATAATCTTTGAAATGGATAAGGAGCAAATAATCATAAGAAGAAGAAAATGTGCTCTTGAAGAGTCTACGACATAACACTTCATGAAAACTTATGAGAGGTTCAGGTACTTGAAAATATTAGAGTAATAAGATCTCAAAATGTTATGTCGCTTTGTGAATCGATACAAAATGATATATCATTAGTAATATCTTTGATACAATACTAGCACAATATTGTAAAAGATTACGAAGACCTGAATTCTATGTTTATTTAAACATGCCGACGTAGAAATATTTATCAAGTGATGTGAAAGGATGTATCTTGGTAAGATAAAACTTATCTGATTTGCAGTCCAAATACTTGAAGATGTCACTCATGAAAAGTTGAATATTGTCACCTGAAAAAATTTATATAAAAACTTTTAAGGATTTAGAATGTTTGAAACATATAAAAGTTTTTGGGAAACTTATTTATAATCCTTATTTTTCATAAATTTATTGGAACTCTTGGAGAGTTTTCAAAAGCAATAGATTATTTGCTAAAATGAAAAATATACCAATTTAGATTGGATATGAAGTACCATATCTTAGTGCAATTGATGCACTCATGTATCTTGCAAATACCACAAGGCCTGATATAGTTTTTTCGATTAATTTATTAGCAAGGTATAATTCTGCTCCTAGTAGGAGACATCAAAATGAGATCAAACACATGATCTTATTTATTCAAAGATTACAGGCTTGATCTTGTTAGCTATGATGATGTTGGGTATTTATTTAACCCCCACAAATTTCGGTCTCAAACATGCAATGTGTTCACATATGGAAATACTATCATATCTTGGAGATATACAAAGCAGGCTATTTAGCTCCTTCATCGAACCATGTTAAGGTAATAACTATTCATAAAGCAAGCCGAGAATGTGTATGGTTGAGGTCTATGATATATCTTATTTGAGAAAAATATGGTTTAAAATGTGACAATCTACCCACAATTTTATATAGAGATACTACAGCATGCATAGCACATCTTAAGGAAGGATTCATAAAAGGTGATAGGATGAAACACACTTCATCAAAGCTTTCCTATACACACGATCTACAAAAGAATAGTGATATTAACGTGCAACAAATTCGTTCAAGTGACAATGTCACTAATTTATTCACCAAATCTCCTCCAACTACAACTTTCAAAAAGATGGTGCACAAGATCGGGATGCAAAGGTTCAAAGGTGTTCTCATTATGGGAAATTAATACGCGTTGTACTCTTTTTCCCTTACGAGGTTTTGTCCCACTAGATTTTCCTTGTAAGGTTTCTAATAACGCAGTCTATATGCGTATTGTTAGATGACTACTGTACCATATATAGTGAATGTTTACTTTACCATATATAGTGAATGTCTACTTAACCATATATAGTGAATTTTTATTTATGAAAAAGGTAGAAACCCCAAGGTTAGTTTTCTCCTATAAATAAAGGGGTTTGCTTTCATTGTAATCACTCATCAAGAATACCCCAAGAGAAATAAGAAGTACTTTCTATTATCTCTCTACTTTTCTTCTTTATTCTTTATATTATCACAATATATATATATATATATATATATATATATTTATTTATTTATTTCTAAATTGAAAAGATCATAAAAATTAAAAGATATAGTAAACTAATTTATGAGAATATAATTAATTTATTTTCTAATTTCTCAATACTAGTTCATCTTTACAATCAGTAAGATGAAGACGGAAGTCATCAAGTGGATCAATTATTTTACTCAAGTCTTGTTTTGTGTGATGAAAAATATATGATTTTATTTATAATTTTACGTGACAAGAATTCATGCTAGTTAAATGTGGTGCTTTAAGCGTAATTTTATGCTACTTAAGTAAAAATTAAACTCACTAAAATGAACATCAAGAATCAATTGATTCTCACTCTATGGTTGATGCTTAAAAATATTGATTCTCAATTGACCAGAATTTTTTTAAAAAAATAATTTGATCTTAATTCTTATCATTACCTTAATTTTTAACTTTATCAATAATTTTAATTTTTAGTATATGAAATATGTTTGATATTTTAAAAAGAAATGGATAAAATTATCCATAAAAAATTATTCAATTTGTAAAAATTATTAAGGAATACATCAGAACCATACTCAATTCTATAGAAATAAAATATCACCTCCTACATTAACTAATTTTAACCCCTTATTTCCCTATTCTTCATCCCCACGACATTTGTACAAAACTCTTTCTTATGAAAAATAAATTATTAAAGATTAATAGTAAGAAAGAAGAATAAAATGATGAATTATTAATGCAACAGAAAAAAATTCTCCATGATCAAAATATTTTTTTTCTTAAACTAATTTAAATAAAAGATCAGATAAAATATTACTTTATATTTTCATTCACAAAAATTACTTAAATAATAATTTTGATTAAAAAATTAACAAAAGATAGTCAAATTAAAAAAAATTGGTCTTGTGAGTAGCAACGAAAAAAATTAAATATTTTTGGTCTTGTAATTCATAAAGCATGAAGTACAAATAAATTAATTAAAGGATATTTGACGTTTATATTTTGCAATTGACTTGATTAAATAATATATAAGTATGGAAAACAAAACATTATAATGGAAGATTCTAAAAATGATTTATCGATTTGTTAAACGATATGGAAATTTGAATGTTTCAATTGATTAACTACCTAAACTCCACTTTGTTGGTAAATATTTTATTTTTTGCTTTGTAATCTCCTCCTTAATTCACCTTGCCCCACTCTGAATTATTTTTTTTAAAAATAGTTAATTAAATAATTGAAATTATATATAAAAAACTTAATAATAACACATGCACCAAGTGCAAAGGTCCATATAGTAAGAAAGAAGACAAAGTAACTTCATCTATATCAACTAAATGTGACAATATTATAGGATCAAGAAATTAATTAAATTATTACAAAAGATAACATCATGACATAAAAGTAATTAATTGAAAAGATTAAAATTAAGTTGGAAATTTTTGTGAGGACTACCAAAGTCCTTGGATTGTCTCTTATACATAATAGTAAAGTAATAAAGTAATATAGATATGAAATAAATATGGAATTAATATAAAATATTTAAATAATCTAGGAAGTAGTTTTTGTTGTAAGATGCTAGATCTTAAAATACCTCTTGACATAATTATAGGCTAGACTATTCTCCTTTATTATATATACTAGTTAAGTGTACGTGCTTCGCATGTGTATATGACGATAATAATAAATATACATAAACAAATAAATTACTATCACTTATACAATAACAATAACAAACCCAGTGTGTTCCCACATAGTGAGGTCTGGGGAGGGTAAGTTGTATGCAGTCCATACCTCTACCTCTAAAGAAGTAGAAAGGTTGTTTTCGATAGACCCCCTGCTCGAGACACGAAATACTAAACAAATTCATAGTAAAGCATGGAACAAGATGGCATAACATAAATACGACACCCACAAGTAATAGTAAACAGAGAAAAGTAAACAGACTCGTAATAAAGCATGAAACAAGGTATCATAACAAGAATAATGCCCTCACCAAGTAATTCTCTACATTAGTGACCCAAACTGACCCTAACCTTCTACCCTAATTCACGTCTTCCAGATCTTCCTATCTAGGGTCAAATTATTATCATTTATATAGAACAATATATTTGATCCGCCTTCAAAAATCCTGCTATTATGAATCGGGTCCATTTAAAGTCACTTAAAGCTAATTTCTTGATAGAGAAAAATTAACCCTTACAAAAATCTCCTATTTCTATCATTCCATACCACCCACGTTAAATCAAGTAAAATCACATTTCATGTCATGCATCTTCTCATCCAAGACTAATAGTTATAAATTATGAAACAAATATATGAACAATGTTTTTAAAAAAATGAAACGTTAAAATATCAATTATTTAATATTATACTTTGAAAGGAAAAATATGTTTTTAGAGTCTTGATGATGACACTAAAACATAAATTGAGAGATTTAAATTATTCGTAGCATTCATCTCTATGAATCTATTTATTATAAATCTATTTATTAGCCTAGTTATCCGCACCCCCCTACAAATGGTATCAAAGCACAGTAATTTAAAAAGTACAGAAGTGAGATATAAGCCAGTTAGATGTTATGATAGAATTAGTTATTTATTAAATTAATTATGAGAAGACCATTTTAAAAATAGAGAAGCTTTTAGAAAAATTAAAGAATCTTTAATTAGTAATTATTCAGAATATATAAGTTTAAATAAAACAAAAGAAAATCCAGAAAGATTAGCCTATCTAATTACATTAATATCTAGTATTGAAGCAAAATTAATAATCCATTTAAAATCTAGAAGAATGAGACACATACCACCTAATTATGATAAAATTAGATTTAGATATCCACCAAGGTATTATAAATATAATTTAAATGAATAAAGAGCAAAAATATAAATAATTAAAACAATTTATCTCTGAAAAACGTAAAGAATTAAAAATAAGAAAAGAAAGATTACATTATAATACATTTGTCGGAGTTAGTAAAAATTCAATTAATACACAAAAAGATGAAATATCAAAATTAGAATCACAAATAGATAGTTTAGAATATATATACCAACATGAACTATTTACAATAAAATGAATAAAGAAGAATTTATAATAGATGAAAAAATATACGAAAATCACGAAGGATTAAAAATAAAAATAATATTTTCTAATCTAGGGAGAAAATACAAGAAAATAGGAGAACATTTATATCTAATGTTAGAAAAAGAAGAATTAAAATTAGAAGATAAATTAACAGCAATGGTAAGAATAGAAAAAGAAAATGAAGAAATAGATAGAAAAAAGGAAATAGGAAAAATTAAACAACAAACTACGGAAGAAATACGAAAAATAGAAGAAACTAAAAATAGTAGAATTGCTGAATTAGAAAAAGAAGTACAAATGTTAAAAGATTTGTACGAACAAAGACAAAAAGAAAAAGAAGAAAAAGATAGAGAACAAAAATTACTAAACGAGATAAATCAATTTAAAGAAAAATTAGAAATAAATAATATAGATATTGAAGAGACAGATAATTATGACTCAGAAGATAGTGAAACATATATAGAAATATTAACAACTATAAAAAATTTAGAAATTAACGAAAAACAAGAAATAATTAATGACGAAAACTTAGAAAATACCAACACAAAAATAAATACTCTTGATAAAAAAGAAGATGAAACCATAATGCCTAATACAACAGAAATAAGAAAACCTATATATTATAAAAATAAATTTAAAAAATATAATAAATATGACAAATGGACACCAAAATAAATAGTTAATAAAAATTATAACTTTTTAGACCTAGACTGTGTAATAGATACAGAAAAAACAGTACAATTATGGATAGGATATATGACAAAACAATTATTAGATAATAATATAAACATAATAGATGCACCAGAATATATAGAAAGAACATTAATAGGATCAGTAAAACTATGGTTTTCAAACTTAACTGAAAATAGTAAGAAAGTATTAAGAGCTAATAAACCTATGGAAGGAACATCATCAACAACAACTAAACTAACACCTATAGAATTATTAAAAAAATATGAAATAGCTATAAAAGATGAATTTGGTAGTATGACAACAATAGAAGAAGAACAAGATGAAGAAAAAGATACAAATCGGAATTTAATGTTAAAATTAACAATATGTAATATGTGTTATATAGACGAATATACTTGCGCATTTAAAGAATATTATTATAAAGGAGCATATAGTATAGAAGAAAGTAAAGAAATAAGAAAATTATATTTTAATAAATTACCCGAACCATTTAGTTCAAAGATAATAAAAAGTTGGGAAGAAGCAAAAATAGTAGATACGTTAGGAGCTAGAATAAAATTCTTACAACAATGGTATAGAAATTTATGTGAAAAATATAGAGAAGAATTAAAAATGGAAAAAACATTAATAAGAAATTTAGCATGTTGCAAAAATAAAATAGCACCCCAATTTGGATGCGAAGAAAGATATTACAAGAAAAGAAAAAGACATAAGAAATACAAGAAATATAAAAAATCAAAATATAAATATAAGAAACCAAGAAAAAAGATATTATGTAAAAAATTATAAAAATAAAAGACCGTATAGAAAGAAAAAGTCTATAAAAGAATGTACATGTTATAATTGTGGAAAGTTAGGACATTTAGCTAGAGATTGTAAATTACCTAAAAATCCAAAAAATAAACAAATATCCGAAATAAAAATAGATAATATGGAATATATGCAAATAGATTATATAGATTATGAATTAGAAAGTGAAGATAGTATATATGAAATTTTAGAAAACGAAACAGCTACTGAAATAGATAGTGAAATAGATGAATCGAATGACTGAAGAAGATATAAAAATAATAACAAAAGAAGAATATTTAAATGAAGAAGGAACAGAACAAAAAATAATATTTGACAGTAATATATTTGATGAAATAAAAGGAAAAGAATTAGATTTAAGTGTAGAAAAAATATTTAAAATACCAACAATAAAAAATATTTTTACTAGGAAAAAAGATGAATACTACGTAGTATGCCAGAAAGAACATGTAATAGACTGTAGATATGCAAAAGGTAAAGCTAGTATACCACTAGTAACAAAAAGAATAATTAACAAAGAAATAAATGATATAAAAAGTAAAGGAGATCCAATAAAATATGTACACCTTGGAGGTACAGAAATATTAATAAAAGCATGTTTTAGAGAAGGAATAGATACACCGATAGAATTATATCTAGCAGATGATAGAATAATAAAACCTATAGAAAAAAGCATAATAACTGCCGTAAGAGGAAATTTAATATACCAAAAATTTAAATTTATAATAAGTGCAAATTATTCAGTAGCAGTAACAGATAAAAATATAGATAAATCACTAGTATTATATTGAAAAATATCAGGAATAGAATTAACCCCAGGAAGTAAAATATTTACAGCAAGATGTAAAAATTTATATGTATTAACAACAAAACATAAAATAACAAGATACAAATAGATAGCCCATTTGAACAAATTGTAAAAACAATAGATTATAATGATTATAGCTATAGAGACATAGATATAGAAGAAAATTTAGAAATAGTAAATGATAGAATAAGTACAACAAAAAGAATAGCTAATGAAAAACCAGAATCATCAAGCTCATCAAAAAGAACAAGTTATGAAACGAATTCAATAAGTAATTTAAATCAATATTATATAACAGGAAAAATAAATGAAAAAGAATATTTAATACTATTAAACACTGGACAAGAAGAAAATTATACAGCAAAATATCTAGTAAAAGATGAAGAAATAAAAATTGATAATGATATATGCCCAGATCTACCAAGAAGTTTAATAAATAGTAAAAATATAGCAGAAAAAGAAATAATAATCGGAATTAGAAAAATAAAAATAGAATTTGAAGTAAAAGAAGAAATGCAAAAAGCAGATATATTATTAGGAATAAAATGGTTAGAACAAGTAAAACCATATAATATAGAACATACACAATTGACCATAACATATAATAGAGAAAAATTATTCTTAAAAAGAGCCTTAACATAAAATGAAGATATATGTATTAATGAAGCTAGTAGTGGAAGGATATTACAGTAGATATTATACGCCTATGATAGATACAGGAGCAGAAGCTAATTTATGTAGATATAATTGCTTACCAGAAGGTAAATGGGATAAATTAAAAATACCAATAGTAGTTAAAGGATTTAATAATGAAAGAAGCTTAATTACTTATAAAGCTAGGAATGTAAAAGCACAAATATGGGATAAGATATTGACAATAGAAGAAATTTATAATTATTTACTAACGTCAAAAGATATACTTTTAGGAATGCCATTTTTAGATAAATTATACCCACACATAATAACTAGAAACGATTGGTGGTTTACAACACCATGTAAACAATAAGTAAGAGCAAAAAGAGTTAATAATAAAATAAGAAAGAAAACTGATTGGATAAAAGGAAGTGAAAAAATTACACAAAAGTTAGAAAATATAAAAAACACTGAAGATACAATAGAATTAGTAGTATTTTCGATAAATAAAACAGAAATAACTATATTTTCAATAAATAAGATAGAAATAGTTAAGAAAAAATTAGAACAATTATATAGTGAAGATCCATTAAAAGGATGGAAAAACATAAAACTACCATAAAAATTGAATTAATAGATAAAAATAGTATAATAACCCAAAAACCATTAATATATAATTTTGACGATTTAAAAGAATTTAAAATGCATATAGATGAATTATTAGAAAAACAATATATACAAAAAAGTAATAGTAAACATAATAGTCCAGCATTTATAGTAAATAAACATAGTGAACAAAAAAGAGGAAAAAGTAGGATGGTTATTGATTATAGAAATTTAAATGCAAAAACTATAACATAATGAAATCGAATATAAATTTGGTTTGCTAACTCATGAAATCTCTAATCCCCATTCTGTTTCATCTACTAACCAACAATGACTTTGTTTAATGCTCCTTTGTCACTATAAATTGTTTGTTATAATAACAAATCAAAATTTTCACTTTATTTTTCTCTCAATAGTTTTTCTTATGCAAATATGATTTTGACAAAAAAGTTTTTACTTGAATTACACCTTAATAAGAAATAAAATAAATATGAATAATAAATAAAACTTAAAACAGAAAAAACATATCTTAAATTCACTCATAATCGGTACAAATTCTCATTCGCACGCTTCACATAAATCTTTCTTCATCTGCACAAATATATTAGAGAATTAATCAAAAATGATTTATTTACGGAGACAAATTTAAATATTTAAGATTATGAAACAAAAATATCTTAAAAACTAAAGGATCTTCAATTCTATTAAATCTAATTTAAACCAACAATAAAAGAATAGAAATTTATTTTGAAGCCCCAAAAAACGTGGAAAAAGATCAAAGAAAAATTGGATTCTATGGGGTTGGAACGTATATATGTCCACCATATATATTTAATTACAATAAAATGTGATACTTTACATATATTTTAGGACTATTATTTTTTTATCATATGTTTTAGGACTCATATATAATTTTAAATTTATATATTTTAAATAGTTTAGGATTCTTATTTCTTTCCATATATTTATTTTAGCAGGATTCTTCCCATATACTTTAGGAGTCCTTAATTTAATAATATAATAATTAGAAAAAAAAATGAATAGACAATTTTGTCTATTTTTAAGTGTTTTAATGAAGGGCAAAAAGTTCAAATCACTTTTTAAAGGGCATTCACACTTTTATTTAATTACAATAAAATGTGATACTTTACGTATATTTTAGGACTGTTAATTTTTTTTTTCATATGTTTTAGGACGCATATATAATTTTAAATTTATATATTTTAAATAGTTTAGGATTCTTATTTCTTTCCATATATTTATTTTAGTTGGATTCTTCCCATATACTCTAAGAGTCCTTAATTTAATAATATAATAATTAGGGCAAAAAAGGTGTAAAGATAATTTTGTCTATTGTTAAGTGTTTTAGTGAAGGGCAAAAAGTTCAAATCACCTTTTTAAGGGCCTTCACACTTTTAATATACTATACATATAGATATAGATATAGCTAGATTATAGATATAGATTATAGATTATAGATAGATTCTTTCCGTTTTGATTTATGTAAAACTATTGATTAGGCATGAAATTTAAGAGTAAAATAAAGAATTTCGAAATTTATGATTTCAAAAAGTCATTGATATTTGTTTAACCTTAAATAATATCAATAAAGATAAAATGAAAAGTTTAAGATCGAATCATCATTTAGCTTATAAAATGTCATTTTTTAATACTGACTAGAAAGGGAAACAATCACAAAAATTAGAAAAGATGTAGTATAATTTTATGCCATAAATAAATATTGCATTCTAATTTGTGGAGAGAATGATTTTGTTGTTCACTTAGAATTTTTTAAAACATTCATGATTTTTTATAATCTATTTTCATTTTTACATATAAGGGATTTATATGTTTACACATAAAGAAATATTTATTTTTGTAGATAAAGAGAACTGAAAAAGTTTTTTCTATTCATTTCATAACTGATTAGGAAGTTTTAACTCTAACTTTTGTATGACTAGTATATATATGAACCAAACAACTCCAAATGTTTTTTCATACTATTGTCATGTATAAGTATCACGGGCAATTTAGTTAAAAGTGATAAAAGAGTTTTAAAATGAGCTGTGGGTGGCTCAAGTTTTAATAATTAAGTACATGTGACAATTACTTTATTATGAATTAAGAAATCTAAAGAAGTTTGAGAATAGACAACAAGTTTCTTAACTTACACTTTGATCCAAATGTAAAACCTAATGTAATAGGAAACAGAGGAAAAAA
This sequence comes from Capsicum baccatum var. pendulum, assembly GCA_030864225.1. Lineage (NCBI taxonomy): Eukaryota > Viridiplantae > Streptophyta > Magnoliopsida > Solanales > Solanaceae > Capsicum > Capsicum baccatum. The sequence continues at coordinate 128,124,713 of CM061556.1, forward strand.
ACATGTGTTTCTCTCTCTTCTCATTCATTGTTGTTTTATCTCTCTCTTTGCGATTTTTGTTAGTCATTATTTATGCTTCTTTATTCATTATCTTCTGCTTCATTACCATTTTCTTCTTCATTATCATCATTATATTCTTGTTATTGACCATTGTTGTTGTTGTTGTTGTTGTTGTTGTTACCGCTACTGTTGCTACTTGACCAATTCTTCAGGACAAATTTTGTTTCGTACATCAATTTGGCATTACTTCATAGGTGACTTTGTTAAGTATAATTATGATTTTTAGTTGAATTTATCATCTGGGTACATTGCTATTGCTGTTTTTCAAAAATGGATAGAACCTGAACATAAATCAAATATAAGAGCCATTTGTTACAACGGAAGACTCATTTATTGGATTCATGTTTATGGTTCTATAGTGTTGTAACATGAATCAAACAGATGGGTTATCTATTGCAACAGAGGGGTTATTTGTTGCAATAGAGGAGTCATCTGTTGAACTAGATTACTCACCAATTACAACAGGACCTGATGTTGATTCCAACAAATACGTTATCTGTCTGTTAGAATCAGCTTCAAAGGTCTTTAGTACTGTACCATCTATCCTAATAGGCGAGTCATCTATTGTAATAGATGGATACATTGTTGCAATAAATGATTCACCTATTCCAACAGATTACTCATTTGTTGAAGTTAACTTTAGGTTTTATAGTACCGTAACACGAAATAGGAGTCATCTGTTGCAATCGATAACTGACTTGTTGTAACATATTATTCACCTATTGCAACAGATTATTAGTCTGTTGTAGTTCATGTTATAGTACTATAAAATCACTTTAATTTTATTATTGTCATTGTTGACACCCAATCTTTGCTCTCCGTGCTAAAAATTAATGTCTTCAAGCTACCTGATTGTTAAAGGGCACAAAATATAATTTTCACAATTGTTAACAAATTATTGATAATCATCCTTACTTTAAATTTTATCAATTTACTGACACAATTTTTACTTTTCATAATATTAGGATTTTAACATTTTACAATCATCTGCACACGTACACGGTATGACATCACATTTTTACTTTATTTTAAAATTAATTACATTTTTTGAAATTTAATATTCTTTACATTTTTTTGGTAATTACATATCTACACCTACATTTTGTACAGTTATTATAGCCCGCAAACACTGAGGCAGCTCAGTTATTTTAAACACAGTACAATAGTTCAGTGTCTTATCACATTTGACAAGGACCACATAATAATGTCTTGTCACATCTGACAATGACCACTCAATGATGTCTTGTCACATCCGACAATGACTATTCAATGACACTGTTCTTTGGACAATAACTTCGTCTATTGGTCAAAAGGATGAAAATCCTTTGGTTAATAACTTAAGGACCAAAGAGTGCCTTAATATAAAAAGACAGGACACCCCTTTATCCATTAGATAATAAGAGGTGCCAATTTTTATTATATACAGTGGGTGGTGGAACACAAAAAATATACACCTATTTTATTATTCTTTATCTTTACATAAAAAATAAACACCCATATTTTTCTCCTACACACAAATACATACACACAAATACATACACACAAAATATACAAAACAGATACCCAAAATTAGATTCCTCTCCATCTACCCTTATTGTCACATATTTCCACTGCTCGTTCTTCGACAAAGCTCTGCCGGAGCACACCAACACCGCCCGCCAAATGCTTTTTTCTGTCATATTTTCCTTCTCACTGATCTTCCATCATCAGAGTTAAATGTTGGACGATCGGAATTTCTTCCTCCTCTGCGCTTCATCGCTGGCTCACCGGAGGTGATGACCGACGAGCATCCAGCCACTAGACAACGACCAGTGCTGCCATTCCCTTTCTCCTCTCTCTATCACCACTGCCATACCATGGCAGGCCAAATCTGAATGGATTTTGATTATCCAGCGTTGCTCCGGCGAACGCCATTGTGCCGCTGCCACCATTATCTCGATGTTGTCTCTGTTTTTCTTAATATTTTACTGTCTCTATTTTCGATATTGTCTCTGTTTTCCTTAATATTATGTTGCCATCCCATAACAAAATATGGATTTTAATTTCTCAATTTTACTTATTTATATCAAAATAAATACATGGCTGATGAAGAAATTCTCTGTCAATTTTTGAGGCCTCCGCAAATAAAAGACGGATATTACATATAAAAATACGTAACAAAATAAGTATTATGGGCGACGATGCAATCCTTACAACATCAAGACAACACAAAGGATTTTACGATTCTTATATTTGCAAAGTGATTTAGGATGACTGATAAATCGAGCAACCACTTCGTAACCATGACGTATCTAAAAACATGATTGGAGTCCACACTTTAACGAAACAAAAATCTATTTTTATGTATATGTGTATACATACATGCACACATCGTTTCTAGATTATTTTTCTTTGTTATTAATGTTTTTGTACAGGTTTTCAAAAATACTTGTCGAAAATGACATTCAAAAAGAGAATTTTATATTTGTATTTTTTCTTATAATTGTACACATTAAACATAGTAAAAACTTTACTTTTTGGGGTGTCAGAGGGGAATATTCTTTACGTACATAAAACTCATTTAGGAAAAATTTAGTCCATTAATAATTACACACAAGAATTGAGTTAATCAATTAATCCACAGATTTATATTATAGACATTATGTAGCCTTTTCGCCTCAAACAAGTCTTTAATTTTCTCTGTAATTTTAATTAAGTAAACATATTATTTGTAAATACTTTTTCTTTTTATATCACATCAAAGATATTTTTCTTTTCATACATTACAAAATATTTTTCTTTTTACATGTATTTTATACATTTTACACATGCCTTTTATAACAATAGATTAATACTTAATATACATACATCCCTTAAATTAATTTTACTTATATTTTACAAAAAAAATAATTTCTTACCTCCTCCCTCTTTAGTAAATTTAGTCTAGCTGGATACCATATTTGTGGATCCTAAAGGGTGCCTAACCCCTTCTCTTTGATATAATTTGAGCCCTTACCTGGAATCTAAATTGGTTTTGCAAACAAAAACATAAACAACAATGTTAATAAATAAATAAGTTTTCTTATTTTCTCTAAAAATTAGGTGGAGACTCTGTACACAATTTTAATTCTTTTAGAGTCCTTAAGTTGTGCTTGTTTAATCCTGAAAAAAATATGGCATGACAGAATGATGACTTCGCGGGGAATAACAAAAAGTTCTAACCATGATAGACTCAATTTCTCAATTGAGGAAGGTATCTTTACATTTTTGCATATGATTAAATTCTTTGATTCTTTACCTGTTCCACACTGCAAATTGTGTGTATTTGCTTATAAATTCTTTACATTACTTACATAAGTTAGTTTTGTTGTCTTATTAATTCCTTTATTCATTACTTGTTCAATACGCTATACTTGTATATTGTGAAAAATGCTACACATTATTTTTTTTACTTCATTTAATCATAAATAACAATTCCATCGAGTTTTTGGCCATACAATTCACACACCTTGGTTTACGCAGAGGTGTCTTACACTTCCCCAAACTTTATTTGAATTTCATAGTTTCAAAAGTGGCACATTTAGGTTAGTGTGCCTTTCCACAATTATTCAGTCCCTACTCTCAACCATTTATGAAAATTCCTATTCTAGAAATAGATCATGCCATATTCAAATTCACAAATAGGTTTGAACTAAATTTTGACCTGATTCTTGTCCTGACAAGATACGTAGACAACCCTATATTAGGGTTTGATCTCTTTCCTATTCAGAATAATTTCTCCAGTATTCAAACTGGGATAATTTTTTGAAATAGTTCAAAGACACTCTCCAAAGGTCTTCAAAGAGCGCAAATAAATAACATCTCAGAATTCAAAAATCTCAATTATGTTAGCTCCTAAATGGCCTACCTCCAAATCCTCACCCGAGTTCGGTTCAAGAACACCTAGCTTCTTTTTTTAAATTTCATAAACTATTAAATTATGGCGTATCGATCCTCACTTTAAAAATCAAGGGTTTAACATTTTTCAATCATAACAATCCTGTCAACTACGTCAAAATAAATCATAACTTCTTCAATATCTAACCTTCCCAATTTTGTCGACATATTGAAGTAGTTTCACAACTCTCATCATGCTTGACATCCATCCTCTCGATCGTCTGATCGAAATAATTTTGATGTTACAAGAAGTTCCTTTCTGATAATCTTTAACATTATTTTCAAGGATGACCACCAATTTTTTACAATCACACATGTCACATATAAATTCACAAATCTTCATGAACTATGCAGACCTGGTTCTTCTTTTAACACAATACATAGGCAACCTTTGTATAGGTTTGATTTCATTCTTTTCTAAATAAATACAACAACAACAACAACACAACATACCCACTGTATTCCCGCATAGTGGGGTCTGGGGAGGGTAGGGTGTATATAGACCATACCACTACCTCAAATGAAGTAGAGAGGCTATTTTCAATAGACCCTCAACTTAAGACTGATAGCAGTATAACAAACACAAATCATAAATACATATAAACTAGTACAGTCTGCAAAATAATAATATAGCCACAAGATAATACTAAACCACGAACAAGAAACTTCAGACTCAAATAAAGAACGCTCTCCTATTATTACCGACGCACTCTCACCCCTACCCCTCTACCCTAATCTGCGCTCTTCACACCTTTATATTGAGGGTTATGTTTTTAATAAGATGTAACTACTCTATATCATGCCTAATAATCTCTCTCCAATATTTCTTTGGCCTACCTCTATCCTTCCTAAAACAATCCATATTCAGTGTCTCACACCTCCATACTGGAGCTTCAGAGCTCCTTGTGATGCCCCATAAAAATTTTTCGTTAAGATCTCGGACAAAAATGTATTGAATTCTGTTCTTTATCATGATTAATAATTTTTGTGTGTGGAATTTCTAGATATGAAACCTGTCATCGTGTAGAGCATCGAATAATGTTTCCAATTATATGTGGATCATCCAAAACGGACACTCGAGCGATGAGTTATGATCATTCCGATCTAACCGTGAATAGTGGTGAATAGTAAATGTCCAGGAAAAAATACTGAGGCCAGGTGCATTTTAGGGTCAATTTCAAATGATCATAACTCCTTGTACATAATGATCTGGGTGAGATACTATATATCAACAGAAGGATTTGAAAGTCCTCTTTCCAATGAAATTAGTTTTATCCAATTTGGCCATCGGAGCAAAATGTTTTGGTCGATCTACTTCAGCCTATCAAAATAGTCCACCAAAGGACAGATTTGATATTATTTGATTTTTAAGGGTATTTTGGTCATTCTTACTCCAATCCATTCGGATAAACCATGGATTTAAGTCCATTAAGAGCATTGAATAGCTCATTTTTCTCCAAAATTTCCTAAGGCTCAAACCCCAACCCTACTACTCCAAATTTTATCCTTCTATATCTCTTGATTGAACCATAGAAATTTCAAATTGATTTGGGATTCGAGTTGATCATGTTAAGGGCTTCGAGAAGCACCCTTTATTTTCGTGAATAAAGTTCCAGAGTCGGAAGTTCATATTCATCTTCCATTTTTAGGTATGTGGGGATTTGAACAAGATTATCCTTTCAATCTTGTGCTCGGTATTTTTGTTGAATTACATTGACATGAGATTTTACATGTTTTACCATGAATTGGAAATATGGTTTTATATCTTATATTATTGTCCATGAGCTATGGGATTATGTTATCCAATATGTGTATGATGTTGAGATGAAATTATGTCCAAAAAGTATTTGATTATGAGAGTATGATGATTTAATTTGTTAAGTCTTGATTTGTACTATCATTCTACTATTTCCTTATTATGAATTTATAATTGATACAGGAAATTCTATATCCCTACTATGGGTTGATGTCTCAAGTACCTTTAAATGAAAGTTGGATGGAAAATTAAGAAATGTTGATAGTAAAGTTGTAATGATTCTTGATATTTTTTGGATGGTTTTGATGAGTTTAATTGTTGAAAATATTATGTATTGAGTCTTCATATCCTTGTCCAAATGTCGAGTCGGTTATGGTTAAACGCATTGATACCTTGTTGATGTTGAAGAAGATTAAAATGTTTTGAGCTAAAATGTATTGAGTTAGGAATTCACAAATTGATATGATTTGATAAATGAGAAAGAGATTTGATTTGGTCTTTTTGATAGACCCTTGTGATGTTGTGGTGGATTTTCTAATGTGTTCTAAGCTTGTCGGGGAGTAGTACTTAGCATCAAGAGGGAAATGTGGAATTTCCCCAAACCTATGTGCCACCGTAGGGTTATTTGATGATGATATTATTAGCCAGACAACCCGATTGTAATTATTGCAGTTTTAAGGTCGTATCCTGGGCAAAAAGTATGACACTCCCGCCAATGAGGGTTTCAAACGTTGGTATTCCACGTAGCTCACATGGGATTTTCGGTTATAAAAAACTCCTTTGTCTATAAGAGACATGTTTATTGAAATACCGAGTCACTCCGAGTTTTGATGTGGTAAGTTAAGTTGCCTATGATGATCTATAATGATTTATGAGTTTTTTCTCCTATATTTCCTATCTAATATATTATGAGTTGCATGATTCAATGTCACTCAAGACAGGTGTGTCATTATGGTCCATATGTACATTTTTACAAAATTTATGATATTGTTTATATTTTACATGTGCCCCCACATTCTCTATACGTATCTTGTGCTGACCTACATATTTCTCTATGGGCTACATTCTTACCATGATGTAGGTTCAGGTACTTAGTCGCAGCTGCGATAGTGATATCCGAGTGCCGCATCTACGTTCTTTCAGTGGTGAGTCCTCATGGTTCGAGGATCAAGTTGCTAGTTTTGGTGTTGTTGTTTTGTGATCTCTTTGGTCTATTGAGTCAATTGGGAGTTTGTCCCAATGGCTCATTGATTTTGCTGTATAGAGGCTATGTCAAACTAGTGTATTGTTGGGTTGGTTTGTGTATAGACATTCTATATATGTACAGTCAAACGATATTTTGTGTCATGTGCGATGTGATATGATATATACTTATATATATTCCTTCGCATAGCGTGTATGTTATTGTGTTGGAACCCAAGGGTAGTGTTTTGGCTTAAAGGGTTAGCTTGAGGCTACGTGTAGCCTTGGGCATCGTGTGGCATATCAAGATGATATTTCAGGGCGTTAAAAACTTGGTATCAGAGCCTAAGGTTGTAAAGAGTCCTAGGGAGTCTGACAAACCATATTACGTAGAGTCTTGAGCATTGGTGTGTAGCGCGCCACACCTATGATCAAGAGGCTGCGGGGCGTTCTAGGAAAAGTCATTTCTTTCTTTCTACAAAAGTCTATCATGCTTACAACTATTTCCTTCCATTATTAATTTGTACGTTCTTATGACAAAAAATGCTTTTACATCGAGCTTGCAGAAACAACAACCAACCTCAGCCCATTGATTCATTACATGAGACGGTATCCCATGCCAAATTTTGGGCAGCTTTTCAGATGCTAGCCCAGGCAGTTACCGCCAATACTCAAGCCAACGCTCCACCTCCGTAGGAAAATAATTTGGTAGCAACATGAATTCATGACTTTATATGGATGAATTCACTAGAATTTCATGGGTCGAGAGCAGGTGAGGACCCGCAGATGTATGTTGATGAAATGAATAAAATTACACAGATTATGCACATGACCGAGGAAGAAAGTGTGGAGCTGGCTTCTTATCAGTTGAAGGATGTGGCCTATGACTGGGTGTAGATGTGGAATAAGGGTAGAAAGGAAGATACCGCTCCGGTGACTTGGCAATTATTCCAAGATGCTTTCTTGGATAGATTCTTTCCTCTTCAGTTACGGGAACCTAAGATAGAGGAGTTTATGAATTTGAGACAAGGCTCCATGTCGGTTAAGGAGTATTGTCTTAAGTTTAATCAGCTATCAAAGTATGCTCCTAATATGATGGCTGACTCGAGGACTAGTATGAACAAGTTTCTAACTGAGGTGTCGAGTTATATGGTAAAGAATATAGATCTGCTATGATCAATAGAGAGATTGATCTTCCTAGGTTAATGATTCACGCCCAATAGATTGAGTCAGATAAGATAAAGAAAAGAGATAGAGTAAGAGGGATTAAGAGAGTCATATCGGAGCAACAAAGGTCTGGTTAGACTAGATTCTCTGGAGGGAGTCGCCCTCAGTTTCAGAGACAACCATTTATACCTGCGCCTTCCTCAGCTAGTGCTCCCGTATATCGAGGCAGGTAGGAGCTCGAGAATAGGTCGGTACCTTCTAGGTCTCAGGACAGTGTAAGCAATCGACCTCATCCTTCTTCGTGTGCTAAGTGTGGTAAAGACCATTTTGGGGAGTGTTATATAGGGCAGCAGGGTTGTTTTGGTTGTGGCAAGTTTGGCCATATACTTAGAGAATGCCCGTATGCTAGACAGTGGAGTCGTTATGCCCGTCCCCAGAGTCAGGCACCTAGTGCCCCGCCTCCAGCAGCCCATCCAGTTCCTCCTCAGGCTGCTTCATCTAGTACTGCTGGCGGTCAATACCAGAATCATTTCTATGCTGTACCACCTCGTCAGGAGCAGGAGGACTCTCCCGATATTGTCACTGGTATGCTCCATGTTTTCTATTTTGATATCTATATGTTGATGGACCTCGGCTCGAGTTTTTTTTATGTGACGCCTTTGGTTGCTATAAATTTTAAAATGGATCCTAAACTAATTTCTGAGCCTGTTTTGGTTTCTACTCCGGTAGAAGAGTCTGTCATTGCTAAGCATGTGTATAAGAAATGTCCCATTATTGTCTTTCATCGGGTTATGTATGCTGATTTGATTGAGCTAGATATGGTTGACTTTGATATCATTCTGGGTATGGATTGGCTTTACTTATGCTGTGCGTCCATTGATTGTCGTGCCCGTATGGTCAAGTTTTAGTTTCTTGATGAACCTATCCTCAAATGGTCCAGGAGTTTTGTGATTCCTATGGGTCATTTCATATCATATCTCAAAGCTAGGAAGTTGATTTCCAAGGGTTGCATCCACCATTTGGTTTGACTTAAAGACACTAAGTCTGAAACCCCGACCATTCAGTCAATTAATGTTGTTAATTAGTTTCTTGATATCTTTCCGGAAGATCTCCCTGGATACCTCTTGATAGAGAGATAGAGTTTGGGATTGATCTTCTTCCTAATACTCAACCTATTTCCATTCCTCCATATCGCATGGCTCCCATGAAACTTAAAGAGTTAAAGGAGCAATTGAAAGATCTCTTAGACAAAAGCTTTATCAGACCTAGTTTGTCTCCATAGGGAGAAAGATAGTTCTTTGCAGATGTGTATTGATTACTGGTAGCTTAATAGGGTTACTATCGAGAATAAATATCCGTTTCCTTGAATTGATGATTTATTTGATCAATTGCAAGGTGCGAGCTACTTTTCGAAGATAGACCTCAGATCCGGTTATCACCAACTTAAGGTTAGGGAATGTGATATCCCCAAGACAACCTTCCGAACCTGTTATGGTCATTTTGAATTTCTAGTGATGTCTTTTGGGTTAACTAATGCTCCAGTGGCTTTCATAGATCTTATGAACCGTGTATTCTGTCTATATCTGGATTTATTTGTAATACTGTTCCTTGATGATATTCTTATTTACTCCCGAAGTGAGAGTGATCATGCGGATCATCTCCAAATCGTGTTGGAAACTCTTTGAACTTATCGGTTGTATGCTAAGTTCAGTAAGTGTGAGTTTTGGCTAAACTCTGTAGTCTTCTTGGGTCATGTTGTTTCTTCTGAAGGTATTAGAGCTGATCCTCAAAAGATAGAGGCTATAAAGAGTTGGCCTAGACCTATTTCTCCTTTTGATATCTGAAGTTTCTTAGGTCTAGCTAGTTATTATCATCGTTTTGTTGAAGGGTTTTCATCTATTGCATCTCCTATGACCCATTTGACCCCCCAAAAGTGAAGTTCCTGTGGTCTGAATCTTGTGAGAAGAGTTTTCAGGAGTTGAAGACTCGACTCACTTCAGCCCCTGTGTTGACTTTGCCTGACGGTGTTGATGGTTTTGTGGTGTAGTGCGATGCTTCCAGAGTCGGTTTGGGTTATGTATTGATGCAAAAGGGCAAGGTTATAGCTTATACTTCCAGGCAGCTAAAACCTCACGAAAAAAATTATCCTACCCATGACCTTGAATTAGCTGCCGTGGTTTTTTCTTTGAAAATCTGGAGACATTATTTGTATGGTGTCCATGTCGACGTATTCATGGACCATAAGAGCTTGCAGTATGTATTCACCCAAAAGGAGTTGAATCTTAGGCAGAGACGATGGTTAGAACTGTTGAAAGATTATGATATGAGCGTGCTATATGATTCGGGAAAGGCCAATGTAGTAGCAAATGCCCTTAGTCAGAAGTGCATGGGTAGCATAGCATATGTGGAGATTGGTAAGAAAGAGTTGGCTCATGAGGTACATCGTTTGGCTAGATTAGGGGTTAGGTTGTTTGGTGATGCTGATGGTAGTATAGGAGTGCAAAGCGGTTCTGAATCCTCTTTAGTTTCGGAAATGAAGGAGAAGCAAGACAGGGATCCTATCTTGGTCAGGTTAAAAGAGTTAGTTAAAGACCAAAAGGTGGAGGTTTTCTCCCAAGGGGGAGATGGCATTTTGAGACTCCGGGAAAGATTATGTGTTCCTGATGTTGATAACTTGAAGCAGAGGATTATGGAGAAAGCGCATGGTACGCGATACTCCATCCATCCTGGTGCTACCAAGATGTACCATGATTTGCGGGAAATATATTGGTGGAACGGTATGAAGAGGAACATAGCAGAATTTATGGCGTAGTGTTTCATGTGTCAACAGGTTAAAATAGAGCATCAAAGGCCCAGTGGCGTGATGCAAGAGTTTAGCATTCCCACTTGGAAGTGCGAAGAAGTGAACATGGACATCATAGTTGGTTTCCTCCTTCTCGTCGCCATCATGATTCAATTTGGGTTGTCGTAGATCGGCTGCCGAAATCAACTCATTTCTTGCCTGTGCATTCATCGTATACAACTGAAGATTATGCTAGAATATATATTCAGGAACTCATCAGACTTCATAGAATCCCTTTGGCTATTATTTCTGACAGAGGTACTCAGTTTACCTCTCAGTTTTGGAAATCTTTCCAGAAGGGTCTCGGTACCCAAATTCGTTTAAGTTTTGCTTTCTATCCGCAAATAGATGGTCAGGCCGAGCGGACCATTCAGACTTTAGAAGATATGTTGAGGGCTTGTGTGCTTGATTTTAAAGTTAGTTGGGATGAGCACTTAGCATTAATCGAGTTTTCTTACAATAATAGTTTTCATGCTACTATTGGAATTGCCCCGTTTGAAGCTTTGTATGGTAGAAGTTGTAGATCACCCATTGGTTGGTTTGAAGTTGGTGAGGCTGCCGCAACTGGACTGGATGCGGTGTTTGAGGTCATGGAGAGGTTAAGTTAATTCGGAAAAGGTTGAAAACCGCCCAAAGTTGTCAAAAATCATACGCAGATGTAAGGAGAAAAGACCTTGAATTTGATGTTGGTGATTTAGTTTACTTGAAAGTTTTACCCATGAAAGGGGTGAAGAGATTTGGGAAGAAAGGGAAACTACTTCCCTGTTACATTGGTCCCTATAAGATTGTGGATCACATTGGGAAGGTAGCGTATAAGGTTGAATTGCCCGCAGAGTTATGTAACGTCCATCCGGTTTTCCATGTTTCTATGCTTAAGATGTCTATTGGTGATTCTGTTGTGATTAATCCTTCCGAAAGCTCGGGTATTCAAGATAGTCTTTCATATGAAGATATTCCGATTGAGATTTTTGACTTTCAAGTTCGTAGGCTAAGAAACAAGGAAGTTCCTTTGGTTAAAGTGCTTTGGTGAAATCAATCGTGGAGAATGCTACTTGGGAAGCTGAAGCGGATATGCACGCTAAATATCCCCACCTCTTTCCTACGAATCCTAAGCATGTCAAAGGTATCGTTCTCTTTTGATTTAATCCTTATTGCTATGTTTATCTTGGCTTGTGTGTTTTCTACGATATCCAGAAAAATCTAGAATGGAGTATATGCTTGGGCAAGATGATTTTTCTATATATACTCATTTTCATAGTATTCTTGACCTACCTATCAATATTCGAGGATGAATGTTTCCAATGGGGAGATGATGTGATGCCCCGGAAAAATTTTTCGTTAAGATCTCGGACAAAAATATGTTGAATTCTATTTTTTATCGTGATTAATAATTTTTCTTTGTGGAATTTCTTGATATGCGACCCGTCATCGTATAGATCATCAAATAAACTATCCAACGATATGTGGATCATCCAGAACGGACACTCGAGCGATGAGTTATGATCATTCCGATCTAATCGTGAATAGTGGTGAACAGTAAATGTGCAGGAAAAAATACTGAGATCAGGTGAATTTTAGGGTCAACTTCAAACGATCATAACTCCTTGTACATAATGATCTGGGTGAGATACTATATATCAACAGAAAGCTCTGAAAGTTCTCTTTCCAATGAAATTTATTTCATCTAATTTTTCCATCGAAATAAAAAGTTATGGTTGATCTAAGTCAGCCTATCAAAATAGTCCACCAAAGGACAGATTTGATATTATTTGATTTTTAAGGGTATTTTGGTCATTCCCACTCCAATCCATCTGAGTAAACCATGGATTTAAGTCCATTAAGAGCATTCAATAGCTTATTTTTCTCCAAAATTTCCTTAGGCTCAAACCCCAACCCTACTACTCCAAATTTCATCCTTCTATGTCTCTTGATTGAACCATAGAAATTTCAAATTGATTTGGGATTCGAGTTGATCATGTTAAGGGCTTCGAGAAGCACCCTTTATTTTCGTGAATAAAGTTCCAGAGTCGGAAGTTCATATTCATCTTCCATTTTTAGGTATGTGGGGCTTTGAACAAGATTATCCTTACGATTTTGTGCCCGATATTTTTGTTGAATTACATTGACATGAGATTTTACATGTTTTATCATGAATTGGAAACATGGTTTTATATCTTATATTATTTCACATGAGCTATGAGATTATGTCATCCGATATTTGTATGATGTTGAGATGGAATTATGTCAAAAAAATATTTGATTATGAGAGTATGATGATTTAATTTGTTAAGCCTTGATTTGTACTATCATTCCACTATTTCCTTATTATGAATTTATAATTGATACAGGAAATTCTATATCCCTACTATGGGTTGATGTCTCAAGTACCTTTAAATGAGAGTTGGATGGCAAATTGAGAAATGTTAATATTGAAGTTGCAATGAGTCTTGGTATTTTTCAGATGGTTTTGATGAGTTGAATTGTTGAAAATATTATGTATTAAGTCTTCATATCCTTGTTCAAATGTCGAGTCGGTTATGGTTAAACGCATTGATACCTTGTTGATGTTGAGGAAGATTAAAATGTTTTAAGCTAAAATGTGTTGAGTTTGGAATCCACAAATTAATATGATTTGATAAATGAGAAAGTGATTTAATTTGGTCTTTATGATAGACCCTTGTGATGTTGTGGTGGATTTCCTAACGTGTTCTGAGCTTGTCGGGGATTAGTACTTAGAACCGAGAGGGAAATTTGGTATTTCCCTAAACCTATGTGCCACCGTAGGGTTGTTTGATGATGATATTATTGGCCAGAGAGTCCGATTGTGATTATTGCAGTTTTAAGGACGTACTCCTTGGCAAAAAGTATGAAGCTCCCACCAACGGGGGTTTCAAATGTTTGTATTCCACATAGCTCTCGTGGGCTTTTCGGTTATATGAAACTCCCCTGTCCATAAGAGTCATGTTTATTGAAATACCAAGTCACTCCGAGTTTTGATGTGGTAAGTCAAGTTTCCTATGATGATCTATAATGATTTATGAGGGTTTTCTCCTACATTTCCTATCTAAGATGTTATGAGTTTCATGATTCAATGTCACTCAAGCCAGGTGTGTCACTGTGGTCTGTATGTACATTTTTACAAAATTTATGATATTATTTATATTTTGCATGCACCCCCACATACTCAGTACGTAACTTATGCTGAGCCACAATTTCTCTATGGGTTACATTCTTACCATGATGTAGGTTGAGGTATTCAGCCGCAGCCGCGATAGTGATATTCGAGTGCCGCATCTATGTTCCTTCAGTGGTGATTCCTCATGGTTCGAGGACCAAGTTGCTAGTTTTGGGGCTGTTATTTTGTGATCCCTTTGGTCTGTTGAGTCAGTTGGGGGTTTGTCCCAATAGCTCGTTGATTTTGCTGTATAGATGCTATGTCAGACTAGTGTATTGTTGGGTTGGTTTGTGTATAGACATTCCATATATGTACAGTCTAACAATATTCCATGCCATGTGCGATGTGATATAATATGTACTTATATATATATATCCTTAGAGTAGCGTGTATGTTGTTGTGTTGGAACCCAAGGGTAGTATTTTGGCTTAAAGGGTTAGCTTGAGGCTAAGTGTAGCCTTGGGCACCGTGTGGCATCTCAGGATGATAATTCAGGGCATTACACTGCTCTTCATCACATTCCCAAACAAACGTAACCCTACTTCTCGCATCTTGTCCTCCACCGAAGACACTCTCACCTTTTCGCAAATAATCTCATTCCTTACTCTATCTTTCTTGGTATGGCCACACGTCCAATGAAACATACTCATCTATTCCACCTCCAACTTTTGGATGTGGGAGTTCTTAATTGGCCAACACTCTGCTCCATACAACATAGCCGGTTGGACTGCCTCTTTGTAGAACTTTCCTTTAAGCTTCGGGGGCACCTTCTTATCATATAAAACTCCCGAAGAGAGCCTCCATTTCAACCACCCAACCCTAATACTATGCGTGATATCCTCATCAATCTCACCATTTCCCTGAATCATAGACCCCAGATACTTGAAACTCTCCTTCTTCTGAATGGCCTGAAAGTTAAGCTTCACAACCACATCAGCCTCCTGTGACACTTCACTAAACTTATACTCTAAGTACTCTATTGGTCCTACTTAACCCAAATATTTTAGACTCAAGTATCCAAATCTCTAAATTATCATTAATTCCTCCCCGTGTCTCATCAATAAGTACCACATCATCAACAAATAACATACACCAAGGCACCTCTCCATGACCAAGGCAAATAAAAAAGGGCTAAGATTTGATCCCTGATGCAACCCTATTAAAACTAGAAAGTGCTCCGAATCTCCACCTACTATCTTTATCCGAGTCTTCGCGCTATCATACATACCCTGAATCGACCTAGTGTATGCTATGGGTACCCCTCTCGCCTCCAAGCACCTCCATAGAATCTCCTTGGTAACTTTGTCATAAGCCTTCTTAAGATCAATAAACACTATGTGCAAGTCCCTCCTCTCTCAAGATTGCTCCACTAATATCCTTATAAGGTGATTGGCCTTAGTAGTTGAATGGCTTGGCATGAAATTGAACTAATTCTCAGAGAAATTTTGACTTAGATAGTACCAACATAGTTAGGAGTGTGCATGACAAAAAACAAATTAGTATGATGAAAAGGACCAACTTTATGGTAAATCATAGATTTTTTTGATACCTTTTAATCACACCCGAGTAACACTCGAAAAATTCTCTTGCATACATATAAGACAAAATCGAAGCCTACCTTATTGTTTCAAGTGTATTATGTGGCAAGCTTTAGATTAGTTCATTGAATTGCATTGTTGATCTAGAACTTGGCCTCAATATCTGTTGAGGCAAAATTCTGAGTTACACTTAGTTTGGAAAAGGATTGTAGGCCTTCCTTGATCCGATTGTACATTCCACAACTCATCAAATAAATTAATCCCTAGAATTTTTCCCTTTGAGCCTAAAACCTTTTATTTGGATAACCACATCTGAGCCTATACCTTTTGAGTGCTTATATGCACTATCTCTCTCTTGGCCCATCTCCTTGAACATGCTAAATACGTGCAAATTGTGGACAAAGATTCAAGATCAAAGCTGTCAAAGGCAAATGATATATGGTCCTAGAAGAGAAAAGACGAAAAAAGGACTTCAAAAAATAAGGAGAAAAAATCCCCACAAAAAAAGAAGATAAAACTCCACAAAGGTAGAGAATCATAAAAAAAGAAATACATTTATTGAAAAAAGGGAAAACTCCAACACAATATTCAAAATAAGTCAAAGAAAATAAAAAATAAGTGACAATGAAGCATAACAAAGATCAAGTGTCAAAGTACAACAAATGTCAAAAGCACAGATACAATGCAATGCTAATTGAGAAATTAGTCACTTTTATCCCAAATATCATTCTACCCATCTCTAAGACTATATTACAAGCTGATAATAAGTATTAGAAGATATTATTCCAAGTGTTCTCTCATTAGTGGATACTTACATGAAGGTCAAGCCTATGATATCACAATTGCATTCATTAAACTTCTTTTTGGGTGTGAGTATATATCTCCGAAGGTCTCTAAGTTTAAAAGAAAAATACTCAAATAGATGTGAAAACGATACATTCTTTCTAGAAAGGAAACTTGAAACATGAGAATAGGAACAGTTCAAAATCTTTGTTTGAAGCAAGATGAATAAATATTGCTGATGCTTAGGTATGTCTGATGTACCACTTGAACTATAGACATTACCATAAGGTTGATTGTTAATTTGGAAAGATATGGGGAAATTCTTATACACACTAGTAATTGTTGGTACCAACTGTAGTCTTTTCCTTTCAACATTCTTACAAAGAAAATACAATTCAATTCTCTACATTTTCACCTTTCAATATTTCTTACAAAGAAAATATAAAACAATTTTCTACATTTTCACCTTTCAGCATTCCCCACAAAGAAAATACAAAATAATTTTCTACATTTTAACTTTTCAACATTTTTTTAAAAGAAAATTCAAAATAATTTTATGCATTTTCACTTTTCAATATTCCTTGCAAAGAAAATACAAAACAATCTCTGCATTTTTACCTTTCAATATTTCTTACAAAGAAAATACAAAACAATATTCTGCAATTTCACCTTTCCTCATTTCTTAATAAAATAATACAAAGTAATTTTCAGCATTTTCCACTTTTCAATATTTTTTGCAAAGAAAATACAAAATAATTTTCTTTCTTTCTCATGACATCCACCTTTAAATACATGCATCATGCTTTTCATTCAAGGTGCCCACCTTCAAATAAAGCAATTGACTTTTCTTTTCAAGCCCTCACATTCAAATACGAATATTTTACATTTCTGTTTGGTGTTCTCCTTCTTATTTTGATATCTTAAACTTCCATAGCACAACTAGTCAAGAGGCTATTATGTTTTAATTACTCCGCCAATCGAGAGCTTCTCTAATTTTAATAGCCCCGCTAGTCGAGAGGCTATTACATTTCAATTAGTCCACCAGTCAAGAGCTTCTAGGCCTGCCAGTTGAGAGACTATTACCATTCAAGTAGATCCGCCAGTTGAGAGCTCTTATATTTCTATATCCCCGCAAATCGAGAGGCTATCACCTTTTAGTAGCTTCATTAGTCATGAGCTCTTAGATTTCTATAGCCTTGCCAGTCGAGAGGCTATTACCTTTCAAGTAGCTCCACTAGTCGAGAGCTCTTTCAAGTAGCTTTGCTAGTCGGGAGCTCTTATATTTGTATAGCTCTGCCAGTCGAAAGGCTATTACCTTTCAAGTAGCTTTGTTAGTCCAGAGCTCTTACATTTTCATAGCCCTAAAATTCGAGAGGCAATTACCTTTCAAGTAGCTCCACCAGTCACGACTCTTACATTTTATTAGACCCACCAGTCAAAAGGCTATTACCTTTTAAGTAGCTTCATCAGTTGAGGGCTCTTAAAATTGTATAGTCCTGCTAGTAAAAAGTCTATTACCTTTAAATTGCATCGCCAGTTGATAGATCCTTTATTTCATAGCCTAGTCATTTGAGAGGCTATTACTTTTTAATTGCTCTACGAGTCGAGAGCTCCTTTATTTCAAAAGCCCCACCCGTCGAGAGTCTATTACCTTTCAATTGCTTCTCCAGTTGAGATCTCCTTTATTTCAAAAGCCTCTCTAGTCGAGAGGCTATTACCTTTCAATTTCTCTGCCAGTCGAGAGCTTCTATATTTCAAAAGCCTCGCTAGTTGAGAGGCTATTACCTTTTAATTGCTCCACTTATTGAGATATCCTTTATTTCAAAAGCCTCGCCAGTCGAAAGGCTATTACCTTTCAATTGCTCTACTGATTGAGAGATTCTTTATTTCAATAGCTCTCTTGATATGGTGTGGAAACACGACACTTTCAATTCTTAAAACTGCGGATATATGCATAAACTTAGGATATTTTTTTGGATATGATTCACTTTGGTGTGAATTGTAGGTAAATAGGTCTATAATAGTATTTAAACAAAAAGAGAAGAAAAACACCTTAAAAAACCAACTCTAATTGGCATATGAGTCAGCTCCTTAGTTGTAACCATCTGATATGACTCATATGCTGAATCGTATGAGTAACAGAACCCAAACCCAAATAAAGAAGCCACATTTGGGGAAGATACGAGTCACGTGTCCTAGTCATAAGTAAGGATACGAGTCATATATGGAAGCCGCAAGCATAACAAAATCCGAGATACCATTTAGGAGTTAAAGTGTCAAAGAAATATGAGTTGGAAGTTTGAGTATGACTTGTATCGGTATGTCATATACAAACTAGTATTCAAGGATAGGAAAAACTGAAGTCCTAGGTGGATACGAGTTAGGGACACAAGTCATACACTCAGGTATGACTTTTACAGAGATGTCATATGCTGAACAGAAAGTTGAAGCCATGGGAAGACTAGACACTAGAGTGGATACGATAAGTCAGGGTATGACTCGTATTGAGTCAATACAAATGAATACTGAGTCGTATAGACTGCCAACTTAACTTTACCTTTTTCGTTCTTAATAGGATTTTATGTTATTTTTAGATATTATAAATACCCAGGGGTTTATGTTTTATTAGGTTACACTCTTAAATGTTACTTTACATATTACAATATTTTTACAATTGTTCATGTGATTTTAGCATTTATTCAATTAAATACATATGGAGTTTATTCATCTTATTCTTTGTAATTGGTTTTATGTGGTCTTCATTAATAATCATGATTTCTTGCACAAACAAGAGCGACTAATCTCCTTAGCTAGGGTTGTGGGAACCTTGGCAGATTAGCTACATAGAGAAAGTGTGAGACTCAATTATTTTAGGATTTCTGCATGTATCTTAATTCTTCTTTGCAATAATTAATCTTATAGCAGTTGCAGATGCTTGAGATATCTTGTATTCTCATCCATTCAATAATAAAGAAGTTTGTGATAGGTAAAAGAAGATTAAGATAGTGATTTGGTATTTCTACCTCTACCTTTTAGTCCCCGCATCTAGTTTTATCACTTGATCCTACCCCGATAAGTGTAACTGAGGCCGTAGGAAGGGGCAAAAAGGAAACACTCTGAGACTTACCTGGTATAGGGTGAAATTTTTCTTCGAGCTTACCCGGCAGTTGATAGGACTTATCTTGTAGGTTTTACATGCAGAACAACAGATTAGTTGGATTGATCACAAGTAATTTATGAAGTTAAGAATCCAGGGGAAACACATACCTAGTGTTTGTCTCATATTGATTACAACTCAAAAGCATTTAAGACTTGTTTACATTTTGTGATTGATAACAAAATCCCCCCATTTACTTTCCTGTACTGCTCGTGGATTACATTAAAGAAAGGAATTATTCACCTTTTCCTTGTGGGATCTACCCCAACCTTGTTGGGTTATTATATTTTCAATCGACCGCATTATACTTCTAATTGGAGTATAGTTTTGGGTGACATCAAATTTTGGCGTCGTTGCCGGGGAAGACGGTTGAGTAGTAAATTGAATTGGTGAAGTTCATGGGTTTTTAATTTTAGTTTTTTCTTTGGAATACATCAATGTATTCCAAGTACTAGGAGTGGAAGCAATCCCTTGCTCCCGTTTGATCTAAAATAAGAGACAATCCTTTAAACCTAGAGAAGGATATCAGGACAAATTTGTGAAGGGGTTCAAGATCCCCCTCCTACAAATCCAAATGCGGCATTCCCCCATGCTCCATTAGATCTACATAATATTGTAGACTTATAGACACAACAACTGTTGGAGCAAGACCATAGAGTAGCATAAGAAGTCAAACTTGCTTTAGAGGCGGCAGTAGCTCAACAAGGAGGAGGAGTACAACCAAGACAAGTTGTTGATCATCGATTCCAAAGAGCTAGGGCTCCATTTATTCTTGTATATCAACACCTATACCTATATGAGGAAGATGATAAAGATATGGGTTACGTTGAGCCTACAGAGTCCAGAACCATTGTTCCTCCTACTTTAGCCCCTAATGTGAAGTTTGATATCACTAGTGCTATGATCCAATTATTAAATCTAAAGGGTGTATTTTTGGGTCCAACTAAGGATGACACAAATATGTACCTTACAAATTTTCTTAGGATCCGCATAAATTATCATATTCCTGGGGTTAATCAGGAAATATTGAGATTGAGGTTTTTCCCATTTTCTTTGACAAGTGAAGCATCATAATGGATAGGGAACGTTCAAGAGAATCTATCACTACTTGGCACGAGTTGAAGACACAGTTTTTTAGCAGATTCTTCCCTCCTGCATAGATGTTACAGTTGAAGGATAAAATTTATAATTTCAGACTGCTACTCGTGGAATCTTATATAAGGCATGATTTCAATTTAATAAGAAGTTTAGTATGGTACCAAATCACAGAATCAGAAAATCTAACTTGTATGAGATCTTTTATCAATCATTGAATGATAGTTCTAGAGCTATGATAGATACTATTTTAGAAAAAGAATTCATGCTTCTTCACTGGAAAGCTGCATAAAAAATTCTAGATAATATCACAGTTACCAATAGAGATGGCATACTCAAGATTTGAAATATGATGCTGGTATATATGCTAGTATAACAATAAATACTTATGGAGAAATGAATGATTTTATAGAAAAAGAGGTTGCACAGCTTCGTACAGATATTGGGTTGCTTACAAAACAATTTACTTCAATGAGTTCTGAGAAGGTAAATATAGTTATGGCACAGGGGTCTACTTCTAAACCATTAGAGATCGAATCTGAAGAAGAGACAACGTATCTTGATCATAGATTAGAGGATTTTCGAGCCTAAGGGCAAGGGAATCAAGGTCGAAACTATTATAATGATAGATACAGAGATAGGAGTAGAGATAGAGATGGTGTTTGGTAGCGTAAGGATAACTATAAGAAGAAGAGTAACAAATATATTCCACTAGGTAGTCAAGATACAAAGTCTAGAATGGAGGCACTTTTGGCCAAGCTGGTCAAAGGGAAAGAAAGTTAAGAGAACTTCTTGAAAGATATCAAAGATGATCTATCAGGATTGAACCAGAAGTTGAGGCACATGCTATAATAATGAAGTAGTTGGAGTAGCAGCTTGGTCAGATATCAGCTACAGTGAATTAGAGACAACCTGGCACTCTTCCAAGTAATATAGTGGTAAATCCCAGAAATGATAGTCAATCATATGCCATTACTACTTAGAGTTGTAAGGTTACTATAGATCTACCTGTACCCATAACTGATGAGCAGAAGAATAAGGATAAGGATAAGCCGACTGATGTTGGGAGTAGCATCAAGTAGAATGAAGGAGAAGAGAAGGTTGTAGAGCCTATGTTAAAGACTATTCCAAGACCCCTTCCTCCCTATTAAAAAGATTGAGAAAGAAACAAGAAGAAGGTAAGTATTAGAAATTTTTGTCTATATTAAAAGAGTCAACTATCAACATACTACTTGTACAGACATTAGAGAAAATGCCAAGATATGCAAAATTCATGAAGGATTTGATCACCAAAAAAGGTAAGTCTTTTATGAGCCAATCAATTGTATTCATCATTGCAGTGGTGTAGTCACTAGATCATTGGTAGATAAGAAAGAGAACCCTGGCACTTTCATAATATCTTGCACTGTTGGGTCTTTCAACTTCACTCGAGCATTATGTGACTTAGGGGATAGCATCATCCTTATGCCCTTTGCCATATTCAAACAGTTGGGGTTAAGATCTCCCAAACCAACTACCATGAGACTAGTGATGGTGGACAGAACAGTGAAAAATCCTATTAGTATCCTTTATGATGTTTTGGTAAAATTGTGTTCTTTCATATTTCCTACTATTTTTTTTATATTATATTATGAAGTAGACTTTAAATTCTATATTATTTTGGGAAAATTATTTTTTTCTACAGGTAGGATACTGATTGATCTGGAGAAATGACATTTGATACTGTGACTCAATAATGAATAGGTGATATTTAATGTATGCAAATCTATGAAGCAGCCTGATGAATTGAGACTGGTATCTGTATTGATGTAGATGATAAGGAGATAGATCATTCCATAATATTGATGCAGTTACTCTGTGGGATGATAGTTCTTATATGGTTGTTCCTATTGAATAGAGGCTAGGTGTTGAAGCTCTTTCAGTTGTGATCATGAATTTTGACTCTGAAGGTATCGAGGAGTATGAAGAGTTAGTGGGTGCATTGCATGGGAATGGTATAATTATGCACCAAAGAAGCTTAATCTATATTTAAGGAATCAAACACTCCACCTGCTCATCCATCCATCGAGGAACAACTAGTATTAGAGTTGAAGGCCCTCCCATCTCACTTGCGGTATGCATTTTTGGGGGACAACAACACTTTGCCGGTTATTATTGCAGTTGAGCTAAGCCAGTAAAAGGTATAAGCATTATTTTCAATTTTTCAAAATTTTAAGAGGGCCATTAGATGGCGCATTGCAGATATTGTGGGTATTCCACCTAGTTTGTGTACTAACAAAAATTGAACTGGATTTTGTTCTATCTATCAAATATCAGCATCGACTTAACCCTCCTATGTAGGAGGTGGTGAAGAAAGAAATAATTAAGTGGTTGGATATTGGTGTAGTGTATCCCATTGCTGATAGTAAGTGGGCCAGTCTGGTGTAATGCATTCTGAAGAAAGGTGGAATAATTGTCGTGCCTAATGAGAAGAATGAGCTAGTTTCTATGAGGCTGGTCACTGGATGAAGAGTATGCATGGATTATAGAAATTTGAATGCATAGACCCAGAAGGACCATTTCTCAATGCCTT
This sequence comes from Capsicum baccatum var. pendulum, assembly GCA_030864225.1. Taxonomy (NCBI): domain Eukaryota; kingdom Viridiplantae; phylum Streptophyta; class Magnoliopsida; order Solanales; family Solanaceae; genus Capsicum; species Capsicum baccatum. The sequence continues at coordinate 128,147,955 of CM061556.1, forward strand.
TTATCGATCAGATGTTAGACAGATTAGCCAGCAGAGGATGGTATTATTTTCTTGACGAATACTCAGGTTATAATCAAATCACTATTATGCCTGAGGGCCAAGATAAGATGAATTTTACATGCCCTTATGGGACTTTTGCATTCAAGCGAATGCCGTTTGGGCTATGCAACACCCCAGCCATATTTTAGAGATGTATGATGTCTGTTTTCTCTGATATGGTCGAGACACTATTGAGGTTTTTATGGAAATTTTTTTAGTTGTTGATGATTCTTTTGATGACTGCCTTATTCGCTTAGAAAAAGCTCTATAAAGGTGTAAGGTGTGCAACATGGTGCTTAATTGGTAAAAGTGCCATTTCATGGTCAAATAAGGAATTATGATTGGGCACAAGATTTTAAAGAGAGGCATAGAGGTTGATCGAGAAAAAATTAAGGTGATTGAAAAATACCTTACACAATTTTTGTGAAGGGAATTTGGAGTTTTCTAGGGCATGTAGGTTTTATAGGCAATTTATTAAGGACATCTCGAAGATTGCAAGTCCACTTTCCAAGCTTCTTGACAAGGAGGTAAATTTAATTTTGATGATGCATGTAAGAAGGCTTTTGAAAGCCTAAAAGAGAAGTTGGTGTCTTCTCTAATCATTGTGTCTCCTGAATGGTCTTTATCTTTTGAGATTATGTGTGATGCTAGTGGATTGGTCTTAGAGGCTGTACTAGGCCAACGAAAAGAAAATATCCTTCATCTTATCTATTATGCTAGTAAGGGACTAAATCCTGCTAAAAAAAACTATACCTTGATGAAGAAAGAGTTATTGGAACTGGTTTTTACCTTTGAAAAGCTTAGATCATACTTGATTAGGACAAAGGTGATTGTGCACACAGATCATGTGACATTGCGATACTTAATGGCTAAGAAGGATGCAAAGTTGAGGCTCATCCGTTGGGTTCTGCTGTTGCAAGAATTTGATTTCAAGGTGAAAGATAGAAAAGGCATAGAAAATCAAGTTGCAGATCACTTGTATAGACTAGTGGTGGAAGATATGTAGAAAGTTGCTAAGGAATTAGAGTATAATGGCAGTTTTCTAGACGAATAGATATTGGCAGCTTCCCAAGATTTAATTCCTTGGTTTGCAAATTATGAAAATTACTTAGCAAGTGATCTAGTCCCAAAAGATCTCTCATATTAGCAAAGGAAAAAGTTCATGCTTGAGGTAAGAATTTTTTTTGGATGAACCTTACTTATTTAAGATTTGTGCAGATGGAATCATTCACAGATGCATACCTGAGGTAGAGATGATGAGCACAATCGAAGCTTCTCATTCATCGCTAGTTGTGGGTCATCATGGAGGGGCCTGTACAACTCATAATATCCTGCAATACATCTACTATTGGTTGATCATATCCAAAGATTCTCATGACTATGCTGCTACTTGTGATCAATGTCAATGACAAGGTGCTATTTCTAGAAGACATAAATTACATATGACCCCTATTTTAGAATTAGAAGTGTTTGATGTATAGGGAATAGATTTCATGGTACCTTTCATGAGTTCGTGTGGAATAAAGTACATAATTGTGGCTGTTGACTATGTTTCAAAGTAGGTGGAGCAATTCTGCTGCCTAACAATGAAGCAAGGAGTATCATGAGAAAAAGAATATCTTTTCTCAATTCTGTATTCCACGTGCTATTATTAGTGATAGAGAGTCATATTTTTGTAACCATCTATTCAAGAGTCTTCTTAAAAAATATGGAGTAAACCATAAGGTGGCAACACCTATCATCCGCAGACTAATGGACAAGTTGAAGTTTCCAATAGAGAAATCAATTCTATATTGATGAAAACTGTCAATACCAATAGGACTGACTGGGCAAGAAGGTTAGATAATGCATTGTGGGCTTACAACATAGCTTATGAGAGACCCATAGGTTCTTCACCTTATCAGCTGGTGAATGACAAATATTTTCATTTACTAATTGAACTTGAGCTTAAAGCACTATGGGCGTTAAAGAAGATGAATTTAGAATGGAAGGATGCAGCAAACTCAAGGTTGGATAACATCAATGAGTCGGATGAATTCTGACTCTGGGCATATGAAAGTTTAGTGCTTTACAAGGAGAATATGAAGTTGTATCATACTCATAGGATTGAGAATAAGGAATTTGAAAAAGGTGACCAGGTGCTACTATACAATTTCAAGCTATATTTATTTCCAGGTAAGTTAAGGTCAAGGTGGGGTGGTCCATTCATAGTAACAATAGTTTTTTCGTATGTTGCTTTAGAACTACAGATGAATAGTGATCATCCATACAAGGTAGATAGACAAATACTAAAGTACTATATGGAAAATATAGAAGAGGTGAAATAAGTAGCTGATATTGACCTTGATGAAGTCTGAGTAATCAAGGTAACTTTGTTATGCCGCGATGTTAAATCAAGTGCTGGTTGGGAGTCAACCCATGTTTTTTTATTTATTTCATTTGTAGGGTAATGTGTTTGTTCAATGTGTAGGACTAAAAAATACAAACAAAATCCAGAGAAGTTGAAAAAGTTATCATATAGACTCTTTACAAGTCGTATCTATACGACACGACTCGTGAGTAGGAGTCGTATTAACCTAGGAGAAAAATTAGAATCAGGCATCAGTTTCTGGAATGAATACAAGTCTCAATATAAGTCGCATCCTTTCGATAAGGTTTGTGAATGAGAGTCGAATCCACTCTAGAAAACAGGTAAGTCCCAAGGCTATATGAGTCAAAGAAATGACACATAATCCTGGGTATGATTTATATACACAACTCGTACCCAAGCTTACTAGGTCAATTCTTTGTTTGACCCGGCCCAAACCTGTAATTAAAAGAGAAAGAAAAAACCAATTGGGTACCCTATACTTTCAACTCGTACCCAAAACATTTTTACCCTAATTACAAATTTTAATCTACACAATCAACTTGTTTTCAACTCGATTAAGTTACTATCAACCTTAATTCTTTCATATTCATGATTTAAATTCGAATTTGGGGTGCACAAAGATCTGAAATCAAGTGCGCATATCTTTACTCATCAAGTAAGCTCATAGCCTTGATTTTTGCTTCTTTGAAAGTTTAAATGAGTATTATATGATACTATGAACTTGGTTTAAAGAGAATTTCTACAAGTAGTGATTTGTTTGTACCCTAGAGTAGGTATTGTTTGTGAAAATTGAAAATGTGGGTGGAACTAGGGTTTAGAAAGGATTTTTGATATATCTGCGTATGTTAAAATGATGGAATTAGCTGATACTAGTAGTGGGTACTTTGGGAATTTCATTGTAGTCAAACTTTGAAGTTGGACTTCCATCTTGCAGTAGATACGAGACTTCTTACGACTCGTACCCACTAATACGAGAGTCATAATAGGACTTATATCCACTGACAACATAGAACTTTAACAAATTTCAAATTCTAGACTAGATACGACTCAACTATACGAGTCGTATCCATACCTTACAACTTGTGCACACTAATCCTACCCATCTGGGAAGAAGTAAAATAGAATAAAAGTTTCTGTCCATCTTATGAATATTGGTCATGAGTCGTACCCGACTGATGACAATGATGATGATAAAGAGAAATCAAGTTCAGCAGAGAAGAGTTCAGATGAAGCCCAGTGTCCCAAGGTTAAGTCTACCCAGATAGACAGACAAGACCCCCCACTCTTATTAACTACTTCTCTGATATCAATCATTGAACAATTGGGGTACCCCAATATATAGGAGGCATTTAACACGGGACTATTTCGTCTATCGGCTGGTAAGATTTAAATAGTTTTATATTTGGAAAGGATAATGACTACTACGAGAATAAATGAATTACCCGAGTTTGAAGATCGCTTTAGGAATTATTAATTTGAGTGGATGATGATAGCACTTGGTAGATATAGTGAGGTCCTGGTGTATAAAGGAGCTGCAGAGGCAGTATCCACAAAGGCACTTATGGAAGGGTGGTGAACCTATCACTTTTTTATGATTCTAGGATTTGGAGTTGACATCTCTAGCTAAACCATTAGAAATTCTTATATAGGCCGTAATATCAAGCTTCGGCCAACACAGGAGAGATGACCTACATAATGGATTAGATGAGAAAAATTACTAAGCGGGCGTTGGGTACAAATGATAAAATGGTAATATTTAGGTGGATAGCTGAGTGGATAGCTGCACATGGTGAGCATGAAAATTGGATTCTAGGAGAGTAATAGTAGATTAAGAAGGGTACCCTTAACTTTAAGGGTAAATCTTGGTGGACACTAGCCCTATACAGGTTATGTTCGACGATAAGAGATGATGTTTTGAATTGGGTCTAGGCTCTTATGATATCTGATTTTATATCTGGCTATGAGTTTGATGTTGGTGAGTTCCTTACTGGAAGAGCTGAGAGATAGGGAATTTGGAGGGCAGAAGGCATTGCTGGCCTACCCATGCATGCTTACTCCGATTTGCCTAGTTGCAAGACTGATGGAGCTACTAGGGATTAATGAGATAATTAAAGCCCTGAGGACGTTTGACATAGGGTTAATTTGAGATATGGCCTAACCCTTGACCCAACCTATGAGAGAGGTTATTGCTATTATCGAAAGACTATTTCCGCAAGTTGATCCGACTAACGCACCAGCTATAGCTGAGGCTATAGAGGCAGGTACACAGACTGAGGTCACACCTACAAATATAGTAGATACTTCCAGTGCCCTACCGCACCTCCTGGCTTTATATTGATTTCCCAGGGTACGTAGGCTGAAGTTATGATCAAGTTAGCTACGCTCACTATAAAGGTTGGTTATATGAAAGGCGGAGTGAAAACCTAGATAGATAGGTAGATTGAGGCATAAGATAGGTGAGTACAAGGGTGCCTAGATACCGTTGAGTTGAGAATTACTCAATAGTTGGGAGTGTTTCGACACCCAATATTGCTGACGTTAGGTCCAAGATTGATGAAATCAAGAAAATGGTCGAAAAATTATATGAGAGGTCGATTGTTAATGAGCCAGTCATAGAGACTGTGATTCCTACAATTGAGGTACCTAACATTTGGGTAGAACTGGCCGATGGACAAGTTGTGGAAATCGAAGAAGAAAAAAGTGAGAAGATAGAGAAGCTGAGAAGAAGGCTATACGTAACGGTATCCTACATAAGCGGGATCATAATACGAGGGTCCATAAGATGACTGCTAGAGCTGGTGGATTAAGAGCTCTGATTGCTATCGATAAGGGGGCTGATGTTGTGCTCCCATCTACTAATTCAATCCTAGTTATTGGGATAGTAGCTGATCAGAGTGGGACTCAACCTGAGGGCCCACATCTCGATGTTGATGCACCAACGCCTTGAGCGCCTAGGTATGACCCTTATCCTTAATTTATATATTATTTACAGAACTAGGGACTGTGTGATAATATTTAGTTGGGGGTAGGGGTTATTCCAAAAAAATTGGGAGTAGTTGATAGATAGAGCTAAAAATAAAAGTCTGTTATGGCTTGAAGGTTTGATGTAGGTAGCTGAGATTGGGAGAAGATAAGCGTACCTATGGCAGCAAATATTTTTGATTTGATTATAATTTTGAGTATTTTGAAAAATATTCAAGTTGTATTGAAATATTTTTTTTGTTTTGATTGATTTTTAAGTTGTGATTGTTGAAACAATGCTAATTTTATATGCTGAATTGTGAGAAATGGTACCCCTCGATATTTTTTAAATAATTATGTGATTTATACACTTGTGTGAGACTGTTGTGCATTTGATAATGGCATTAGAATTAGGGATAGAACAGTTAGGGATAAAACAATTGCATAGTTGGATAACTGGTACTTAGTAGTGTAGCCCTATGCAATTGCGTGTAAGGTTTACTGAGTTCCCGGTTGTGTTGGAATCTAGAACTTGTCTGGTTTTTTTTACCTAGGTATAGGATAGTTAGGTAGGTGATGATCATAGGCCCTTGTTGTATGAGTCCAATTAAGCCCAAAATGCCCTAACCAAATGAATAAATCCCTTTGATCCAAATATTCGATTCTTTATAGACCAATGTTTTTGTTACACCTATAACCTTCTCATTTAACTTACAATGAACCTATTTTTTCCCTATTCCTCTAGTGGACACTATACACCTTAACTTAGGTGATTTAGAGAAAAATGAGTATGAAGACAATGGGTAGAATAACAATAGCTAAAACATTGGCAGATGTGATGAAAAGAAAAGAAAGAAAAGTACAATGAATAGCAAAAGGAAAAGAATAAGGAAAATAAGCGTTAAAAATCAATACCTGACCCAATTAGAACGTTCTTAAGAGAAAAAGGGGGACATAAGGGTGGAAACAAAAGAAAAAGTGAAAAGTATGTGGACAACAAGAAAGACGTAGTATTCCGGAGGCTTAGTCACTAAATGAATTTCAAAAGATACAGTACCAGCCCCAAGCCTACGTTACAAGCCAAATAAACTCCTATAGTGATCCTTCTATGACTATCTGACAACTTAGGAAAAGAGCATGATCTGAGGTGGTTTTATACACTTTTGTATCATTATTCTTGCTTATTTTGCCTTGTTTTGAGAGAAATTAGTGTTCTTAACGTGTTCATATTGATATAAATAAGAATTCAAGTGTTCAAGTGTGTATTTATAATGTCCAAAGTATTTTTCAAACAAGTTTGTGCTTAATTGAGTCATTTGGAGTTCAACCCGAAAAACTAGTTTTACTAGCTTGAGTTAGGTGTGTGTCTAGTTGGTTCTGTTAGATTTTAATGTGTTTAATTTGTTTCAAATATTTTAATGGTGTAATTATGAATGTAATAACTTGTTTGTAATGGATAAAATTTAATTTGATTAAGTCAAAAGTCGGAAAAATAAGTGAAAGATCATTGCGAATTTGCCTTATCTTATCTCTTGTTTTGATTCATCATTGATGATATTGTATTTTTTTTAATATGTGGTGTGTGATATTGTAGGAGGGTTTGTGTGATAAATACGATGATATGTTGATGATTTTAAGGCTGAACATTTATTGAAAATACACTATAAAAGACATGAACAAAGGATAGAATATTCTACACTTAACCAGATTTTTACCAATTTCAGAAAGACGATGCGAAGTCAACGCATCGCGTCGATGTACCCAACGTGTTGAGCAACATGTCGCATTGAAAATTCCTGCACAACAATTAAAGCTTCCGACACGGCAAGGACATTGTCCGAATTTCATTCAAATTGTCACGAAAATTGAGGAATTTGTGGGAATCTTCCTAATCCCACAATAATTATGAATGTTATAATATATATGCATTCACAGCTGGACACAAATAGAAAGAAACATTGTTACAACTTTTGGAGAATTTTGGTTACAAAATAACCACTGGACGGCATAATTACTTGGGACACTATTTTGACAAAAAGTGAAGGCCACATGGTTTATTAAGTTTTAATTATTTTTATTTAATTTTAAAATTTTTATATCATGTATACAATTATTTGGATAGTGATTATAAATATTAGTGGCTAAAAACCCTTCTTCTGGAGTTAAAATCAAGAACATGATTACTATTGTTTTGGATTAATTTCAATTAATTTTGCTTATCATTGTTGGTTGGTTGTTTATTCTTGTTTTAATTATTTTAAGGATTCACAACCCTTAGAATATATATATTGTCAACCCTTAGAACGTGGAAATAAATAAAGTTTGGATTTTTATTGTTTTATAAAATAAAGAATTAAACTTAGCGTCTAGGACAGGGATGTATTAGATGCCTTACTTGATTCATACATAGGATGATAGCTTTAATTAACTTAATTGTATTATTATATCCCCGCTCAATGATGTAGTTGTAATATCCATATTAGGTAAAATATTAGAGGTTGGGAAACCGCGATCATGCAATTAACCCTACGAATCAACAATCAAGATGAGCAAGTTAATGAAGGAAATTTAATAAAATAGTATGATTGTTCGAAGTCCTTTAACCATGGGTTTTTCTCCATTGATTGTCCCAAGACTTATTTTTACACTTTATATATTTTAGTTTTAATTTACAAAATTACAAACTCTTTTCTTGTTTATTTTTTTCTCAATTAGTTAGACTAGAATTAGATAGGCGGCGAATGCAAGTCCCTGTGAGATCGATACTTGGGCTTCCTTGAAGTGACTTTAATACTTGATAAGACTATGTACACTTGTGTGTGCGCTTGGGCACTATCAAAGCATAAGGTCAAGCCTATAGTATTCTGTATGCACCAGTGATACTTCCATATGAGTGCGAGAGTCATTTGATATATCCCTTAATAGATTGGTTTATATATATGAAAAGTGAATGGGATTTATTTGGATGTGATTGCACATGGGTTTGTTGCTAAGTTGCTTGATTGTTTGATAAATGTAAATTATATTAATGAATAAGTGTCTATTGATAATGTAATGCCATCATCGGATTCCATCACATGTCAACGCGTGCGAAATGGTTATACGCAGATGAGTTTTGAAAAGTAAAGTTAAGGGGGGAACTACAAGATAGAAATTTAATTCAAAATCACTGCCATGGGTTACTTGAGATCTTCCTGTTTAAGCATCGGCTCTATACTAGAACATAGTTATTTAGTTTTGTTTGCCTGAGGACATGCAAATGTCTAAGTTGAGGGTGTTGATGTGGCGTGGAAACACGACACTTTTGATGCTTAAAAATGTGTATATATGCGTGAGCTTAGGATATTTTGTTGGATATGATGTACTTTGGTGTGAATTGCTAGTAAAATAGGTCTATAATAGTATTTGAACAAAAAGAGAAGAAAAAGACCTGAAAAAGACCAACTCTAATCAGTATAAAAGTCATCTCCTAAGTCATAACCATACGATATGACTCGTATGCTAAATCGTATGAGTAATAGAACCAAATGTCAAATAAAGAAGCCAAGTATGAGGAAGATATGAATCAAGTGTCCCAGTCGTAAGCAAGGATACGAGTTTCATACGAAAGCCATAAGAATAATAAAATTTGAGCTACCATCCAAGAGGTGAAGTGTCAAAGGAATACGAGTCGAAAGTCTGAGTACGACTCGTCTTGGTATGTCATCTACAAACCAGTGTTCAAATCTGGGAAAAACTAAAGTCCCAGGTGGATACAAGTTGGGGACGCAATTCGTACACTTAGGTACAACTCGTACAGAGATGTTGTATACTGAACAAAAAGTTGAAGTCGTGGGAATATCAGAAACTGCAACGGATACGATAAGTCAGGGTATGACTTATTGAGCTGATACGAATGAAGATCTAGTCGTACAGACTGCTGACTTAACGTTACCTTTCCTGCTTTTAATAAGATTTTATGTTATTTTGAGATATTATAAATACCCTAGGGTTTATGTTTTATTAGGTTACACTCTTGAATATTCTTTTACATGCTTTTACATACTATTACAGTATTTTTACAATTGTTCTTGAGATCTTAGGGTTTGTTCAATTAAAGACTTTGGATTTTATTCATCTTATTCTTATTTAATTAGTTTTATGTGTTCTTCATTGATAATTATGATTTCTTGCACAAATATGAGCGGCTAATCTCCTTTGCTAGGGTTGTGGAAACCCTGGCGGATTAGCTACGTAGAGAAAGTGTAAGACTCAATTGTTCTAGGGTTTCTGCATGTATCTTAATTGTTTTTCAAAATAATTAATCTCATAGTAGCTGTGGACGCTTGAGATATCCTGTATTCGCATCCATTTGATAACAAAAAATTTTATGATTGGGAAAAGAAGATTAAGACAGTGATTTAGGATTTCTACCTCTACCTTTTACTCCCCACATCTCATCTTACACTTGATCCTACCCCGACAAGTGTAACTTAGGCTGTAGCAAGGGGTAACAAGGAAACAACCTGAGACTTACCCGGTAAAGGGTGAAATTTATCTTTGAGCTTATCCGACAGTTGATAAGACTTATCTTGTAGGCCTTGCATACAGAACAACAAAACAATTGGGTTGATCGCGAGAAATTGACAAAGTTAAGAATCCAGGGGGAACACATACCTAGAGTTCATCTCATCTTGCTTACTTGGTTACTTTTTGTGACTGGTAACAAAATCCCCCAATTTACTTTCCTATACTGCTCGTGGATTACACCAAAGAAAGCAACTATTCACATTTTCCCTGCAGGATCGACCCCAAACTTTTTGGGTTATTATATTTGCAATCGACTGCATTATACTTCTAATTGGATTATAGTTTTAAGTGATATCACCTGCCAGTCGAGAGGCTATTACCTTTCAATTTCTCCTCCAGTCAAAAGATTCTTTATTTCAATAGCCCTACCAGTTGAGAGGATATACCTTCAATTGCGTTGCCAGTCAAGGGCTCCTTTATTTAAACAAACCCATCAATCAAGAGGCTATTACCTTCTAGTCACTCCGCCAGTTGAGAGATGTTTAATTTCAATAGATCCGCTAGCCGAGAGGCTATTTCCTAGGAATTTCTCTGCCAGTTGAGACCTCTTTAATTTTCATATCCTCGCCAGTTAGGAGGCTATTACCTTTCAATTTCTCCGCCTATCGAGGGATTTTTTATTTTAATAAACCCAACCAATCGAGAGGCTATTACCTTCTAGTTATTCCATCAATCAAGAGTCTATTAGAATTTAATTACCTCACCAGTTAATGAACGTAGTCTTCATAGACAATTGAAGACAACATTCAACATCAGTCTCTATAGAAAATCAGAGACGACAATAATTATCAGTCTCCATAGACAATTGGAGGTGTCATGCATCATGTCTTCATAGACAATCAAAGACATCATCATTCAACATCAACATTCATAGACAATCGGAGACCATAATCAACATCAGTCTCTATAGACAATGGATATTTCATCCATCAAGTCTTCGTAGATAATCAAAGACATCATCATTCATCACACGGTCTCTGTAGACAATCGGATAAGACAATTAACATCAGGCTTTGGAGACAATTGGATACATCTTTCATTCATCACATAATATTTGTATACAATCAAAGGCACCTTTTATTCATCACATAGTCTTTGTAGAAAATTGAAGACGTCTTTCCTTCGTCACATCAGTCTTCATAGATAATCAGAGACAACATTCATCCCCAAGTCCCAATAAACAATCGGAGACGCCATTCATACTCAATTCTCCGTAGACATCATGCATTTTTCAACTAAAAAATAAAATTCAAAACTATAAGACATTTTTTTCAAACTCCATTCAAAAAGCCAAATGTTAGTCATAAATCATACACTAGAGCAAATTTTGAGAACCGCCTTAGAACTTTTCCTACTTTCTCATTTCGAACTACACTGACCTAATTCTCATAACACTCGATATATGCAGAAAGATCTATGAAGAGTTCATACATTACAATCCGATAATCATTATTTCTCCTCAGCAAGTATACAATCTTCCATCTCCAGCATCTCTCTGCTCTATACTGTGGAAATTTTGAAAGGAGCATCGAGAATATGTAAGCACTTCCATTTCCATATAGTCCTTCTCTCAGTAAATATTCCATAGGGTCTTTCACCCTTAATAACAAGGCAAGAGGAAATCGGCCTATTCTTTTGAACTACACCTGACCTAATCCTCATCCAACTCAAAGTATGTAGGCAAGTCTAAATTGGAGTTCGATCGAATTGTCATCAAAAATAATTTTTTCATCGAGAAAAATTGTATACACGTCAATTTTTTATTTGAAGACTTCTACATCATCCTCAAATGAAAAGGGAAAATTGTTGACACCCAATTTTTGCTCTCCGTGCTTAAAATTAACATCTTCAGGCCGCTTGATTGTTAAAGGGAACAACCTACAATTTTCACAATTGTTAATAAATTATTGATAATCATCTTTATTTTACTATTTTATTATTTTACTGATACATTTTTTTACTTTTCATAATAAAAGGATTTTAAAATTTTACAATTATCTACACGCGTACACGACATGACATCACATTTTTACTTTATTTTTAAATTAATTATCTGTTTTGATATTTTTATTATTTCTTAGATTTTTTGTAATTACATATCAATACCTATATTTTGTACATTTATTACATCCCACAAACGCTGAGGAAGATCAGTTATTTTAATACATAGTATAATAGTCTGGTGTCTTGTAACATTTAACAAGGACCACACAATAATATCTTATCACATTTGACAACAACCACACAATGATGTCTTATCACACTTGACAATGAATGATTAATGACACTATCCTTTGGACAAGAACTTTGTTTGTTGGTCAAAAGGATGAAAATCCTTTGGTTAATAACTTAAGGACCAAAGGGTTCCCTAATATAAAAAGAGGGAACACCCCTTTATCTATTAGATAATAAGGGGTGCCAATATTTATTATATATGGTCAGTGGTGGAAGAAAAAAAATATACACTTATTTTATTCTTCTTTATCCCTTCTCTCAATGATAAACAACCATATTTTTATCCCACACACAAATACATACACACAAAATATACAAAACACATACCCAAAATTAGATTCCTCTCCATCTACCCTTACTGCCACCCACCGCCATTGCCCTTTCTCTAGCAAAGCTCTACTGGATCACACAAACACTACTTGGAAAGCACTTATTTCTCTCCCTTTTCCTTCCTCACCAATCTATCATCGCCAGAGTTGAACACCAAATAATCAAAATTTCTTCCTTCTCTGCAGCTTCATCGCTGGCTCATCGGAGGTGATGGCCGACGAATTTCCAGCCATCCACCATTGACTAGCACCACCATTCCCCTTCTCTTCTCTCTATCACTACTTCCATACCATGGCAGGATAGATCTGGCTAGATTTTGATTATCCTGCATTGCTCCGATGAATGCCGCTGCTGCCACCATTGTTTCAATGTTGTCTCTATTTTCCTTAATATTATGTTGATCTATGTTTCCACTAATTATTGTTGTTTTTGAAGTTTTTGAACTGAATGTGTACCATTTTTGATAATTTCTATCAAACTCGTGTTTGTTTTGGCATTTTACTTGCTAGTTTGCAATTTTTATTGGTTGCTAGTTGTTGATGTCTCTGCTTTAGGTTGATTACCATAATATGACATTGTTTATTTTGTATTGTAATTTTATATTAAATTTTTACTCATTGTAATTTTATTAAACTGGTAACAGACAAATACAACACATTTTGTCGATGACAATATCTCTCCGTCAGATTTTTGAGGCCACCCCATAACAAAAGATAGATTTTTATTTCTAAGTTTACTTATTAATATCAAAATAAATACATGACTAATGAAGAAATTCTCCGTTGATTTTTTAGGCATCCACAAATAAAATACGGATATTATGTATACAAATACGTAACAAAATAAATATTATGGGTGATGATGAAATCCTTATAACATCACGACAACACAAAGGATTTTACAATTTGTATCTTGGCAAGGAGATTTAGGATGACTGATAAATCGATAAATCACTTCGTAGCCATGACGTATCTAAAAACTTTATTGGAGCCCACGCTTTAACAAAACAAAAATCTATTTTTATGTATATTTTATACATACATGCACACATAGTTACTATTTTTTTTTTGTAACTAACGTGTTTGTATAGGTTTTCAAAAATAATTGTCGAAATAACATTCAAAAGGAGAATTTTATATCTATATTTTTTCTTATAATTGTATACATTAAACATAGTGAATACTTTATTTTTTGGGGTGTCGTACGGGAATATTTCTTACTTACATAACACACGTTTAGGCAAATTTAGGCCATTAATAATTACATAAAAGAATTGAGTTAATTAATTAATTCATAGATTTACATTATAGAAATTATCTAGTCTTTCCTTATCAAACAAGTCTTTACTTTTCTCTGTAATTTTAATTAAGCATATTATTTGTAAATAATTTTCCTTTTTGTATCACATCAAAGATACTTTCTTTTAATATATTACAATTTTTTTTTTCATATGTATCTTATACATTTGTTACACATACTTTTTATAACAATAGATTTATATTTAATATACATACATCTCTTACATTAATTTTACTTATATTTTATAAAAAAATAATTTCTTACCTCCTCCCTCCTTGGTAGATTTAGTTTAGTTGGGTACCATATTTGTGGAACCTAAAGGGTGTATAACCCCTTTTCTTTGGGATAATTTCAACCCTTACCTGGAATCTAAATAGGTTTCACATACTAAAACATAAACCACAATGATAATAAATAAATAGGTTTCCTTATTTTCTTTAAAAATTAGATGGCAACTCTGTATAAAATTTTAATTCTTTTAGAGTCCATTAGTCGTGTTTGTTTAACCTTGGAGAAAATAGGGCATAACAATCATTATTAATTTTTTTAACGTCTTTATTTAGGTACCACTAATGGAGGGATCAATAACAATAGGGGTTGATTGTCATGGTGAATGGATCAAGAGAGCAATCAATATGTATGGCAGTGGAAGGAGGGTGAAATGTTAGAGACGCTAGCTATGACAGTCCAAAGTGATATTTCATAAGATGATTTTGTTAACTTAATCATCAGCTATTGTGGAATGGATTGTCAAACGAAAGAACTAGTCATCAGCTACATGCATAGCTCCTTTGAAAATCAGAGGGTACTACCTTTCAAGATAATCGATTAAGTTCGATTGCATGCTTATCTGAGTGATTCAACTAGGCCGGTGTTAAGGGTGTACGTGGTTAAAAATTTGAGAGAGAATGAGAACCAAAATATAGAAAAAGAACAATAACAAGACAAGTTTGATAATAAGTTGGATAATTTAGATATGAATATTTCAGATGATGATCAAACGCCTACGCCCATTGTTGCGAGCAATATGATTAGTAGTTCTTCTTAATCAACACAGTCGGGCAATCAACAAGATGATGAGATTAGTTCTTACAAAGGAATTTCATTCTAAAATGAGATAGAACTATCTACTTCTTTATTTATTACTTGCTTGAATAAAGATTTCAAACTAAAGAAGGTAATTAATTCAAGAAAAGTCTTTTCCTTTAGATGTGCTAATTTGAATTGCAAGTGATGGTTGAAGGTTGTAAAATACTTACGTTTTGACATATTTGTCATTAATGTTTATAAAAAGTATCACACATATGGTTTGGAGCACATTACGAGCCATAATCCTCACACCACAGGAAAGGTCCTCGGTCAATATTTCCAAAATAGATTCCCCAATGGCAAATGCCTTTCTAGAAGTTATATGGTCAATAAAATTCTTATAGAATTGGGTGTTATAATCAGTTATTGAAATATATATACAACCATAGGGATTTCCAAGAACTTGGTTAGGGGGACACACGAGAACGGGTATGCAATCTTTGATGCCTACCGTTACATGCTTGAGTCCACAAATCCCAAAAGTAAGACAGTGTTGCACGTTAATGAAAGTGGAAGGTTCAAGTACTTTTTTGTATCCTATAGTGCTTGAATTCTTGATTTTCAATAGTTGAGAAAAGTCATATCCATCGACAGTACTTTCTTGAGGAGCAAATATGGAGAAGTTTTACTAGCGGCGATGGCACAGGATGAGGAGAGTCACATCTTTTCTATCGCTTTTTATGTAGTGGACAAGGAATGTGATGCCTCATATCGATATTTTTTTGAACAATTATAAAGATATGTTGAAGATACCAAAGAGTTGTGTATTGTTTTGGATAGGGATCCAAGTATCCCAAAGATGGGTTTAATTTTCTACACTTCAGCTCACTTTGGCTATTGCATGAGATATCTTTGAGATAAAATTTGAAACAACATTCATAATGAAAGGGTTGTGAATTTTTTTATAGATCAGCTAAAGCATATTTTGTAGCTAAGATTTTGACCATTTAAATCGAATAAGGGATATCTCACCCAAGGAAGCAAAACATCCTGAATGTGCTAGTTTCAATAGATGGAGTAGGCCATTTTATCCCGTAAATAGGTACATTATTATAAATTTAATGTCTTATTTGAGTTATAAGTTTTTAAAACTGTATGATTTCGTACTTAGTGATATTTTGTATAGGTATAATATAATGAAGTCAAACATAGTTGAATCAGTAAATTCATTGTTTGGTGTTGAAAGAGAATTTACCATCATGGTTCTATTTGATGAAATAAATGAGAAATATGCCAAATTATTTAATAATAGGCATATACAGTTCGTGAACAAAAGAAAGAAATTTGTTATGGAAGCAAAAAAATAAATATCAACAAACATCAGTATTGTAATACCCTATATTTTCCTAGCTCAGTTTAACTCTCAATATATGAGTATTCCTATAAAAAAAATACTTAGAATTTTCCAATTTAAAACCTGTGATTTTGTAAGAAATTCAGTCAGATTTCCAACGATATAAAATTTGCCCAAATCCGATACCCCGATGTAGAGTTATAGAAATTTTTGTAAAACAGTTTGCCAAAATAGGCACCGTCGCATCACGGATCCAGGCCAAAAGGCAATTGTCAATTTCTAGTATTCCATCGTGATATGGTGTATCGCACCAATGTTTCAGTTCCCAATTATCAAAATCTAGTGAGACACCATGATTGTGCCATGTCGCGGTGAATCCTAAAATTGGGATTTTCAATGATGAATTTAATAACTTTTTAGGGGTAATTTGGTATTTTTTTCATGTCCATAATCAGTTCTAAACATAAAATTAAGCCCAAAAGAGCACTAATTGCTCATTATATCATTATTCACTCACTTTCTCTCAAGATTAAGTTACTCTCACTCAAAAAGGGAAAAACCCTAGTCTTCAAGAGTCAAGAATAAATCATAAGAAATCTTTCAAGAACCTTCAAGAATTCTTCTTCTCAGGTATGTTAGGTGTTCATCCTGGATTTCCTTTTACCCATGGAGTCCAAGAACCTTATTTAAATTTACAAGTTCTCAGATTTATGAATTCAATGCTTGAAATTAATTGTATTCATGTACATGATATTATTTGGGGTTTAATCCATGATTAATTCTAAGTTTCATGCAATTAAAGTAACATGTGTAATGAATTAGATAATTTGCATGTTGAACCTTAAATTTACCATCATGTATTGTATCCATGATGCTCATATGTTTTCTATTATTATGTGAAATAACCATACTCCCCAAGTGTTAGATAAAAGGCCTATGTGAATTAAATGGTGAAATCATGACATGTTATCATGTGGTCCCATTCATGTACAAACTCATGTATCTCAAGTGTTTGATAAAATGACTAAATGAATGTATTGTTAACAAGCAAGTATTGTTGTGCTTTTCAAGATCATGTCATGCTTTACTTTCTATGCTTTCGAGTCCTGGGGGTATTCAATACCAAAAAATCTAGCTGATGACCTTGAGCTATTGTAGTTATAGAGTAGTCTCAGTAATTTCATAATCAGTAGTACTCAATAAGTTATAGAACTCAGTGAAACTTAGTGGAACTTAGTCCAGTTCAGCTTAGTATAATAATTAGTATCATTCAGTTGGGAGTAGGATTCAACACCAAGTAAACCCAAGGATGGGGGTTCACCTTCTAGTAGAGGGTGTGATCCTTAATAAAAGTCCTTACATTCCAAAACTATGTAGTCAACGTAGGTTGAGATATCAATTTTCCAGTTAAGGGTTGATAAGGTATTTTGCTTGCCAGTTGAGGGTACCACCATTCTCATTCAGGGCACCTACCAGATGAGGGTGACTCTTCAACTTGTCTTTACCCGTGGCATGGTACTGACACCTTTCTAGTTGGGGTTACAGGTTGGAACCCAATCCATTTAGAGAGGAGCATATCAGTTAGATGGTTACCTCCCACAATTTTAGTTTCAATATCAGTATAAAACTCAGTTCAATTTTATAGAATTAGGACTATCAGACACAGTTACTCAGTATCAATAATTCAGTTATCAGAAATGTTAAATATCAGTTACTCAGTTATCAAAACTCAGTACTCAGTTTCAGTAAAAGTTGAGATATAGTATATATATGCATATGAATTGTATTGCATACTCAGAATTTTACAGTAGTTCCAGTTACCCATGTACTCTTATTCAGTTACTTCATATCATTTAGTAAGTTACTATTCATGCATATGAACCCCTGTATTTAGCCTTACCTCATTTAGCATACCAGTACATTCAATGTACTAACACATACTTTCTCTTTATGCTATGATGTCTTATATTATATGTTCAGATGCTCAGGTTCCTGACCACTCTTAGCAGATAGCAACAGATTCAGTAGTGAGTCCTCATTTACCAAGGATATGCTTTTATTTTAGTATTTCAATAGCTTCAGTCTTTTAGTAATAAAAGTTAGTTAGGGGCTTGTCATAACAACTCCACATTCAGATAGATCATTTAGAGGCTTTTCAGACTAGACTATTTCAGACATTATTTAGTTTTTCAGATGTTATTTTAGTACTATATTTATCAATATTTAGATTATGAACCTTATGGAATTTCAAACTTTTTTTCCATATTATTTCAGTGTTATTATTTAGTGCTCACAACAGGTACCAGTCATGGGTTAGCTTGTGGTCCTTCAGGGTCATAAACACCATGTATAGTCCAAGGTACAGACTCAGGGCATTACAAACTTCTATGTCATTTGTAACTCCTTACATAGCAGTCAACTTTAAGGTCAAACCATAAGTCTTAATAGAACCCTTCTCTATCTCTACCCCAGTGGGTCAGTCTATCATAGCCCGATGGGTATACAGGAACTTTTTGATTATGATATCTCAGAAAGTCACTTCAACAAACTTAGTAGAGTTAGAGATGATGGATTTCGATGTCATTCTTAGCATGGATTTGCTCTATTCATTCTATGCCTCAGTTGATTATAGAAACAGAATTGTTTATTTTTATTTTCCAAATGAACCAGTCTTTTAATGGAGGGGTAGTACTACAACGCTTAAGGGTTAGTTAATTCCATACCTTAGAGCGAGAAAAATGATATCTAAGGGATGTGTATATCATCTTGTGCGAGTCAAAGACTCTAGTTTAGAGACTCCTAATCTTGAGTCAGTTCTAGTAGTAAATGAATTCTCAGATGTATTTCCAGAAGATCTTCCTGGAGTTCCTCCCGAAAGGGAAATTGACTTCAAAATAGACCTTCTTCTAAACACTCAACCTATATTTATTATGCCATATAGAATGGCTCCAGCTAAACTCAGAGAGTTAAAAGAACTATTAAAAAACCTTTTAGACAAGGGGTTCATTAGACCCAGTATGTCTCCATGGGGTGCACCAGTCTTATTTGTGTGTTAGAAAGATCATTCTCTTAAAATGTGTATAGACTACAGTTAGCTGAACAAAGTCACAGTTAAGAACAAATACCTACTTCCCAGAATTGATGACTTGTTCGACAAGCTTTAGGGTGCCAGTTATTTTTCTAAGATAGACCTCAGATCAGGCTATCACCAGGTTACAGTCAGATAATGTGATATCCCAAAAATAGCTTTACGAACCCGGTATGGAAACTTTGATTTTATAGTCATGTCCTTTGGTCTCACAAATGCCCTAGTATCCTTTACAGACTTAATAAATCGCGTGTTTAAGTAGTACTTAGACATATTTGTAGTAGACTTAATCAATGACATTTTTGTCTATTCTCGTAGCGAGAATGATTACATAACTCAGAATCATACTTTAGACTCTCAGATCCCATATGTTGTTTGCCAAATTCAGTAAGTGTGGATTTTGGTTAAGGTCAGTAGCATTTCTTGGTCATATTATTTCTGGTGATGGCATTATAGTGGATCCTCAAATGATCGAGACAGTGAGAAACTATCCTAGACCCATTTCTCTATTAGATATTAGGAGCTTCTTGGGTTTGGATAGCTATTATCGTCGGTTTGTTGAAGGTTTTTCATCTATTACATCCCTCATATCTAGATTGACTCAAAAGAAAGTCAAGTTTCAGTGGTCAGATTCTTGTGAGAAGATTTTTTAGGAGTTGAAGCCTCGACTCACTACAGCCTCAGTTTTGACTCTACCAGATGGTTCAGATAGGTTTGTTGTGTAATGTGATACTTCCAGAGTAGGTTTAAGTTGTGTCCTAATGCAGAGAGGTAAGGTCATAGCCTATGCCTATAGACAGCTTAAGCCCCATGAGAAGAATTACCCTACCCATGATCTGGAATTAGTAGCTGTTGTGTTTGCCTTAAAAATTTGGAGGCACTATTTGTATGGGGTTAATATTGATGTGTTCACATATCATAAAATCTTGCAGTATGTGTTCTCTCAGAAAGATTTGAATTTGTGTCCGAGAAGGTGGTTAGAGTTATTGAAAGATTATTATATGAGTACTCTGTATCATACGGATAGGGCCAATATAGTGTTAGATGTTCTCAGTAGGTTGTCTATGGGTAGTTTTACTTATGTTGAGAATGGTAAGAAGAAGTTAGTTCAGGAAGTTCATCAGCTTATCCGACTAAGTGTCCGCTTAGTCGATTCAGTAGAGGGTAGTGTGTGGGTGCAAAATAGTTTAAAATCATCTATGGTTTCTGAAGTAAAGGAAAAGCAGGATAAACATTCCAGTATAGTTAAGATGAAAGAGTCAGTCAGAGATCGAAAAGTAGAGGTTTTCTCCCAAGGGGGAGATGGTGTGCTACATTTCCAGGGTCGGTTATGTGTGCCAGGTGTATTTGACTTGAGGGAATGAATTCTTGCAGAAAAGAATGGTGCACGTTACTCTATTTATCCAAGTGCCACTAAGATGTACCATGATTTATAAAGATCTATTGGTGAAGTGGGATGAAGAGAGATATTGCAGAGTTTGTAGCTAAGTTCTCTACGTGTCAGCGGGTTAAAATTGAGCACCAGAAACCTAGTGGGTACATGCAGGAGTTCAGTATTCCCACTTGGAAATGGGAAGAAGTGAATATGGACTTTTTGATGGGTTTGCCTCGTACTCATCATCAACATGATTTAATTTGGGTTATCGTAGACAATATGACCAAATCCACTCATATCTTGCCATTTCATACTTCCTATTCAATCGAGTACTATACCAAACTCTATATTAGAAAGTTGGTTAGGTTTCACAGAGTCCTGGTATCCATCATTTCAGATAGAGGTACCCAGTTTATCTCTCATTTTTGGAAGGCATTCCAAAAGGGTCATGGTACCCAAGTTCAACTTAGTACAACTTTTCACCCTTAGACAGATGGTCAAGTAGAAAGGACTATTCAGACTCTAGAAGATATGTTAAGCGCCTGCGTTGTTGAATTTAAAAGTATTTGGGATGACCACTTGCCTTTGATCGAATTTGGATATAATAATAGCTATCATTCCAGTATTCAGATGGCTCCGTTTGAGGCTCTTTATGGTAGGAGATATAGATCTCCAATTGGTTGGTTCAAGGTAGGTGAGGCCACAGTAGTAGGGCCTGATTTAGTGTTTGATACCTTATAGAAGGTTCAATTGATTAGAGAAAGACTTAGGGCAGCCCAGAGCCGACAAAAATTATATGCAGATGTGAGGAGAAAAGATCTAGAGTTTGAGGTCGGCGATTTTGTGTACTTAAAAATCACTCCCATGAAGGAAGTGTATAGGTTCGGCAAGAAGGGGAAGCTCAAACCCTGATATGTTGATCCTTAAAATATTCTTAGCCATTTCGGAAAGGTAGCTTACGAGCTTGAGTTGCCTTCAGATCTAGCTTTAGTACATCTAGTATTCCATATCTCCCTACTAAGGAAATGCATTGGATACCCAGTAGTTGTAGTTCCCTTATATGATGTACAAATCCAGAATGATCTCTCCTTCGAAGAGGTTCCAGTTTAAATCCTTGATCATCAAATTCACAGACCGAGGAATAAAGAAGTTCCCTAGGTAAAATTTCTTTAGTGGGATTAGTCCGTTGAGGGAGCTAATTGGGAAAAAGAAGCAGATATGCGGACCAAGTATCCGCACCTCTTTTTTGAAAACTCAGACCCAGCTTGAGATAAATATCCTTCCTTAGATTTACTCAGTTTCATGTTTAGTTGCTATTACAGTTAAAGTCATGCATCCATGAATCAATTCAGCCATGTACTCATGCATCATATATGCATGTTCAGTATGAAAACTTAGCTTATCAGTAGTTTCAGTCATGTATTTCATGCTTCAGTTGTGCATGTTTAGTATGTAAACTCAGTCTATCAGTATTTCTCAGCTTAATCAGTCTCATTCGAGGATGAATGTTCCCAAGGAGGAGATTTTATAATACCCCGTGTTATTCTAGTCCAGTTTAGCTGTCAGTATATGAGTATTCCTGTATAAAAATTTTAAAATACTTAGAATTTCCAGTCTAAGAAGTGCCATTGTGTAGGAAATTCAGTCAGCTTTCCAATGACATAAAATTTGCCTAAATCCGATAGCCGGATGAAAAATCATAGCAATTTTTGCAAAACAGTGTGCCAAAGTGGGCACTGTCTCTTGGTGGACCTAGGTCAAATGGCAATTGTCAATTTCCAGTATACCATTGCAATAATGGAGTGTCACACCATTGTTCTAGTTCCCAATTGTCAAAATTAAGTGAGACTCTGCGATGGTGCCACATCGTACCAAGGGAAATTTCACGCTCGTCCCTTTTATGAACAGTGCCATCCTAATTCCAATGGATCATCATGATGCCACCACGTCGCGGTGAAACCTAAAATTGGGATTTTCAGTGACAAATTTTAATAACTTTCTAGGGGTAATTTGGTATTTTTCCACGGCCCTAATCAGTCCTAAACATAGAGTTAAGCCCTAAAAGAACACTAATTTCTTATTATATCATTATTCACTCACTTTCTCTCAAGATTAAGTTACTCTCTCTCAAAAAGGGCAAAACCCTAGTCTTCAAGAGTCCAGAATAAATATCAAGAAATCTTTTAAGAACCTTCAAGAAGTGATCTTCTCAGGTATGTTAGGTGTTCATCTTGGGTTTTTTTTCACCCATGGAGTCCAAGAATCCTATTTAAATATACAAGTTCTTAGATTTATGAATTCAATGCTTGAAATTGATTTTATTCATGTCCATGATATTATTTGAGTTTTAATCCATGATTAATTAAGAGTTTCAAGCAATTAAAGTAGCATGTGTGATGAATTAGATGATTTGCATGTTGAACCTTGAATTTATCATTGACTATTGTATCCATGATGTTCATGTGTTTACTATTATTATGTGAAATAACCATGCTCCTCAAGTGTTTGATAAAAGGCCTATGTGAATTGAATAGTATAATCATGACATGTTATCATGTGGTCCCATTCATGTACAAACTCATGTATCTCAAGTGTTTGACAAAATGACTAAATGAATGTATCGTTAACAAACAAGTATTGTTATGCTTTTCAAGATCATTCCATGCTTTACTTTCCATGCTTTCGAGTGTTGGAGGTATTCAATACCGAAAAATCTAACTGATGACCTAGAGCTATAGTAGTTACAGAGTAGTCTCAGTAATTTCATGATCAGTAGTACTTAGTCAATTATAGAACTCAGTGAAAATCAGTGGAACTCAGTCTAGTTCATCTCAATATAATAATCAATTTCATTTAGTTGGGAGTACGATTCAGAACCGAGTGAACCCAAGGATGAGGAATTACCTGCCAGTAGAGGGTGTGATCCTTAGTAGCAGTCCTTGCATTCCAGAACTATGTAGCCAACGTAGGTTGAGATATCAACTTGCCAGTTGAGGGTTGATAAGGTGTTGTACCTGCCAGTTGAGGGTACCGTCATTCTTATTCAGGGCACTTGCCAGATAAGGGTGACTCTTTAGCTTGTCTTTACCTGTGGCATGGTACTGACACCCTTCTAGCTGGGGTTACATGTTGGACCCCAATCCATTTAGATAGGGGCATGTCGGTTAGATGATTGCCTCCCATAGTTTCAATTTCAGTCTTAGTATAGAACTCAATTCAGTTCTACAGAATCAGGACTATCAGACACAATCACTCAGTATCAGTAATTAAAAATCTTAGATATCAGTTACTCAGTTATCAGAACTCAGAACTCAGTACTCAGCTTCAGTAAAAGCTCATATACAATATATATATGTATATGCACAGTATTGCATACTCAGTATTTTATAGTAGTTCTACTTACCCATATACTCTTATTTAGTTACTTTATATCATTTAGTCAGTTACTGTTCCTATATATGAACCCTTGCATTCAACCTTACCTCGTCTATCATACCAGTACATTCCACGTACTGACATAAAATTTCTCTTTATGCTATGCTATCTCATATCATAGGTTGGAACGCTCTGGTTCCTGACCGTGCTTAGATAAATTCTGATAGCAATAGCAAATTTAATGGTGAGTCCTCATCTATTGAGGATATGCTTTTATTTTAGTGTTTCAATAGATTCTGTCTTTCAGTAGTCGAAGTTAGTTGGGGGCTTATCTCGTTAACTCCACATTCATATAGATCAGTTAGAGGCTTTTCAAACAAGACTATTTTAGATAGTATTCAGTTTTTCAGATGTTGTTTCAGTACTATATTTATCAGTATTCAGATTATGAACCTTATGTCATTTAACATATTTTTTGCATTATTTCACTATTATTATTCAGTGCTCATAGCAGGTACCAGTCATGGGTTAGTTTGTGGTTTTTCAGGGTCATAAGCACCGTGTAGCGTCCGGGGTGCAGACTCGGGGCATTACAAGTATGTGAATAGGTTATTTTCTCAGCAAATAGCAGATTACAAGTTCAATATCAATGGTCATGGTGATGTTTCCATGATTAATCTTCAAACAAAAACTTGTATATGTAGAGTTTTTGACTTGGAAAAAAATACTCTATCCACATGTTACGGTAACGCTTCAAGCCCAATATAAAACTAAAATTTATGAGTTCCTATCTTCATATTATTTGATGGAAAGATATATAATGGAATATACAGAGAATATTAATCAGGTGCCTCCTGAAGAATCTTAGGTTATTCCTGTAGAGCTTTTGGAGAGATTAATACCTCCTTCATATATTGACCCAAGCACTATCAAACCGGAAAGAAGGCGATATAAGATGAGGCGTGGAGTTAGAGAATCATTCCCATCAAGAAGAAACAAGTGCTCCGCATGTAAGAATGATTCCCAAAAAGAACTACATACCCGGATCATAATACACCATGATTGTTCTAATAGTAAAACTTATGTTGTTGTTTGTTATGGATTTTGATATGTTTAACTCATTAATGTGAACGTAAATATTATTATTTTTAATTCAACAGATGAAACATCTATTGCAACAAAACCTTTGGAAAAACATAATATAGATCATCAAAATAGATTGTGTTTATCCAACAGATCACCAATCTATTGTGACAGATGGACCATTTATTGGAACAACACAACACAGTTCTTGCCACTAGTTTGTGTTCTTCTAACAGATGATCAATCTGTTTCAACAGATGGTCCGTCTATTGGAAGAACTCAAAACTCTTGCTATTGCTACTAGATTCAAATTATGTCAGATGCTTAATTCTTATCTCCAACCCTCGGCATATTAAGAAGAAGAAATAGACAGAATGAAAATTAAATAAAAAATAAAGTCAAAGTCAACCAAACATGGATTTTTTAATTAAACAAAACAAAATACATTAGGCTTAGGTAGAATCCGATATAAATAAAACAAAATAAATATGCTAAAAGAAAAAACATAACCTAATTATTATTATTATTATTGTTATTGTTATCAACCGTCCAATCGTCAATGGGCTGCAGTAGGTCCCTCCCCAACCTTTGAATCTCACGCACCATCCTTGCTCGTATGGCACCCTACTCCCACTAGAGTTCATTAAATTGCCTTTGAAGTTCCCGCATGGTGTCGCATAGAATTGCCATATCCCAAACTGGATCAGCCATATCTAGAACACACATACATTAATAAAAATACATAAAATACTAAAGAAATGAAAAAGTCCAAATGTAATACAATTTTTACTACCAAATTCAAGATTTTAAAAAAAATTACCTCAATGAAAAAAGGAATCTGGTCTTTAAAGAGAAGTGGTTGAAGATATAAGATGAAAGCAAGATGCAAGAAGCAAATTAAGTGGAGAAGAATGAACGAGTAGGAAAGAACCTGTTTATAGAGGATCGAATTTGAATGTGTTAGGTAAAAACTCACGACTGGTGACTTTTTGATTATTGTGAAAAGTCAAGACTTTTCAGTTTTTTACTATTAATTAGTTCTAAAAATTAAAAAATGTTTCTCTTAATTAAATAATCGAAGACTTTTCATCTTTTTAATAACCATTTCTTTTAATAATTACCATTTTTATTGAGTTGTTGTAACATATGGATCATCTGTTGCAAAAAATAACCCATCTATCACAACAAATTTACTATCTATTATAATAAATGGTCTATGTGTGCAATAGATAAGCCATCTGTTGCAACAGATGGGTTATCTATTGCGATAGATGGACCATCTGTTGAAAGAGATATTTTGATTTCTTCCAACAGTTGATTCATGGTTGCAATAGATGGAGAATTCGATCCATTAGTTATTTTTAATGTGTTAGACAAAACGTCACGATTGTTCACCTCTGTTTTAATAATTATATCCCTTAATTAATTCAAACTAGTGATTTTTCAATTATTTAAATTAAAAAAATATATTTTAAAAAATAAAAATAGAAAAGGTGAAAAGTCATGAATTTTTACCTATTTAATATTAACATCAGTTTTTAAAATTAAATAATTATTTTTATAATTTTAAATTATATTTATCATTTATTTTCTTATTATTTATTTATGAACAATTTTTCTTTATTAAATAATAAAAAATTCATGACTTTTTACTCTTCCAAAAACCCCTTTTTTATTAATAACCATTTTTAGTCAGTTTTTCCAACAGATGGGCCATCTCTTGAAACATATTTAGCACCTGTTGGAAGAACACAAACCTATGGCAAGAACTGTATTATGTTTTTCTAGAAGATCTGTTGCAACAGATGTGACATCTGTTGGAAGAATAGGGTTTTGAGTTTTTCCTATAGATTATCCATCTGTTGCAACATATTGGTCATTTATTGGTTGAATGCAATCCAGATTGATGAACTGTATTGTGTTCTTCCAGCGAATGTCCATCTGTTGTAACAAATAGGTAATCTGCTGAAAATATTTTTTGTAGTCTGTCGTATTTAGTTCCTGTTTTACGATTTTTTATTGATGTACAAGTTAATAAAAATATATTTTATATAATAAATATTAACATTTACATTCCCAATAATGAGTTAAAATTATCAAAGCCTATAACAAACAACGGCATATGTTTACTATTACAACGATCATGGTGCATTACATACATAACACTTGTTTTTTTCTTAACGGGCATGTAGTCCTTTGAAATTGAAGATGGTTACCTTTTGATACTCTATAATTTTGTACACTATTTCACGATGGGAACTCAATATTAAACATTGTTAGACATTGATGGGGTACGAAAAATAAGGTGCATGCAGATGGATGATCCACTTTTATGTGTGGGAGTTATGTATTACTGATCAAGTTATTGTGAAAAAACTAATAAAGTACAATGATTTTGTGAATATTGTTTTTTATCGATTAGGAAATGATCCTTCAAAAAATATCCTATATTTTATACTTAAGTTTGATAGGTGCAAACTGATAAGACCGAAGGGTTTCAAAAAGGTGGTGTCGATACCCTGTTATAATTTAATAACAGTTTTGCTCATGTTTATGCATTAAGTTTTGAGAAGGGATCAATATTTAATGGCATTGTAGAGATTCAATATTGATTGGACTAATTTTAATTGTGTAATGGACTTTGAGAAGGCCTTCGAAACCTCCCAGTGTAACAAACAAGAATGGAAAACCAATAGAAACTCTCCTGTTCCAAATTTATATGGATGGATTGCTCGAGGTGGAAATTATACAATAGAACGTACTATAGTAGAGTACCTGTACAGAAAAAGGGAGTTGTTGAAGATCATATCATCTTAGACCTTGTTAAAGAGGAAACAATAATGGAATTATTGATGTTGGTGGGCGGTATGTTGATGTTGATATTGCTGACAGTCATAATGATGATCATGTTGATGCTTAAGAAAAAATAAATATGTTTTAAATCACCCCTTACAGTTGTTCCTCTCACCTCTCTTCACACTTATGTTCTCACTGCAAATGATATCAGCGCATGGACAAACATGAACAACTCTTTCAAATAATAGATACTCTCACTGATATTATCGAGGAATTGTAATCCAAGAGGGGTATCATACAATCCAAAAAGGTGAGAAAATCATACACTCCTCAGTGGAGGTTAGGAAGAAGAAAAAAACAATTAGACATATTCTCTCAAATAGGAAACCAAAATTATTTGCAAATCCTCCTCCAAAAGTTGATAAAGTTCAGAAACCATTGAAAAAGGTGAACATATACATGGAAATTGATGGTAAATTAAAGTCTGTTATGAGAGAGTACATAAATTCCAACCAACGCGCAAAAACCTTCACCATGAATCCCTTTCCTCTCCAAGACTTTAAAAATATGAAAAATATAGATGTGTGGTATGTGGACATGATAAATTTAATTTTCCTAACCTAACCTTCTAATCTATTTCATGAAGAAGAAGCTACACAACAAATGTATAATCTGTTGAAATAGCTAGGTATTCTGGTGCAATTGGTGGTTCATCTGTTGTAACAGATTATCCATCTGTTGCATAAGTTACATTAGGTGGGAAATATGTTAACATATTCAAAGAAAATATGCAACATATGGACCATACATTGCATCTTTCCACTTTGTTTTTCTTTTTTAAAATTAACTAAGCTATTTAAAAATTGTCTTATTATATCATAGTATGTTGATAAAATTATCTACCTTATGAGGGGCAAGCAATTGGCATTCTCAGATACTTATGATATTCGTGATAGGATGATTGACCTCAACTTCTATAATAATTTCAAGAATAGGTACGATGATCTCACTAGTCTAGCAATAACTCCCAGTGGCCCGGGATTTGATTTGTTAGTTACTATGTTCGAATGGGATAAATATATGATTGACTATGTTAGAAGAAAGAGGTCATATCCACATAGCAAGAACTTGATCATGGCAAAGAAAATTCTTGTAGTCATGACCGTGGACATAAAATATTTTTTAACTCTTGAGATACTACTCATGGAAGGAAGGCTGAAGGTGTATGACTGCAACTTACCTATCTTCGAGGAGGTTGATTTTCTTACCAAGATGCAGCCACTATTGGACTTGTTCCCCAGATTGTTGAAGAAAAGTGACCCGATGAATCATTTTTCAGTGAAAGTTTTGAATAAAAACTAGGCTTTTGAAGGTCAAAACAAGGACAAGGACTTTCTAAGAAATTTAAATAGTGCTGCGTGCGGGTCATACACACTTGCATACATCGAATGTTTGATAACCGACACAGAAATGTCCAACCCAAGGACTTTTCTGTGAGACAATACTGTGGCAAGGATGAAAGATGTATGGGCTTATGGGGTACTAACTAAATTGTTAGAGCCTATGTATTAAAAAGAAGAAGATGTAGAAACACAAACATCATGATAATTTTTATTTTAAGTATACATATAATGACAAACTTTTATGTTTGATGAATATTGAATTGGTTTATTAAATATTTCAACAAGTTCATTATATAGATATAGACATTGGTTTATTAAATATTGCAACATATAGTTTATCTATTGCAACAGATAGACTATCTATTGCAACATGTAGTCTATTTGTTGTATCAGATAGGTCATCTACGGGAATAAATCAAAATAGTAGGAAGACCTGCTTGATAATTTCCAATAGATAACATACATGTTGAAACATATGTCTAAATCTACTTGATAATTTCCAATAGATATATCTTTTATTGCAACATATCCATTATATGTTACAATATCTGACTCTAGTATTCTATTTCAATAAAGAAGTTCAAATATAAGGATAAAATAAAATTCATAGACAAAATAAAATAAATCGAAGCCTTTAGAAATTACATTAAGTAAATCAACAAATAAATGAAATATAAATTTATTTTATATGTTTTATAGGTACAGACTCAAGCTATAAAGATCTACTCAATATGGACAAGTTGTTCTTCATATGGTGCTATGAAATTTGGCTTCGGTCGTCGTAGATCTTTAATGTCGCTTTCATACGGTTTCTCAGCTTCTGATTTTCCATATTTTCATACAACATTAGCATATCTTTTATGGAGTAATCATGCATCAAGTTCATCAATTAGTACTTGTAATCCATCGTACAAATACTCAGGGTAATCTACAACAAAAAGATCGCAATCCCCGCGTTTGTAAGAATTAGATAATCCATATTTTGCAACTAATGTAAGATTTGTGAAATTCATAAAATGAAACTAAATCATGTACTTACAGGATACCACTGGGTTTTTGAGCAATTCCTTCAACATATTCTACTTCAAACGGATTACCTATTTTATCCTGGTATGCTTCAATTTTTGACCAATCAGTACAAATATTTTGGTCCAAAAAGCCACTTATATTAAGGTAAGCAAATAATATTTTGGCCAGCTTTTAAGTCTCAAATGACAGCCCAGAACGTCACCTTCCTGACATCAATTCATAAACTTGGATGCCCATTTCTTTTAGAATAACGACAACCAACACCCAGTGGAATTCATCACCATAATTCATTGAGATGTACACTTTGTCGACCAAATTCCAAGGTAATCCAGATGAAATACTAAAACCTTTAATGATGTTGATTAAGAATTTCTTATTTTGTGATACTTCCAGTTGTTGTTGACAATACCTATCATAGGCATTATTGATGTAAGCCTTGTACAAATAATTATCTGTCGTGTATCTATATTGTTGTTGTGTTTGCAACTTGGCCTTCTTTCAGAGGTAGTAAAAAATGGCATTGATGTGTTGTACATATTATCAAACATTTCAGATTATGTAATAATAAAATTAATAAATAGATACAATTAAATATAGTATTAATAGTAAGATGTATGACATTTAAACCTCATCATTCCAACAAATTTGGGATTGTGACATCAAATTGAGCCAATTCTTCATTCTGGGATGTGAAACAACAATGTAGAACATATCAAAACTAAGACCCAATTGGTTTTCACTATGTATTGTTTGTTATTTTGTTGTCTGCATGATTTATATGTGTTAATGTCATATTTTTACAAGAAGAATTGTATAAATGAATATCTTTAAAAATGATTTGTGTACCTAGTGTCATGAAGCTTTAATAACCCATCAACAATCCATTCTGAATAGTCATTGATCAACTTTGTTATTTTTTTGAAGCCTTGTTCGAGATGTTAAACCCTTCAAATAGGTAATTTTTCCATTCTTTCGAACTGACAGGATTTATTTTTTCTTCATATTTGGAAGCAGTTAATGGATTATCAACTGTGATATTATGTTGTTCAACAGTAGATTCTACTGTTACATCCACTTGGAAAGCCATTATTGTCAATGCTAATCACAGAGATATAAAAAAATAGTAAAAGATAACTCATCTGTTGGAGAAAATCAAATAGGTATTTCTCTTATTTTAATTTATTCCAACATATTACCTATCTATTGTAATGGATGGGTTATCTGTTAGAATAAATTAAAAAAAGAGGAAGACATGTATGATAATTTCTAAAAGATGGACCATCTATTGAAACATATAACTCATCTATTTGGACAAACTAAAATAGTAGGAAGTCTTGATTTAATTTGTCCTAACAGATGACCCATCTGTTGAAGCAGACAGGTCATCAGTTGGTACAATTATAATAGTGGAAAGACATGTATGATAATTTCTAATAGATGCTCCATCTATTCCAATAGATGACTCATCTATTGGAATAAATGACTTATCTGTTGGAACCATCTAAAACAGTAAGGAAGTCTTGATGTAATTTGTCCCAACAGATGGGTCATTTATTAGGATAAATTAAAATAGTTGGTATCCTATTTGATTTTCCAACAGATGAGACATATGTTGTAACATATAGTACATCAGACGTAATAGGTTGGTCATTTATTGTAACAGATGTCTATGTCTGTTTGATAATTTTCAGCAGATGTGTCATCTGTTAAAACAGATATGAAGTCTGTTTGATAGTGCCTTCAAAATTTCTTTCCTTCTTATCTTAGCCACCTTAATCTCTAATGAAGTATATGGATATGAAATCCTCTTTTATGGAATGATCATAACTCAGAGCAGCTAACAACCATCATCACGCTTAAAATCCATAACTAGAAAATCATAAACTTTGAACACCGAAGTAGCATATGTGTATTCATTGAATTTGTTCCTGGATTTTACTGTGGAAAATAATTTGGTCTTTTTACACAAAAAGTGAATCTCACTTAAATATCCATGTTCAATAATATCATACTGTTCAATCACCATCAAAAATTTGTAATCGTTAGCCGCTGTGGCCAATGTGGCCAGTGGGATTATCCCACCAGATGAAAATAAACAGATTAGTGAATAGAGTAATAATGAGAATCAAAAGGGGATTCCAAAATTTACAGATCTTTTGAAACCTAATGTAGTTTTTAGCAATATTATTAGGGTTCCACATAAACCTATGATAATGTTGCATGGAGAACCTACGATCACGTGGAAGTCATCAGAAGTATGTAACCTAATCATGCAGGAGAATCTTTAATATGCTATTATCAAAAATTTTCTTACGGCAAGCCACATATTAATGTCTTGAGAAAAATAATACCATCTCAATGTTAGATCAAAGGCCACTGTACAATAGGGGTATTGGATGAAAGGCATATTCTGATAAGTTAGACATAATGGAGGACTATGTACAATTATTATCTACAACAGCTTACTATATAAAATTGGATGATATGTATTGGCAGATGAGGACATTAAAATGGGATCCATGGTTTGAGCCTGATGTAGAAACAATGATTAGAGTAGAATGGATCTCGATGATAGACTTGCCTCTGAATGTTTTTGCTAAAGATTCAATTTTTTCTATTACTTCAGCAGTAGATAAGCCATTAACAATAGACATGGCTACTAAAAACCAAACCAGACCTAGCTATGCAAGAGATAAAGTGGAGGTAGATTTAGTCGCTAAATTACCTCAAAGGATTATAATAAATGAAGAGAATAATAATATAGGGGAAATCAAATCCAAGTGGATTTAAACCTAGTATGACTACATGCCAAAATACTGTAAGGAGTGTTTTCTGCAAGGGCATGATGAAGAGAGTTGTTGAAATATTCACACGGAATTGTATGAAAAGAAGAAGGAAGAAATTAGAGAAGCAACAACTAAGGATGGAAACAATGACCAAAATAAGCAAAAATAGTAACATCAGGAATAAAACAAGTCAAGAAAAGAGAACACAAATAAGATACAATGGCTGATAAGGAGGAATAAATACAAGAGGGATAAGTATGGCCATATACTAGGGGAGGTGGAAAAGGAGAATGAAAATGAAGTAGATGTCTTTAATCCTTTTCATGCATTAGAAGATGAAGATGATTACAATATTAATAAGGTGGAGGAAGAAAATAGTAAGGAGAGTACAAAGGAACGGGTAAATTAAAGTTTTGTCAAATCTAAAGAAGCAGTGCAATCTTCAAAGGAAGAAGAAAAGGAATTAACAGTACAAGACATTGGTAAAAACACACACAATAGGGAGGTCAGTTAGGAGAATAAGTTACTAGAGGAGAAACACAACCAGTAGAGAATGGATGATCAAAAAATTCAAATCCAAAATAAAGAAGGTACTCAAGAGGCTATAAAAGAATTGTACGTACTAGAGCATGATATAGAGAATGAGTTAATGGTGATTGAAGGGGTTTTACCACTAGCAATCCAAACTGATAATTTGCTAGAAAGCTATAATAAAATCAAGAAGGATCTAGATATGACAAATTTGATTGATAATATCAACAATGTTGCCAAAGAAGCTAATTTGTCACCAAAGCAAATAAAATCATTGAAAGCCAAGTGAGGAAAAGTTAAAAGGAAGGGCAAGAGGACAAATTCAGCCATAATACAGACAAGAAGCCACACCTCTAAAACAAGTTAAGATAAATACATTAATATGGAATATCAGGTCAGTCAATATACAAAAAGATTTTACCAGACTAATTACATTACAAAGAAGACATCAATTTTACTTTATTGGGCTTATGGAGCCCTTTCAAGAAAGTCAACACATTGAAGATCATAGAAGAAGTATGGAAATAAAACATGCTGTGGTGAATATGTTAGGAAAGATATGGGATTTTATGGATGATATGTGGAGTATAGCATTATTAAGGATGAGGAACAACACTTATCATTGAAACTAGAAAATCAGCATGTAGAGGCTTCAGTGATAGTTACACTAGTATATGCAAAATACTATCAAAGTGAAAGAATGATGTTATGAGATTCATTGGCAGAACTGGCAAACTCTATTCATTAGCCATGGTTGGTAGGAGGAGATTTCAATGTGATAAGAAATGATGAAGAAAAGATGGGAGGGTTACCTATCACAGTTAATGAAACAAAAGATTTTAATCAATGTATCAGTTTGTTTAATATGGAAAAATTCCAATTTAAGGGGAGCAAATACACATGGTAGAATGGAAAAACTGATGAGGAATGTATATTTTAAGAACTGGATAGAATATTATGTAATGATAGGTTGTAGGATTTGTTTCAAATGATGGAAGTTGAACACTTAGCTAGGAGTGGTTCTGATCACTCTCCCATGCTAATTCAATTCAAAATAGAAAGGGATACATAGTTAAAGTCTTTAGATTTCTCAACTTCTGGTTGAAGGAAGAATCTTGTCTAGAGGTGATAAAGCAACATTGGAATACAAAAATAGAGGGCAATCCATTCATTGTGTTTCATTTGAAATTGAAAAACACTAAATTAGCTCTCACAAGGTGGAGTAAAGAGAAATTTGGCAATATGTTTCAGGAAATTGTAACATTGAAAGATATCATCAAAGTAAGGGAGAAGAAATATAAAGAAAACCCTTCGAAAATAAAGTGAGAAAATTTGTTTAAGGCACATGTTGAGCTAAATTTGTAGCTTAAAAGAGAAGAAAAATTCTGGAAGTAGAAAGCAAGATTTGAATGGTTTAAAGAAAGGGAGAGAAATGCCAAGTTCTTCCATACAATTATTAAAGGAAGAAAGAGAAGACTCAGAAGAAGAAGAATCCAGAATGAGAAAGGAGATTGGATGTAAGATGTATAAGACATAGCTGATTCAGCTATAGCTTTCTTTCAGAAGCATTTTACAAAGTAAAAAGATGTAGATGACTTTTCTCTATTGGATGAATTACCTAAGTTTGTGAATGATGAGTAGAATGAAGAAATTTTAAGAATTCTAGAAGAAATTTGAAGAATTAAAACTAAAGATGAAATCAAAGAAGGTGTAATGAGATTGAATAGGAACAATGAAAAAGGTCTAGATGGAATTACAGGAGCCTTTTATGAAGATTTATGGGACATTATAAAAATGGACATCTATAAAATGGTAACAAATTTCTTTTGTGGATTTCAATTAACTAGGTTTGTTTGCCATACCAACTTGGTATTGCTACCAAATAAATTAGTAGTGAACAACTTTTCTAATATGAGACCTATATCACTTAATAATTTCGTGAATAAAATTATTTCAAGAATTATTCATGAGAGAATTAAGGTTCTGCTTCCACAAATGATATCACCAAAACAGGCTGGATTTGTGCAAAAAAGGAGCATTGCTAAAAATATATTAGTTGTGCAGAAATAATTTCAGAAATAAGAAAAAGAGGTAAACCTCCAAACATTGTTATTAAGCTAGATATGATGAAAACTTATGATAGAGTAGAGTAGTTATTTCTTACCAAGGTCTTAAGGAGGTTAAGTTTGTCTGGAGTTAGAATAGATATGGTATACAGAATCTTGGAGAACAACTGGTATTCAATATTGCTTAATGGTCAGCGTAAAGGGTTTTTCAAATCATCAAGAAGGTTGAAACAAGGTGATCCTCCATCACCTACCTTGTTCATTATTGCAGAAGAAGTATTATCAAGGAGCTTAAAGACTTTGATGCATAAAAGAGAATTCAAATTGTTTGGCATGCCAAGGGAGAATCCTAAATTAAATCATCTAGCCTTTGCTGATGATATGATTATCAGGTGTAAAGAAGAGGTGGGAACTTTGCAAATGGTAACAAAATCTCTGGATAGATATGAAGAGCTATCAGGATAGAAGATCAGCAAAGAAAAAAGTGCAATTTACTTACACAAAAGTGTTTCAAATGGTATAGGGGTAATGGCAGAAGCAACTACTGGTATATTGAGTAAAGACTTCCCTTTCACTTACCTTGGGTGCCCCATTTTTTATATGAGGAAAAAGAAAGATTACTATCAGTAGATGATGAATAAAATAATTAGTAAGTTGTAAAATTAGAAAGGTAAGCTTCTTTCTTATGGAGAAAGAGCAGTATTGATTAAGCATGTCTTATAAAGCATTCCTATTCACTATTTATCGGTGATGAATCCCCCCTTAATGTGATGAATTCCATTAAGAGAGTTTTAGCTCAATTTGTTTGGAGTAGTTAGATGGGTGAAAGAGGGAGACACTGGTAAAACGGCAGACAGTGTGCTTACCATAAGAGGAAGGAGGATTGGGTTTTAGGAGGATATCAGATATTTACATGGCTCTCTTTTGTAAGCTATGGTGGAACTTCCAAACTGCAAAGTCTATTTAGAGTGAATATATGTACAACAAATACTGTAAAAAGGAGCATCCTAAGCTGGTCATGTGGAAAAAAAGTACAGGTAGGTCTCCAGTGTGGAAAAAGATATTAGTGGCTAGGGATTTGGTGGAGCATTTGGTTATATGGAAAATAAGGAAAGGAAATTCTATTATTTGGCTAGACAATTGGACTGGACAGAGGGATTTATATTCAATGGTGGAAGACAACTATAATGAAGATGAAGAGTACCAAAAAGTAAGTGAATTAGCAAATGAAGGCAGATAGAGTGAGCTGGTTATCAAAGATATTTTTTCAGAAGATATTGCTGAGAATATTCTCTGTAAGATACAACCACTAGCAGAAGAAGATAAGGACATCCCTAAATGGAGCATTGAATCAAAAGGATAGTTTACAGTAAAGTCAGCTTGGCAGTACATCAAAAATAAGTAGCATATAAATAATAGATATAAAAGTATATGGATAAAATGTTTGCCATTTAAAATATGATTTTCTTATATGGAGATTATGGAAAAGTAGAATACCAGTGGATGACAACATAAGGAGTTGGGGGATGTAAGGACCCTCAAAATATTGGTGTTGTGAAGAGCCCACAGTGGAGACATTGACTCATGTCCTTAGAAGATCCTTTTATTCTAACAGGACTTGGTCCTACTTCTCTTCTTTTGCAGGTATAAATATTCAAGATTTGACCCTAAGAGGAATAATTCTCAAATGGTGGAATTCAGAGGTGAAGTAAAGAGAACGACCATATTATTTTAATCTACGTAGTATCATTTTGTGGGAACTATAGAGGAGAAGAAATGAGAGGAAGAATGACAACAAGGACACAACATGGGTGAGCATTGTGTACAATATAATAATGAATCTGAGGATGATGTTGAAAGTGAGGAAACCAATAGAGGAATTCTTAAATGAATGGATAGATATTCTAAGGCAGTTTTATAAGTTTAAAATGAAAATTAAGGTTGGTTGTGAAGATTAATGTTACCGAAGTTATTTTGGAGACACATACAGAAGGATGGGTGAAATACAATACAGATGGGGCAGTCAGAGGGGATTCAAGAGGAAGTCCATATGTATTTTTCCTAAGAGATGTGAGTGGGGATTTGCTATATGCTAAAGGAACACCAATTCAATATGTAGATAGTATGCAGACACAAGCAAATATAATTTTACAGGTAGCTAAACACTGTAAACAGACATAATACAGCAAAGTGATCATCCAAATAGATTCACCGAACATGAAGCAGGTTCTCATAGAAGAATGAAAATGCCCATAGAACTTAGCTAATATAGTCAGACAGATAAATTAGCTTATGAAGGGAAATTAGCTGCAATATCAGCATATATACAAAAAAGGTAATCAACTAGCTGGCTATTTTGCTAACTTAGCAATAAACACAGGGGCATTCACTATTACAAGCTTCCAGTAGTTAGAAACAAGAGGAAAAGGTTTCATTAGCAATGATAAATAGCAGTGCCCATATTTAATCCTTTCATCATCAAAAGGGTAAAAGGTTTAGGGAGGCTAAAGCTGAACAGTTTACATGTATCATATATACAAGCCATGGAGGCAACAAAAAGAGTGCACCAGC
Source organism: Capsicum baccatum var. pendulum (assembly GCA_030864225.1). Taxonomy (NCBI): domain Eukaryota; kingdom Viridiplantae; phylum Streptophyta; class Magnoliopsida; order Solanales; family Solanaceae; genus Capsicum; species Capsicum baccatum. The sequence continues at coordinate 128,186,245 of CM061556.1, forward strand.
TAACTAGCCTAATCTAATTCAGCCAACAAAAAGGACTCTCCACATTGTGGGAGGGTCTATGGGTCAATTGAAGCTTGATAAACCTAGAAATATAGCTGGTAACTGAATACTTGTGGGTCCAAGCATCCCAATAGCTTCATCCCTACCATATTTGTAAAGCACAAGCAAGAGAATATATATCAGAGACAATAATAACAAAACCGAAGAAAGTAGAGAAGGAGAAAAGAAAGTCAGCACACTTAATTATGACAACACATCTCAGCTGACTAGAGCTCTCATAGCAGTACAAAAAGTAGGTCACTTTCCCATCCATCGGAGAACACAACTAGATTAAAAGAAGCAACAATAGTTCAATCTATTGAAGGTACTAAAAGCAAAACAAAAAAAAGAAGATGTTAATTACTTTTGCAAGATAATAATAGAAAAAGAATAGAGTCTCAAGATACAACATTAATCACCCAAAGCAGCAGAAGACGGAAGCTAAAGCTGGTGAAGAAGATCGCCATTTCAAAAACAGGAATGAAGGAGAAGCTGATTTGGAAACTTAGCACCTTTTTGAAAAACCTGCTCAGATATTATATATTTTTAATGGACTTGGGTTGGACCGACTCAGTAGAGTAGTAGTAGGATTTTTTGTATTTTTGATAGGTTGGTACATATGTGATTAAACTTTTTAATTTTCATTAATAAAATACCAAATTAAACCAAAAAAAATCTTTGATAGAATGACACCCCTCTTAGATATCGATTCCTTTATAGAGGAATTTAATGTATTAATAGCATTAATCACTCCATCATGTTTTGCCTTACAGTTTTGACATTTGCATGCAAAACATTCCCTAGGAGGGGAAAAATCTGTAAAGCCAGTATGATCATAATCATAATGGTTTGTTGTTTCAAAAACTACAGGAAGAGTATCATTAGCCCCAACAATAGAACCATTACCACTGTCACTACCACCCCTAACAACTCCATCATCACTAACACCATTAATAGAAACAAGCCCACCTTCCAAAATTATTTTTCTTGTGATGGTTGTTGCTCTAAAAAAAATTCTTTTTTTTTATTCTACCAATGACCTTAGGGTCCGATAAAGTTTGCACAAACTGTAAAGAAAAAATGGGATCTTCAACTCTCGATAGGTCGGGACAAGCCACAGATATACAATCTAAAAAAATCAGTAAATATATTAGAATAATGATTAGATCATTTAAAAGAATCATTAATTAAAGAAAAAACTTAATTTGAATTAGACTTACTGCGTCCTATATGGGGTTGAAGAGATTGAGAATTTTTTCTATTTTATCAGTTTTAGCTGATAACCATGTCAATTCTTGGACATAAAACTTCTTTCTGGTAGTTCACTTATTGTCTCAAATAAGGAATGGCTTCAAATGCACAAGCCTATAAAATAGCACCAATAAATCAAAAGCATTATTCAATAAAAAATGAACAAATCATAATAAAAGAAATATTTACCATGAAAGCCCATGGAAAGCCATATAAGTTGACTATCTTGGCATTAACGTAGTCAATAAATATTTGAAAGTCATTTTAAACCTTTCATAACCCCAAGGATATCTGTTAAATGCCTCAAGATCCTCGAAGAGCTTTATTAAACCAAGTGGCATGTTGTTGTTAACGTCTTTTGCCCAGAGAATATTACGTATAAATTAAACCAAGAACAATAGTTGTTTGTGCTTCTTTGAAAGTCGCTTACATTTCAATGCTTCTATCAAATTTTTTATTTTGAAGCTTGGACCAACAAGGGATTCCAAGTCATCATCATCACTTGACTTTCCTTTACCTTTTTTGGGTGTGCGGGGTATTTTTTTGGGGGTTAGAATAGTTATAAGTTGAGAAAGAGAAAGAGGATAACATTTTATTCCAGTAACTACGGCAAACTCCTTTCAACCCCAAAAAAATAGGCACGCCACAATAATTTATCCACAACACATCCATCTTATCTTTATTTTCATAAGTAAACCTATGCTTGAGAAGATCAGATACCATGTTCATTTGGAAACGAGCGTTGTTGTCCTTCGGCAAATCAAGATATTGCAAATTAGCTGTCCCTGAAATAAGCATACCAATTTTTTGTCTCGAAGTATTTTTCTGAAGGTGTAAAAAAAAATTTCAATGGCAAACTTAACCATAAAATCACCAGTTAAATATATGGAACCATTGCACTGCATTCTTAAAAGATAACTATCAATGCTGAAGGTTTTGAACAACTCTTCAGTAGAAGGGATATTAGTATTTGGATTATCTCTTTTGAAACATTCCTCATCCCCATGTTCATTATCTTCTGCTTCTGATTGAGATATCTCTTTTAAAGAAACCTCAGATAGTGGTGGATATAGTCTAGCTGCTTCACTTGTTCCTTTACTTGGACTTGATTTGGTTTCTTTTCTTTTGGGAGCCATATTATCTAAAAATAATAGGAAAATAAGAAAATTATAATTAATTCATGCATTATTAAAAAAAGGATAATAGTAAATCTAATATGTGCAATGAAGTAAAATAACAGTTCCAACATATCACATATTTGTTACAATAGGTGGGTTATCTGTTGCAACATATAACTAACCTATTGCAATGAATGAGTAATCTATTGGAAATAATAAAAAATAGTTTCAATACTATTGTGACTTCTTCTAATAGATCACTTATCTGTTGAAATAGATGAATGGTCTGTGCAATAGATTATTCATCTATAGTAACATATAAGTGATTTGTTGGAACTGTTATCAACTATCAATATTGTTTAGATTTTATTCAACTGAAGAGTTATCTATCACAATAGATGAATGTTCTATTAAAACAAAACAAATTATTGGACATGTCATCCTATTGGAATAGTTGATAGGATTTCATCCAACAAATGGTTCATCTATTGTATTACATGGTTCATTTGTTGTATTAGATGGTTCGTCGGTTGTATTAGATGGTAAATCTATCGCATCAGATGGTAAATCTGTTGCGTCAGATTGTTAATCTATTGCATCAAATGGTTAATCTATGTAATACCCCAAACATTTCTAGCTCAGTCCAACCCTTCGTACGTACTTGTAACCCTTAGAAGATGGAAAATAACTTGTTTTTGGTAAGTTTCAAAATTTTTAAACGAGGATTAGACAACATTCGAATAGGCAAAATGATAGTTCATGGTGATTAGGATGTGTTGCGGTGAGTATCGCAATGAACATGTCATCGCATCACGATGAAGGCCATTTTGGTATTTGTCAATTTCCAGAGGGTCACCGTGGTTGCATCGCATCGCAGTAAACCCCAAAATAGAAATTGTCAAGATCTAGAGAGTCATTGTGATTCCACCGCATCGCGGTGAGTTTTGTGACACGGTGGAATCGTGATGACCCACTTACCACATTGCGGTGAGGACTTAATCGGCATTCCAGTTGCAGTATTTTAAATCTCAAGGGCAATGTTATCTTTATTCAAGCCCCCAAATCATGTACACAGAAGATTAATCTTGAAATTGAGCAAAATATGCTCATTGTTCATCAAATTTCTCTCCATTTAAACCCTAGATCTCAAATACAAAATCAAATCTCAAGAAATCTCTCCATCAATCCTCTCAAATATATTAACCCAGGTATGTTAGATGTTCATCCATGGGTTCCTTCCACCCATGGAGTCCAAGTATCCAGTTTAAATTGCAAAAATTTTAATGCTTTCAAGTTATTTTAATTTTTAATTATAATTTCACCCATGAATCTACATGAACTATGATTTTACACCATGTATAAATGAAATTATTCTTGTTATTCAATTCTCCACGTTTTAATGTTTTCATTCATTGAATTAAATCATGATTTAGTGTAATTCAAGTTGAATTCATACTATTACTACAAGTCCCATAACATTCCCATGATTTGAATAAACTATGAACTACAAGTGTTTGATAAAATGCCTACAAGAGTGAAGATTTGATAGAGGCTTGCATGTTATGTTCTTTAAGATTAACAATCATGTTAACTATTTTTACTTTTGAGTCCTGGGGATATTGAATACCCAAAACCCATAGTTTTTTACTTAGTCTCATCTCAGTATCTTCAGGATAACTTCAAAATATATTATAAGCATTACTAGATCAGTCAGCTAAACTCAGAACAATTTAGCATCCAGTGTTATTCAGTTGGGAGTAGGACTTAGCACCAAACGAGTGTAGGGATAACGGATTCCCTGTCAGATAGGCAAAGTTATTAGTAGCAATCCCTAGACTCTAGAACTACATAGCTAGCATAGGATATAAGAAGTCGCCCATCGGTTTAGGCTTGACTATCTCCCAGGGGTCACCCATCAGATTAGGCTTGATACCCTTGGTTCTTTGGGATCATACAGTATACCAGTTTAGTAGATCCATATAGCCAGCATTAGTAATCATGGCACAGTACTAAAACCCTTCTAACTGGAGTTACAGGTTGGACCCCGATTATCTCAAATCGAGGCATATCGGTTAGATGATACCCCCCACAGTCTCAGTCCAATAATCAGTTTAGACACTTAGTCTTAGTGTTTTTTGACTAAAGCTTACACATATAAGTTATTTTAGCTATTTCATAATTTTAGTTTACAGATTTTATTTAGGTCATGTTACATGTTTGGTCATAGATCCTCAGTATTTATACATTTCACATATTCTTAGTAACTTCAGATTTGATGCATTCTATTCAATACCTTATGTTATACATACATATTCAGATGATTATTTATCTATGTTCATGAAACAATGCATATTATCCTACCTTATTTAGCATATCAGTACATTCAAAGTACTGATGCATACTTTTCATTTTATGCTATGATGTATCATATCATAGGTTTAGACGCCCAGTTCCCTGATCGCGCTTAGACTTCTTAGGTTCACAGTAGTAGTAGTGGTGAGTCCTCATGTTTTGAGGATAGATTATTTTGTTTCATGATTTCAGTTTAGTAGTTAGTTGGAGTTAGTTGGGGCATGTCCAATCAACTCATATTCGGTTAAGTTTAAAGGCTTTCAAATATGTTAGTTAGTTATTTAGTTTATCAGTATTTTATTAGATTCAAATTGTTATTTTCTTCAGATTCATGTTTCAATACTGATTCAGTTAATAAAACCTTATGGCTAATTAGTTGTTCTTGTGCATTTATTATGTTATTATTCAATGCTCACAACACGTACCAGCTTATGAGTTAGCTTGTGGTCCCTCAAGACTGTAAGCACTGTGTGACACCCAGAGTTTACTCTTAGAGTGTTACAAAATTGGTATCAGAGCCTAAGGTTTTAAAAAGTCCTAGGAAGTCTAAAAGTCGTGTCAAGTAGAGTCTTATGCATGGGTGTGTAACACGCTAGACTCATGGGCAGGAGGCTATAAGGCATTTAGGAAAAGTTTTCCTTCTTTCAGTATTTATGTCATGCGAGTGAGCATGAGCTCAAGTTAGGCTCTCAGTATAATCCATTTCTTTCTTTCGTGTACATAATATACCTCCCAAAAAGAATTACAGAAGAGGAGCAGGAAATCAGACAACACCTCTGCCTGTCCAGGCAGATCCTATGGATAAGCATGTCTCTTACACAGAATTCAAAGTTGCGTTCACCACTCTAGTGAATTATGTATCATCTCAGAATGAATAACCAGCTGCTTTTTAGGCCAACCCAGTGGCTAATACTGCTGCAACGAGGATTCGGGACTTCACCCGAATAAATCCTCCTTTCTTCACGGGATCCAAGACTAAAGAGGATCCATAAGAATTCTTAGATATAGTTTAGAAGGTAACGAATATTATAGGGGTAGCATCTAGTAAGAGTGCTGAGTTGAATGCATATCAGTTACAAGATATGGCCCATATGTGGTTTAAGCAGTGAAAAGTAGATAGGGGTGTTGATGTAAGGCCTGTGGAATAGGAAGAGATTGCTACAGCTTTCTTAGACAGATTCTTTGCATTGCAGTTGAAGGAGGCCAAGGTGTTAGAATTTACTAACTTGAGATTGGGCATCATAAGTGTGAAGGAGTATTCCCTTAAGTTTACTCAGTTATCTAGATCTGATCATCCTATGGTAGCTGATAGTAGGTCTAAGATGAGCAAGTTTGTGTCTGGAGTGTCTGATAGTATGGTCAAGGAGTGTAGGACCACAATGCTGATTAGGGAAATGGACTTTTCTAAAATAATGGTACATGCTTAACAAATAGAGGAGAAGAAGACTAAGAAGAGAGAGGGAGAGATAGAGGGCTAGGAAAGGTAGTTTTAATTTCATTCAGCCAAGGTCAGAAGGTGGTAACCATCCCCAATTCCATCAGAGGTTTTCATCCCCAGCACCGTCTTTAGCCAGTGCCCTAGTACCCAAACTCATAAATGATCCTCCGGATAGAGAAGCAGGCTCTAAGTCCTAAGATAATGTTAACAGTGCCCGTACGAACTCTCTATGTCAAAAATATGGCAGAGACCATCAGGGTGAGTGTAGAGCTAGAATTTATGTGTGATTCGGGTGTGGCAAGCTAGGCTATTAGATTAGAGAGTGTTGGGTATTTTCTTAGAAAGGTAAGGATTTGCACCAACAGGGCCAGTCCTATCAGTCGTCAGTTCCAGTCGATCACTTGACTCAACAGGGAGCCCCTTCCAGTGCTACCAGTGGTCAACGTCCAAATAAATTATATGGTCTTCAGTCTCGCCAAGATCAGGAAAATTCTCCTGACGTAGTTGCAGGTCTTTTATTTGCATGTTTATGCTTTACTACACCATGGAGCTTCTCTTTCTTTTATAACTTCATATATAGCCGTCAACTTTGGAGTTAGTACCAAAACTCTAGTAGATACCTTTTCAGTGTCTACCCCAATAGGTGTTTCTATCGTAACCCGGTAGGTATAAAGGAACTATTCGGTCATAATATCTTAGAAAGTTACTTCAATTGACCTTGTAGATTTAGAGAGGATAGATTTTAATGTCATTATCGGCATGGATTAGATCCACTTATGCTATGCCTCAGTTGATGGTAGAAACAGAATAGTTCATTTTAAGTTCCCAAATGAATCAGTCCTTGAATAGAAGGGTAGTACTACAGCTCTTAGGGTCAGTTTGTTTCGTACCTTAGCGCAAGAAGGATTATATCCAAGGGGTGTATTTACCATCTTGTTCGATTCAAAGACTCCAACCCTTGAGTTAGTTTCAGTAGTCAGGGAATTTCTAGATGTGTTCCCCAACGATCTTCCCAGAGTTCTTCCCGAAAGGGAAATCGACTTCGGAATAGACCTTGTTCCAGATACTCAGTCCATATCTATTCCTTCATACAGGATAGTTCCAATAGAAATCAATGAGTTAAAAAAATAGCTAAAAGATCTCCTAGATAAGGGATTTATCAGGACTAATCTCTCCTCGTGGGGTACACTAGTTCTATTCGTGCATAAGAAAGATGGATCTCTCAAAATGTGCATAGACTACCATCAGTTGAATAAAGTCACAGTCAAGAATAAATATCCACTTCCAAGAATTGATGACTTATTTGATGAACTTCAGGGTGCTAGCTACTTCTCCAAGATATACCTTAGATCAGGCTATCATCAGCTCAGGGTCAAGGAATGTGACATTCCAAAAATAGCTTTCCAAACTCGGTATGTCCACTTTGAATTTCTAGTCATGTTCTTTGGTCTCACGGATGCCCCAACAGCTTTCATGGACTTGATATGAGTGTTCAAGCAGTATTTGGACATGTTCTTCATATTCTTCAACGATGACATTGATGATAGGCGTATTTACACGCCTAAAGTACTTTAATTTACCCATATTTTAGCTAAGTTTTGAGGACAAAATATATAATTCCTGCACTTTTAGTCCTTTTTCCTGTAAGTGAGCTAACCAACGTGATTAGCAAGTTTTCAGGTATAAATGATGAAGATTTCAGCATTTTATGGACTGGTTGCAGCCAATGGAAGCTTTACGTAAGAAGGAAAGCAGCGTTTCGACGCCTATGGACTAAAAGTAACGTATGGAAAACTTGTCCCAGGCAAAAACAGCATTTCCAAAGACTTGGGGATCAGCAGTAACTTAGTAGGATTAGGATAAGGATGCAGCATCCTAGTAGGATTAGGATGAGTACGCAGTAGCCTAGTAGGAATAGGATATGGGTGTTATAAAAACCCTATGATGCTGAACTTTTCAGCAAGCATTATTACAATTAAAACAATTCTCTTTCAATTAATTCTTCCCTTCTCTTCATCTATTCGACTTTTAATTTTCATAACAAGAGAAATGCTATTTTGCAAGGAATTCACGCCACAAGACCTACCAAAACATACTTCACGTGAGATTTTTATCTTGGTATGCTGATAATGTCTATTATGATTTTCGTCGCACTCATGAATAGCTAAACTTCTCTGTTAGGGTTATGGAAGCCTTATGAGATACTATCTATTGCTATGAGTTTGTGAATCTTGATACGTATGCTGCTTATATCATTCTTCTCTTCATCTTAATATAAATTCTTGTGGTTACAAACATATAGAATACGCCAGTATAGCATTAACTTGTTCAAAAGAAAAGTTACATGTCTAGAAAACAGAGAATGTCAAGGAAATAGGGCACCAACCCCTATTTAAAAGTTAGTGCCATAATTGGATTAACCTCTTGGAGAATTTGTACCATTAGATACGCTTTAAGCTCGAAAGAGTTAAAGTGAAATAGTCCTTGATGGTCGAAAGACGCCTGGATTTACCATAGAATACGATTCTCTATAAACGCATGCATGTCTGAATTCTGCATAACTCATAGTCAATAGATACGTATAACTCATAAGGTGGACATAACCCTAAATCTCAACTCTCATTGATTAAAACCTACCAAGTACTCCGTTTTACTCTTCTATTTTCCGTTTTTACTCTACTATTTTGTTTACATCATTTGCACGCACAAAATCCCCCCTTTATTCACAGAGCTTTCATCAAAAGTCTAATAATCGTTGCTTACTTAGTGACCAAGTATTCCCTATGGGATTCGACACCCAACCCAGTTGGGTTCTATATTTGACAATGACCTCTTACACTCTTACGAGAGTTGTAGTTTTAGCGTTATCAAATTTTGGCGCTGTTGTCGGGGAATACGGTTGTCAACTAAGTTTGTGATAATTACTAGACCCTTTGGTCAAAGATTCTCGTACTTTACTTTTAGTTGTTGTTTTTGTTTTCTGCAGGTTTTTGTTCAGTGCATGCCAAATACTCAAAGTTCGGGACAACCATTATTACCCATAAACCCTGAACCACAACTTATTGGAAGGATGGATGCACAATGTGACATTGAGAGAAGGGTTGCTCAACAAGAGCAGGCTAGATTAGCTACGTTCGAAGTACATCAACAGAATATTGATAACCCTGGGCGGGCAACAAATCCTGACGATGAGGACCTAGGTGATGATGAGCTACTAAAACCTAGGCGTGATGCTGAGGTGGTGACACCTGGAAACAGAAGGGATCGTCAAGCCAGATTTAGGCCTGAACTCCGCGCTATCCAGATGCCTTTTGATGATGATGATGACGACCTGGACGGAGCTGGTGCCACAGGAGCTATTATTCCTCTGCCCTTGGTACCTGGAGCCAAGTTTAACATCACTAGCACCATGATTCAGTTATTACAGCTCAAGGGACTATTTGGTGGACTTCCAGGTGATGATTCGAACATGCATATGGTCAACTTTATCTCCACATGCAAGTCATTCGACAATCCAGGCGTTGGACAGAATGCAATTCGGCTATGCTTATTTCCACTGTCTCTATCTGGGGAGGCAACTCTATGGTTGAATGGGCTAAATCCTGACTCTATCACTAATTGGAGGCAATTGAAAGATGCTTTCCTAGAAAGATTCTTTCCGCCATCCAAGAGAGCACAATTGAGAGATAAAATGAGCAACTTTTGTCAACTTCCAACTGAAGCCCTTCACAAAACATGGGAGAGATTCAAGATGAAGCTTATGAGGTGTCCAAACCATCACATGACCAATGTCCACTTGATGGAGATACTATACAGATCCTTGAATTCAGTAACTAAACCAGTGGTGGATAATGCGGCTGGAGGATCATTTATGGACCTCACCTTTGTGCAGGCAAGCGATATGCTAGATCGGATGACAAAGCATAGTAGGGCTTGGCATACCAGAGATTCTGAGGTGACAAGCCCCACTATATCTATTGGTATAACTGCAGAACAAAGGCAAAGAGAGTAGGAACGCGACCAAGATATGGCGCACATGAAAACACAGATGGATCTTTTTACAAAGCATCTATTATCAGGGAAGATCGAAAAAGTCAAAGCAGTTTCGTCAAAAGGAAGAGGGGAATCCGATTATGAAGAAGAAGCCAACTACTTGAACAATCAGGGGGGTTTCCGAGGCACTGCCCAAGGAAACCAAGGTCGGAACTATTATGATAAGTCTGGAAACAAGGACCGTGATCAAGGTAGTTAGAAGAATAAGACTGATAGGAGTGGTTTGTATGTTCCTCCTGGAAGTCGTGACACTGCTGCATCTGGCGCTGGTAAGATGTCAATGAAAGATATGATGGCGAAGCTGTTAAAAGGAGTAGAGGCAACCAGCACGGGAGTAACTGAGGTAATAAATGATTTGGCCTCAATGAAGCAATTGGTTAACTCGTATTCCACTTCAATAAAACAGCTGGAGCAATAATTGAGTCAAATTTCAGCCACATTAAATCAACGAAAAGTTGGTACCTTACCTAGCGACACAGTGCAAAACCCAAGAAATGATGGAACATGTATGGCCATTACTACTAGGAGTGGTAAGGTGCAGGAAAATTCAGCCCAAAGCAAGCAAGTGGCCGATGATATCACAAATAATGCAGAAGACGCCGAAGAAGCTGAAGAAGGCGTCAATGACGTTACCCCTCAACGTCCACAGCCCGAAAAGATCGCCAACCTGAAGCAAGAGGAAAAGAAAGTCGTGGAGAAAACTATTCCCCTTCCACCACCACCTTTTCCTCAAAGATTAAAAAGGAGAGCTGATGATACCAAGTTTAATAAATTCATGTCAATGTTAAAACAGCTGACCATTAATGTTCCATTGGTAGAAGCACAAGAACAGATGCCTGGCTACGCAAAATTTATGAAGGATCTTCTGACAAAGAAGTGGGCAGCAGGTTATGAGTTGACAGATACTGTTCATCATTGTAGTGCAATCGCTACCAGATCACTAGTTTAGAAGAAGGCCGATCCCGGTGCCTTCACTATACCTTGCACTTTTGGACCTTTGAATTTTGCCAAGGCATTATGAGATTTAGGAGCCAACATCAACTTAATGCCACTATCTATATATAACAAGTTGGGGTTGGGGAATCCTACTCCAACCAATATGAGTCTTGTAATGGCAGATAGGTCGGTAAAACGACCTGTTGGTATTTTATGTGATGTATTGGTGAAGGTTTCCTCATTCATCTTTCCAGTAGACTTCGTTATCTTAGATTGTGAGGTGGACTCAGAAGTTCCTATAATCTTGGGGTGCCCTTTCCTTGCAATAGGAAGTGTGCTTATTGACTTAAGAGCCAATGAGCTTCTATTCCGAATGAATGACGAAGTAGTCCGCTTTGGTGTGTGTAAATCAATGAAACAACTCAAAGATATGAATGTGTTCTCAGTAGCTGATGTTTATTTTGATGATGAGAAAGAATTACCTATAGAGGAGTAGCTTATTGATGACCCATTGGCGATTGTGCTTATGAATGTTGAGCGTAAGGATGCAGAAAATTATGAAGAAACTATTTGTGCTCTAACAGGATTAGGGTCATATCCTCATGCTCCCAAGAATCTGGACCTTGATCTCAAAAAACCGACCTACACCACCAGATAAACCATCTATTGAAGAGCCACCCATGTTAGAATTAAAGGAGCTGTCTAGTCATTTAAAGTATGCATTCTTAGGAAACGGAAACACACTCCCGGTTATTGTGGCAGCAGATTTGGGTGAGCAGCAAGTTGCATCTCTCATCGTGGTTCTACGGAAGTACATGAGAGCCATCGGTTGGACCATCGCTGATATCATTGGTATTCCTCCTGGGATTTGTACACACAAGATTCAGCTTGAAGAAAATTGCATACCCACTATTGAGCATCAAAGGCGTCTAAATCCACCTATGCAAGAGGTGGTGAAGAAAGAAATTATTAAGTGGTTAGATGCAGGGGCTGTTTATCCAATCTCCGAAAGCAAATGGGTAAGCCCAGTACAATGTGTGCCCAAGAAAGGTGGCATGACGGTAGTTGCGAATGAAAAGAATGAGTTAATTCTACTCAGACCTGTCATAGGGTGGAGAGTATGCATGGACTACCGGAAGCTGAATTCGTGGACACTTAAAGATCACTTTCCAATGCTATTTACAGACCAAATGCTCGATCGATTAGTAGGGAAAGGATGGTTTTGTTTTTAGACGGTTATTCTGGCTATAATCAGATTTGTATTGCTCTCGAGGATCAAGAGAAAACAACGTTTACATGCCCATATGGTACGTTTGCCTTCAAACGTATGCCATTTGGGCTATGTAATGCACCCGCCACTTTTCAATGCTGTATGATGTCCATTTTTTCAGATATGGTGGAAGATGCTCTGGAGGTATTCATGGACGATTTTTTAGTTATGGGTGAGTCGTTTGAATCGTGTTTGGCAAATCTAAGTATGGCGTTGCAGAGATACATTGAATTCAACCTGGTGCTAAACTGGTAGAAGTGCCACTTCATGGTGAAAGAAGGTATTGTTCTTGGGCATAAAATCTCCGAAAGAGGAATTGAGGTGGATCGAGCTAAAATCGAAGTCATCAAGAAACTACCATCCCCAATTTCAGTCAAAGGAGTTCGTAGTTTCCTCGGGCATGCAGGTTTCTACCGAAGGTTCATTAAAGACTTTTCCAAGATTGCTAGTCCATTATGCAAGCTCTTGGAGAAGGATGCAAGGTTCGAATTCAGTGTAGAGTGCTTGAAGGCATTTGAATGCCTCAAAGGGAAGCTAATTGAAGCTCCTATCATTGTAGCGCCCGATTGGTCTCTACCGTTTGAAGTCATGTGTGATGCTAGCGGGGTAGTTTTGGGTGCTGTACTTGGTAAGAGAAGAGAAAATTTATTCCATCCAATCTACTATGTGAGCAAGGTCTTGAACGGAGACTAGAAGAACTATACTATCACGGAACAAGAGCTTCTAGCGGTTGTGTATGCTTTTGAAAAGTTCCGTGCTTATTTGTTGGGAACCAAAGTGGTAGTTCATACAGACCATGCAGCTCTGAGATATTTGATGGCAAAGAAAGATGCGAAACCAAGGATAATTCGATGATTATTGTTGCTGCAAGAATTTGATTTTGAGGTAAAAGATAGAAGAGGTTGCGAAAACCAAGTGGCTGATCATCTATCTAGACTCGAGAACGAGCATATAGCGTAGCCTGATCTTGAGATTGATGATGCATTCCCTGATGAAGATATCTTAGCCACGATGATGGAAGAGTTACCATGGTATGCAAACTTTACGAACTTCGTGGTAAGTAATGTGATGCCTACAAATCTATCATTTCATCAAAAGAGGAAGTTCATGCATGATGTGAGACACTACTACTGGGATGAGCCATATTTATTTAGACGATGTGCGGATGGTGTGATCCGACGCTGCATATCTCATGTGGAGGTGCCAAGTATCTTGGAAGCGAGTCATGCTTCCCAAGTTGGGGGACACCATGCAGGTGGTCGGACAGCAAGGAAGGTATTGCAAAGAGGCTATTATTGGCCTTCGATATTTAGAGATGCCTACGAATTTGTGAAAAGATGTGACCAATGTCAGAGACAAGGCACGATTTCGAAGCACCATGAGATGCCCATGTCAAAAATTCTTGAAGTAGAGCTGTTTGATGTGTGGGGTATTGATTTCATGGGCCCATTTGTAAACTCATTTGGGATGAAATAAATCAAAGTTGCTGTCGACTATGTATCCAAATGGGTTGAAGCAGTAGCGCTGGCCGATAATGAAGGAAAGCGTGTTGTAGCATTCTTGAAGAGAAATATCTTCTCTCCTTTTGGGGTACCACGTACCATAATAAGCGATGGAGGATCACACTTTTGCAACAAGCTGTTTAAATCCGTGTTGGTGAAATATGGGGTCAACCAACACAAGGTAGCCATGCCTTATCACCCTCAAACTAGTGGACAGGTAGAGGTTTCCAATCGAGAGATCAAGCAAATCCTTGCTAAGACTGTAAATACTAATAGGAAAGATTGGTCTCAAAAGCTGGACGATGCACTATGGGCATATAGGAATACATTTAAAATGTCAATTGGCATGTCCTCGTACCAACTAGTTTATGGGAAGGCCTGTCACTTGCCCATTGAGCTTGAGCATAAAGCATTGTGGGCGTTGAAGCAACTGAATTTGAAGTGGGATGATGCTACGAATCGGAGATTGGAACAGCTAAATGAGATGGATGAATTCCATCTACATGCTTATGAAAGATCAGACCTCTACAAGGAGCGGGTGAAAAAGTATCATGATCGGCGGATTGTTCAACGAAACTTTTAAAAAGATGATATGGTACTTCTTTTCAACTCCAAACTGAAGCTATTCCCAGGTAAGCTAAGGTCCAAATGGTCCAGTCCGTACAAAATTAGCCAAGTCTACTCGTCTGGAGTAGTTGAGTTAGAAGACAATAATGGTGTCGCCTTTAAGGTGAATGGGCAACGAGTAAAGATATATATCGGTCCCCTTGACTCGATTAAATGCATGACCACCATCTATCTCGACGTAGTCTAAGTACTCGAGGTAACTATGTCGTGCCGCGATAATAAATCAAGCGCTTGATGGGAGGCAACCCATCATATTTTGTTTATCGTTCCTCTTGCATTTGTTTTCACTAAATAAAAATCCAAAAAGAAGATTCGAGCCACGACCAAAACTAAGGCGCTTGATGGGAGGCAACCCATCGTTCTAATCGTTTTTGTTGTCTTTGAGTAAGTGTAGGTACAAGAGGTGTAAAAGAGGAGATTGATTTCAAATTTTGATTTGGAAACGGTTCATGTTGAAGGTGGTAAGTTAGGAATGAAGAATAAAAGGCTATGGGTTAGGCATTGCCTATGAAAATCTAGGCAACGAACAAGGCAAGGCCTATGTAAATCTAGGCAACGAACAAGGCATGGCCTATGCTATGGCATAAGCTCTCAGAATCTAGAATGCCATGGCATAGGCGGCGCCTATGCCCAACAATGCTATAGCATAGGCACCGCCTATGCAAAAGCCTTTAGTCTCGGATTCTACAATGCCATGGCATAGGCGCCTCCTATGCCCAACAATGCCATAGCATAGGCGCCGCCTATGCTCAACTAGGCTTTGCAAAAGGCACTGCCTATGCCAATCATAGGCAAAGACTTAGGCACCTCCTATGCTCACTTTTTGGTCTCCTAACCTGATTCCAAATGGGTCAAAACCTGACCCAAGTTTATCCTATAAATAGAACCTTAGTCTTAAAACAAAATTGCATTGCAACTTCAACCTAGGCGCCGCCTACCTCTCCAAATTCTCTCAAAAATTTTCCTTTTGCTCTTTTACTTTGCAAGAACATCTTCCGAGGCCATCAACCAAGTAAGTATTTCGGCTATCCTCTCTTATATTCCGTAAGTATTACAATACTATGCCTATACTAAGTCGTTAAATCTTGAAGTAGTGTTGGTGATTTGAACATGGTTGATTTGTTGTGATACAACTAAGTGAGTGAAAGGATGCGTAAGGATGGTCTTGACTTGTTTCCAACTTGAATTTGATTTTGACACACTGTCATACTTTTGCGGAATTGATATGGTCAAGAAAATTGCATAATCTTGTAACTTGAAATCTTTCATGTTCGAATGACTTCTTCATTGAGATGAAAAATCATGGTTAACTACAAACATGAAACGTTGATTATTTCTATGCCATAACTTGATACAATCTCTATGAAGTAGTCTTGTTCAAAAGGGTATATCAATCCAAACATGAAAGTATTGTCAAGATTACTTGAGATAGAATCAAAAAGGATAAGTTAAGATAACAAGAAAAGTATGATTGCACTGATTATATTGTTGGAACATAACACCTAAACGTATATCGATGAAGTCTGAGTAATCGACATCGTTCACTTAATTAGTTGTGCCAAAAAATTAAGTGTGGGGTAGGCCACTACTATTTGCTTGTCAATTGTATTTACCGAGATGAAGCTAACATGACTATCATTTTTAATCTCAGGTACAATGGCACCAAAAACACGATAAGGAAAGGATAAAACGACCACTTCACAAAAAGGCCAGAAAAGAAGATGAAAAGAGCAAGGTGAATCCTCCTCACTGCAAATACCTCGCCGCATGTTCGGAATCAAATGGGTCCTAGAGGTGGAAGGAAAGGAGTGGTATAGGAACAATAAAGAGAAAAAATATGTTCATGTGGAGTTGATACATAAGGAAAGCCTAGCAAAGAAAGAACCTCGCATGTTGGCCAAGATCATGGCGTTACATCTTGATTTCTTCTTCCGACATATGGGAGAATGCAATCTCGATCTAACACGAGAATTCTATGCCAACTGGTCACCGAAAACTACAGGGAGTGAAGTAAAGATTCGGGGCCAAGTTCTACAACTAAATGCGGAGTTCTTCAACTCTTTTCTGGCTTTGCCATCTGTTGATCCATCACCACTCAAAGAGCTATATAACAGACCTCCGTACAGGGCAATCAGACACACTGTACGAAACAAGATCAATGGCATGATGGAGCAGAGACAAGGACACCGGTCGGCACAACACCTACCCATATGCTTCCTTGAACAGAGAAGCTCGAATATGGTTGCGAATAGTCAACTCTTGCCTGATTCTAGGGACTCAGTATACAAAGATTTCATGAGATAGAGTGTGCTTGGTGTACGCATTGATGACGAACGTCCCCATCAACATTGGGGCAATTATTCGATCTTCAATGCGTAAGGCCAGGCTACACAAGAGGTCCCACTTCAGCTTTGGCAATCTGTTGACTGCAATATTGAGGAAGGAGGGCATTGAAGAGGAGCCGGCTGATCATAAGCTTCCACACAACCCGAAGAAGGTTGACCTCACAAAGTTTAAAGATGCTGAAACCATGCATGGCGTTAACCTTACCACTGCAGAACGTCATGCTCGGGATGAAAGTTTCTTTCGCCATCTTTATGGCATGACGAGGTTTACTATGATGAGCGGGGGTCGTGTTCCAACTGCTGCAGAGCTCCAACAGTTGGATTATGACTACCCAATGAACGAGCATGCAAGGGCTATGTGTGGAGTAGGTGTGTACTTTGAGGAACCACTCGATGATGATGTGCCAACTGATGATGATCGCCGAATGCCAGACTCCGACGTGGAGGAGAATTCGGATGACGATGACTCCTATGATGATTCCGATGAAGGGGGTATGACCCCAGACATAGAGGAGGAGTCCACCTAATCTAGGTTCTTCTTATTTATTTTCCACTGAGGACAGTTTGTCCCGTATAAGTGTGGGGTGCTGGTATTTGTAAGCTATACTTCCTTACCTGCATTTGCTTATTTATGTTTATTTTTTTTGTTGTTAAAATTTTGCATAAAATTGTTCTGATAGGCAGCATGGTATTGTGATAAGAGTCTGTGATACAATCATTACTATTGAGACGATTAGGCTCTAAATGTGACTCATTGTGTGATAATTGTGTGGTTTAATTCTTTCATCTGTTGGGTCAAGAGTCTATACTACTCCTAGTAAAGTCGACCATGTGCCTTGTGTGTGTGAGGCAATAGTATATTCTGTGTTGGTGACTGATTCTAGAACTTGCCTGGTGTGTGTGTAAAGCGAAATAAAGAGTGTAAGTTTAGGAGATGATTTAGGCATTTCTTTGGGAACCTATGATTGTTTACCTTCATTTTACCTACCTGTGGACATTATCCTAGTTAACCCCCTTTGAGCTTTTAAGCTATTTTCTTTGACAGCCTCATATGTAAGACTAATCCATTTTTTTTCAAGACCATAATTTGATCCAAATTCCTAAGTGCTTTAAATTGTAAAGTCATGTAACGAAATAAGAGGAAATTGGGTGAGAGTGATGCCTTAGAGTGTATTGGTACTTGAAATTGTTATGAAAAGAGTGGCTATCATAGAGGTGTGTTATAAAAAAAGAGAAGAGAGAAAAATGAAAAGAAAAATAAAAAGTTAATTCTATTCAAAATTGAATAACAAAAGAGGTGAGAAGGGGTGTTAGATAAAAGGAAAGTAGAAAGGTTGTTTTAAAGAGAGTGTTAATGGCATAATGTGATGTATCAAAGCGCTTAGGAACATAGTCACTATTTCTGGCTAAAATAGTCCTACCCGTCCCTTAGCCTACATTACAACCTATAAAAGACCTATTTGATCCTAAACTTAGCATTCTGATATTAGTAGAGCATTACACGAAGGGCAAGCCTATGGTCAGCAATTGCAACATATGAATTCTTTGTGAGAGTGAGAGCAAGGAAAATCTTGTACCCATGTTTCGAAAAATGCAAAACTTGTGAGTGATTATGGGTAAAGATCTTATGTGAGACACACATGGTTGATGAGTTTTGGGTAGTTTGTATGATTCTTTGTGCCTTGACTTGTGGATACGAATTAACCACCATCACGAGTCTATATTAGAGGTTGAATTATTTCTAGTAGTGATTAGAAAACTACTCTTTGTTAATAAATGTCATGCCTATCTTGATGAATATTTTGTGCTGTTACTGTGAAACCATAAGTAGATGTTTATATGGACATGATATTTTTTTTGAGGATGAACAAAGCTTTAAGTGTGGGGTGTTGATGATAGGCGTATTTAAACGCCTAAAGTACTTTAATTTACCCATATTTTAGCTAAGTTTTGAGGACAAAATATATAATTCCTGCACTTTTAGTCCTTTTTCCTGTAAGTGAGCTAACCAACGTGATTAGCAAGTTTTCAGGTATAAATGATGAAGATTTCAGCATTTTATGGATTGGTTGCAGCCAAAGGAAGCTTCACGTAAGAAGGAAAGCAGCGTTTCGATGCCTATGGACTGAAAGTGATGCATGGAAAACTTGTCCCGGGCAAAAACAACATTTCCAAAGACTTGAGGATCAGCAGTAACTTAGTAGGATTAGGATAAGGATACAGTATCCTAGTAGGATTAGGATAAGTACGCAGTAGCCTAGTAGGAATAGGATATGGGTGTTATAAAAACCCTATGATGCTGAACTTTTCAGCAAGCATTATTACAATTAAAACAATTCTCTTTCAATTAATTCTTCCCTTCTCTTCATCTATTCGACTTTTAATTTTCATAACAAGAGAAACACTATTTTGCAAGGAATTCACACCACAAGCCCTACCAAAACATACTTCACGTGAGATTTCTATCTTGGTATGCTGATAATGCCTATTGTGATTTCCGTCGCACTCATGAATAGCTAAACTTCTCTGTTAGGGTTATGGAAGCCTTATGAGATACTATCTATTGCTATGAGTTTGTGAATTCTTGATACGTATGCTGCTTATATCATTCTTCTCTTCATCTTAATATAAATTCTTATGGTTGCAAATATATAGAATACGCCAGTATAGCATTAACTTGTTCGAAAGAAAAGTTACATGTCTAGAAAAGAGAGAATGTCAAGGAAATAGGGCACCAACCCCTGTTTAAAAGTTAGTGCCGTAACTGGATTA
This sequence comes from Capsicum baccatum var. pendulum, assembly GCA_030864225.1. Lineage (NCBI taxonomy): Eukaryota > Viridiplantae > Streptophyta > Magnoliopsida > Solanales > Solanaceae > Capsicum > Capsicum baccatum. Next base: position 128,205,948 of record CM061556.1, read on the forward strand.
ACCTCTTGGAGAATTTGTACCATTAGATACGCTTTAAGATCGAAAGAGTTAAAGTGAAATAGTCCTTGATGGTCGAAAGACGCCTGGATTTACCATAGAATACGATTCTCTATAAGCGCATACATGTTTGAATTCTGCATAACTCATAGTCAATCGATACGTATAACTCATAAGATGGACATAACTCTAACTCTCAACTCTCATTGATTAAAACCTACCACTCCATTTTACTCTTCTATTTTTCGTTTTTACTCTACTATTTTGTTTACATCATTTGCACGCACAAAATCCCCCCTTTATTCGCAGAGCTTTCATCAAAAGTCTAATAATAGTTGCTTAATTAGTGACCAAGTATTCTCTGTGGGATTCGACAACCAACCCAGTTGGGTTCTATATCTGACAACGACCGCTTACACTCTTACGAGAGCTGTAGTTTGAGCGTTATCAGACATTCTTGTCTATTCCCATAGCAAGAATGATCATTCAGAACACGTCAAAATTGTACTTCAAACTCTTAGAACTTATCAGTTATTCACTAAATTTAGTAAATATGAATTATGGCTAAGATCAGTAGCTTTCCTTGGCCATATTATTTCCAGTGATAGTATTAGAGTTGATCCTCAAAAGACCAAAGCAGTGATAAACTAGCCCAGACCTGTCTCTCCATCAGACATCAGGAGTTTTTTAGGTTTGGCTGGATATTTCCATTGGTTTGTTGAAGAGTTTTTGTCTATTTCATCCCCTATGTCCATATTGATACAGAAGAAGGCTAAGTTTCAGTGGTCAGATTCCTGTGAGAAGAGTTTTCAGGAGTTGAAGACTGGACTTACCTCAGCCCCAGTTTTTACTTTGCTAGATGGGTTTATTGTGTACTATGATGTATTCAGGGTAGGTTTGGGTTGTGTACTCATGTAGAGAGGCAAGGTTATAGCCTATGCCTCTAGACAACTTAAGCCCCATGAGAAAAATTATCCTACTTATGATCTCGAGTTAGCATCTGTAGTATTTTCCTTAAAGACTTAAAAGTATTACTTGTATGGGGTGTATGTTGATGTGTTCACAGATCATAAGAGTTTGCAGTGTGTGTTCTCCCAGAAAGATTTGAATTTGTCTCTAAGGAGATAGTTAGAGTTACTGAAAGATTATGACATGAGTTCTCTGTATCATCCGGGAAAGGCCAATATAGTGGCTTATGCTCTCAGTAGATAGTCTATGGGTAAGGTTGCTTATGTTGAGGATAGTAAGAAGAAGTTACCTCAGGAAGTTCATCAGCTTGCCCGACTAGGTGTCCTGTTAGTCGACTTAGAAGAAAGTAGTGATTGGGTGTAGAGTAGTTTAGAATTATCCCTAGTTTCTGAAGTGAATAAAAAGTAGGATAGAGATCCTAGTCTAGTTAAGTTGAAAGAATCAACCAGAGATCAGAAAGTTAAAGTTTTCTCCCAAGGGAGAGATAGTGTGTTGCGTTGTCAGGGTCGACTATGTGTGCCTGGTTTAGATGATTTGAGGCAAAAAATTCTTGTAGAAGCGCATGGTGCACTTTACTCGATTCATCTAGGGTCCACTAAGATGTATCGTGATTAGTGGGAGATCTATTGGTGGAGTGGGATGATAAGGGACATTGCATAGTTTAAAGCTAAGTGCTCTATATGCCAACAGGTTAAGATTGAGCACCAAAAACCTAGTGGGTCCATGTACAAGTTCAGTATTCCCACTTAGAAGTGGGAGGAAGTGAACATGGACTTTGTGATAGGTTTTACTCGTACCCATCATCAGCATGATTCTATTTGGGTTATCATAGACAGGATGACCAAATCAGCTTATTTCTTGCCAGATGACTATGCCAAACTCTATCTCAGAGAGTTGGTTAGGTTGGACGGTGTTCCCTTATCTATCATCTCAGATAGAGGTACCCAATTTATCTCTCACTTCTGGAAGGCATTCTAAAGAGGGCTCGATACCCAAGTCCACCTCAGTACAGCCTTCCACCCTCAGACAGATGGTTAAGTAGAACGAACCATTTAGACTCTGGAAGACATGTTAAGAGCATGTGTTGTTGATTTTAAAGGTAGTTGGGATGACCACTTGCCCTTGATTGAATTCTCATATAATAACAACTATCATTCTAGTATTCAGGTGGCTCTATTTGAGTCTCTTTATGGTAGGAGATGTAGATATCTGATTTATTGGTTTAAAGTGGGTGAGGCCATAGTAGTAGGGCCTGACTTGGTATTTGATGCATTAGATAAAGTAGTAAGGCAGCGCAGAGCTGATAAAACTCGTATACGGATGTAAGGAGAATAGATCTCAAGTTTGAGGTCAGTGATTTTGTATACTTAAAAATCCCTCCCATGAAGGGAGTGAAGAGGTTTAGCAAGAAAGGGAAACTTAGTCCCCGATATGTTGGTCCTTTCAGAATTCTCATCCATTTCAGAAAGGTAGCATATGATCTTGAATTAACTTCAGATCTAGCTTCAGTGCACCTAGTGTTTCATGTTTCATTGTTGAAAAAGTGTATTGGTAACCCCAGCGGTAGTTGTTCCCTTAGAAAATGTGGATGTCCAAAACAACATTTCCTATGAGGAATTCCAGTTGAAATTCTTGATCATCAAGTTAGTAAAATAAGGAACAAAGAAGTTCCCTTGGTCAAAGTTCTTTGGTAGAATCAATCCGTTGATAGAGAAACTTGGGAAGCAGAAGCAGATATGCGTACCAAGTACCCTCATCTTTTCACTGCAAATTCAGTTCAAGGTAACTAGTTTCCTCATATCATCTCTTTCACTCCAATTATCATCTTTATATAGCCATTCATTCGATAGTTCTTGCATTTATGTATCAGTTTAGTCATGCTTTCAGTTGTGCATGCTAGATATAACCTCAGTTTTCAGCATCTTAGCTTCATTAGTCTCATTCGGGGAAAAATGTTCCCAAGGGAGAGATATTATAATACCCCGAATATTTCCTACTCAGTCCAACCCTTTGTACGTACTTATAACACTTAGAAGATCGAAAATAGCTTGTTTTGAGTAAGTTTTGGGATTTTCGAATGTGGATTGGACCACATTCGAATTGAAAAAATAGTAGCTCACCGCAATTAAGCTGCATCGCAGCGAGAATTGCGATGAACATATAATAACATTGTGATGAAGGCCATTTTGGCATTTGTCAATTTCCAGAGGGTCACCGCGGTTGCACCGCGTCGCGGTGTACCCCAAAATAGCAATTATCACAATGCAGAGAGTCACCGCAATTCCACTACATCGTGGTGGGTATCGCGATGACCTACTCACCACATCAAGATGAGGCATAATCAAAGTTCTAGGTGTGGGATTTTAAATCCCAAGGGCAATCTTATCTTTTATCAAGCCCCCAAGTTGTGTAAACAAAAGATTAATCTTGAAATTGAGCAAAATATGCTCATTGTTCATCAAATTTCTCTCCATTAAAACCCTAGCTCTCAAATACAAGATCAAATCTCAAGAAATCTCCCCATCAATCCTCTCAAATACATTAACCCAGGTATGTTAGATGTTCATCCATGGGTTCCTTCCACCCATGAAGTCCAAGTATCCGGTTTAAATTGCAAGAATTAAGATCCTTTCAAGTTATTTGGATTTTTTGTTATGATTTCACCCATAAATCTCCATGAAGTATGATTTTACACCATGCATAAATGAAATTATTGTTGTTATTCAATTCTCCATATTTTAATGTTGTTATTCTTTGAATTAAATCATGATTTAGTGCTATTCATGTTGAATTCATGCTATTACTACATGTCCCATAACATTCCCATTATTTGAATAAACAATGAACTACAAGTATTGGATAAAATGCCTACAAAAGTGAAGATTTGATATAGGCGTGCACGTTATGTCCTTTAAGCTTAAGTATCATCTTAACTATTTTAGCTTTTGAGTCCTGGGGGTAATGAATATGAAAAAACCATAGTTGTTTACTTAGTCTCATTTTAGTTTCTTCAGGATAACTTCAAAATATATTATGAACATTACTAGATCAGTCAGTTAAACTCAGAACAGTTTAGCATCCAGTGTCATTCAGTTGGGACTAGGACTTAGCACTGAATGAGTGTAGGGATGAAGACTTCCCTGTCAGATAGGCAGAGTCTTTATTAGCAATCCCTAGACTCTAGAACTACATAGCCAGCATAGGATATGAGAAGTCACCCATCAGTTTAGGCTTGACTATCTCACAGGGGTCGTCCGTCAGATTAGGCTTGACACCCTTAGTCCTTTGGGACCGTACAGTATACCAATTTAGTAGATCCACATAGCCAGCATTAGTACCTGTGGCACGGTACTAACACCCTTCCAACTGGGGTTACAGGTTGGACCCCAATTAGCTCAGATCGAGGAATATCAGTTAGATGATACCTCCTACAGTCTCAGCTATAGTTTCCGTCCAATAATCAGTTCAGACACTCAGTGTCAATGTTGTTTAACCTACGCTTACAGATATCAGTTATTTTAGTTATTTTAGTATTTTAGTTTACAGATTTTATTCAGTTCATGTTACATATTTGGTCGTACATCCTCAGTATTTACAGATTTTACATATTCTTAGGAACTCCAGATTTCATGCATTCTGTTCAATACCTTATGTTATACACACATATTTAGATGATTATTTATCAATGATCATGAAACCATGCATATTAGATTACCTCATTTAGCATACTAGTACATTCAAAGTACTGATCGCATACTTTTTCTTTGGCACTATGATGTATCATATCATAGGTTTGGACGCCCAGTTCCTGAATCGCTCTTAGACTTCTCAGGCTCATAGCAGTAGCAGTGGTGAGTCCTCATGTTTTGAGGACAAATTATTTTGTTTCATTCTTTAAATTTAGTAGTTAGTTAAAGTTAGTTGGAGCTTGTCCCATCAAATCGTATTCAGTTAAGTTTAGAGGCTTTTAAACATGTCAGTTAGTTATTCAGTTTATGAGTATTTTATCATATTTAAATAGCTGTTTCTTTAGATTCATGTTTCAATACTGATTCAATTGATAAAACCTTATGGCTAATAAATTGTTATTTCGCATTTATTATGTTATTATTTAGTGCTCAAAACAGGTACCAACTCGTGGGTTAGTTTATGGTCCCTCGGGACAGTAAGCGTCGTGTGAGGCTCAGGATGTACTCTCGGGGCATTACAATTGTTGCAAAAAAACTAGTAGAAAGATTTTATTCAATTAACAACAACAATATCACCATTTAATATCAAATCCACCATTTTTAACAGGAACAACAATAAATCAACCCAGTAACACCAACATAACACACACACCCCAAGAACATCAAGAGTGACCAAAAACATCAATATTGTTATTTTTTTATACAAACACAAATAGAAAAAATCAAAATTCAAAAAATACAACAAACACCAATCAAGTGAATCAACAATTTGACAACAAGAACTAAAATAACAACAAAAAATCATATTTCACTCAGAAAAGAGAAGAGAAGACACACTAGGAAATAGGTTTTTCTTTGGTTCACATTTTATATTTAAGAAACAAATATTGAAATTATTAACCAATACTAGAAGAGAAGTTGGATGAAGTTCCTTTTTTTCTTCATAACTAAAAAACCGTAATTTTTTACCTATGAGTGAAGAAAAGGGATGATGAAGAACTCGAAATTGTTATCGCGGGAGAGTAATGTTGTCACGTTAATTGACGATTGAAAGTTGAAAAGAAACTCGAAGCCCAAATATTTATCACCAGAGGTTGAAGTAACTGGGGATTAAAGGGAGAAATTTACAGAACTGTTGGTTGGGAGATGTTTAAGAGAAACTGTCCAGAGAGAGAGGTGAGAGGAGAAAGAAGTTGATTTAGAGATGAGAGGGGTATGGGTTGATTTGTATTTTTAAAAAGATTAGAAATTTTTAAAAATATTAATCAATTCCACAATTAACTTAATAAAGTTTCCTAATTATATTAGACCCTTTAAGTGGGTCAATGTCACCAATACCAAATTCAAGACTTAAAAGACACCTTTCCTTTAATTTTCACAAGTATCACTGCATAAATGTATACAATACCAAAAATAAAATCAAACATTTAAAAGGAGACTTTGGAATTCGTCTCGAGACTCTATAAAAAATTACAGACTAAGGTAGGCTTTAATGTTATAGGCCCCCTATGACTATTATGCACACTTCATATATTTGAGAAAGACAACTCCTAATGGAGGATTTGTGTTTTTCTCCCAAGTACAAAAGTTTTAAAGATTAATCTTCTTATATATACACACACACACACTAATTTGTCTCTCAACTTTTTTTTCTTTATATTTTTCTCCTTTTTATCGTTTCGTGATTTTTATTTTTAATTTTTTTTATTTTCTTCTTATAATTCATTTGTCTCAATCTTTAAATTTTTTACTTTTTCTTTTTTTTCTTTTCAAACATTATTTATTTTCATTTCTCCCTTTTTAATTCATTTGTCTAAATCTTTATTTTTCATTTATTTTTTATTTTTTATTTTTTATTTTCTCATTTTTGCCATTTTTCTCAAATTTTATTTTTATTCTCATTTTTTTTATCTAACATTTATTTTTAGTTTTTTATTTTTTATTCTTCGCTTTTTTTTCTTAACCTTTATATTTTCCTTCTACTTTTTCTTTTCTCTCAGCTTTTATTATATTTTATTAATGAATAGAAAGTTGGATAATCCACAAAAACAATCTTTTCTCTTTGATATCAAAGAAAACTTAAGGGCATGACTTATTGTTTGGAAGTCCTTTGAGATTAGTCTTGCCTCTAAGGCAAGAGTTATAGAACATCTAATAAATTAAGATATAATGTGGTATTGTCAAGTGTTTCTCATAGGGCATAACTCATTGTCTGGAAATTCTTGAACTAAGTCTTGCCTCTAAGGTAGAATTCTTGACCAAAATTAGCCATTTTAAAAATCAATTTTCCAAAATATATGTTTTTTGAAAATTTTATAAAATAAGCTAGTATAAACATTATTTCTAGTAATGTATTATGTTTTAAAAAATTAACAAAACAAAAAAGAGATGGAAACAACGCTAGAGTAGGAATCCTTACTGTTAGTAATATTTTTGACTTAAAATGTTACTGAGAGTAACGAGACTCTACAACTCTGCCACATCAAAACCTTGATCCTGCACTATTTTTTTAAACATGTATAAGTCCTCATATGATGGTGTATCTTCAAGTGATTTAGATTCATTAACCATCGAATAAATCACGCCTGTGAAATTAAAGTGAAATTTATTTAACTGTACAATCTAAAGCAAAAAACCTAAAGAAAAGCTATGTTTCTAGTCTGGAGATTTTGATTATTATCAACATATATTAGATAAAGCAAAACCAGACAATCAAAGTTCCACTTACCATTATTTCATATGCCATTGAATTAGGCACATAACCTTGTTGGCATTGATGACAGAAAGTAGCATTACCAATGGGAAGACGAGTAATGTTTTTCAACAAAATAAGGTAGGAGTCATCATACTAAGTGGTTTATTATTGATTGGTGCATTAAAAATATTTTGGTATTGTTTGTTTCAAGAATGTAACCATTGTGCATGTTCTAATTCCAATTTGTATTTGGCCTTTCCCAACGATCATGATGAAAGTGGGTGGAATCAAATAAAAATAGAGTTGAATCACCTGTTGCAATTCAAATTGCCTCATTACTCGATCAGGCAAGTGAACCTCTACCCATCCCAATAAAAGAATGGAACACTAACATGCCACTTGTCTCATCCAGTACGACAATAGTCAGGAAGACTGTCAATTAAGTCACAAAAATATGGTTCCTAAATAAACTATATGAAAAAAATAAAAAGAAAATGAGTCTTTACATTTTTAATCTACATAAAGTTAAAAGAAATTAAAACACATTTTACCCTATCTTCTGTCATAGAGTCAGGTGCATCCCTATAGATTTTCAACACATGCTTAGTAGTGTTCGTCCAACTAAAGTGTGCAAACCATCTAGTAGCAGGTGGAATCCTAGACAAACCAACAAGAAAAATATTTCTTGTACCTCTTTGTCCTGCCATCTGAGACCTAAGAATAGTGATCCTCTCCATGCCCAAGCCTGATATATATATATATATATATATATATATATATATATATATATATATATATATATAGGAATCCAGCTATCTAATTTTGGGTACTCTGTGAGGCTTTACAAAGAAAATGATTCAAGTATATTAAGGTTGCACTACCCAAACTATAAGACCCAATTGCATTAATGCCCTTGATAATAAGAAGGCACTACTTCAGGTGATAGTTTCTTCACCTGTTCTAAAGTGGAAAGTATGAGTTTTGGGACATCAACACTCAATTAGTGAAGTGATCAAACTACGATCGATAGCAGGATGATCAGATCTGTAAACACCATACAATCCAAATGATTTAATCACTTCTAAAACTTGTGGATGGATAGGATATTTCTCTACGACCTTCCAAAAATTTTCATCACCCCTTCTTGTATTAAGAATCATATTAAGACTTTTTTCTCATATATCCGAGGACCTATGAGTGAGTTGTTCAGTTTATACAGATAGTTTATGTGGACCGAGATCCAACTTATATGAATTACTACCATCCATAAAAGAAGTACCTATACACAAATGAATATTTTCATTATAATAAACGAATTAACAATCCATAAAAGGGAAAAACTTGTTAGCTTAAACATGAACCAAATCAACAAATAATTCTTTCTTCTTTAAAAAATATCCCAAAATTTAAAAGAAATTTAAATCTAAAAGTTAAGGCTAGGGTAAAAAAGAGTAAATTTGTACAAAAAATAATACTAAAGCATCACCCTTTCTATCGGCACTTGAGGCTAGGGTTATGCAATTCAAAACACAAAAATATGAACAATCGCTTAGATAGATGGAATTGGATTGTCAATCGAATCAACCATTAGGTGATTGAAATTGCTAAACACTAGAACATGAACATGAGAGATGAGAAAAGAGAGACAAAAGATGAAATATTAGAGAAACTTTAAACGTCCATCACTCCAAGCATTAGGTGCACTCATTCCATTCTTCTCTAGTTTATTTGGTATAGGATTTTCTTAATATCCTGTCTGTTTTTCTTGATTTATTCTCGCGGGATTACTTGTTTCAATTTATTCGTAACTTATTAGGTGTTCTTTATTAGCATACCTGGGTGGGTAGTATAGTTCCTATTGTTGTCTATGAGTAGAAACCTCATTTGTTGGTTTTCTGTTAGATTATTTAGCTATTTTTAGTCGTACCTTTTGGCTCATCGTGTTTTTGTCTCCTGTGTTCTTCACTTTCTTCTGGTGTATTCTTTTGAGCATTGGCTGGGGTGATAGATGATGGACTAGGGTCATGTTATAGGTTAGGGTCGGGGCAGGGGTTGAGTCTAGGTGTAAGTCCAAGGTTGGGGGCAAAAAGAAGTAGAAGTATGTAGGATAATGTACTTCTAGGTTGAGAGTTGGGTCTTGGAACATAGGGACGCTTCAAGGTAAGTTGATAGAGCTAGTGAAGATTCTTAGAAAGAGGAGGGTTAGTATAGCGTGTGTCCAGAAAACTATGGTACTCTGGTAGCGTGAGACATAGAAATAGGGTAGGTATCTTATTATATGAGAATCTTAGAGAGCAAGTGGTGGAGGTTAAGAGAGTCAGTAGTAGGTTGATATCTATTAAGTTTGTCATTGGAGGGTCTTCGGTAAACGTTAGTAGTGCCTATGCTTTGCAAATAGGTTTGGAAGGGGTGGAGAAGAAGAGCTTTTGGGAGGATTTAGATGATATGGTGAGAGGCATCTTGAGCACTGAGAAACTTTTCATGGGAAGAGATTTCAATAGGAATATTGGGTCTTTATCGATAGGGTATGATGATGTGCATGGAGGTTTTGATTTTGGGAAGAGAAATGAAGGTAAAGCTTTTCTTTTGGATTTTTCTAGGGCTTTTGGGTTGTGGATAGCAAATTCGAGCTTTCCAAAGAAGGAGGAGCACCTTATTACTTTTCACAGTTCAGTAGTCAAGACTCAAATTAAATATTTGCTTATTAGGAAGGGTGATAGAGCACTATGTAAAGACTGTAAATTCATACCTATCGAGAGTTTTTTGACTCAACATTGGTTGTTGATGATGAACTTAGTAATCAATAAGGGCAGAAAAAATAGAAATGTAGAGTCTCGGTCCAGGATTAAGTGAGGTATCTTGACATTGGCTAGTGCTTTGGAAATGGGGGAAAAGTTGAAGAAGAGAAAAGCCTGGAAGAGTAGAGAGGATGTGGATAGTATGTGTGAGATGACTGCCAGTTACATTAGTGAGACTGCTAGAGAGGTGTTGAGTGTCTCAAGAGGTCGATCTGGTAAGCATCAAGGGGATTGGTGGTGGAATGAAGAGGTTAAGAGGACGGTAGAGTCTAAGAAGGTGGATTATAACAAGTGGGTTGAAAGCAAGGATGATAAAAGAGATAGAAGAATAAGGAGAAGTATAAGTTATCTAGACGAGAGGCTAAGATAGTAGTTACGATAGCTAAGACAATAGCTTTTGAGAGCATGTATGCATCTTTAGAGGAGAAAGGCAGGGATAAAAAGTTGTATAGGATTACAAAGTTCATGGTATAGAGATCTCATGATCTTGACCAAGTGAAGTGCATCAAGGAGAGGATGATACAGTGTTGATTAAGGATGCCCTCATAAGAAAGAAGTGGTAGTCCTATTTTCATAGACTCTTGATGATGAGAGGGACAAAGGTTTTATGTTAGAGGATTTGGAAAGTCTGAGGAGTGTCATAATAATAGTCATTATAGGCATATTGAGGATGAGGAGGTCAAGAGGGCTATTCGCAAGATGTATCGGGGTAGGGCGACGGGGCTAGATGATATTCTAATGGATTTTTGGAAGAGCACTGGCGGGGCAAGTTTGGAGTGGTTGACAAGGTTGTTTAACATCATTTTCAGGGCAGTGAAGATGACTGAAGTATGAAGGTGGAGTACGATGATTCCTTTATATAATAACAAGGGAGACATCCAAAGTTGCAACAACTATAGAGGTATTAGGTTGTTGAGTCATACTATGAATGTTTGGGAACGAGTGGTAGAATTGAGACTGAGTCAAATTATGACTATCTCGGAGAATCTCGATTTCATGATAGGTTTCTCGACTACTAAGGCCATTAACCTTATGAGGAGATTAGAGGAGCAATTTTAGGAGAGGAAGAAGAACTTGCATATAGTGTTTATTGATCTCAAGAAAGCATATGATAGAATTCCTATGGATATTCTGTAGAGGTGCTTGGAGGCTAGAAGGGTGCCTATGGAATACATTAGGTCGATTCAGGACGTGTATGATGGCATAAAGGCTTGTGTGAGGATGGTAGGTGGAAATGCGAAGCAATTTTTAGTTTTGATAGGGTTGCACCAGGGATATACTCTTAGCTATTTTTTATTTTCCTTGGTGATAGATGTTTTGACGCGACATATTTAGGGAGGGGTTCCTTGGTGTTTGTTATTTACAGATGTTGCGCTATTAATTGATGAGACTCAGGGAAGAGTTAATGATAAGTTGGAGATTTGGAGAAAGACCCTTGAGTCTAAAGGATTTTGGATGAGCAGGATCAAAAGGGAGTACTTGGAGTGTAAGTTTAGTGATGTGTCATAGGAGACTAATGTGGTTGTGAAGCTGGACTCTTAGGTCATTCATAAGAAGGAGAGTTTCAAGTATCTGGGTCTATGATTCAGTGCGATGGTGATACTGAAGAGGATGTCACTCATTATAGGGTGGTTGAAATAAAAGACTTTCTTTGGGAGTTTTATATGATAAAAAGGTGCCCCCGAAGCTTAAAGGTAAGTTTTACAGAGTGGAATTCCAACCGGCTATGTTATATGGAGCAGAGTGTTGGCTAGTTAAGAAATTACACATCCAAAAGTTAAAGGTGGTGGAGATGAGGATATTGTGGTAGATGTGTGGTCAAACCAGGAAGGATAGGGTGAGGAATGAGATTATTCAGAAAAAGGTGGAAGTTACATTGATGGAGGACAAGATGTGAGAAGTGAGGTTACAATGGTTCGAGTACGTGATGAGGAGGCATTATAATACGCCAATGTAGAGGTGTGAGACACTGGCTATGGATGATTTTAGATGGAGGACAGGTAGGCAAAGAAATATTGGATGGAGGTGATTAGGCATGATATGGAGAAGTTACAGCTTACGGAGAACATGACCCTTAATAGGAAGGTTTGGAGGATGTGGATTAGGGTAGAGGGATAGGGGGAGAGGGTGCCGGTAATAGCAGGAGAGTGTTTTGTATTTGGGTATGGAGTTTCTTGTTCGTAGGTGTAGAGTATTGTGTATGGTTTCGGATTTATAATTTAGTATTATCTTTTGGCTAGCGTTGGTAGTTTATTCTGCATACTGTACAAGTTTATATGCATTCATGTATTGTGTTTGTTATATTGTTATTGGTTCTAATCCAGGAGTTTATCGGAAACAACATCTCTACTTCACCTGAGGTAGTGGTGTGGACTGCGTACACTCTATTCTCCCTAGACCCACGGGGTAGGAATACACTGGGTATGTTGTTGTTGTTGTTGGTGGTGGTGGTAATAAAGCCCTACCGCTAAAAATATTTAAAATGTAATTTTTATTTTGTAAAACAAAAGGAGTATGACAGTCATGAATTACTTATAAAACGTTACTGAGAGTAACGTTTTATAGTCTGTTAAGGGTTCATACTGTTAGTTTATCTCCTTAAAGTTTTTATGCAAAATAATATGGTAATACGTTATTGTGAACAACATTTATACTAGTTTTGTAAAATTTTCCAAAAAACATATTACTTGAGTGAATTGATTTAAAAAAAGGCAAGAATTGCAGAGTATCTCATAAATTAAGACGTAATAAAGTAGTGTTAACTCTTTCCCATGGTGAGTAACTTATTCTTTGAGGAGGTTCTTGAGCCAAGTCTAGTTTTAGAGACAAGACTTATAGACCATCTCATAAATTAAGACAAAATGTGGTAGTGTCAACTCGTGTCCATAGCGGCGTAACTTGTTGTTTGAAAGTCTTTGGGCTAAGTGTTGCCTCTAAGTCAAGAGTTACAGAACATCTCATAAATCTAGACACAATGTGGTAGTGCCAACTCTTACCCATGGGGTGTAACTTATTGTTTAAAAGTCTTTAAACTAAGTATTGTCTCTAAAATAAGAGTTATAGAATATCTCATAAATCAAGTAATTTCAATCCATGTCCATGGGGTAAACATTCCTACCACTTCCATTGCCAAATCTTATAAATAAATAAAATAAACTATGATCATAAATTTTAAGAAATTTATTTAAAAGGAAGCCTAAAAAGTTGAATTAAAAAACATATTTGGGAAGTGGTAAGACTACAATTTGTTGTTACTCCTAGAAGAACAAACTCACAATTGTGTAATACTCCCTCCATCTTATTTTAGTCGTACCAAATTTTTTAATTTGATTTCTCATTTTACTTGTTATTTTTCATTAATCAATACAAGACAATTTTTTTCCTTTTTTACTCTTAGTATTAATTATTTTTTCTTTAAATTAAAATTTAAACCTCATTTAATAGGGGTACTATAATAAAGTAACTATATTATTAATTATTTTTTCTTAATCAATGTGCAATGTCAAATTGGAAGAATAAAATGAGACGGAGGAGTAATAAATAAGAATGAGAGAACAATGCAAGTATATCACGAACTGGTTATTTCCATTTATCTTAAGTTGAGCAAAAATATTACTCCCACTATTTCAAAATAATTGAATTATTAGGGCATGGAACAACCCTTTAGAAATATCTTTTATTACATAAATTGTAGATTACTTTTCACTGTAATTCTTTTAATTGTTCTTAAATTACTTTCCTAAAAGATGTGAAATACTTAAAACCTCATTAAATGAAAAGGTAAAATTGAAAGAAATTTTCAACATCTCTCTTAAAGAATGAACAATTCATTTATTTTGAACGTTAAAAAATAGCCCAATAATTCATTTATTTTGGAGTGGGGAGTAACAATCTACGGTGGAAAACAATTATGGCACCCTAACGGCTTCTTTGGTTGCAATTAATTTCGATAATTCGGATAAGAAAACTAATTATGGCATACTTAATGTAAACTTTACACGTACACTTATGGTACAAATAGCATCCACTGTATGTTGTAAAATTTTAACTTCTTGCCATGTTAAAATGTAAAATAGATCATGTCTGACGCTAAAGAGGTTAGAACTTCAAAGCAAGTCTCGTCAGTATTTCACAGAAAATCGGAAAGAGTTTTTTCTTTTTTTGGTCCTATTAAGATAATTCTCTGTCTCAAGTCAACGGAACAACAACCAAATTATCACAACCAACACACCAATAACACCAACACAATTCACCAAAATCATCGACAACCCATTCACCACAAAATAACAATACGAAATCCATCTCCAAACTATGAGAAGAAGTAAATAACTTCACAAGTCCATAATAACGAAAGAACACTCAAACTCTAAGGAAATGACTATGGATAAACTCTAAGAGTTTTCAAGAAAAAGAACATAACAAATAAATAAACTGGTGCCCATGTGAACAAGTGCGGGGCTTACTAGGAATATACCAACTTGAATCCTCTAGCTAATGAAATCCTTATCAACGTCACCTGCATTTTCTGTAAAAATAATAGTGAGGAGTGAGATGCTAACACAGTGAGTAATAATACTTAACCACAACCATTTTAATGGGAACAAGTTATAAATAAGGCTAGCATGATAATCAAAAAATGTCATGAAATAATACTCTTCCAGGAAATGATAACCATTGCATAAGAAATCAATTTAACAATTTGAAAATAGTCAACACGTACTAACATATCAAGTTATATCCTTTGAGAGATTTCCAAGAATGCATCATGTAATCAATGTGTCATTCTACTTCAAGAACGTCAATAACCGTTGACCCCTCATAAAATAGTCAAATATCATATCAGTAGCTCCTTACTCGAGGGAGGTCAGTAATAGCATGCTAGTTCTACTTTCCGACTAGCGAGGGTTGTAATAGTAATCTGTAAATACAAGGTGCACCAGGTTTAACAAACACTCTGTTAGCTACGAAATTTAAATCAATATCTACCGACACGATTCAAACCAGGGCCTTGTCGTGTTGGGTATCTCAAGTCCAATCAGGAAAGGATACCACCCCTAGTACTCCATCGTTAACTACCCTACACCCTATGTCAGATGAATTTTAAACATATAACAAGATGAAACAATAATAATCTAAATATAATTGAGTAAGTCTATAACCATAAACAACAACCAAAACCATATATCCAACCAATACCAATACCAATGCTAACACTAATACCGACCCCGTCCATGCCCATAGTAGTCCGACAAAGTCTCTATCCAGAATCAAGGAATATTTGGTCGGAACATGCCCATGACTACAGCTAAAACAAAAATAAAAGAAATAACAATAATGGAAAGAAGTCCATAGCATGAAATAGAGTCTTCCGGAGTATGGAAAATCACCTCTTCAAACTGACTTAAAGTTGTCTCCGAATCAAAGTCACTGAGCAGGAGGAATGGTAGTATGATCGGTTCCTTCATCGCATGGGGATACATTGCTAGAAGACAGTTAGTGGAGTGAATGCTAGCAGGTAACTCAGGGATAAAGATAAAATAATTTCATCATTCAAAAACAAATCAAATAACCATATACAATCACACACAGATACACACACACACACACACACACATATATATATATATATATATATATATATATATATTTATGTAGCTTAACCATCATAAAAATCCATCCACAGGTTGTATAGGTTCAGCTCTCCTTGCTGAAAGGGCTCGGTGCATGTTAGACGCATGAACCAAGGGTATCAAGGAAGACCAAGGAATACCCCGACCGCATGTAAAACCAATATACAATCATATTAATAGTGCGAACCATGCACACAGGTCATCAAGACCAAACCTCATGACAACAATCACGAGTTTCTAGTCTCCGTCCTTCAGACCCACACCTTCACGGCTAGCTATCACAACCCGTTGTTACTACCTAATTAAAAACCTTTAGCATATAACTAAACCACCAATTACATAGGTCAATTATAAAGTCATTATAAAGGGGTATCATTATACCGGCTATAGCTTGCAAGGAATGTCACTATCCAACACTTAGGGGAGTCCTCCGTATCCTACAGACTCCATTATTAAAATCACTTGGAGGATTCCTTCATACCCCCATAAGGTTTTCAAAACCATCCTTAACTATTTAATAGTTTCGTTCTATGCATTAGTTTCAAGAAATAGTCAACCAAACACTTTAGGGATTCCATTGTACCCCTAATTCAAATTCTCTCCTTTCTCATAAATAAAAGTTAATTTTACAAAACAAGGTTGGGGTTATAACCAATTAAGGAGTCACAAGCTTAAAGCAATTTACATTATCAAGTTCAACCACCATACTCTGCACCCACATGTTCAAAATCACAATTTAAACAAGGAAAACCATTATTAAACCATGAGAAATAATATCCATCCATGAATAACTAAAACCCCCAACCTTTATTTCAAAACCATAACAATACCATGAAAACTATAACTTAAAACCTAAGATTTTTATAAAATAACAATGAGGGAGGAGCAGTATACCTTAGAAACCAAGAAGTACAGAGAGAAATCACCCTTGAGAGCCTCAATTGATTATCTTGATGAAAACCTAGTTT
Source organism: Capsicum baccatum var. pendulum (assembly GCA_030864225.1). Lineage (NCBI taxonomy): Eukaryota > Viridiplantae > Streptophyta > Magnoliopsida > Solanales > Solanaceae > Capsicum > Capsicum baccatum. The sequence continues at coordinate 128,222,694 of CM061556.1, forward strand.
TTTCTTGAACAGAGAGTTTGAGAGGGAATTTTTGAATGTTTTAATGGGAATAATGTGCTAATGAATCCCCAAAGAATGTTTTAAATTGTCGTATAAAAAGGACTTAGAGTGGAAAATTTCCAGAATATCCCGAACTTAAAAATTGTAAAATGGCTGCATGTGGTTACGAGTCGACCCCTTGACTCCTGACCAAATCATACGACTCGTACCCTTGAGTCATCACCAAGACAATGAGTTGTCACCCATACACTATTCACCATACGACTCTATAATCCCACTCGTGATCTGATCATTCGTCCTCGATTGATGGAACGAGGCAGTGACTAGCACAATTAAACCCCCAAACATCTCTACTTTTACCTTTAATATTGAAAATAAAGTATCAAGGAATTCATAATCTAACTTTAACAAGGACAGCAAACAAAGATATTAAGAACAATACATACCTCATGCACGATTTTCTAGAATAGGGAATAGGAATGGATACTTGGACTTTATGTACCCGTAAGCTTCCCAAGCAACCTCTTCAACCTTGTGGTTCCTCCATAAAACCTTTTATCGAAGCTACGTCCTTGGTCTACAACCATCGAACCCGCTGAACCAAGATCTTAATAGGGACCTCCTCATAAGGAAGGGAATCTGAAATGCCAATATCCTTGATAGGCTCAATTTGGTATGAATCACCCACACACTTCCTTAACATAGGAACATGGAATACCGAGTGAATTGATCCCAAACTAAAAGGCAACTCCAACTCATAAACAACATTGCTAACCCTTCTCAAAACCAAGTACGGACCAACATACCAGGGATTAAGCTTCTCCTTTATCCCAAACTGCATCACTCCCTTCATGGGACACACCTTCAAGAATACTTTATCCCCGACCTTAAACTCTAACTTCATATGCCTCACATCTGTATAGGACTTCTGGCAACTTTTGGTAGCTTTAAGCCTATCCTGTATCACCTTCACCTTCTCAATAGCTTAGTGAATCAAATCAAATCCAGACCAAACATCTCTACCTAACAAACTTCAAACCACCTAATAGGAGACCTATACCTTCTACCATACAAGGCCTCAAACGGAGCCATCCAAATACTAAAGTGGTAGCTAATATTAAATGCAAACTCTAAAAGATGTATATGCTCAACCCAACTACCACTATAATAAATCACGCAAACTCAAAGCATATCTTCTAATGTCTGAATAGTTCTTTCCGCTTTTCCATCCAATAGTAGGTGGAAAGCAGTACTAAGACTCACCTTGGTCCCCAAAACTTTCTAAAATGACCACTAAAAGTGCAATGACAATTGTGTACCACGATCCGAGATAATAGAAATAGGTACCCCTTGTAAATTTATAATCTCTTAGAGGTATAACCTTGCATAATCATCTACTAAAAAATTAGTCCTCATTGGCAAAAACTGAGCAGACTTAGTCATCCTATCAATGATGACCCAAATCAAATCAAACTAATTCTGAGACTGTGGAAGACTGGTAATGAAATCCATGTTGATCACTTCCCACTTCCACATATGAAACTCAATTTCTTGATACAACCCTTCGGGCCTCAAGTGCTCAACTTTCACTTGTTGGATTACTATGCACTTAGCCATAGAACTAGACACATCCCGCTATATATTGTTCCACATTTATATCTCCTTAAGGTCATGATATAGTTTTGTTGATACAGGATGAATAGCATAGCATGACTCATGCTCCTAAGCCAAGATCCTGTCTTGAAATCCATCCACATCTGAAACACACAATCTCTCTTGGTACCACAAGATACCATCACCACTAACCTCAAAAGTTATTACTTTTTTCCCACCTACATCACCCTTGATCCTCATAAAGAAAGGGTCTAACACTTGTTTATCTTTCACCTCATCACCCTAGAATGACTTCACCACCTCTTCAACAAAGACACCACCTCCTCAAATTCCAAGAGGAAAACTCCAAGGTTAGCTAAATGGTGAACATCTTTCACCAATCATGCTTTCCCTCATACACATGAGCTAGAAACACCATGGATAACCTGCTAAGAGCATATGTAACCACGTTAGTTGTACCTGGATGGTAATAATCCTTAAGCAGCTCAAGCCATCTTCTTTGTTTGAGGTTAAGCTCTTTTTGGGTAAATACATATTTCAGGATCTTATGATATGAAAAGATATCCTCATGTACTCTATACAAATAGTGATGCCATATTTTTAATGAGAAGACCACATCCAAAAGCTCCAAGTCATAAGTCAAATAATTTTTATCATGCACCTTTAACTATTTAGAGGCATAAGCTATCACCTTTCTATACTGCATCAACATACAACCAAGCCCCATATGGGATGCATCATAATCGAGTACAAAACCATCAGTGCCTTCAGGCAAAGTCAAGATTGATGCCGAAGTAAGCTTATTCTTCAGCTTCCCAAAACCACCCTCATAAGTATTAGACCACAAGGACTTTATCTTCTTTTGAGTTAACTTAGTCAATGGGGCAGCTATAGTTAAAGAACTTCTCTTAACCTTCTATAGTAACCAGCTAAGACCAAGAAGCTCCGAATATTAATTGTAGTCATAGATCTAGGCCACTTCTTAACTACTGCGACTTTCTGTGGATTCACCATGATCCCTTCACTAAATATAACATAGCCCAGAAAAGTGACAATGTCCAACCAGAATTCACATTTTGAAAATTTAGCCTACAGCTACTTATCCTTCAAGGTTTGCATGCAAAGGTGAATAACCTGATCTACCTCACTCTTTGAGTACACCAAAATATCATCTATGAACACAATGATGACCAAATCCAAAAATTAACAAAAGACTCTATTCATTAAGTCCATGAATGCCACTAAGGAATTGGTCAATCCAAAAGACATAACCAAAAACTCAAAATGTCCATATCGAGTACGAAAGGCAGTCTCAGGATTATCTACCTCCCTAATATTTAGCTGAGAAAACCCAGAACAAAGATCAATCTCTGAGAAAACTTAGCACCCTGAAATTGATCAAACAAATCATCTATCCTTGAAAGAGGGTACTTATTCTTTAACATCACCTTATTCAAATGTCGATAATCACTACACATATGAAGGGAACCATCCTTCTTTCACACAAACAATATTGTTGCACCATATAGAGACACACTAGGATAGATGAAATCCTTGTCTAAAAGATCCTTTAGTTGCTCCTTAAGCCATTTTAAACTTACCTGAAACCATTCTATATGGGGGAATAAAAATAGGACAAGTGTCCAGAACAAGAGCAATCCAAAAATCAATCTCCCTATCAGGAGGGACACCAGGAAGGTCATTAGGAAAGACCTCAGGGAATTCATTCATCACCAGGATGAAATGTAAAGAAGGATCCTCCAAGTTAGAATCTTTAACCTAGAACAGAAAATAGAGACACCTCTTGGAGATTAATCTCTGATATCTAAGATATGATATGAACCTCTCCTTAGGAACTAGGGAATCACCTTTAAACTCAATAACCAACTCATTAGGGAATTTAAAGATGACCTTATGGATTCGACAGTCTAGATGAGCATAGCATGAGTGCAACTAATCTATCCTTAATATGACATCGAAATAAAATATGTCTAACTCAAATAGATCCCCTAAAGTATCCCGACCACCCACAGATACCACACAACCCCTATAGACTCTTTTGTAAACCACAAGGTCACCTAATGGTGTAAAAATAAAATAAGGTTCTGAAATATACTTGGATTCGAAACAAAAATGCACAGCCATAAATGGGGTCACATATGAAAGAGTGGACCCCGTTTGAGTAAATAGTACATATCATGGGAAAAGAGTTTCAACATACCTGTAATGACAATAGTTGGTGCCTCAGACTATGACGGGTAATAAGAGCATAGAATTGGTTTCGACCAATGCCAGATCCAGATGGTCTACTCTTCGGTGCTAGAGCCGATAAAGAGGCAATCAAAACTTTATTTACCCCAGAAGCAACCTTAGCCACTGGACAATTTCTAAGAATATAGCCTAGCTGACCACAGTTAAAGTACTTATCCTTTCCTTCATCACAGTAACCTCGATGCAATCGACCATAAAATCTGCAAGAAGGATAGAATGGATCTAATTGGGCCTCACTGGCCTAGGATTGGGCACCCTATGACCTATAATTTTTGCCATCATGAAAACTCCGATCACCCGACAGCTTTAGGTAGGGAGCACTAGCCGTTGAGTAAGACCTAATATGGCCAAAATTTTTTGGACCACTTCCCACCATCCTCGCCATTCTGGTTTTGGTCACCACCCTACTCAGAAAATCTAAACTTCTTGCTTTGCCTTTCCCCTATCTCTGCATATTTCCTCTTCTCTTTCTCCACTTGCTATATTTATGCAACCAACCTAGAGATGTCAATATCCTTATTCAACAAGGTAGCCTTACTCTCTAAAATTAAGTCTTGGGATAACCTAAAAGTGAACTTCCTCATTCTAGACCTCATTCTAGAAACCAACTATAGATTATATCGATATAACTGGTAAAAATTTAATACACACTCCCTGACTTATATCTTACCTTACTTTATGTTAACAAACACTTCTGTCTTTGCCTCTCTCAACTCTTGAGCAAAGAAGCGATCCAGGAAAGAATTAGAAAAATCTTTCCACAGGGGTGACTCAACATTGTCACCCCTTGACTGGTCCTATTCCTCATACCACTAATAGGCTACATCTTTCAACTGGTGGGCAGAAAACTCCACGCCCTCCATATTAGTGGAATGCATAAAATGGAAGATCTTTTTCATTTCATGAAGGAAACTTTGAGAATCCTTCTCGACCTTAACTCCAATAAAGGTTGGAGAGTTCAACCTCATAAACTAACCAACCCTTGTGACCTCAGAAGGTAGAGTAACAGAAGCACCACGCTCAGCCTGAGAATCTATAAACTATGCCAACATATGAATAGACTAACAAAACTCAGCTTTTATCACATCAACCTGAGGTACTCGAGAAGGACTGAAGGGGACTAGTGGAACTCCAGAAAGATAATAAGGAACTAGACCACTAGACTGAGTCTGGACCCCATAAGTAGAATATGTCCCATCATCATTGTCCTCAAGTGGGATAAAGGAGTTTCCATGAACTTTATATTGCTTAGGAGGAATGATCTGAAAAGTGAACAAATAGTTATAACAAAAGATTTTAGGACCTTAGACTCTACAGCTCAAAGATAAAACATAAGAAAGAGAAATATTCCTAAATACCTCGTAGCCTCTCCCTTATGAGTGTGGCACGTTACACACCCTTAAAAGAGACTCTACTCAACACAACTTCATGGACTCTTAATTGACCATGAACCTAGAGCTCTGATACAAATCTAATACGACCCAAACTAGGGTCTAGTCGTGTTGGGTATCTCAAGTCCAATCATGACTAGAGACCACCCCTAATACCCCACCATTACACACCCTACACTTTATATTGGATAAATTCTAAACATATAACAAGATGAAATAATAATAATCTAAAGACAATAAATTAAGTCTCTTACCATTACCAACAGCCACAACAACATATCCAACCAATACCAATCTTAATGTCAGTACCAATACCAATTCTAATACTAATACCGACACTGCCCATGCCTATAGTAGTCTGAGATAGCCATTATCCCAAATCAAGGAATATTCAATCGATACATACCCCCAACCATAGCAAAAACCAAAACCAAGGAAATAACAATAATGGAAAAAGGTCCATAGCATAAAATGGTGTCTTCCAGAGTATGGAAGCTCACCACTTTAATCTGACTTAAAGTTTTACTGAATCCAAGTCACTAAGTAGGAGGAATGATAATATGGCCGGTTCCTACATTGCATGGGGATATAACACCTGAAGACGGTTAGCAGAGTGAATGCTATCATGTAACTCATGGATAGAGATAAAATAATGCCATTCTTTAAAACCAAATCAAATAACCATATGCAATCACATATATACATAAATATATATACACATACATACATGCATATATATACATATATATATATATAAATATATATATATCATTCCGGGATAAGGAACAAGGCTTGGAATTTATTTAAAATCTTAACCTGGATTATGTAGCTTAACCATCATAAAAATCTACCCATGGGCTATATGGGTTCAGCTCCCCTGCTGAAAGGGACCCAATGTGTGTTAGTCATATGAACTAGGGTTATCAAGGAAGACCAAAGAATGCCCTGACCCCACATCAAACCAAGATGCAATCATATCAATAAAGTGAACCATGCACATAGGTCATCAAGACCAAACCTTATGACGACAATCACGAGTTTTCACTGTTCATCCTTTGGACACACACCTTCACGGTTAGCTATCACAAACTACCATTATTTCCCAATTAAAAACCTTTAGCATATAACCTAACTAGAAAATCTAGGAGTTAATTATAAAGGCATTATACCGAATATAGCTTGCAAGCAATGTCACCAGCCAACACTTAGGGGAGTCCTTCATACCCCACAAACTTTATTATTACAATCACTCTAGGGATTCCCTCGTACCCCACAAGGTTTTCAAAACCAGCCTTAATCATTTAACCATTTTATTCCATGAATTAGTTTGAAGAAATAATCAAACCAAACACTTTGGGGATTCCATTGTACCCTTAATTCAAATTCCCACCTTTCTCATAACTACAAACTAATTTTACAAAACAAGGTTGGGTTATAACCACTTAAAGAGTAACAAGTTTGAAGTAATTTACCATTATCAAGTTCAACCACCATACTCATGCAACCATATGCTTAGAACCATAATTTAAACAAGGAAAACCATAATTAAACCATGAGAAACAATATTCATCCATAAACAATGAAAACCCCTAACCTTTATTTTAAAAACATAACAATACCATGAAAACCATAAATTTAACATGAGATTTTTATAACATAACAATTTCGGAGGAGCAATATGCCTTAGATACCAAAAAGTATAGAGAGAAACCACCCTTGAGAGACATAATTGATTATCTGGAAAAAACCCTAACTTTTGCTTGAACAGAGAGTTTGATAGGGAATTTGAGAGTGTTTTAATAGGCATAATATGCTAATGAATTCCCAAAGGATATTTTATGTCGTGGTATCATAGGGACTTAAAGTGGGAAACGTAAAAAATACCTTAATGTAAAACTATAAAAAGGCCGAATGTGGTTATGAGTCGACCCCTTGTCTCATGACCACAACATACGACTTTTACGCTTGAATCATCACCAAGACAGTCAGTTGGACTACCATAAACTGTCCATCATATGACTCCATGATCCTACTTATAACCTACCTATTCGACTTGTATGGTCTAGTCGTATCCAAGACATAACCCAAGGTACTGGACACTGGAAAACATACGACTTACCCCACTACTCGTAACCTATCCTTATGGCTCTTAGTGAGCCACTCCTACCCAGAGCCAAGCCAAGCCACTAAGTTACTGATTTGATTAAGCATCGTCCTAATAACTCATTACCACCCCTAACGACTCATACCACTAAGTCGTTACAAATACCAAAAACCCAACAACCACCTACTGCAAACCTAACAACTAGGGTCACCTGACCTGTACCCACACAATACAACTCGTATAATGAGTCGTTACTTGGACAGTGAGCTCAAAGCTCAAGAATTTTCCAAGGTCCAAAATCCAAGGTATGGGTGTTTCATCCACTCTCATTTATAGTTTGATTGTAAATAGTAGGTACTCATATGAAAGAATTTTCAAAATATAATAGGAAATTTAAGTTCATATCAAAACATATTGCATATAATTGGATGAAACATTAGTCAAAATACTTATTTCTAAAGTAACTGAAGATCTTTCATAACATCAGTAATCATATCTCAAGTAATGGTAAATATGTCTTATAAAAGTGAGAACATCTTAATAACTATTTCATTATCAAATAAAATACTTTCCCCACGTGCAATTTCAAAGCATTCGGTAACTCTTATTTAATCAAAATCATGTATAAACTATCCATGTTAAGAAACATAAATCATGATAATATTACTACTCACAGTACACTTGTCATAATGCTTAATTTGTCACCTCGACCGATTGATATTACTTCTTTTGATCGATCTATAAGCACATCATATCAGTCTTATGTTATTTTTTTGTTAAGCTAAATCAAAACTACGTTAAACTACAAAACTCTAGAAGTTTCATGATTTACCCAATATAAAGAATCCCTGAATTCTCTCAATTCAAGTGGCATTAGATGAAATTCTTCAACCCTAACTATGAGTTTTCTTAATTCAATTAGTAATTATGCCACCCAATATGAGTGTTGTTAAACCAAATAAAATCAAATGAAGTCTCACTACGCTCAAGCCACACTAGCTTGTATAACTCAATCCATCAAATTTTGTATCATAAAATTACAACTTGTCTCAGGGAATAAATTTTTTAGTACATATGTAACTTTTTTATATAAGAATTATGGTAAGGCTAGAAAAAGATTTAATTTAATCTCAAAAGGAATCTCTGGTCAAACCCTTATTTTTCCCTCCTTTAAACTTCTTCTCTAGTACACAAGGTAAGCTGACTTCTTTTTTTGGTTTTTGAAGCAGCTAATGTTGCGTTTCTCTGACCCAAGTTCATTTATATATATATATATATATAATATTTTTCCTTATTTGTCTTTGTTGATTAAATTTGCAAAAGCCAAATTGTGTAATAGGATTAGGCCTACAAGATTCTTTCTTTTCTTTTCTTTTTTTCCACTTATGTGTCCCTAATATTAGCTATTATATTCTCCAGACCTTATGTAATTTGGTCCCCAAATTTACGATACGATCATGCCTATAGACTAAAATAATTAAGGATACTTGAGTCTTATATCCTTTTTTGACTCATATATAGCTTCTTTAATGGTATGGTTCTTCCATAACACTTTCATGGATACAAAAGTTTTTGATTGAAACTTCCTTACTTGATTATCAATAATAGCCATTGGTTCCTCCTCATAGGTTAAGTTTTCATCCAACTGCAAGGTCGGTGGTTCGAGCACACGACAAGAATTTAACATACATTTTCTTAGCATAGATACGTGGAATACTAGATGAATAAAAGATATCTCTAAAGGGAGTGCCAAATGATATACCAAACCTCCTACTCTATCAAGTACCTTATATAGTCCAATATATCTAGGGCTAAATTTAACTCTCTTCCCAAGTTACATCATACCCTTTATAAGGGAGACTAGTAGGAATACCTTATCCCCAACCAAAATACTAGATCTCTTCTCCTCTTATCTGTATAAGACTTTTGTCTACTTTGAGATGTGATCAACCTCTTTCTAATTAATTGTACCTTGTCATATCTTTCTTTACCAACTCTGTTCCTAAAACCCTAGCCTCTCTAACTTCAAACCATCCGATAAGGGCACGAGATCACCTATTATACAAGGATTCACTTGGGGCCATCTGAATGCTTAACTAAAAATTATTAATATAAATTAATTTAGATAAGGGTAACTAAGTATCTTAAATACCTCCAAAATCAATAATTCAATCTCTCAACACAGCATCCAAGAGTTGTATAGTATGCTTAAATTGTCTGTTCGTCTGCGGATAAAATATAGTACTAAGATCTACTTAGGTACTTAATGCTTTTTGAAAAGATATCCACTATATATAGTCTTTACCGACAAGAAGTGTGACGATTTAGTAAGTTAGTCTACAACTACCCATACAAAGTTATAACCTCTACTAGTTCGTGGTTGCTTGATTACAAAATTCATAGTAAATCTTTCCCATTTCTAATCTAGAATCCTAATCTCTTGTAGCGATCTTACTGTTCGTGGATGCTTCATCTTTACCTACTGACAAGTCAAAAAACTAGAAAAAAAAGTTAACAACATCTTCTCCATACCGTCCCACTAATACAATTACTTCAGGTCATGATATATTTTAGTTGGGCTATGGTGTATGGTATATCTGGAGTTGTGAGCTTTCTCAAGAATGGCTCGTCTTAACCCATTCATATCTGATACACATAATCAGGTACCTAATAAGAGAATACCATAAAATTCAACACTCATCATCTTATTTGGACCAACTAGGACCTCATCTCGATATTTGCACAACTACACATCCTTATATTGATCACAAACCAATAATACCCTTGACTTTTAACACCAAAACTGACAGTTTTCCCTTCAATTTTCTACATGTCTTTAGCCAATTGTATCTTTCTAGGAGCTATATATGCCAGACTACCCATAGATTTCCTGTTTAAAGCATCAGACACAACATTAAATTTTCCAATATGATATAAGATAGGACAATCATAGTCCTTGAGTAGTTTAATCCACCATTGCTATTAAATATTTAGATCTCTCTTCTAGAAAATGTACTTTAAACTCTTATGATTGGTATAAATTTCACAAATTTAATCGTATAAGTTATGCCTCCAAATCATAAGAGCAAATACCATTGTGGCAATCTCCAAATCATGCATAGAATAGTTTATCTCGAGCTTTTTCAACTGCCTCAAAGAGTTCAACTCATGTTTTTTCAACTACGCGAAGCATATTGTATGAAAAATATCCTAATCCAATCCTAGAAGTATCATAGAATACCTTAAATCCTCTAGAACCTGATAGTAAGGCTAATACTGGTGCGGTGGTCAAACATATTTTAGTTTCTAAAAACTCTGCTCATATTCTTTCGTCCACTAGAACTTCATATTTTTCTATGTCAACTTAGTTAATGGACCTACTATTTTTAAAAAATCCTATATAAAACGCCTAAAACAATTTGCCAAACCAACAAGCTATGAATCTCTATAGGCGAAGTAGCTCTAGCACATTTATGCACTACTTCTGTCTTCTTAGAATCCACCATGATCTCATCTTTGGAGATAACATACCACAAAAATGATACTGAGTCAAGCCAAAATTTGCACTTTGATAACTTAACATAGAGCTTATGTTCCCTCAATGTCTACAATACAGTCATCAGATGATTCTCATCTTTTTATTGACTATGAGAATATATAAGAATATCATCAATAAATACTATAACAAATTTGTCCAAAAATAGCCTAAACACCCTATTCATCTAGTCCATGAATGTAGCTGGAGCATTAGTTAACCCAAAAAGAATCACAAGGAACTCATAAATGCCTATAACGAGTTCAGAATGGGGTTTTGGATATATCTTCCTTCCTGATTCAAAGATGATGATAACTAAACCGAAGATCAATCTTTAAAAAATGGACAACCCTTTGTAACTGATCAAACAAGTCCTTTATATAAAGGAATGGTTACTTATTATGTATATTTACCTTGTTCAACTATCTGTAGTCAATAGACATTCTTAGATACCAACCATTCTTCTTTACAAACAAAACTGATGCACCTCTTGGTAATATACTCAATCTAATAAAACTCTTATCTAGCCATCCTACAACTGTTGTTTGAGCTCCTTCAACTCTGCCGGTGCCATACAATATGAGGGTATAGATATTGGCATAGTATTAAATGTCAAATAAATACTGAATTCTATCTCTTGTACCGGAGGTAATCCTGGCAATTTCTCTGAAAACACATCAGAAAATTCCTTCATAACAGGTATCTCCTCTAAACTAACTCTTCCCTCTTCAACCTTACTTATCATAGCTAAGAGAACCATGCATCCTTTATTCAATGGTTGTGGGGCTGTTCGAGAACTTGAACCCCTCTTAATACCAATTTAGGTTCATTAGGTATCTTAAATCGAGCTATCTTTGCATGACAATCTATAGTAGCATAGCAAAGAGAAAACTAATTGATGCTCATTATCATATCTAGGTGAATCATATCAAGTACAACTAATTCGACTAGAGTATCCTAACCCTCCATTATAATCATACAATCATAATACACATACTCAACTAACAAAGAATATCCCATGGGAGTAGCAACAAAAATAGGACAATTTAACATATCTGGTTGTCTATCAAATCTCACAGGAAAGTATGAGGCACATAAAAGTGAGTAGAACTCAGATCAAGAAAAGCATATACATTAAATCAATAGAAAGAAATAATACCTATAACTACTATATTTGAGGCCTGAACCACTTACCTAGTAAGTGAAAAGGCTCTTGATTGACCTCTACCAGCACTTTCTTATGGCCAGTACTTTCTTATGCCTGATTTCCAGCAACTCGACCTCCATTATATTGACCGCTATTTCTAGTACCTATAGTGTTATGAGTAGCCTGAATAGGTCCAACTAACTGACCAAAGACCTGACTAATTTTTTTCAAAAGATGAGGACAATCCCTGATGCAATAAACTAATTGACCATATCAAAATCACTCTAATCAAAAGATGACAATGGCCCATATATGATTTGTCGCAAGTCTAGAAGGATGGATTAGTGGCATACATCTAGCCAAAATTATGATAAACATGAGATGTTTAAGAACCCTAAGTACCCTAACCTAGAGGTGTCTTATATATAGAATGTGAAATCAAATCTGTCGCTGTCTAATAGCCATGTTGTTTTTCCACTATGTGAATTGCAATAAAGTCACCATTAAAGATCCCCTCATCTTAGCCTTCTTATGAACATCATAAGTTGCCCACTCTACACAACCTTTGTCCTCAAATTTTCTAGCAGGATCCACTATCTCACAATAGGTTAAGACTTTTATTTGTGGGGCTAGTGCATTATAGAAATGACCAACCAAACGATTAACAAACCTCTGGACTCGGGCTTCTTCTATGTACACCAAGTACAAAGCATAAGTATCCAGCTTGCAGAATTTGGTATTATAAGTTGACACGTTCATATATGGAGTTTGGATTAATTTCTCAAACTAATCTATATATTTTTTATTCAAACTATTAGGAAGAAATTTATCCATGAAGAACTTAGTGAACGCATCCCATATCAGTGATGTTGCTCCAGTAGGACTTCCAAGCAATAATGTATCATGCAGAGTGTTATCCATGTCCTTTAATTTGTATGATGCAAGCTCCATAACCCTCTTACCAGAACATCTTAGCACACACAGTGCGTTCAATGTACCATTCAAAAATCTTGAGGATCAGCAAAACTTGGTGTGGCATTTTTTTAAGAAAGTCCATATAACTTCAAAAGAATCGTTCTTTATGAATCAAGTCTCATTCAAACAAAAGGTGTATTTTTTCTTTGAGTAAAGAATAGAGAGGCTTTGTATAGACACTCTTGATCCATTTTTGTCGCCCTAGGCTTACGACTATTTCATTTTATTTTATTTATTGGTTCTAGCTCCAAAGAACATATATAGAGAGCTATGTCAACTTACATGTCTTGTTGACTAAACAACCAGGTATACTATGTCACATATCATCCACTCAGCTCAAGCCAAGGAGAGACAAAGAAAAATAAAAGATATAACATTAAAAATATAGTAAATAAATAAAATATAAAAAGAAATAGTGGACTTTCCTATCTTCTTTACTTTTTCCACTCCACCTTATTTACTAGAGGGAGGATATGATTGTCGAAGATAGGAATGATAATCCTTGTGCTATAGTTCTTGACTCAGTCTATCCGTCAGTCCTAAATCCTTCTCTTAGCTTAGTCAATGTCGTAAAGAATTTGTTACCACTCTCTCAAAGAATAGGATAAAGGCTAAGAAAGAAGGGTTTAAACTAATGAATTTTGGTGATTTCAACTTCTAAAACTCCTTCAAGGATTCCTCTTTTTTTCCAAACTTATTATTCTTTATAGGTTCCTATCATTATGGTTATGGTTGTGTATAATTATGCTAACCACCCACTCTTATCTATCCAATCGTTCGGCTAAGCCCTGAATCACTTTATGCATGAAAGCAAGTTCCTTAGCATGTGATGGTGGAGGTGGACTAACATTTATTTAAGGAGCGGTCTCTTTTAAAATTTTTAGAGTGGTAATGTGATTCCCTGCGGCCTCACCACCACCCCTACCTCGGCCACTGAGCTTCGTCTCTTTCCCTACCATTTGTCGATTAAGTGCAAACCATCTGATTAACAAAACAAATATAGTTTGATTTATCTAATTGGTCCTATATATCACACACACAATAAAGAATGGGAAATAAAATCAACACACTTCTTATCACGCTCTCGCAGAATCACGATTATAGAAATGACCAAATACATAACTAAAATTGAGATTCCACTACTACCATGTACTCTAATAGCCACAAAAATTACCTCTCTCTAATACCAACTTTGTCATGACCCAAAATAGTATCATGAACGGCACTAAAGGCATTAAAACTCCAAAGAAATCCTCGTCAGTGTTCTATAAATAAAAGATAGTGTTTCCCTATTTTGGGTCCTATCACGAAAATTGTCTGTCTCAAATCAACATCACAAAAACCTAATCATCATAACCAACACACCAATAACCCTAACATAATTCACCATAAAATAATAATATGAAATCCATGTCGGAACTATGAGAAAAAGTCAGTAACTTCACAAGTCTATAATATCAAAAAAATACTCAAACTCTAAGGACATGACTATGGAGTGACTCTAAGAGTTTTCAAGGAAAAGAACATTACAAATAAGAAAATTATTACCCACATGAACAAGTGCAGGACTCACTAAGAAAATGTCAACTCGAATCCTCTAGCTAACTAAATTCTCATCAACATCACATGCATTCTCAGTAAAAATAATAGCAAGGAGTGAGATGCTAGATTAATGAGTAATAATACTTAACCATAAATATTTAATGGAGACAAGTCATAAATCAGGCTATCATGATAATCAAAGAGTTTCATGAATAATGCTCTTCAAGAAAATGATAACCATTGCATAAGAAATTAATTTAATAATTTGGAAATAGCCAACAATACTAATATATCAAGTTTTATCCTTTGGGATATTTCCAAGAATGAATCATGTAAACAGTATGACATTCTACTTCAAATAGATAATAATTGTGGACCCCTCATAAAGGAGTCAAATATCATATCAGTAAGTCCCTACTCGAGCGAGGTTAGTAACAGTATGCTAGTTCTACCTTCCCATTATAGAGGGTTGTAACAGTAATTTGTAAATACAAGGTACACCAAGTCTAATGAACCTGCCATTAGCTATGAAATTCAAATCAAGGTCTAGTCTCATTTATACTTTTTTTGTAAATAGTAGGTACTCATATGAAATCAAAATATTATAGGGCCTTTAAGTTCATATCAAAATATACTGTATAAAAACGTTGATGAAACACATGTCAAAATACTTATTTCTCAAGTAAATGAAAAACTATCATAACATCAGTAATCATATCTCAAATAATGGTAAATATGTCTATAAAAGTGAGAACATCTCAATAACCATTTCAGTATCATATCAAGTAAAAGATTTTCCCACGTGCAATTTCAAAGCATTCGATAATTCCTGTTCCATCAAAACCATGCATAAACTATGCAAGTTTAAACACAAATTATGGTAAGATTACTACTCATAGTACACTTGTCAGAATACCAAATTTGTTACCTCGAATTGATATGATTTCCTTTGACCAAATCTATAATCACATTATATCAATCTCGTGTTAGTTTCTTTGTTAGGCTAAAATATAACTACTTTAAACTACCAAAATCTAGGAGTTTTATGATTTACCCATTATAAAGAACATCCTAATTCTCTCAATTCAAGTGGAATTAGATGGAATTCTTTAACCCTAACCATTAGTCTTCTTAATTCAATTAGTACCTCCGCTACCCAATATGGGTATTGTCAAACCTAATCAAATCAATTGAAGTCTCACTACGCTCAAGCCATACCAAACTTGTATAACTTAATTCATCAAATTTTGTATAACAAATTTACAACTTACTTGTCTCAGGGAAAGTTTTTTTTGTACCTATGTAAATTATTTAGGCAAGAATTATGGTAAGGCTAGAGAAAAATTTACCTTAATCCAAAAAGGAATCTCCTGTCAAACCATTATTTTCCCCTCTTTTGAACTTCTTCTCCATTTCACAAGGTGAACTTTTTATTTTTTAGTTTTTGAAGCAAATGATGTTGCGTTTATCAGAACCAATATACATATATATATATATATATATTCCTTCTTTTGTCTTTGTTGATTAAATTCACAAAATCCAAATCGTGTAATGGGCTTAGGCCCACTAGGTTTTTTTTCTTACTTGTGTTTCCCTTTATTATGAGGTATTACATGCCAACTAAGTCATTAGTCCAAGTTGTACCAAGAAGTAAGAGTTTGTAATTGAAGTCGTGGAAAGAAGAGGGGGGCCGAATAGAGCATCAAAATTTGAATATTTATAGACGAGGATAGTATACTTGGATTTCATACTACTTATACTTTTTTTATGAGAAAAATTTTCATAATTATTGATGAATATCTGGGTACCATGCTAATGATGAAACTTACTTTTGTGTGAAAACTATTTATAAGCATTGGTGGAATTTTGAAAGTCGTATTAATCATGAAACTTACTTCTATGAGCCTAATCTCCATATCATGTCATTCGTTCTATGTTAAAATAATGTATTTAAATGTAAGAATCTTCAATATAGAGTTAATGATCCATAAAGTGTATGGAGAACCTAGTTCATAAATTAAATTCATGTTAAAATTAACACCATAAGTTCAAATCATGAAAAATCTATCTAAATTATATATGAAAGTTTTAAACCAAACTCAAAACTATAAAATCATGCATGTCTAAATTTAACTAGATCAAAAATCATTAGAAGCATGTAAGAACTGAAAATCATAGAGATTGCATAACTAAATGTAAATCCTAAATTAAGAAATCATGAGAATCATAACTTTAAATCTAAATTTTAGTTGTAAAGTTAAACAAAAACTCTTATTGAATTCTCACATACATGTATGCCTAAGAAATTCAACCTGGAAGCTTGAGAATTGATTTGGGAGAAACCCTAGACTATTGAAAATTGAGAGAGATTCTTCTAATTTCTAAGAGTAAGAGCATAAGAATGAGGGGAATGAATCACTTGAACTATTAAAACCTTCTCTTAGAGACTTAAATGATATAATTGAGGGTTAGGAGAGTAGGGAAGAAATTAAATTCCTCCTCTAGACTT
Organism: Capsicum baccatum var. pendulum; assembly: GCA_030864225.1. Lineage (NCBI taxonomy): Eukaryota > Viridiplantae > Streptophyta > Magnoliopsida > Solanales > Solanaceae > Capsicum > Capsicum baccatum. The sequence continues at coordinate 128,239,782 of CM061556.1, forward strand.
TTGTGAAAAGTTGTTAAATTTTTTTGATGTAGAGTTTATGGATTGAGACCTTGATTTGTACTATCAATTCATGACTCGTGGATTCAGTCCTGGTTAAGACAGTTCTCCACTAAAATGTCCATAACCTTTAGCTTCAAAATCAAATTGAAAAACAGTCGGTGGCACTGGAAAAAGGGTTCAATATCTTTTATTGGTTAGGTATTGGGATATGTGATTATTCATAACTAGGAGGAATAATTATTTGAAGTTGACCCAATTAGAATCTTACACTAGGACTTAGCTGTTAGAGGATTTTTCAACTCAAATTTATTTTAAGGACTTCTTATGACTTTAAATAACATACTGAAACATCCTAGGTTTTGACCCTTAGAAAATTTCCTAGAAATCCATTATTTGGACCCAATACAACTTATGGGTACGAGCTATATGCTGGGGTACAAGTGGTATGGTCCTGTCATATGTTGACCATTGTTAGTTGGTGGGATAGTTTTGTTTACTAGAATGGGTATAACTGAAGGGTATGAGTTTTAGGATTTGGTACGAGTCGTATCAAGGACTCATATGGATGGCAGTATTGATTCTCTTGGTGTATCAGTCTCCTTGGGATGTGGGTTATATACGAATCGTATGTTGTGGTTACGACTTGGTTGGATGATTCATATACTATATAGTATTTAATATAAAAGTTGAGGCTTAGATACGAATGGTGGATACTGATCGTATCGGTGGGTATGACTCATATGGGTCTATCGTGTCCCTGTGATAGGTTTTTAAAGGATTTAAGTGAGGGTATTCTAGATATTTTCCTACTAACCGTAACTAGGACCCACGACTTCTAATACACTTAGAAGGTTATTTACCCTATTATTCTATTCATTAACACATAGAAACTATTCCAAAATATATCGTAATTCTCTCAAGAGATTTTGGGGCAAGAAAGCTATGGTTTCATCTTATGGATTGCTTTGGGGCTTGCTTTGGTGATTTGTTTTCATCAAATTCTTCATTATAAGGCATGATTCTCTTCCCTCATTGTAATTTCAACTTAAGGCATAGTTTATATGATTGATTTCATAGTTTTACTATTTCATAATTATGGTTATTAACTATTATTGGAGGGTTTTGATATTAAATGCTTGTTTATACTTTTCTATTATTTTAATTATGCTTTTATATGCATTAATGATGGATTTAGATAATTGGATTGTATGGTAATATTTTAATGGTCTTTGGAAATAGTTTTGGTTATATTATGCCCTCAAGGTGCTTGATAAAATTCTTATAAAGATATGTTTATTGCATTTACTTCTTTTAATACAACTTTTGCTTGTTTTAAACTTGAAGAAATTATGCATGGTTTAAAAAGTTCAAAAAGTAAAAAGTTTAAATAGTTATACTTATGGAGAAATGAAAGTCTCCCAAGTGGATTTAATATTGTAATTAGAAGGGCACCTAAGGCCCCTTAACGTAAATGGTTTGACAATAGATATTACTTGCAAGTAAAAGGGAGGTATGGATATACCACTAACATTGTCCTTGGTTAATAAATGGTAAATGAATTGTTTGGAAATGGTTTGAATTAGGCATTAATGGTGGGGTGTGTGGTTATGTTGTGAAAGGTGGCGGTCCCGAGGTACAAAAACTAAAAACTCATAGTTGTCGATATGAGGGGTCTTGATGACTAGGTGTGTGTGTGACATTTTATATTAGGGGATATACTAGTCATCCTATAGGATATTACCTGGTCATATGGCTACATATACTAGGGTCCTTTCAGCAGGGGAAACTGAACCTATATGACCCGTAGGTAGTTAGGACGGTAAAGCTACATAGCCCAATTAAAAGTTTTTAAATTCATGCTAAACCCGATTCTTTTTCCTGGTACTTATATATGCATGGTTATATGTATTATGGATGGTTTCACTTGGTTTTATGACTAGAATTATTTTTTTCGTATCCTTAGATTCATGCTAGTGGTCATTCGCTAACCCCGTCTATTGGCGGTTGTATACCCATGCTATGCAGGAAGCGGCTATTCTACTATTCTTATTTAGCATGCAAATTCTGTATCAACATTTGGACTAAAGTGGTGAGATTCTATTCTTTTGGAAGGCATTATTTCATTTTATGGATTGGTTTAGATACTACTCTCTTATTTTTGGATATTGGTTTTGCCCATGGTTGGGGGTATTTCCCAACCAAATTTATTTATTCCTTTAGATAGAGGTGTTGTAGTACTTCTGGAGGGGTTGGTATGGGCAGGATCAGTAGAGGTGTCAGCCTTAGCATTGGTATTGATATTGAGGCTAGTATCATTGAACGTGATTTCTCACTTTTCTATCATAATACATTTTGGGATTGATTTTCATATTATATTTTGGTATTCCCTTTGGCTTATTGTTTGGTTTTGTATGGTTCGGTAGTTGATGCAGTACGGTTGGACTCAATTAGGTAGGTAACGATCATGACCCTATCCCAAATTCTTAATAAGAACAGTGTTATCTTTTTATAGATTCAAAATTCATTCGATCTAAGGCTGGATATAGGTGGTTGGGTTGGGTAACTGGGGGCGGTCCCTGGTCGTGGTTGGACTTGAGATGCCCATTACAATAAGGCCCAGGGTCATGTCGTATCGTGTCCAGTTGGTATCAGAGCCTAGGTTTATGGCCAATAGGGAAGTCCACAAAGCCATGTTGAGTAGAGTCCCTTTTAAAGGTGTGAAGAGTGCCACACTCATAAGAGTAAGGTTGTAAGACATTTAGGAATATTTCACTTTCTTGGTATTCCATCTTCAAGATTGATTTCTTAATCCTAGAATCACCTCTAATCCTTGTTTGTTCGTTTTCGAGGTCATGCCTCCTAGATTTAGAAAATAAGGAAATTCTTTTGTCCTATTTAGGGATAATATTGAAGGGGTACATCCTACATCTGGAGTAGATCTTCGATCTCATAGTCCTATTCTTGATAGTGATGGAGTTCCTCCAATTTTGGATAGTTCTCCTTAGGTCCCTTAGGGCAATGTGACGAACATAGAATTTTGTCAGTTTATTTATGTTATAGCTTAACTGGTTGCTGCTCAGGCTGAGTGGTATACGACTGGTGCTTTATTTGTTAAGGCCAAAAGGGTTATTCAATTTATGAAGATCGTTCCTCCAACTTTTACTAGGTTAAAGGTGGAAGAGAATCTATAAGGATTCTTGGATGAGATGGAAAAGATCTTTTAGGTAATGCAGGATACTAATGTAGAGGGGATTAATTTTGTATCTTATCAGCTCAAGGATATTGCTTATCAATGGTATGGGGAGTGGGATAGGGAGAGAGGTGATATAGAAGAGGATGGGTTGTGGGAGGCCTTTTCTAATGCCTTGATAGATCGATTCTTTCCTTAAGTGTTTAGGGAAGCAAAGATGGAGGATTTTATGAACCTCCAGTAGGAGAGGATGTCAGTAAAGGAATATACTTTGAAGTTATATCAGCTATCAAGGTATGCTTCTAATTTGGTGGCTGATATGTGGTCGAGAATAAGAAAGTTCGCTATAAGGTTGAATAAATATTTGATTCTAGAGAGAAAGACTACCTTGCTGATTAAAGATATAGATACCTTGAGATTGACTGTTCTTATGCAGTAGGTCGAGAATGAGAAGAAGAAGTAGGTAGAGTTTGGGCATAGGCAGGGAAAGAGGAGTAGGTTTTCTAATAAGAGAGGTACTTAGACTCAGGGTGAGTAAGATGGTGGCTAGTTACAGAAAAAAAGTGGGGAGTTTGGGCTCCATATCTGCTACTGCTCCTTATCATTCAGGAGACAAGCATTATAAAATGGTGATAATTCTTAGGCAAGGTTGCCTAATCTCAGGGTAGTGGAGGTTAGTCAGTTTCTTCGTATCCTCCTTATCAATTTTGTGGTCATCCTCATTGGGGTTATTGTGAGAAAGAAAGGGACAAGTTCTTTAAGAGTAGGCTGGTAGGCCATCGGCTTAGGAATTATCCAACTATTAAGGTTGCTACGGGAGAGAATATGATTCCTGTAGCTTCATCTTCTACTCCTACACCCAGTGGTATGGTATCTGCTTCTGTTACTACTTCTATTTCTAGTGTTGGTCAGAATAGGTTATATGTTTTTGCGTCCTAACAAGAATTTGAGGCATCACCTGATGTCACTACTAATACATTATAGCTTTTCTCTCCTGATGTATATTGTATGCTTGATTCGGGGTCCACTATTTCTTATATGACTCTATATATGGTTGTGTCTTTTAGTTTTGATTTGGAAGTTATCTCGAATCCTTTTTCTATTTATACCCCAGTAGGTGACTTAATAATTGCTAAAAGGGTCTATAGGGGATGTGTGGTAATTGTTGGTAATGTAAAGACCTTGGCGGATCTGTTTGAGTTGGATATGGTAGATTTTGATGTAATTCTAGGTATGGATTAGTTGTATTCTTGTTATGAATTTATGGATTGTCGGACTCATAGGGTTATCTTTAAGTTTCCCGGTGAACCAGTTATAGATTGAAAAGGTAGTTCCTTAGCTCCTGGGGGGGTATTTCTTATCTTAGAGCTCGAAGGTTAATGTCTAAGGGTTGTCTCTATTACTTGGTTTGGTTTAAAGATTCTTACTCAGGAGGTCTTTTTTTGTCTTCGGTCCCTGGGGTTAATGAGTTTCCAGAAGTCTTTTCGGATGATCTTCCTAGTGTTCCTCTTGATAGGGAAATAGAGTTTGGTATTGATTTTTTTTCGGACACTCATCTAATATCTATTCCTCTGTATAGAATAGCTTTGGCTAAGTTGAGGGAACTTAAGGATCAACTTAAAGATCTTTTGGATAAGGTATTTATTCATCCTAGTGTTTCTCTATGGGGTGTACCGATGTTGTTTGTGTGCAAGAAAGATCATTCCATTTGGATGAGCATTGACTACAGGCAGTTGAACAAGGTGACGTTTAAGAACAAGTATCTTCTTCCTTGGATACTGGGTGCCAAGTTCTTCTCTAAGATAGATCTTTGGTCTGGGTACCATCATCTTAAGATTAGGGAGGTATATATCCCTAAGATGGATTTTCGTAATCGGTATGGACATTTTGAGTTCTTGGTGATGTCATTTGGGTTAACCAATGCTTTGACAATATTTATGGACTTGATGAATAGAGTGTTTGGGTACTATTTACATTTCTTCCTCATTGTCTTTATTGGTGTATTCTATTTAATTTGGAGAGTAAGGTGGATCATGCTAATCATCTTTGTGTGGTGTTGTAGACCTTCAAGGAACAACAGTTGTATTCCAAGTTCTCTAAGCGTGAGTTCTGTTTGAATGTTATGACCTTCTTAGTCTATATTATTTCTAGTAAAGAGATCAAGGTGTATCCGCAGAAGGTCGTTGTGTTGAATAGTTGGCCTAGGCCCATGACTCCATCCGATATTCGAAGCTTCTTGGGTTTACCCAGGTATTATAGGAGGTTTATGGAAAGCTTTTCTTTGATAACTGCTCCTTTGACTAGGTTGACTCAGAAAAAGGTTAAGTTCTTTTGGTCAGATACTTGTGAAGGGATTTTTGAGAAGTTGAAGGATAAGTTGACTTCGACTTCAATCCTGACCTTATCAGAAGGCAATAATAGGTTGGTGGTTTATTTTGGTGCATCTTAGGTGGAGCTTGGCTGTGTTTTGATGTAGCATGGAAAGGTAATTGCCTATGCATCCAGGCAGTTGAAGGTATATGAGAGAAATTATCCTACTCATGATTTGGAGTTATTGGTAATTGTGTTTGTATTAAAAATATGGTGGTGTTATTTGTATCGTGTTCACGTGGATATCTTTTCTGATCACAAGAGTCTTCAGTATGTGTTCACCCAGAAAGAGCTTAATCTCAGGCAGATGAGGTGGCTTAAGCTTCTCAAGGATTATGATATGAGTCTTCACTACCACCAAAGTAAGGCTAATATGGTTATTGATGCTCTTAGCAGGTTATCCGTGGGGATTTTGACTCACATAGAGGAAGGCAAGCGAGAATTGGTAAAGGATATTCACCGCTTGGATAATCTTAGAGTTTGTCTTTTGGACTCTAAGGATGGTGGTGTGATGGTACAAGAAGTAGTTTGATCATCTCTCGGTGCAAAGATTAAGGAGAAGCGGATGTTGGATCCTATCTTGATGAGAATTAAGGGTGATGTTGGTAGGCAAAAGGTAGTGGTGTTTGAGATCTGTGGTGATGGTACTTTATGGTACTAAAGGAGGTTGTATGTTCCTGATATCTATGGGTTGCAACAAAGGGTTTTGGATGAGGTGCATGAGTCGCACTATGTTGTTCATCCTAGCTCGACTAATTTATATCATGATCTTGATGAGGTCTATTGGTGGAATGGCATGAAGCGGGTTATAGAAGATTTTATGGCAAAGTGTATAGTTGTCAACAGGTTAAGGTTAAGATTTTATGGCATGAGGCCAGAAGGGTTGTATCAAGAAATTGATTTGCCTAAATGGAAGTAGGAAGTGATTAATTTGGATTTTTTTCACTGGTCTTCCTCTGTCTCAAAATCAGTATGGTTCAATTTGGGTCATCATGGATAGGATGACCATGTTTGTGCATTTCTTGCTAGTGCGGACTACCTTTTCGATGGAGGATTATGTTTGGTTGTATCTTCAAGAGATTATGAAGCTACATGGGTACCTACTTTAATTATCTCTGACCATGGTATGAATTTTATCTCATTTCTAGCGGTCCTTCTGTAAATGGGTGGGGACTGGTGTTAGTCTGAGTATTGCTTTTCATCCACTGTTTGATGGGCAAGCAGAGAGAACTATTCATACATAGAAAGATATGCTTCGAGCCTGTGTGATTGACTGTGATGGCAGTTGGGTTAAGCATCTATCTTTTCTGGAGTTTGCTTACAACAATAGCTATCATTCGAGTATTAGTATGGCTTTTTTTAAGGCATTATATGGTAGAAGGTGTAGATCGCCTATTGGTTGGTTTTAGTATGGAGAAGCGGACATGTTTGGTCTGAATTTTGTTTATCGGATAAGGTCAAGGTGATTCAGGATTAGTTTAAAGCTGCCCAAAGTCACCAAAAGTCTTGTATGAATATTGGTCATAGAGACTTGGAGTTTAATGTTGGGGATAGGGTGTTCCTCAAGTTGTCTCCCATGAAGAGAGTAGTGCGGTTTCACAAAAAGGGGAAACTCAGTCTTTTGTAAGTTAGTTGTTATGTGATTTTGCAGAGATTTGGCAATGTTGCTTATGAGTTGGAGTTGACATCTAGCTTTAAGTTTGGTTTAATCCGGTCTTTCAGGTTTCTATGTTGAGGAAGTGTCTTGGTGATCCTTCTTCGGATGTTCCTTTGGAAGGATTGGGTATCTCGGATTCTTTATCTTATGAAGATGTCCCGATTGAGTTATTAGATAGGAAAGTTCGCCATTTTTAGACCAAGGATGTGGCTTCAGTTAAGGTTTTATGGCAGAACCATAAGGTGGAAGAAGCTACTTAGGAAGCAGAAGAGGACATGAAGTCCAAGTACCTACATTTGTTTTTTGCTTTTGGGATTCGTGCGGAAGGTATGTGTCTTGAACACATCCTTATTTTTTGAGTATGTTAAAAGAAAGATTAACATCTTTGCCTATTTGTTTTCAAACTATTTTGAAGGGGTGTTTGATAATGCAAATGACTCTATCTGTGGTTACCCCTACCTTGTTTATCTCGAGGATAAATGTTCCTAGTGGGGGAGACTGAAACATCTTGGGTTTGGATTCTTACAAAATTTCTTGGAAATTCATTCTTTAGACCCAATATGACTCACGGGTATGAGCTATATATTGGGGTACGAGTTGTATGGTCTTGTTGTATGCTGACCAGTGTTAGTGGGTAGTATAGTTTTGGTTACTAGAATGGGTACGACATAAGGTTATGAGTTGTAGAGTTTGGTACAAGTCGTATTAAGGACTCGTATAGTTGGCAGTGTTGATTCTCCTAGTGTACCATTTTACCAGGGATACAGGTTATGGATATGGATTGAATGATGTGGTTACGACTTGGTTGGATGAGTCGTATACTGGATAGTGTTTGATCCAAGGGTTGAGGCTTCAATAAGAATGGTGGATTTCAATCGTATAGAAGGGTATGATTCATATGGGTCTGTTGTTTACCTGCGATGGATTTTTAAGGGATTAAAGTGAGAGTATTCTAGACATTCCCTACTAACCCTAACGAGGACCCATGACTTCTAATACACTAAGGAAGTTATATACCCAATTATTCTATTCATTAACACTTGGAAACTGTTCCAAAACATTTCATAATTCTCTCAAGATCTTTTGGGGCAAGAAGGCTAAGGTTTAATCTTACAGAATGCTTTGGGGCTTGCTTTGGTGATTTCTTTCCATCAATTCTTTGGTATGAGGCATGATTCTTTTCCCTTATTGTAATTTTAACTAAATGCTTGTTTGTTCGTCTTTCAGTTCATGCGTCGTAGAACTAGAACACAAGGAAACTCTTCAGTCCCATCTGGGGACAATGCCGATGGGGTACGTCCTACGTCTGGAGTTCGTCTTCGATCTCAGGGTCTTGTCCCTGATTATTCTAGGACTCCTCCAATTTCTATTAGTCCTTCTTAGGGTGAGGTGAATAATGCAAAATTTTTCCAATCTATTTATGTTATTCTTCAGTTGGTTGCTGCTTAAGCGGAGCGGCATACATCTGGTGGATTATCTTCTAAGGCCATAAAGGTTGACTAGTTTATAAAAATAAATCCTCCTACTTTTACTGGTGTAAAGGTGGAGAAGGATCCTCAAGATTTCTTAGATAAAATGGAGAAGATATTCAGGTTAATTCAGGCTACTAATGTGGAAGGTGTAATCTTTGTAGTTTATTAGCTCAAAGATGTTTCGTACCAATGCAACGAGGAATAAGATCTGGATAGAGGTGATGTGGAGGAGTCATCCTTATATGATGCCTCTTTTGGTATTTTCTGGATCATTTCTATCCTCAAGAGATGAGGGAAGCAAAGATGGATAAATTTATGAATCTTAAGCAAGGGAGAATGTTTGTCAAGGAATATGCCTTGAAATTTCATCAGCTATCAAGGTATGCTCCTGATTTGGTAGCTGACATAATAGAGAGGATTAGAAAGTTCGCTTTTGGGATATTTTTAATTTGATCTTAGAAAGAAAGATTGCTTTGTTGATCAAGGTTATAAACATTTCTAGGTTGATTGTCCACATGTAGCAGGTAGAGGATGAGAAGAGAAAACAAGAGGATTTCGGAGATAGGTAGGGTAAGAGGAATAGGTTTTCTAACTAGGGAGGTGCTCAATCGCAAGGTGGTTGAGATGGAGGTAAATAGCTGAAAAAGAACTGGGGAAGTTCTGGCTCTTTCTCTACTGCTAGTGTTCTATACCCAAAATAGTCAAGTGATAGGCATTATCAAAGTGGTGATAACTTCTGGTAACAAGGTTCCCAATCTCAAATGAGTGGTAGATAGTCTCCACGGTCGGTTTTTTTATTCTTTTCTTGTCAGTTTTGTGGTCATTCTAGATGAGGTTATTGTGATGAAGGCAGGGACAAGTATGGCCAGCCAGCCGTATGCTCAAGAATTATCCAGTTGGTAAGGAAGATTCGGTTGATTCATTTTCTTCTCCTGTGACTAGCAGTGCAGCTTCGATGTCTGCTCCTGTTTCTGGTGTCGACATAGGCCAAAATAGGTTGTATGCTCTTTCATCTTGGTAGGAATCTGAGACATCACCCGATGTCATTAATGGTATGTTACAACTTTTTTCTCATAACGTGTATTGTCTGCTTGATCCTGGGTCTACTTTTTCCTATGTGACCCTATATGTGGCTGTATGTATTATTTCTTATCCTGAGGTTGTTTTGGATCCTTTTTTAATTTCTACCCTGGTAGGTGACTCAGTTATTGCCTCTCTAAGATCTTATAGAAAGAATCTGTCTAAGAATGCAGTGACAAACTCCTCCCACTCTATAGGGTCTGCATCATCTGATGTTTCTGACTTCCACTGTTTGAACTAAGTCTGAGCCACATCCTGCAATTGGTATGCGACTAACTCAGCACTCTAAATAGTAGTCACCCCCATGATGTCTGTCACTGTCTAAACTTGATCAATGAATTCTTAAAGGTCTTCATCTACTTTAGACCCGTGAAAGGACAGAGAATTCATTCGGGTGAAGTCCCGAATCCTAGCTGCAGCTAAGTTGTCTACTAGGTTGGCCAGAATGATAGTTGTTCGCTCATTATGGGCAGCTACTAACTGAGAAAGAGTGGTAAATACGATCTTGAACTCCACATGAGAAATATGATCTCCCAAAGGTTCTTCGGGCTGAAGGGCTCACTAATTTCTTCTGTTAGGAAGCATATTCTGAAATAAATAGAAGAAGCAGATTAGACTGAGAGATTGACTTATGATTATGCTCATCGGCACGACATGAATACTAAAAGAAGGGAAACTATTCGTAAATATCTCATAGCCTCTTGCACATAAATGTGGCTCGCAACACACCCATGTACAAGACTCTACTAGATGTGGCTTTTAGGCTTCCAAGGACACTATTGAACCTTACGCTCTGATACCAAGTTTATAACACCCTGATTTACTGAACAGAAATGCTACATGGTGCTCACGACCCCGAAGGACCATAATCTAACCCATGACTGATATCTGTACCTATATACTGCATAAAATACTAAATAATGTGGAAACATACACTGAAAGGCCATAAGTTTAATACTGAACATAACATGGATGAGATAACATCTGTGGGGTAATACTATACCTTAAACAAAATTGTAAACACTGAAGTCTAAAAAATAATAGTCGGCATCTAGTCTGAAAGCCTCTACTGTCTGAATAATCTTAATAAGGAGTTGATAAGACATGTCCCCAACTAACTCCAACTAATAACTGATCAATGAAATAGTGGAGAAATAATCATGTCCTATAAGGATGAGGACTCACTTCTATTCTGACTGCTGAGACTGGAATTTACTGCTGATCTGGAACTCGTATCTCTGAACCTATGGTGCAGCATAAAAAGAAAGCACCATAGCGCAAATACACCATTACAATGGAATGTACTGAGTATACATGTGAGGTAGGATAATGCAAGGGTTAACATGCATAAATAATGCTAGCGGACTGTCTAACATGAATGCGAGAATGCATACATAAATACGTAATTATAACTGACACTGTGATATCGTGATTACTGAATTTGAATACTGATGACATGACATACTAAAAACTGATATAACTGATATCATAAATAGTTGTATCTGAATGTAACTAATAACATAGGTGACTGTATCTGAAAGTCCTGAATCTGATGGAACTATTTAAGTTTCTTATTGTATCTGAGTCGACTGTATCTGACAGTCTTAAATCTGAAGAACTATATGAGTTCTTTTACTGAGACAGGTACTGAAACTATGGGAGGTAGTATTTAACTGATATTCCCCAGATACGCTATTATGGCTGAGTTGGGGTCTAATCTGTAACCCTAATTAGAAGGGTGTTAATACCACGCCACTGGTAAAGACAAGCTGTGGGCGACCTTTATTTGATAGTGTCCCTAAAAGAGAATGGTGGGGCCCTTATTTGACAGTGTTTATCCACTTCATCAACCCTCATCGTACAGTGCTAATGTCTCAACCTATGCTAGTTACATAGTTCTGGAATGCAAGGATGACTTATAAGGATCACACCCTCATCTGATAGTGTGTTTCCCTATCCTTGGGTTCACTCGGTGCTAATTCCTACTCCCATCTGAATGGATACTGAACATGATTTATTGAACTAAACATGAGCTGAGTTAATAAGTTTTGTTGATTGAAGGAATACTACTAATATTTGACAACTAACTGAGTCATGAGATCATGGAGATTTTTCCTCAGTCATAAGACTATCTGAAGTCTAAGGATTTATAGATTGACTGAGAGTATTATGAAAATATGACATGGCTCTAGGTACACAACTAATGTTTTGGGTACAAGTACCCCCTGGACTCGATAGAAGGAAACTGACAAAGCATGACTTACTTGAATACATAATAATCATCATAATACATTTACTGAAGCATTTCGTAAAACATGTGATAGGCATAAGCTTATACGTACATGGGGATTTCATGATATCATGCTAATTATATATTTTACCTTCATCTAGGCATTCAACCAAACACATAGTAGGCATAGAATGTGTAAACAACATCACACAACAATTAATTGTCGTGATTTAATTCCAATTTAAGCATTCAAGGGTTTAGTCCAAGGGTTTCATGAATCTATACCGATACAAATCAACCCATATGGAATTTAACACTCATTCATGGAATACAATTCAATTGACCATTAGCAACATGAATAAAAGCAGCTCAATCATGAAATTCATAAGGAGATCCATAACTTGAATTTAAAAAGGGGATTCTTGGGCTTTATGGATGAAAGGAGTCCATGAATGAACACTATGCATACCTTAGTTTGTGATTTTGTGAATATTGATGATGAAACCTTCTTGAATTTGAATCCCTAATAGAAACCCTAGATTGTTCTTGTGAGAAACTTGGGAGAAAATAGTATATTTTAGGTGAAAATTTGTTAAATCACGTGTTATTGGGTTTAAATATGGGTAGGAAATTGACCCTTTTAACCCTGGACGCGTCATTTAATTTCAGTAAAATTTTATCGAACTGGGCCCCTAGCACAACGAGGCATTATCGCTGCATGTCACTGGAAATTCACAATTGGAAAATTGAGGGATGGAGCGACGTGGAGCCATCGCATTGCCCCTTCTTTCATGACCTGGAACTTTGGTACGATGCGGGAGAAATCGCGCTAAGACACTGGAAATAGGACAATTCTGAATTTGAGTGTTGCCGCGATGTGCCATAATCACGGACACCTACTAGAAATTTCCAAATGCTATTTCCTCTTGTGGTGCGGCGCGCCACTGACTAATATGGCGCTGTTTTACGACGGGAACTTGAAATAATCATAACTTCTTACCCGATTATCGGATTTAAGCGAATCATATATCGATGGAAAGCTTATTCAATTTTCCATATGTCAAAAAGTGAAAATCTTGAAAATTCTTCATGTAATAATTATCATTCACTTTAGAATCTAATACTAGACATTCTTGGGATGAAATTTTCTAGAAATCTTCGGGGTATTACAGGTTTGGATTTTCAAATATGGTTTGGTGGTTTTATTTATAAATGCTTGGTTATGGTTTTCCTTTTCGTTAATTATGATTTTATATATTTTAATGGTGGTTTTGGATAATTGGATTGAATTGGAATGGTTATTGATAATTGAAATTGGTTTTGAAAATACTATGCCCCCAATGTGTTTGATAAAATGCCTATAAGAATGCTTTCACTATAATATAGGTTTTTCAATGGAATTTAATGATTTTGGAATGGTTTGACATAAACATACTTGTGGGATTCATGGGAATCTCCCAAGTAAATCGGATAATATGATCTATGGGTATATAGGAATCCTTTGATCTAATAAAAAAAGATTTGGCTAAGGAAAATATTTGCAATTCATAGTCAGTATGACGATACCACTACTAATGGACTTGATTAATAATAAATGGATAATGGTTTGGTTGTTTGGCAATGGTTTTAATTGGGCTTAAAGAGTGGGGTGTAGCAAAGTCATGAAAGATGGAGGTCCCATGGGGATCGAAACTGGAAACTCATATTTGCCGATGTGAGGTTTAGTCTTAGTGATCGTGTGCATAATGTCACACTTTATAATTTGGGGGATGTACTAGTCATCTCAGGTTTTTTTCTCTGGTCGTACGACTTCACACACTTAGGCCCTTTTAGCAAAGGGAGTTGAACCCATATAGCTTATGGGTGGTTTTAGGACGGCAAAGATACACAATCCAGGTAAAGATTTTAATGGTATGCTAAATTTGGTTCCCTTTCCTGACAGGGTTATATATGTGTATGTATGTGTGTGTGTATAGTTCTGTGCATATGGGCATATGAAGGGTGTTACTTGGTTTTATAAATGGCATTATTTTATCCTTATCCTGAGTTTATGCTAGCGTTACCCGCTAACCAATCTTTGGGCGGCTGTATCCCCATGCGATGCAGGAACCGGTCATTCTACTCCTCCTGCTTAGCATTTGGACACTCGGGGGTCAGCTTTGGATTGAAGTGGTGAGCTTCTATCTTTCCGGAAGGCTCTATTTCATGGATGTTATTTCATACTTTGGACTACTTATGGATTTTGATTTTTTCTATGATTGGGGCATGTCCCAACTAGATTTTATTACTCTTTTAGTTAGAGGCTTTGTGGTACTGCTATGGGTTGGAATGGGCGGGACCGGTATTGGTGTCAGCCTTTGCATTGGTATTAGTATTGGGGATGATACCGATTGACGATAGTGTTGGTTGTTCCATCCTCTTTCATTTTGGGATTAATTATATTATGTCTTGGAACCCATTTGGTTATGACTTGGTTTATGGCCCTTGAAATGGTATTGGTTTGGTTCGGTTGGTTTGGTTGGCACAGTTTGGCGGACGGGATGGTGTGGTCGGTTCGGTCTAGGAATAGATTTATCCTTAAGTCAGTCCCATCCAACTACGCTATCTTGTTGTATGTTAGAAATTCAGTCAACTCAGGGCGGACAGCTAGATGTTGGGTTGGGTAATGAGCATGGTCTTCGGTCTCGGATGAACTTGGGACGCCCATTACGACAAGGCCCTGGGTCGGATCAGGTCAGACACGCCGGATATCAGTTACACCGAGTAGAATATCACACCAAATCAGAGGAAAGACACATCAAAGCAATGGTCAATGAGTCTTCATTAGTCGTTAACAATCATTATGTAATTAACTCGTGATTAATGGAGGGCATTACTCTTCTTATTAATGTCATTTAATTAGTCATTTATCGTCTTTATTAAAGGGTTAATACATAATAATCAATCTCCAAAGCGTTGACCCCTATATAAACTATGTAATTATCACCATGTAATTAAGGATACAAATCACTGTCTCATCAAAGAATCTTGTCACTATTATTTTTATATCATATTTGTTGTTATTTCAGATCTGCTTAATCAATCTCCATCAGCTGCGATTCATCCATAGAATCATCAGGCCCAACCAGCTCAGGCTACATTGATCTTAGTATTTCAATTAATCTATTTCAATTCTTTTTTCAATGTTATTTATTGTTTTGCTATATCTGATCAAATTCGATTTCACTTATTCTTAAAATCTCTCTTACAAATTCAATATCTTTTTTTAGGGTAAATAATTTTATGTCCATTTAGGGATTGAGGATAATTGTGACATTGATTTGGTCTTTTTTATGGACTTTAATTAACAAAATTTGATTTTTAAGAAGCGATCCACCGATTCAGTGGTTGTAAGTGGGAATCAAGTCAATGTCAAAACCAAACTTGTTGCAAATAACTCCGTAAATAATGTGGTTGATCAAATCTCAGTTAGAGATATACAGAGAGATTCTCACCATGATTAAATAAGACAACAACGATCAAAATGTAACAAGAATTGTGGAGACCAATTTTGCAATTTTTTTGCGATATTGGATTCACACTAAAAGGCCATAATGCTCTTGCAAGATAAGTTCACTTTAGGCTCGGAGATACGACTGGAGTAGTAACCACAACAAACAAGAATTGAAGACCATGAGAAAAAAATACTTATACTACTAAAAACAAAAAATCGTCCGAAATTATAAAGTGCTTAATGGCTCTGACTAACCGGATAAATCAACGCGAGAAGAAGTTCCACGAATTCATGGATCAAATTTCAGGGGCTCCACTAATCTTGAAGGGCATAGACTCAAGAAGATACATGTAACTGCTATTCCCACCAAGTGTAGCGCCAAAGTTGATTTCCAAATGGTTCAAAATGCCAAACATCTCAAAATATTATGAGGCAACTGACCCTCAAGAGCATGTGACAACTTACACATGTGCTAGGTAGCTGAGAGAGGGGAGAGGGGATCGCCTCTTCCTTAGTTCCTCTCATTTTTTACCTTTTAGGAGTTATGTTGATATAAATCTTTGCATCGATGATAGCATGATTGATAGCTGCTTGAAAGGTATATTATTCATGCATAAAACTAATATGGTGTTTGATTTGCGATTTAAAAATTTTCATATATAATTAATACATGTATAAGTTTTTAGAAAACCTATGTATTATTTTATACATGATGTATGTAGAATTAACAAGTAATACATAAATAGGTGCATAAAATAATACATACATTTCCACGTAATTAATTCATGAATTACTAATACCTGCATGACTTTAATTAATAAGCTACCAAACGACCCCTTAGTAGTTTTCAGTTATCAAGTAATCACTTATTTTTTGATTTGTTACCACATTTGTTTTGTACCTTTGCTATTTTGTTGTCTATTTTCTTAGAAATGTACTCCAGATTTCTGTCTTTTGAGTCAAAAATCTACCCAAAATGTACAACCTCTCTTCCTCACAAAGGTAAGAATTACATCCTATTCTCTCCATAATCACTTGTACGATCACACTTGGTATGTCGCTAAAATGATTCAAAGCTGAAGATTTAATCTAAGTACTTCAAGATACAATAAATCTGAAGGTTGGATTTGAAACTTTTAGCATCAAAAAACGAAAAAGAATATATAAGATTTGAACTATTTCCATCACACTCGCTTAGGGTTTGAATGTCAAGCAATTAAAGTATGTTCTTTCTCTTGAGAAAATACTCCCTCCGTCCCAAATTACCCGCCCCAAATTTTCTAATTTGATTTCTCATTTTACTTGTCTTTTTTCATTAATCAAGAAGAGACAAAAAAAAATTTCCATGTTTTACGCTTTACATTAATTACATCTTCAAATTAAAATGTAAACATCATTTAATAGGGTACGATGATAAACTAGTCATATTATTAATTATTTGTCTTAATCAATGTATCATCTCAACGGGTAATTTGGGACGGAAGTAGTACTAAATATATGATATACAAAGCCAATATTCATTGGAAGGTGAGAACATAATTATTACTCCCTTCGTCTCATTTTATTTGATCCTCTTTCTAAAAATATTTATCTCAATTTAGTTGTTTCATTGATGAAATCAAGAGTTTTCAATAAGTTCTCCAAATAATACTCTTATTATTAAATGACTAAATAAGTTGTTATATTCAAATTTATATTTTCAAAACATAATTAATAAAACTAATTTGATAAAATAGATTTTTAATAAATATTTTTCTTAACAAATGTGTCAAATTTATAGGGGAACTAATACGAAATGGAGGGAGCATTAGTTAGTCGCTAAACCAAATCAGCCTCCTCTCCCGAAAAAAACAAGTTTTCGTCTATTTTGTTTTTATGTAGAAAAGCCCCTCACATGGTTTGAAATTTTTCAAAAATCAGAATAAATACTAATTGTGAGAATATATTATAGTTCTACGGCAAAATACACTCATTAATATATTATAGTTCTACAGTAAATTGCAGGAATTTTATGTTTATGATTAATTTAAGAAAGAAAATCAAGTTGATTTGTTGAAAATTCATACTTATCAGACTAGTTGTAAAAACAGTACATCAAGTAATACTAATGGTACTGCATGTCAAACATATATACTTGATGAGTAAAATATAACAAAAATATTAGTAAATGTCTGATTAATTAATTTTCCACTTTAGTGTTAATGCACTCAAAGGAATACTTGTATCTGCATTTTAGGGTTGCGCCAATTGTATGTTTCTTTATTTTTGTGATTAGTAAAAAGCTCCGAATATTTATTTTTTAAAAAAAGGTTGTAGTGCAATGCTAATACTTTGACCATAAGCAAATCCACAAATACATTCAAAAACATAAATCAAGTCTTGATTGAAGATTAACTAAAATTATTGTAATTTCAATTACTATTTTAGTTCTATTACACTGTACACTCTTTAAGTTTGGATTAGTTAATCTTCTACTTTAAGTGTGAATACGTTGTAATCAATTAGCAACTTCTAGAAGGGATTAACAGAATGTACGGTCCACGAACATGCAGATGCCTTGACAAAAGACAAAAGTGAAGAAGAAAAAGGACCTATTTTATTTATTTTAATTTTGGAACGAATCACATAAAAATAAGCAAATAATGACAATACGAAATCGTTGGTAACAGTAAGTTCACATGTCACGTGGGTTAATGTTTGAAATTGGAGACGACTTTAAGTAGGAGTGTCAAACGGGCCGGGCTGACCCGGCCCGGCCCGGCCCGACCCGGCCCGTATCTATAAACCGGACCGGTTTGACCCGGCCCGGAAAGCCCTAGGGCTTTAGGGTACCGGGTCCCGGTCCGGTTTTTTAAAAAAATTTGGCCCGGTTAACCCGGCCCGGACCAACCCGGTCCAGGCCCGCCGGTTAACCGGCCCGGCCCGGCCCGGTAACCGAAAAAAAAAAAAAAAAAAAAATCTGTTGGGCCAAACTAGCCGTTGGCCCAACGGTAATATTACCGTTTTTGGGTCCAAACGGCTAGTTTGGGCCCATTTCATTAAAAAAAAAAAATATATATAAAATATTTTTTAATCCTCAAAATAAATCTATAAATACCCTACAACTTCAAATCATTTCTCACACAATTTTCCAATCTCTCAAATCTCATTCTCTCTCAAATCTCAATTCTCAATTCTCAAATATTCAATATATTTAATTTCTTAAAGTGTTTACTTTAATTTTTTATTTTTTCGTTTACAAAGTAAGAGCGGAAGTTTCTAAAGTCGCAATCTTCGGATACTTCCCAAATTTGGTATTGTCGTTCCATCTCTTACGTTTAATTTTTATTTATTGTATTAATTGTTTAATATTTAATTTTGTTATATTTGTGTATTTTGAATATTTTTAGTTTAATTTAATTTATATTATGGATAAATTAAAAAACCTCGCTGCTAAAGGTGTTAAAAATTTTTGTCCCGGAAGCGGTAGTGGTAGTAAAAAGCGAATTATTAGCGGTAGAGGTAGTTCAAGTAATAGATATACCCGTGTGCCTTCGCCTCCGGTACCGCTTGGTACACCTTTTGAGGAAGAAATAGGTGTAGGTGCTCACGATATGGATTATGTAGAATTTCAAGAAAATTACGGTATAGAAGAAGAAAATGAAGTAGATGCAGTTAATGTAGACGAAGATGATGAAAATATTGCTGAAACACCCGCAGTAGGACATGCTAACGTTAGATCTGAATCAGTTAATCTCCCTTCCCGTCCTCCCAGTGCCCCAAAACCCCGTAAAAGAACTAGTATTGCATGGCAATTTTTTGAACGTATATCAGATAGTGAGGTGCAGTGCAATATTTGTCAACAAATATATAAGCATAGAAGTGGCGGTAAGCAAGGGGGTACGGGTACGTTAATGAGACATATAGCTGAAGATCACAAAAGAGAGTTAAATATTGCAAAAGGTGGTGGGGATGTTGGTGGGTCAACGCAAACTAGAATGGACCCAACAACCGGTCAAGTAGCGAAAAAGTATAATAAATTGAGGGACCGGGAAGAAATAGCTAAAATGGTAGCTGTGGGTTGTTTGCCTTTTACTTTTCCTTCTTCTGATGCTTTTATCCGTTATATACAAGCAATTTATAATCCTATGTTTAATGGTATTCCTAGAACTACTTGTCGGTCTGATATTTTTAAACTCCATTCACAATATTGTTTTTATTTATCAACATTCTTAAAAAATATTCAATGTAGATTGGCCCTAACTTCTGATCTTGGTCGTGCTGTTAATAAAAATGATTATTTAACTGTTACTTGTCATTGGATGGATAGTAATTTCATAATGCAAAAACGTATTCTTGCTTTTTTATATGATGAAGATCGCAAGCATACTGGACAATTTATTTTTGATTCTATTATTAAAATTGCCGGATATTATGGTATAGAAAATAAAATTTTATGTATTGCTTTTGATAATGCTTCTAACAACAAGAATGCTATAACAAAAATAAAATCTACGTTATCTCCACCCTTTCCTGAAATTTTCCATATTAAGTGTGCATGTCATATCTATAATTTAATTGTAAAAGATGGTCTTGACTTTTTTGAGGTTTATATTGAAAAAATTCGTCTTGCCGTAGGTTTCATTCAAGGAAATAATCGTAGAGCGAGAATTAAAGAATTTAAAGTTAAATGTCAAGAAAATGGACTTACACCGATTTTAATGCCTGAGGAAATTGATATTAGATGGAATTCTACGTATGAATTTTTAAAAACTTGTTATAAATATAGAATTCCTATTACACTCACTTTTAACCAACACTGTGGTTCTTTTGCTGATTCTGCTGATTGCATGTTACATAATTCTGATTGGGTTATAATTAATGATCTTATTAAATTTTTAGAAAAATTTTATGTAGCTACGGTTGAATTTTCCGGTGCATACTATCCTACTGTTTGTAATATTTTGGCATATATAGCCGATATTTCTGGTTTGCTCCAACAATATAAAAATAAAGAAGGTTATAAAGAAGTTGTTGGCGCTATGTTTACAAAATTTAAAAAATATTTCTTCCCGATTCCCCCTATTTACATGATTGGTGCTATTTTAAATCCTTGCATGAAATTTAATCATATGTGTCACTTTAGTACGCTTATTTATACTAACTTAGAAATAAATACTAACCGTGAGTCTGAACAAGAGCAGCCTGATTTGTGGACGGCTACGGCTGATGCAAAAGATTATATAGACAAATTATATAATCACTATGCTGATTTATTTGATTCAGCCGTACCTACAAATATCAGTCCAACTGTCGCTCCTCATCCTCCCGAGGAGCCATCATCTTCTAAAAGGTCGGCACATAGTGGTTTTCCTGATTCGTTTTATGATTTATCTTGTTGGAACAGTGTGGATGACAGAGCTTACACATCAACTTATCGGGAGGAGCTGAAATATTATCTGCGGACGCCACCAGAGGATCGCAGACGACGGATCAACTCGCTGGATTGGTGGAGAAATAATGAATCACAATATCCTGTACTTTCAAGATTAGCCAGAGATATCTTGAATGTACCAATGTCAACCGTTGCATCAGAGAGCGCCTTCAGTCAGGGACGACAGCAGCTTGGAGACAACCGACACTCATTGGGAAGCAACGCAATGAATGTTTTAGTTTGCCTTAGAGACTGGATTAGAGCAGAAAGAAGAAACCAAGGAATGGAACCAGAGCCAAGCGACGACCTCAAACTTGAAGAAATAATGACTTCACGGGAGAACTCAACAGAATCAAGTCCAATGCATGGGTTTGCCCCCGTTGACTTCGACTATCCTATGCAAATTCCAATTAATATTAACATGCATGAGTTGGAAAAAATGATGCATAATTTATAGATTTTTCATTCATGTAAATTATAAATTTTGGATCATTTTGCAATCAATAAAATTCCACAAATTCATTCACTCCTTAGTTGTTGTTTTTTATTTTTTTTTATTTATCAATTTAAAGTTTTAATATCTTCTATAGAAGTGTATATTTAATGTATACATTATATATATCTTCTATAGAAGTGTATATTTAATGTATACATGTGTATATATCTTTTATAGAAGTGTATATTTAATGTATACACGTGTATATATCTTCTATAGAAGTGTATATTTAATGTATACATTATATATATCTTCTATAGAAGTGTATACTTAATGTATACATTTGTATATATCTTCTACAGAAGTGTATATTTAATGTATACACGTGTATATATCTTCTACAGGAGTGTATATTTAATGTATACATGTGTATATGTTTTATAAATTAGTATATAAGTATATCTATAAATATTGTAATGTATATATAATGTAGTATATTTTATAAGTAGTAGTGTATATACATTGAATGGTGCATAAACACGTGTATATATCTTCTATAGAAGTATATATTTAACGTATACATGTGTATATGTTTTATAAATTAGTATATAAGTATATCTATACATATTGTAATGTATATATAATGTAGTATATTTTATAAGTAGTAGTATATATACATTGAATGGTGCGTATACATGTGTATATATCTTCTATAGAAGTGTATATTTAACCTATACATGTGTATATGTTTTATAAATTAGTATATAAGTAGATCTATACATATTGTAATGTATATATAATGTAGTATATTTTATAAGTAGTAGTATATATACATTGAATGGTGCGTATACATGTGTATATATCTTCTATAGAAGTGTATATTTAACCTATACATGTGTATATGTTTTATAAATTAGTATATAAGTATATCTATACATATTGTAATGTATATATAATGTAGTATATTTTATAGGTAGTAGTATATATACATTGAATGGTGCGTATACACGTGTATATATCTTCTATAGAAGTGCATATTTAATGTATACATTGTATATATCTTCTATAGAAGTGTATATTTAATGTATAGATTGTGTATATAGCGTATATATAGTGTATATTTGACCGGTTTTTATCCGGTTTTGACCGGTTTTGACCGGATTTTAGCGGGTTTGACCGGATTGGGTTAAGTGGGCCGGTTCCGGGTGGGTTTTATTTTTTTTACTGTGCAGCCCGGCCCGGCCCGGCCCGGTTAAGGCCAAAACCGGCCCGTAACCGGCCCGGAACCCGGTAAGAGATAGGGGGCCGGTTCCGGGTTGACCCGGCCCGGCCCGTTAGACAGCCTTAACTTTAAGAGAAATGACAGGGAAAAAAGTGATGCTACTCTCTTGGTAGAAGGAGCATTCAGTTGACTGTGTTATACTCCATTCGTCCTTTAGTAATTTTTTAAATTATTCAAATTATTTATTTACTTATAAAATAAAACCAAACAATTTGACCGCGATCATAAATGTATTTGCATATTATGTATATGAAGATATAATAAATATCTATCAAAATATATTGAGTAGGATTTTGTAAATGTTTATCAAGATAGCAAATGTCTATTTTTTTGGAGAGGTGGAATTTTTCCATGTAAATAGAGGAATTTTTATTGATTGTAAATCACCCTCAATTTCTCAAAAGAAATAAAGAAGTATATTCTCTCTAATTATTTTTATTTTTGCTTTATATTTTATAATACGTTATTAGCACGAGACTCGTATTTGATACTCTGTGAGGTATTTGATTTCTATTTCAAGTGCAGCTGTTGAAGTTACAGAGTGCAAGATAAGTATTTACTAATTAATATTTCACTGTGTTATAATTATAGTTATGATATTGTTTTAATGACTCCTATATTTGGGACTTGGATATACTACTTGTTGTCTTACTGGTAATAAACTAATGAAAACTTCTCTTTTTATGGTTGTAGAGAAATTACTAATGCCGTTTATTATGACAAGGATTTTGAACTAACAATCAAAGGCTATTATTGCTTCATAGGATCGGAAGTTACGGTAAGTGGTGCCTTGGATTATTAGGTTAATGTAACCATTCCTAGACAAATGTATTGAATAATTTTTTATTATTAATCCATTACTTTATATCAGTTAAATACATTTATAAAATCAATTATATTTCATTATATTAGAAGAAGCACTTAAACTTTGGTAGAGTTTACAAAAATATTTAACCACCAAAAGTGGCAATATTGTGAAAGTGTAATTATGACTAAATTATTTATGTATATAATTATCAAAAGTGCTTATATTTTTATAGGCTAATTATTATTATAACTCAGACGTATCATGTTAGATTTTCAATGTATCATGATAATAAGATGTTGGGTTCAAGTCTCATCGATTTATAATCAGAGATGCTTTTATATAGATAAAACATTGAGTTTAAATCTCAATGCATCATATCGATAATATTATGATGGCTAAAGTAAAATGGCTAAGGTAAAATAATATTTTTTTGGTGAAAAGTCATGAGAGATGTCCTATTGAATATGCCCCATTCTCTGAAGTGAAATGTGATAGCAGTGCATAATATGTCTGAAAGAATACAAGTGATTGAATATACGAATATAAGCGCGGAGGAACAATATGATAATGATCATCAAAAGTGATAATATTTTTTCTCGCTTATTATGATTAGAAGATATGCTAGAGAAAATTCTCTACATTATATGTATGCTTCGATTTGTTCATGAAGTAGCAATATCTTGAAAGAGGTTATAAACTATCATAATTTAATACACATAAGGTACAATTATATTTTATTTTCGAGAATGAGAATTTTGACTATTATAAATACAGATCTGTGTCTTGGGGGTGAATGTGGTTGTATATAAATTTAAATGTGTTCTTAGTTATGAAGATATCACAATCTGCCTACAAAAGAGATAGAATAATTGGAAGATTAAATGTCTAAAATTTACTATCATAAGAAATACTAATGTGAAAAGTTATTCGAGCATGGTGAGATCACAAGCTATAATAAATTAGGAGTTTATTGATATAGAAGTTTACTAAAGTGAAAAACGCATATCATGTTAAACTTGAAGTTTACTAGAATAAAAGTTTATAAATTGAATAATTGTGACATTTCGAAGATATACATATTGAGTGTTAGATATGTATAAAAGAATTAGAAGATTCTTCAAGAATTGATTATAACACTTGTTTTCATGGTAAGTTGGTTGGACCAACTAATGTTGGGTTGGATTCCCTAAATTCTGAAAAGTATTAAAGATGAATATGTTGAAAAGATGCATCAATAAGATCATTACATGTACATTTACTGTCAACCTGCAGTTTAACATTCATAAAGTTGTTGCTCAGTAAAATTGAGTTACGAGCATAATTTTCCGATTGCTTAATCAAGAGAATTCATCTTGATAATATTAGTTTGGCGTTGAATGCCTTCAATAAATGGCTGAGACATTGCTAATGAAAACAAAGCTTCATGTATTGATTTGAAATATTATATATTATATATAAAAATACTTGTTCGAATCAAATCAAATCAATAATTATGATTAATTCCCCCTCAAAGTTGATTTTGATTCAGGAACACACATTGTCCATATAATAATTTTGATGTACAGTATAAAACTAATAAATATATCATGATGCACAAAGATAAATTCCTCAAATAAGATAGAGGATGTATATTACTTTTTCTAACATAAAGGGGAGCTTATAAACAGCTATGAAATATGTTAGGAATTATCATCAGATCTTCATTCAAAAGATAATTTGAGTCAAAGGACGAAATCATTTGTTGTCTCAAATTTCATATCATATTTAAGCTGCAAGTTCTCCTATTTGTGTACCTAAAGAACAAAGTCTACACATACGTAAAACGTGGTAGATCAATTAGTTCCAAATGAAATAATTCTTAAAAGGGATAAAGAGAAAATAATCATAATAAAAAGACAACGTGCTCTTGAAGAGCCTACAACATAACAATTCATGAAACTTTATGAGAAGTTCAGGTACCTGAAAATAATGAAGTGATGAGATCTCAAAATGTTATGTCAAACTGTAAATCGATACAAAATGATATATCATCAATGATATCGTTGATACAATATTGATCTAATATTGTGAAAAATTATATGGATCTGAATTCTATGTTTATTTAAGCATGCTGACGTATAATCATTTATCAAGTGACATGAAAGGATGCACATTTTTAAGAATAAAACTTATTTGATTTGCAGTCCAGACTCTAGAAGATGTCACACATGAAATGTTGGATATTGTCACTTGACAAAAATCTATATGAAAATTCCTAAGGAATTCAAAATGCCTGAAGCATATAAAAGTTTCTGAGAAATTTGTTTATAATTTTGTGATAGATAAATGATTAAATATTATTGAAACTTCTGGAGAGTTTTCAAAAGCGCTAGATTATTCGCTGAAAGAAGTTGAAATAAGAAACGTGCAAAATTGGATTGAATCCTGAAGTATCATATCTTGTGCAATTGATGCATTTACATATCTTGCTGCAACTATGAGCATGATATAATTTTACTTCTACATGAAGATAGTGAAGTGGATCACTTGCATATTGTAATTAAAAGTCCTTGTATGAATGTTTTTAAGCTAACACATATTGTCAAGTTTTTTAATACACATGATATTCATATGATCTACATAATGGTTTGATACAAACATATTATTTATTTTCATGAAGGGTCACTGTAATACCAAGTATACATGACATTCATATTATGCTAAAATAATAGTTATTCATAAAACAAGTTGAGAATACATGTGCTTGAGGTCAATGATACATATCAATTGAGAACAATATGGTTTCAAGTGTGACAAAGTGCCTATGATTTTGTATGAAGAAAATGCAACATGCATAGCACAATTTAAGGAAGGATTTATAAAATAAAATAGAACGAATCACATTTCGCCAAAGCTTTTATACATACATGAGATCCAAAAGAATGGTGATATCAATGTGAAATAAATTCATTCGAGTGATCATATGACTAATTATTCATAACGTCTCTATCAATTACAACTTTTGAGAAAATAATGCACAAGATTGAAATGTGAAGATTCAAGATTCAGAATTGATGTTCTCATAAGGGGGAGCAAATACGCTATGTACTTTTTTTTTCTTACAAGATTTTGTCCCACTGAGTTTTCCTTTTAAGATTTTTAATGAGACAGCAAAAATGTATATTATTAGAGATGTGTACTTTTTTCTTCACTAGATTTTTTTTGACTGGATTTTTTTTCTAGTAAAATTTTAACGAGACACATTTTCTATCAATTAGACATTAAAGGAGGAGTTTTATAAATATAGTTATATTATAGTGAAGAGAAATTGCACTATTTTCATCGTAAACTATAAACGAAATTGTTGACACACACTCCAACTTAAAGAGTGTTTTACTATCCCCTGGACTAGTTAAAACTATATTTTTGGTAACTGTAAGATCTATGTGGCACATACGCGGCACACTGCGTGAATCAACATACTGAAGGTCCACATAGGCAGACATATGCGCCACGTAGGCACTTAAGAATACCAAAAATATAGTTTTAATTAGTTCAGGGGGTAATAGGACCCCTTTAAGTTGGGTGTGTCTCATCAATTTTGTTTATAGTTCAGGGTGGAATAGTACATTTATTCTATAGTGAATGTCTATCAATATATAGTGAAAAATTATCAAGATATATTGAGTATCTATCAAGATACTGTAAATGTTTATCAAGATAGGAAATGTCTATCTTTTGAAAAGATTTTATATGAATTTTTTCTCCATAAATAAAGTGATTTTATTCATCGTAAATCATTCCCAATTCCTCAAGAGAAATAAAAAAGTCTAATCTCTCTTTATTTTTTTTCTTACTTTTATATTTCATAACAACTATTACATATTGCACAACTAATTATATTTTAGCAACTTCATGTATATCGAAAAAGTGATAGAAAAATCACAAAAGTTGAGTAGTTTTCAGTTGCTAGATCACCACAAAACTTTTATCTTACAAAACTAATATAAAAATTATTTTTTTAGGATAAGTTGCTTTTAGAATTTGACCATAACTATATTGTTAGAGTGTGTACCCTACTGATTTTGTAGTTTTACTCTATTAGTTGCCTATCAGTGAAACAAGTAATCTAACGTGGTTAACTTATGCAAAGTAAATAAGGAGACAGTATTTTTACGTGAAAAATACCCGACTCAAAGAGGTGTAAAAAACCACGACCTGGACCTCTACAGGATTTAATCTCAACTTCACTAAAACTCTTGAGCCTCAACAATCAACAAATTACAAGACACTTGTAAACTAGGAATTAAACTCTAACTCCTATTTCTACAATGACACACATCTTCCCAAGATAAGTGTTCCCAAGTCTTCGAGTTTTCTAATTTGAAGACACTAATCCTAACATAGTTTATACTTCACTGAGACTAGAATTAAAGTTCATTACAAATCTAGAACCAACCTATTATACAAAGTCTGACTCTCTAAGTAAAGTAACAGGTTCTACTTATGACTTCTTCAAGCTATTGAACTAATTTTTTGATTGGTGCTTTTCTTATCAGTGCTTAAGTAAAAATCTTTGAAGTCATTTCTTTTATTTAAGCTAACTCTGATGAAGACCTTCAGATGATGTAATCTTTTTTCTTCAATAGGACTCTATCAGTTAGTTACACTCCTTATTGTATTATGTCTCCTTGTCTAGGTAGGATTCCTTTATTAGATCAACTTCAAGTGTTGTTTTTATCTTCTTCTCAACTTTATTTCTGCACATGATAAATGTTGAAGCATAACTGAATTCACTTGCCTATCCACTTCTGACTTCAACCATGATTTTATCATCAGCCTTGCTCGTCACTTCTATTTGCTTCACCCGTGTAGACCAGCATGAGTAACATATTTCATTCATACTTCAAGCATCAAAACTTCATTACTCTAATAAATTTCTTCTTTTATATGATGAAAAACCAGTACATGTTTCATAGCATCACAGCATCACAGTATTCCTCTTAAATTCCTAACATACTCAATAAAGGATTTAAGCACAAGGATACTAGAATAAAATAGGTTATTTATTTGAGTTATAAACATTGAAGAATCTATTCTTCTCCCTTTTGACATCATTGTAAAGCAAGGCCCAATTAGGTGAAAATTATAATACCCTATACTTATACCTAGCTTGAAATTATCCCAAGAATGTTAGATACTTGATTTCTAAGACAAATACACTTTTATACATATGATATTATTAAGATTTTCACTTTTTGTTATGTGGGAAATTGAATTATCTTTCAAACGATACCAATTTCGTCCAAATCCGATATCGGGGTAGAAAGTTATGAACGTTTTACAGAAAGCAATCAAAATTGCCTAGGTGCGACGATGAGGGCCGATGAACCGTTGAGCTAGCGACAGACTGTTACCCAAACTATCGCAACGGAGGCAGTGAGACCACATTATTCTTAAGGGTAATGGTTCAGGCCGACGGACTGTCGAGCTAGCGATAGACAGTCATCTAAGTCGTCGCTACTAAGGTAATGAGTCCTTATTCTGGCCCAGGTGCGACGGACTGTCGAGCCAGTGACGAACCATCACACGAGCCATCATAGATCCCGTTCAGCAAATTCTAATCCATTTTTAAAAGGGTATTTGGGTCTTTTCTACCCATTTTAACCCCTAATTATGTCAGATCAAACCTCATAAGTTCATTATCCATCTATAACATCAAATTAGGTTTTTCTCTCAAAGATAATCCCCAAGAATAAGATCCAAATTATTCTTCAAGAAACTAAGAGATTCGAAGTTCTTCAAGTCCAAGAACTTCAAGAAACTCACAACCCACGTATGTCATGTGTTGATTCATGGATCCCTTTCACTCATGAAGCTCAAGAATATCTTTTTAAATCTAAGATTTGTGTGTGTATGAATGTTTATGATTTAAATTGAATTGAAATTATGTTCATGATGTTGTGGGGGTTTTGATTCATGTTTTAAATTACATATCCCAATGATTGACCCTTGTATGTGATGATTTGTATAATAATCAGGATAAACCCTTCAAACTTGAAAAATTATTCATGCAACCATGACAATTAGATGCATTGATAATGGTATAACCAAAGCATGCTCTCTATGTGTTCGATTAAATACCTATGTGAAGGAAAAGTGCCATACTAGTATGATAATATGAAATCCCCATTTATGTACAAGTTTATGCATGTCCAGTGTTTGATGAAATATCTTAGTCAATGAATTATGAATATATATATAGCCATTGTGGTACTTTAGAACTTGTACTTCATGAAATCTCCAACTTATTGTATTATGGATTGTGATGTTGGTCGTGTATCCAAGAAAGTCATGCTTTTTCAGTTTCCTTCTATCGAGTCCTGGGGGTACTTCTACCCAAAATTTAAGTTGTGTGCCTAGAATCAGTGTCATATTTTCAATATACTCTCAGGCTAGCCATGATCCATAGAATTTAGTCAGTCTCATAACTCAGGAAAAACTCAGTAATCTCAATAGTATTCTGTCTGTCAACAAAACTTAATTAACTCAGTCCAGTTTAGTTCAGTTAATCATGTTCAGTGTCTATTCAGATGGGAGTAGAAATTAGCACCGAGTGAACCCAAGGATGGGAACCTACCTGTTATATGAGGGTGTGATTCTTAGAAGCAAGCCTTACATTCCAGAACTATGTTGTAAACATAGGTTGAGATATCATATACTATTATATGAGGGCAGATGAGGTAGCTTAACCTGTTATATGAGGGTTCCCACCATTCTCACTAGATTTACCTATTATATGAGGGTTACTTACAGATTGTCCTTACCAGTGGTGCGGTATTGACACCCTTCCAATTGGGATTACAGATTAGACACCAACTCAACTATATTGCGTTATTTGGGGTTTGTCGATTAGATGACTACTTCCCAAAGTTTCAATTATATATTAGGACTGTCAGATACAGTCATTCAGTCTTAGTAATAGAACTTAGATAGTTTTTTAGAATTTCAATACTGTTAGATACAGTCAACTCAGAACAGAACGAAACTTAGCTAGTTCAATTAGAAACTAGACTGTCAGATATAGTCACTCAGTATCAGTTATTTTAGTTATACAGCTATCAGTACCTTATGTTATCTGTACTCAGACTCAGTAATCATGTTAGCACAAACTCAGTTACAGTTATTATGTATTCATGCATGTATTCTCAAGCTCATTTTATTTAGTCAGTTAGTATAGTTCATGCATGTGAACCTTTTGCATTCAGCCTACCTCACACGCATACTAGTACATTCAAATGTACTGACATATTTGCGCTATGGTGTTTTATACCATAGGTTCAGAAGCACAAGATCTAGAGCATCAGTAGCAGTCCAGTCTCAGTAGTCAGAGTTAGCAGTGAGTCCTCATCCTTCGAGGACATGACCATTACTTTATTATCTCATTAATTAATTAATTTCAGTAGTTGGAATTAGTTGGGGACATATCCCATCAACTCTTTGTCTAGACAGTTCAGTAGTTAGAGGCTTTCCAGACTAGCATGTTTAGATAGTAATTTCAGTTGTTTTGGGTATTTCATACCCCCTCCAAATATTTTCTTACAGTTTGGAACCTTATGGCCTTTCAGCCTTTATTTCCATATTTATACAGTATATTATACAGTGTCCAGGTATAGATATTAGTCATGGGTTAGCTTATGGTCCTTTGGGGTCATGAGCAACGTGTAGCATTTTGAGTATCAGATTCGGGGCGTTACAAAAATAATGTTTAATAATCCATAGCTATTGGGGATATCACTAAAACAATCCATGGCCATTGTAGGTGATTCATCAAGTTCAAAGTCTGGATCTAACTCAGCAGGAGTATCAAGAGATGACTCAGACTCAGAGAAATTAGAAGAAATAAGTATATTAACCTATTTCTTAGAACGTGTGGAGGATTTTAGTGGAGTGGTCTTGGAAGATGATGAAGTCTTTGAAGCTGGGGTGGACTTTGGCTTAATCAAAGTTGTATGAAAGGTAGAGGGTTTTGGAATAGTGTATTTTACTATTTTGCCTTTACGTACAGAGCAGAGCAACATATCTTGAGAGGAAGATGGAGGAGGAGGAGGAGGTGTATCCACACGCCTCCTCTTGCTAGCTTGAAAAGCTTCAGCAAGAGATGCCTCTTTTTATTTTTTTTGGTGAGTGTGAGCATTTATAGGAGAGGGCACAAAAGGATGAGGCTCAGCACGATCATGGTCCTCAACAACAATAGGAGAGAAAGAATATTTTTTCTTTGGTTGTGATCGTGATTTTCTGAGAATAAAATTGGCAATGGGAATATCATCGGGGTCGATAATTTGGAGAGGAACAAGATTTGGTGGAGTAGGATTAGGAGAGAACTGTAATGCCCCAAAATATCATCCCGAGATACTACATGTAGTCTCAAGATAACCCTTTAAGCTAAAATACTACCCTTGGGTTCCAACACAACAACATACACGCTACGCTAAGGATATATATAAATATATCATATCACATCGCGCATGGCATGGAATATCGTTAGACTGTACATATATAGAATGTCTTTACATAAACCAACCCAATAATACACTAGTCTGACATAGCCTCTATACAGCAAAATCAACGAGCCATTGGGACAAACCCCCAACTAACTCAACAGACCAAAGAGATTACAAAATAATAGCACCAAAACTAGCAACTTGGTCCTCGAACCATGAGGACTCACCACTGAAGGAACATAGATGTGGCACTCATATATCACTGTCGCAGCTGTGGCTGAGTACCTGAACCTACATCATGGTAAGAATGTATCCCATAAAGAAATATATGGTTTAGCACAAGATACGTACTGAGTATGTGGGGGTGCATGCAAAATATAAATAATATCATAAATTTCGTAAAAACGTACATACGGACCATAATGACACACCTGGCTTGATTGACATTGAATCATGCAACTCATAACATCTTAGATAGGAAATATAGGAGAAAAAACTCATAAATAATTATAGATCATCATAGGCAACTTGACTTACCACATCAAAACTCGGAGTGACTCGGTATTTTAATAAACATGACTCTTATAGACAGGGGAGTTTCCTATAACTGACAACCCCATGTGAGCTATGTGGAATACCAACATTTGAAACCCCCATTGGCAGGAGCGTCATACTCTTTACTAGGGAGTACGACCTTAAAACTGCAATAATCACAATCGGGCTCTCTGGCCAATAATATCATCATCAAACAACCCTACGGTGGAACATAGGTTTGGGGAAATACCAAATTTCCCTCTTGGTGCTAAGTACTACTCCCCGACAAGCTCAGAACGCGTTAGAAAATTCACCACAACATCACAAGGGTCTATCATAAAGACCAAATCAAATCTCTTTCTCATTTATCAAATCATATCAATTTGTGGATTCCTAACTCAACACATTTTAGCTCAAAACATTTTAATCTTCCTCGACAATAAGGTATCAATGCATTGAACCATAACCGACTCAAAATTTGGACAAGGATATGAAGACTCAATACATAATATTTTCAACAATTTAACTCATCAAAACCATCCGAAAAATACCAAGACTCATTACAACTTCAATATTAACATTTCTCAAATTGCCATCCAACTCTCATTTAAAGGTACTTGAGAGATCAACCCATAATAGGGATATAGAATTTCCAATATCAATTATAAATTCATAATAAGGAAATAGTGGAATGATAGTATAAATCAAGGCTTAAGAAATTAAATCATCATACTCTCATAATCAAATGCTTTTTGGACATAATTTCATCTCAACATCATACACATATCGGATGACATAATCCCATAGCTCATGGATAATAATATAAGATATAAAACCATATTTTTAATTCATGGTAAAACATATAAAATCTCATGTCAATGTAATTCAACTAAAATATCGGGCACAAGATCGAAAGGATAATCTTGTTCAAAGCCCCACATACCTAAAAATGGAAGATGAATATGAACTTCCGACTCTGGAACTTTATTCACGAAAATAAAGGGTGCTTCTTGAATCCCATAACATGATCAACTCGAATCTCTAATCAATTTGAAATTTCTACGGTTCATTCAAGAGACATAGAAGGATGAAATTTAGAGTAGTTGGGTTGGGGTTTGAGCCTTAGGAAATTTTGGAGAAAAATGAGCTATTGAATGCTCTTAATGGACTTAAATCCATGGTTTACCTGGATGGATTGGAGTGGGAATGACCAAAATACCCTTAAAAATTAAATAATGTCAAATCTGTCCTTTGGTGGACTGTTTTGATAGGCTGAAGTAGATCGGCCATAACTTTTTGATCTGATGGCCAAATTAAATGAAACCAATTTCATTAGAAAGAGGAATTTCAAAGATTTCTGTTGATATATAGTAGCTCACCCAGATCATTATGTACAAGGAGTTATGATCGTTTGAAGTTTACCCTAAAATTCACCTGGCCTCAGTATTTTTTCCTACACATTTACTATTCACCACTATTCACAGTTAGATCGGAATGATCATAACTCATCGCTCGAGTGTTCATTTTGGATGATCCATATATCGTTGGAAATATTATTCGATGCTCTACGCGATGACGAATTGCATATCTAAAAATTCCATACAGAAAAATTATTAATCATGATAAAGAACAGAATTCAACACATTTTCATCCGAGATCTTAACAAAAAAATTTTTTGGGGCATCACAAGAACTGAGGACTAGAGAAAAATTGAACAAAAGGGTTTTGAAATTTTTCCAGGCAGTGAAAACGGATAATTTGAATGGAATGGTAGGTCAGATGAGAGGTGTTGTGTTAGCTGTGGGAGAAGAATGATAGCTGTGGAAAGAGAGGCAGAAGATTCAAATGATGGAGCAGAAGAAGAGGATTCCTTGGTGAAAATGGAACACAAAGTTGTTCTTTCTTGTGGAATGGTGAATGAGTGAGGAGAGAAGGAGAAAAAAACGGATATAAGAAGGAAAAGGAAGTTTAAATGTAAAGAGAATGGATTTGATGTGTAGCAGTGAGAATGATAAAGAGTTACAGTGGTGATGGGATTGTTGTGGTAGCTTTTTTGAAAATGTTAGACTCTTGGGATTTTGGCAGTTTAGAAAAATTAAAGGACCAGAAGGGCAGACCTATTTCTCCTTATGCATTTTAAGGTAAACTAATAATCATACCTAAACTCTTGAAAATTATGAACCAAATTGCGTAAGTGTTCTAATATCACTGTAAAAAATAAATACATTAAAGTTAGGTCACTCAAAATTTTGGAATTAGGACACACAACTAAATGTGCAAGACTGGATTATTTAACAAGAAATCAAGAGACATTAACTTTCTAGTCAATCATTGACGAAGATTTATGCAGTATTAATCATCCCTAAGTCTAACCTATTCTTTTCAAAGTGTTCCTTGCTTAATGCCTTAGTAAATATATTAGGAATTTGATCTTCAGTAGAACAGAATATGATTCATATAAGACCTTTTTCAACATTATCTCTAAGAAAGTGATGTCTAATATTAATATATTTAGTTCTTTTATGTTGGACAGGATTCTTTACAATATTAATGGCACTTGTATTGTCATATAAAATAGAAACTCATCCGACATCCACACCAAAATCCATGAGTTGTTGTTTAATCCACAACAACTGAGCACAACAAGATCTAGAAGCAACATACTCAGTAGCAGATAGAGCTGCTGAGTTTTATTTCTTAGTGGACCAAGTAATTAAACATGATCCAAAGAAGTGTGACATGCCTATGGTGCTCTTATTGTCCACCAAATAGCTTGCAAAGTCAGCATCAGAATAACCCATCAAGTTAAAATTACTACCTTTAGGATACCATAGGCCAAGATAATTTGTTCCTTTGAGATATCGAAAGATTTTCTTCATAGATTTCAAATGAGATTCATTAGGATTTGATTAGAACCTTGCACATAGTCCCACATTGAACATAATATCAGGTCTACTTTCTGTGAGATAAAGTAATGATACTATCATCCCTCTATATAGTTATTTCACTACATAAGGACCTGCTTCATTCATATCTAGGTTTGTGGCAGTGACTATTGGAGTGCCGATCTCTTTTTCTTCTTTCATGAAAAATCTTTTAAGAAGTTCCTTGACATACATTTGTTGATAGATCATGGTTCTAGAGGTTGTTTGTTTGATTTGCAATCTTAAGAAAAAATTTATCTCCTCCATCATACTCATCTCAAATTCACAACTCATGAGTCTTGCAAAGTCATGTGTCATGTTCATGTTTGTGGAGCCAAAGATAATATCATCAACATATACCTGCAAAACCAAAAGATCTTATCCATTAGTTTTTAAGAAAATAATATTGTTAATTTTACCCCTAGTATGACCATGCTCCAAAACAATTTTTGACAATTTTTCACACCAAGCTCTTAGAGCTTGTTTTAGTCCATACAAGGTTTTTTCAAGACTTTACACATAATTAGGAAACTCCTTACTCTAAAAACTTGGTGGTTGTTTGACATACACCTCTTTCTTGAGAATTCCATTCAAAAATATACTCTTAACATCTAATTGATAGAGAATGAATTCCATTTAAGCAGCAAAAGCTACAAGAAACCTTATTACTTCAATTCTAGCAACAGGAGCAAAGGTCTCATCAAAGTCTATGCCTTCTTCTTTATTGTATCTTTCGACCACCAATCTTGCCTTGTTTTTTGTAACTATTCCATGTTCATCAACCTTGTTTCTATACAACCACTTAGTTCCAATCATTATCCTATCTTTTGAAAGAGGAACTAAGTGTCACACCTTGCTTCTTTCAAAGTGATTTAACTCCTCTTGCATGGCTATGATCTAATTAGTCTCAAGAAGTGATTCATTCACTTTCTTTGGTTTAATTTCTAACAGAAATGCTTTGAAAGCACACATGTTCCTCAACCCAGACCTTGTGGTGATCCTAGAGGTGAGATTAGTGAGTATATTTTCAATAGGATGAGATCTTTGATAGTTGTATCCTTTTGGGACCAATCCTAGTGAGCTACTAAGATTACTGCAATTATTTTGAGCTGGGGAAGTTGGTGATTTAGTTTCCCCTATTAGTATGCCTCAAGAATTAGTTCCCCCTATTGAGGTGCCTCCATGTTTGGTAACTTCAGTTGATGGACCATGTTGAGCAACCTATTTCTCAAAATCACTCCCTTCTTGTAAGTTAGTCTTAGCACAAGATTCATCAAATACTACATACACACTTTCTTCAACACAATTTGTTCTGTTGTTTAGAACCTTATATGCCTTACTATGATGTGAATATCCTAAGAAGATTCTCTTATCACTCTTAGCATCAAAGTTTCCCAATTGATCTTTCCCATTATGATGAATGAAACATTAACAACCAAATGTTCTAAAATGAGAAATATTTAGTTTTCTTCCTTTTAGTAATTCATAGGGAGTATTCTCTAGAATAGGTTTGATCATGCATCTATTTATGATATATATAGCAGTACTAATTGCCTCAGCCCAAAGATTTTTAGCAAGATTTCCTACAAACGTTATTGTTCTAGCTATATCTTCCAAAGTCCTATTTTTCCTTTCTACTACTTCATTTTGTTGAGGTGTTTTGGGAGTAGAGAAATTGTAATCTATACCATTTGCATAATAGAATTCTAAAAACTTGACATTTTCAAATTTTGTACCATGGTCAGATCTTATAGAAATTAGAGAAGTGCCCAATTTCTTTTCAATTTTCTTGATGAATATAGTAAAGACATCAAAGGTATCTTCTTTGGAAGCTAGAAATAATGTACAGGTAAATATGGAATAATCATCAATAATCACAAAAATATACCTCTTTCCAACTCTGCTTTGTAGTCTCATTAGCCCACACAGTTCAATATGGATCAGGTCAAGACACTTATTTATACTAACATAGTTCTTTGATTTGAAAGAAAAATTTACCTTCTTCCCTCTTACACAGGCACTGCAAATCTTTTCTTCCTTGAACTTGGTTTTAGGTAAGCTCAATACTATATCTTTAAAGAAAATTTTGTTTAATTATTTCAGACTTGCATGTCTAAGTCTCCTATGCCAGGGGAGAGGATCATTTTCTATAGTACTCAAACAGGTCAGCTTTGTATTATTTTCTATAGCACTTAAACAAGTTAGCTTTGTTCCTGGCATTGTCATTATGTCAGTTTTATACACATTCCTGTATCTTTTTGCAGTGAGCATAATCTCCTTGGTGTCCATCCTTTTAACTTTGACTGTTGCAGAAGTAAAAGTAACTTTGTTACTTTTATCACTCAATTGTGATATACTAAGCAAGTTGTGTTTCAATCCCTCCATAAGGTAGGATCCTTTAATTCCCTTGATTCAATGTACCAATCTTTCCAACTTCGGTAATGATTTCCTTTTTGCCATCACCAAATGAAACCCCACCCCCACTTATTTTGGAGAGTGAAAGGAATTGTTTTTATCACCAGTCATGTGTCTTGAGCAGGAACTATCCAGGTACCAATACATTTTGCTTCCTTTCACTCTCATATGGAAAAGTAAATTAGGGGTTAAATTTAGGAACACAGACAAGCTTGGGCCCTTTTTTATAAGTAAATGAATGAATTAAATTTCTTCTAGTCTATGTAGGCAACAGGTTGCATAACCTGTTTCTTTGCACAGATTTGTTTTTTTCTTTTATTGGTCTGAGCTGGTTTATTAGTCAGATTTATACTCCTAGACCTGTTTTTTGTAGAAAATGGATATTCAATAGTTGTATGACCAAGATTACCATAAATATAGCACAAATCTTGAGTAGTATCAAGGCTTTTGTAAAAATGCAATCCAACTTTTGCACTGTGACTTCTCTCACTCAGTTTGTGAACAATTCTTAAAGAATTTTCCCATCTATTTGCTCTTTCAAGATCAAGATTTTGTTTAGTAGTTTCTTGGCTCAAATTGTATATCATTTCTTTTGCATCACTACACTCTTATTTGTACTTGATTAACTCAAGTTCAATATTTTCATGTTCTTTACTTTTATCCTTTTTTTTTCTTTTTTCAATAAGTGTCAGTTTTAGGACTTTAGTTTTGAGTGTAGCATTTACAAAATCAAGTTGTACAATCTGTTCCTTAAGAGTGTTTTTTTTTCAACAGTGTTCTTGCAAGCTTGTAAATCAATAAAGTCAAATTTGAGGCTTGCAAGACTGTTGAACAACTCATTCTTCAACAAGTTCAACTTTTTCATCACTCTCTAATACCTTTAACGCCAAGGTTCTATCAGGAGCTACGACTTCTTTCTTGATTCTATTAATTTGTATCTCATAAGTCTTAAGATTACCTACCAGTCCATCCAGTGTCATTTGAGTGAGATCCTTTGCCTCCCTAATGGCAGTGGCCTTAACATCCCATTTAGACTTAGGCACACCCTTAACACCTGTTCAACTTGTTCCTGCACAGGAATGTCTTTTCCCAAGGTGGTCAATTTATTTGTTAAGGCAGTAATTCTAGTCATTATTTCATGAAGTGATTCATTTTTCTTCATCTTAAAACCTTCATATTCAGTAAAGAGAAGGATAGTTCTGAACTTCCTTACTTGAGAGGTGCCTTTATGTGCATTGGCCAAGGCATCTTAGATTTGCTTAGCAGTGGTTCAATTTGATACTCTGTTGTACTCAGCTGGCCCTAATCCACAAACCAAGATGTTCTTAGCCTTAGAATTCTTCTTTAATGCTACCAAGTCATCAACAGTAAATTCATTTCTTACTTTTTTAACCTATTCACCATCAACCAACTTCATTGAAATAGTAGGGCCATCAGTGATCCTGTCCCACAGCTCGTAGTCTTCACCTTGAATAAATATTTTCATCCTAGCTTTCCACCGGATAAAGTGAGAACCATTAAAGAGCGGAGGTCTAGTGGTTGATTGACCTTCACTATGACCAATAGGAGGTGTGGTATTCATCTTAGTGATCTTTTCTTAGGTGCTAACCTTATTTAAGACAACCTCGCTTTGATACCATTTGTTAGAGTGTGTACCCTACTGATTTTGCAGTATTATTCTATTATTTTCCTATCAGTGAAACAAGTAATCTAACGTGGTTCACTTATGCAGAGTAAATAAGGAGAGTATTTTTATGTGAAAAACACCCGACTCAAAGAGGTGTAAAAAATCACGACTTGTACCTCTATAGGATTTACCCCCAACTTCACTAAAACTCTTGATCCTCAACAATTAACAAATCACAAGACACATGTAAACTAGGAATTAAACTCTAACTCCTATTTCTACAATGACACAAATCTTTCCAAGATAAGTGTTCCCAAGTCTTCGAGTTTGCTAACTTGAAGACACTAATACTAACTCCATTTATACTTCATTAAAACTAGAATTAAAGTTCATCACAACTCTAGAACCAACCTATTACATAAAGTCTACGACTCTCTAAGTAAAGGAATAGGTTCTACTTATGACTTCTTCAAGCTATTGAACTAATTTGTTGATTGGTGCTTTTCTTATCAGTGCTTGAGTGAAACTCTTTGAAGTCATTTATTTTATTTAAGCCAACTCTGATGAAGTCCTTTAGATGATGTAATATTCTTTCTTCAATAGGACTCTATCAGTTAGTTACACTCTTTATTGTATTATGTCTTCTTATCTAGATAGGATTCCTTTATTAGCTCAACTTCAAGTGTTGTGTTTATCTTCTTCTCAACTTCTTTTCTGCATGTGATAAATGTTGAAGCACATCTGAATTCGCTTGTTTATCCTCTTCTGGCTTCAACCATTATTTTATCATCATCCTTGCTCGTCACTTCTATTTACTTCACCTGTGTGGACCAGCATGAGTAACATGTTTCACTCATTCGTCAATCATCAAAACTTAATTCCTCTAACATATATGTTATGACTTGATATTAAAACTGTTATGCTTTGTTTTCATCATGGCATGGTTAATTGTTGAAAATGCAGGGGTGATCTAGGCTTCTACCGTCAAGAGTATAAATTTAATTCACACATTTAAGGTTACATCATCTGTTTTTATATAAGTGGATTTTTTCCAGCTTAGAGTGACTTATACTCACCCTTTAAGAAACTATTCAATGACTCATTTCGACAAGATAAAAAGTGTTTTTACTAATTTACTATTAATTAAAATCTTGAAAAAGATATATTTTCTTTATTTAAAAAAGAATGATCAACTTTTTTTTTTTGTTTAAAAAAGAATAACTCTTTTCTATTTTAGCAATTCTTTAATTTTGACTTTGTACTTGTCATGTTTAATACCATAAAATTAAAGGATATTTTGATACATTTGACTATTCTTTAATTTAAGACCATAAGATTCAAATTTTTCTTCTTAAAATTCGTGTCAAATTAAAACAGTTCATTATTTTTGAATTAGAGCGAATAACAATTTACTTCCTCCGTTATATATTAGTTGACCCTCTTGCTAAAAATATTTGTTTCATTTTAGTTGTTCAAGTTCTAAAATCAAGAGAAGTTTATTGTATTTTGTCAATACTATCCCTATCATTAAATGACTATGTAAAGTAAAAATATTCAAATTTATATTTTCAATGCATAATTAATTAATTCCTTTAGTAAAATAAACCTATATTAAATATTTTCTTAAGAGGTGTGTCAAGTCAATAAATATCAACTAAAACGACACGAAGTAACAATTTCAATAATATTTAATTATGTAAAACTCTCTTTACTTTCAGAATGGTAGACTTGAAATAACATCATTAAAGTCTCCTTAATTATCTAAGACATTAATTGTTTAGAAACAAAATAAAAAATGAAAACATCACCTTTAAACATGAAGAGAGTAATAATGGAAGCTGTTTCGATAGACAGATATGAATCCACATAAAGTCACATTGGATAGGACATGGTAACATTCATTGAATGAATTAAATAGCAAAAATGAATTGTATGGTAAATGATGCAATTTGAATTAAATACTTCCTCCGTATCTTTTAAATTACTGTGCTTTGATACCATTTGTAGGGGGGTGCGGATAACTAAGCTGATAAATAGATTTATAAATAGATTCATCTGATGAATCTATTCTTTTTTGTGCGTGGTTATTTCTTAGATTTTGTTTTAATAAGTTATTCTTTTTGTGAGATGTATTCATTAATTTTTAGTTTATTATTTTATCCTGTAGTAACTGCTGAGTTACAAATTTTTGTGTAATAACTTATTCTTTCTGTACTATAGTGTATATCTAATTCTAGATTCTCTATGTCATTTATTATTTTGTGTTGTTCTTCTCGTAGTGAGTTTTTTATATTATATAAACTGTTACATGTACTTTTTTCTAAATTTTCTAAGGTTTTTTCTATCCATATTAACTTTTCTCTTAGATCTTCCATTATTTTTCTAATATGGTTTCTATAATTAATTTCGTTATTTAGATTATCTTGGTTTTCTCTAGTTTTTCTAATATATTCTAACATCCACAATCTTGGTCTGAATAATATCCTTCTGGGTAAATGTCTTCGTATATTTGTGCTGTAGCATTTATCATTTCTATTTCGTAATTTATTACTTCTTCTAATATCATTTTCTTAATATCTATTATTTCTATATCTTTAAGTATATATAAGGTTAAAATTCTAAGGTAGTCTAAATGGGCTATTTTTAAAATTAATATTTTATAGCTATTTGTTTTAGACTTAGTAGTTTTTGCATATTTTTATTAAGAGATTTTATATATTTTTTATCTTCCATGTATTTGTCTATATTTATTTTTATCTGTTTTTCTAGTTACTGTATTTTTTGCGTATCTTTAAAAATCCTACGTAATTTTAACATAATAAATATTTATAAGAGTAGTTAGGTATGTATGGTATATAATTTATTCTATCCGTATAATTTTTTCCATATGCTTTTTCTAATATGATTTTTCTTATATCTGCAACATCTATATCTCTAAGTGCATACAAAACAAGTATCTTAAATTTATCTACCATGACATCAGATATATTATCATTCATTATCATAAAATTGCTTTTTTCAAAATATTCCCTGCAACCATATACATAATAAAATATAGTCATCTCAGATTACTATATACTAGATTATTCTTAAATAACATGTTCTTCGGTCACTACTAGCATGGTAATTCGGATACTTTTCCCTTAAACAGCGCCTCGACTTTGGTTACTCCCCGTCACGGCTTCTTGCCTCATTGGTTTCACCTTTAGGATGGCATAGTTCCTTGGGATTTTTCTCCGTTTCCACTTTGCTAATAAACTTCTTAACATATTATTTTTCGAATAATTCTACTATAAAGTAACTAATATGAATTTATTTTATCATATCATGATTGTCGGGAATTATGAATTTAGCTATTCATAATCGTAAATAGATATACCTGTTCCGGTAGCTTTGATATTTCTGAGGTTTGTTGCTCCATAGCTTTTTCCATTGGGGTGTATATATTTAATTAACTGGGCTAAATATTTTTGAATTGGAATGGAGAGAGTATTTTTTGCTGAATGTAGGAAAGCTTGCCTTTGCAATGCCTCCTAAGTTCTTTATTTATAGAATGAAATGTACAAAAATTACATCCGTATAAAATTTAAAAAGAAATTAAAAATACTTGAAAAGTCTTTCTTCCTAACCTAACCTACCTATCCTAAAAGACTTTTGGAAAATTACATTAACTTTACATTAAATGATGCTACCAACTACTAACTTTACGTAGACAATTTTTACAATAAGTCCTCCGTCTATTTTGTCGTATCTGTTGTATCTCCATTATTTCTCTTCTTATCTTTCCAGCTGTCGTCCTTATCTTCTTTTATTCTAACTGTACTGCTGGGACGTCATTATCTCCTCCGTTACATTTTGAACATCTGTGGTCTGGGTATTTGTGTCCAATAGTTTTGCAATATCTGGTCAATAATTCTTCTGAAATAAATTTTTCTTTAATAGCTCTGGCGATAGGTTCTGTCTCGGGTTTAAGCAACGTCATAATCCATTGCCTAATTGTTTCCATATCTGTTTCTCGTAGTTTTTTTGAATTTGAATATATCAATACATGGTTTCTTGAATAATAACTCTATATAGGATTTTGATTACAATATGTATTTGTTAGTTCTTGTAAAATCGTAGACATTCCAATAACTCTTTTATTCGCATAAAATTTTGGTATCTCGATTCTGGGTATCTCTGGCTGTGTACCAATATCTTGCGGTATAATCATATCTCTTGTCATTCCTATTTTTACAACTTGTATGGGTTTCTTTACTTCGTCAAATAATATCTCTGCTGGTGCCGTGTAGATTTTTATAAAAAATAAAGTACCTTTGGTTATTCTCTTAAATGTGGTAAATGCTTCATATATCTCGGGTATAGTGGATATCTCAGTTCCGTCTGTGGTATATACGGTACTAAGTAATCCATATTCGTAGCAAGTTTTAACTAGGCTTGGTTTAGTTTTTGGTAAGGCAATTAGCTTGTTGTATCCGGTTAATTTCTGGGTTATATAGTTCGTATCTGGTTCTTGGATATTTGTAGCTTTTGGGTTGCTATTGAAGAAAGTTTGTACGTTGTAGATATTTTCTATATATGTACGGGTTGTGTAGTTGTATGTCTTTTTGTCTTGGTTTAGGCTTTCTCGGTATGTAGTAACTTGTGGGGGTGTAAACATAGGGTCTTTTGGTATATTTGGTGTATATGGCTTGTCAAATAGCTTATTTAAGTTCATATTTTTTCTAACTCCTTTGCTTGTACCTGCAGAAGTAGATTGATAAGCGTTATGGGTTTTATGGAGTATCCCAACATCTCCTTCTAGCTCTGGAATTTTATTGTCTTCCGATCGACATAGCTCTGCGCATTGCTGAGTTAGCTGATTCATAGCTATAGACTTCAGATTATCTTCACTAGTCTTTAGCTTTAGCTTTTCTATCTCAGTACCCATACTGTCTACTTTCAATGAAAGCATAGTCAGGGCGTTGAGTATCTTTTCATGTATATTTTCTTCTATCATTTCAGTTTGCGTAGCTTTGTCTTGATATGTAATCTGCAATAACATTTTTGTTAGTACTAATTACTTCTATTATAAATGTAAAATTTAATATGTTTAAAACTAGTCTCCGAATCTCTTTTGTTGTAACTGAATTTTGTATTTTCTTTGTTAGCCACCAGCGTACCTGTGTATTATCTGTTCGCACAATAAACTTGTTATACAATATATGGCTCAAATGCTAATAAACATTTATATAATGAACATAATTCTTTCCTATTTATTTCCCATTTTATTTCTGTCTCGTTGA
The DNA here is from genome assembly GCA_030864225.1 of Capsicum baccatum var. pendulum. Lineage (NCBI taxonomy): Eukaryota > Viridiplantae > Streptophyta > Magnoliopsida > Solanales > Solanaceae > Capsicum > Capsicum baccatum. Next base: position 128,284,481 of record CM061556.1, read on the forward strand.
ACGTACCTGAGTAGTATCTACAATGGTGTTCTATTTTTTCTGCTTCATATCTATATTTAAGTACTCCTCCGTAACTATATTCACTGGCATCTGCTTCTACTATATATGTAAATTTTCTATTTTCATCCGGAAATTGTAATTTTGGTAAATCCTTGCAAAGTAATTTTATTTTCTGAACTTTTTTTTTATTTTCTTCATTATAATTATATTCTATATCCTTTTTAAATTTTTTCTGTAGTGGTTTTAGGTTCTCTGCTAATTTTGGAATATATTCTCTTACTTGGTTTACTAATCCTAAAAATGATTGTAATTTCTTTTTTGTATCTAATTCTTCTTTCGAATTTATTATTTTTTTGTACTATATGTTGTTGCATTTTTACTCCACTTTTATCTATTTGTATTCCTAAAAATTCTATCTGGTTTTTCATAATTTCGGCTTTCTTTTCACTTAGACTTATTCCTGAATTTTCTATTATATCTGTAAATTGTTCTAATAATTTTATATGTTCTTCTTTAGTCTTTGTATATAATAATATATCATCTATGTATACTATGCAATTAGGTAATTGTTTAAAATAACTATCCATAAAATGTTGATATCTACCTGGTGCATTTTTATATCCAAAGGGTAATACGTTTCATTCGTAAAATCCTTGTGGTACCGTAAATGCGGTTAATTCTTTAGATTCTTCTTCTAACTTTAGATGGTAAAATCCTGATTTACAATTGAATTTACTAAAATAATTATATCCTTGGATTTGTCTTATTTTTAATATCTTATTTGGTATTGGATAATTATATGTTATAGTTTTTGCATTTAAATTTCTATAATCAATAACCATTCTACTTTTTCCTCTTTTTTGTTCACTATGTTTATTTACTATAAATGCTGGACTATTATGTTTACTATTACTTTTTTGTATATATTGTTTTTCTAATAATTCATCTATATGCATTTTAAATTCTTTTAAATCATCGAAATTGTATGTTAATGGTTTTTGGGTTATTATACTGTTTTTATCTATTAATTCAATTTTTATGGTAGTTTTATGTTTTTCCCATCCTTTTAATGGATCTTCGCTGTATAATTGTTCTAGTTTTTTCTTAACTATTTCTATCTTATTTATTGAAAATATAGTTATTTCTGTTTTATTTATTGAAAATACTACTAATTCCATTGTATCTTCAGCAGTTTTTATATTTTCTAACTTTTGTGTAATTTTTTCACTTCCTTTTATCCAGTCAGTTTTCTTTCTGATTTTATTACTAACTCTTTTTGCTCTTACTTTTTGTTTACATGGTGTTGTGAACCACCAATCATTTCTAGTTATTATATGTGGGTAAAGTTTATCTAAAAATGGCATTCCTAAAAGTATATCTTTTGATGTTAGTTCATAATTATAAATTTCTTCTATTGTCAATATCTTATCCCATATTTGTGCTTTTACATTCCTAGCTTTATAAGTAATTAAGCTTCCTTCATTATTGAATCCTTTAACTATTATTGGTATTTTTAATTTATCCCATTTACTTTCTGGTAAACAATTATATCTACATAAATTAGCTTCTGCTCCTGTATCTATCATAGGCGTATAATATCTACTATAATATCCTTCCACTACTATCTTCATTAATACATATATTTTCATTTTATGTTAAGGCTCTTCTTAAGAATAATCTTTCCCTATGTTATGGCTAATTGTGTATGTTCTATATTATATGGTTTTACTTGTTCTAACCATTTTATTCCTAATATTATATCTGCTTTTTGCATTTCTTCTTTTACCTCAAATTCTATTTTTATTTTTCTAATTCCTCCTATTATTATTTCTTTTTCTGCTATATCTTTATTATTTATTAAACTTCTCGGTAGATCTGGGCATATATCATTATCAGTTTTTATTTCTTCATTTTTTACTAGATATTTTGCTATATAATTTTCTTCTTGTCCTTTGTTTAATAGTATTAAATGTTCTTTTTCATTTATTTTTCCTGTTATGTAATATTGGTTTAAATTACTTATTGAATTTGTTTCATAACTCATTCTTTTTTATGAGCTCGATGACTCTGGTTTTTCATTAGCTATTCTTTTCGTTGTACTTATTCTATCATTTACTATTTCTAAATTTTCTTCTATATCTATGTCTCTATAGCTATAGTCATTATAATCTATTGTTTTTACAATTTGCTCAAATGGGCTATCTATTTGTATTTTATTAATCTTATTTTTCCCTGTTATTTTATGTTTTGTTGTTAATACATATAAATTTTTACATCTTGCTGTAAATATTTTACTTCCTGGGGTTAATTCTATTCCTGATATCTTCCAATATAATACTAATGATTTATCTATATTTCTATCTGTTACTGCTACTGAATAATTTGCACTTATTATAAATTTAAATTTTTGGTATATTAAATTTCCTTTTACGGCAGTTATTATGCTTTTTTCTATAGGTTTTATAATTCTATCATCTGCTAAATATAATTCTATTGGTGTATCTATTCCTTCTCTAAAACATGCTTTTATTAATATTTCTGTACCTCCAAGGTGTACATATTTTATTGGATCTCCTTTACTTTTTATATCATTTATTTCTTTATTAATTATTCTTTTTGTTACTAGTGGTATACTAGCTTTTCCTTTTGCATATCTACAGTCTATTACATGTTCTTTTTGGCATACTACATAATATTCATCTTTTTTCCTAGTAAAAAGATTTTTTATTGTTGGTATTTTAAATATTTTTTCTACACTTAAATCTAACTCTTTTCCTTTTATTTCATCAAATATATTACTGTCAAATATTATCTTTTGTTCTGTTCCTTCATCATTTAAATATTCTTCCTTTGTTATTATTTTTATATCTTCTTCAGTCATTTGATTCATCTATCTCACTATTTATTTCAATATCTGTTTCGTTTTCTGAAATTTCATATATACTATCTTCACTTTCTAATTCATAATATATATAATCTATTTGCATATATTCTGTATTTTCTATTTTTATTTCGGATATTTGTTTATTTTTTGGATTTTTAGGTAATTTACAATCTCTAGCTAAATGTCCTAACTTTCCACAATTATAACAAGTACATTCTTTTATAGATTTTTTCTTTCTATATGGTCTTTTATTTTTGTAATTTTTAACATAATATCTTTTTCTTGGTTTCTTGTATTTATATTTTGATTTTTTATATTTCTTATATTTCTTATGTCTTTTTCTTTTCTTATAATATCTTTCTTCGCATCCAAATTAGGGTGCTATTTTATTTTTGCAACATGCTAAATTTCTTATTAATGTTTTTTCCATTTTTAATTCTTCTCTATATTTCCACATAACTTTCTATACCATTGTTGTAAAAATTTTATTCTAGCTCCTAATGTATCTACTATTTTTGCTTCTTCCCAACTTTTTATTATTTTTGAACTAAATGGTTCGGGTAATTTATTAAAATATAATTTTCTTATTTCTTTACTTTCTTCTATACTATATGCTCCTTTATAATAATATTCTTTAAATGCGCAAGTATATTCATCTATATAACACATATTACATATTGTTAATTTTATCATTAAATTCCTATTTGTATCTTTTTCTTCATCTTGTTCTTCTTCTAATGTTGTCATACTACCAAATTCATCTTTTATAGCTGTTTCATATTTTTTCAATAATTCTATAGGTGTTAATTTTGTTGTTGTTGATGCTGCTCCTTCCATAGGTTTATTAGCTCTTAATACTTTCTTACTATTTTCAGTTAAATTTGTAAACCATAATTTTACTGATCCTATTAGAGTTTTTTCTATGTATTCTGGTGCATCTGTTATGTTTATATTACTATCTAATAATTGTTTTGTCATATATCCTACCCATAATTGTATTGTTTTTTTCTGTATCTATTACACAGTCTAGATCTAAAAAGTTATAATTTTTATTAACTATCTGTTTTGGTGTCCATTTGTCATATTCATTATATCTTTTAAATTTATTTTTGTAATATATAGGTTTTCTTATTTCTGTTGTTTTGGGTATTAAATTTTCATCTTCTTTTTTGTCAAGAGTATTTATTTCTGTATTATTATTTTCTAAGTTTTCTTGATTAATTCTTTCTTGTTTTTCGTTAATTTCTAAATCTTTTATATTTGTTAATATTTCCGTATATGTTTCACTATCTTCTGAATCATAATTATCCGTTTCTTCTACCTCTATATTATTTATTTCTAATTTTTCCTTAAATTGATTTATCTCGTTTATTAATTTTTGTTCTTTATCTATTTCTTCTTTTTCTTTTTGTCTTTGTTCGTATAAATTTTTTAACATTTGTAATTCTTTTTCTAATTCAGCAATTCTACTATTTTTCGTATTTCTTCCGTAGATTGTTGTTTAATTTTTTCTATTTCCTTTTTTCTATCTATCTCTTCATTTTCTTTTTCTATTCTTACCATTGCTGTTAATTTATCTTCTAATTTTAATTCTTCTTTTTCTAACATTAAATATAAATGTTCTCCTATTTTCTTATACCTTCTTCCTAGATTAGAAAATACTATTTTTATTTTTGATCCTTCGTGATTTTCATATATTTTTTCATCTATTATAAATTCTTCTTTATTCATTTTATTGTGAATAGTTCATGTTGATATATATATTCTAAACTATCTATTTGAGATTCTAATTTGGATATTTCATCTTTTTGTATATTTATTGAATTTTTACTAACTCCGGCAAATATATTATAATGTAATCTTTCTTTTCTTATTTTTAATTCTTTACGTTTTTCAGATATAAATTGTTTTAATTCTTTGTATTTTTGTTCTTTATTCATTTGAATTGTGTTTATAATATTTTGGTAGATATCTAAATCTAATTTTATCATAATTAGGTGGTATATGTCTCATTCTTCTAGATTTTAAATGGATTATTAATTTTGCTTCAATACTAGATATTAATGTAATTAAATAGGCTAATCTTTGTGGATTTTCTTTTGTTTTATTTAGACTTATATATTCTGAATAATTACTAACTAAATTTTCTTTAATTTTTCTAAAAGCTTCTTTATTTTTAAATGGTCTTCTCATAATTAACTTAATAAATAACTAATTCTAACTTAACTAAATTTAAATTTAACTTAACTAATCTAACTAATTCCAACATAGCTATTTTAAATCTTCTAACACGTATCTCACTTCCGTATCTTTTAAATTACTGTGCTCTGATACCATTTGTAGGGGGGTGCGGATAACTAAGCTGATAAATAGATTTATAAATAGATTCATCGGTGTACATATTTTATTGGATCTCCTTTACTTTTTATATCATTTATTTCTTTATTAATTATTCTTTTTGTTACTAGTGGTATACTAGCTTTTCCTTTTGCATATCTACAGTCTATTACATGTTCTTTTTGGCATACTACATAATATTCATCTTTTTTCCTTCAACATAGAGCAGAATTAGACTCTTGTGGATGAATTTTCTTTCTCCGCATTGTTTGATCACCACAAACAATTGGTTCCAATTTTATATGAAATGTATGCCGAGGAATTATGTTGCCCAAAACTCTCACACTAAGTGTACGTGATTCATCAAGTAGCAAAATGATATTTGAAAACCAAGTGCTCATAATGACATTTGAAATCCAAGTGCCGATTTCACAGAGATTTGTGCTAAACAACAATCTAATTCTAGCTTTACTACTAAGATTAAACAAGTACCAACGTAGCTAAGAGTATTTGAGGGTTAAAACCTAAAAGTAAACTTAACAATACGGTAATATAAAGGTCTTGAACAATAATGGGGAGAAATCCAGGGCTAAGGCATTAGAACAATTCTACCTATCTATATAATCTTATTGGTTTAATTAATTATCTTGATTGTTGGTTCACGGGGTTGATAACACGATTATGGTCTTCTGAGCTTCTAATCAACTATCGAACTTAGCCTCACAGCTACATTGTTGAGCGGGAATGCGAGAACTCAGCTAAACACATTTATATTTCTTCCCATATACCAATCAAATGAGGTGAATTAGGTATAATCCTATCCTAAATACAAATCATAACTTCAGTTTATTGAATGTTTATGATCCTATTCCACATATCCAACGTTTTATTCTATCGTTCATCCTTCTAGCTCACGATAGAATTATGCAATTAACCTAAGGATCGCGAATCCGAAAATAGTAAAACACAAGGATATATGAACAATTAGGGGTAGCAAATGGACAAATCAGATCATATTTTGATGGATTGAATAAGGATTGAGTTTAAATGAATTGAATTGCAATTCACTTATATAATATAGGGGTAAATATAATTTTGGTCAAATATGGATCGGATAAAAATGATTACAACCCAATTTTAACTCCTAAAGCCAAAAATTCAAAGTTTCTGTATATATGGACATGATTTTTTTCTCCTACCCCACCCTCCAAATAATAATAATTTTTTATTAAAAAAACTAAAATTAAAATTAAATTTTTTTCTACCCCTCACCATATCCCCACCCCCACCTCCCCCAAAAAAATATTTTTTCAAACAAATATTTTTTTTTCAAAAAAGAACAAATTTTCTTTTAACATTATACCCGCACCCTACCCTACCACCGCCACCACCATACCCCCTCCCCCCCACAACCTCCTCCCCGCTATAACCCCCTCCCCCCATGACCTCCTCCCTTCTCCAATTTTTTCTTTTCAAAAATGATTCTTTTTTTCAAAATGAAAAAACCTAAAAATTTAAAATAATTGCACCCCTTCACTCCCCCCACCATACCCCCTGCCCTCCCCCTAAAAAAATAATTTTTTCAAAAAGATAAAAACTAAAAAAATTTTAAAAATTGCACCCCTCCCCTCCCCCCCCCCTCCCAAAAAAAAAATCAAAAAATGAATTTATTTTTCAAAAAGAGAAAAAATAATTTTTTTTAAAAAATTGCAACCCACCTCCTACCCCGCCCCCGCCCCCTCCCCCCCAAAAAAATATATTTAAAAAATATTGTTTGTTTAAAATGAAATAACTCAATTTTTTTTAAAAAATTTACGCCCCTCCCCCCTCCCCGCCTAATTTTCTTTTAAGTCAAATAATTTTTCTTAAAAAAAATCCTCCTCTTTCCCCACCCCTCCATCTGTTACCCTAATTTTTTTATTAAAAAATGAAAGAAAATTTTAAAAAATTATTTTTTCTCAAAAACAAATAATATATATTTGTTCTTCCCCAATCATCTTAGCCCACCTCACCCCTATCCTTAATTTTCTTTTTCTTAAAAAAAAAGTTAAATTTTTGTAGTGTAATTAGAAATTTTAAGATTATGTGGGTGATGTCTATGTTTAAATGTGTACCAATATTTTACCCATTTTATCCATATTTGTATGAGCTTTTAAAGTGAGTTGAAGTCTATATTTACCTATTTAAAATGTGAGTGATCCAACTCCATAAATATGGGTTAAATAGACTCCTTTTACTAATATGTGTTGAAATTGCCACCCCTACGACCAACCAACATTGATAATAATATAAACTAGCTAAATTAACAAACTTATGTATGCATGTTCTTGGCCTCAACCCTGAATGAGGATGTTTAGCCACAAAAGGAATTATAATGAATCTTAATTATAGAATTCATGTAATAATCCAAAAGTAAACTAAAATAAAGGATTAAAAACCCTAATTGAAGCCTCCTCCAGTGTATTCCAAGCCCTACAAGTCGTCTACGATGTCTACAACACAATTGAAGTGTTCTATTTATACTAGGCAACAATTGGCCGAATTAAATATGCCACCCACACCCATATCTCGGTCCCTACGCAGTGTGTAACATTGAAAATGCAGAGGCTTACTGGAATTAACAGTTTGGCTTGACACCAAGGGCGTGACACACCCTTAAAGCGGTGTCTAGGTAGCATGGCATGCCCCTAGGCCCCAAATTTTCTATTTTTAACATGCTTTGCTCCATGCATTTCGCCTATAAGTCCTTGCTTAGTGGTAGCTTTTTCTCTTCAATTGCATATTGTATATCACCACATTATTAAGTCCATCATCTCACCAAGCTTTCTATAACACAAAACACCATGAATTAGATCTTTGAACATGTCACGACCCAAAATTTAAAAGGTCATGATGACACTTGTCGCGACGAATCTTGACAAGTAAGCCTATTACCAAAACTGATGCAAAAGAAAAAAATACTCAAATTCAAAGATAAGGCTTCTAGAATGAAGACAAAACATACAAGTATGCTAAATACAGAAAGGAACATAACCAATAACAATACCATAACTCCACAAAATCTGGTGTCAATAGTGTAGGAACATATCCAGTACAACTCGAATCCAAATAAAATACATAAGATATCCACAAAGGAAAAACCCTATTTCTGAAATACAAGTAAAGATATAGTATGTTAGAAGAAGTAGTAGCAGACATCCAGATGCCTAAAGATAGACCACTACCTCTAGAGATCCAAATATCGATCGAATCAAGCCATATAAGGCACACAAAAACTTGAATCTGCACCAAAGGTACAGTAGGAGTGAGTATGGTCCACTTGTACTCAGTAGGTATAATAGACCGACCACGCAAAGTAAAAACATAAAGCATACAAAAATACACTTAGAGAACGTCACCTGAAATCAGAAAATATCCCACAATAGTATCCCACACCGCTTGCAATAACAATTCTAATATATCATATATATTGCAACAATACTAGAAAAGTATCACAAATATATATTAAATCAGAGACAAGTAGAACAAAGAAGGCAACATATACAAAATTATCAAGCACAAGTAAACAAAGATAGATAAATTAGGTAAGTAACAATCTAATATAGTAATACGATCACATAACAAGCATAATAAAGTAAATACCATGAGAATAATGACGGTGATGATGCATGAGGTTGTTGTACAACCTCTGAGATCGTTGCACAGTCTCTGTATACACCTATGAAGCTAAAACTTTCTGATGTAGGACACATGGGGGGCCGTCAACCCATATACAATCCATATATGATATCCTCCTCAGTACATTTCTCAAGGAGGGTTTTATAAGATGTCATATTTTCTGTCATACAAATATGTTGCCAATTTTTCTCAATATTTCCATAGTGGTATCAATGTTTCATGAATGAGTATGACATGAGGGTGTAATGCTCACAACCAACCTTTATGAGTATATCCACAACCAACCATAATGAGTATAACCATAACAAACTACAATGAGTATTTCCACAACCACGTGAGCCAAATATCCAGGCATTATTTCCAACAATCTATGAATTTCCACATACTTCATATGCCAAAAAAGTATGAATGCATCACAATACACATATGGTACCACAACACGCTTTTTCATTAACAAGATATAGTTATCGTCCTATAAGCACGACTATCAATATCACCTAGGACCCCACATAGTAACACATAACACATGAAGTTCCAAAACCACCACATAACATCACATATAGACCCCCACACGGGCACAATACAATAAGATAACCATTTTTCATGATTAGTTTCCACATCCTTGACATGATTTTGTATACAAATTAACTATCCAATTCAATCTGAAATATTTAAGCCACAACCTACCTCGAATGCCAAAAATGGGTCTGCAAGCCTTCAATACATAGCCTTCTCTCGAACAATCCTAAAATTAACTAAATCATCAAAATATATAATCTAACTATTAAAAGAAGCCAATGATACCCATGTTACCTAGTTTCAAGTCAGGGTCAAAACAGACCCCCGAAACGGTTTTTTGAAAAGAAAAGGGCAAAATTATAATTTTATTTCAAAAACATATGCGCTATATTTTTAGGAGTCTATAATTGAAAACTAACAAAAAAATATGATGATGCTTAACCAAGAGAAACCTAAGATACCTATGATAGTCAATCATCAAATTTAAGCTCAAGATCATTACCCTCTCTAAGTTTAATACTTTAAAACCCAACTGTATGTATTAATTGGGATATATGAAACCCCTAGGAAATGATTTTGGAATGATCCAAAAAAGTTGAGGTCAGTGTCTACTACTCTCTGCAGAGTGGGCGCAAGTGCTACTTTTGGTTTGCAGAGTGGGCGCAAGTAGCGAAAGTAAGTGCCAGATTAAAATTCTTGCAAGTTAGCTCTCAGGATTTTGAACTTCTGACACTTGCTTTGACCACATGCATTGCGCAAGTACTACATCAGCTCTTCTTCAATTTTCGAACATGATTTGGTCTCAAATAAGTCAAAAAGTGTCACGAACATTCATAATTACTCATAATTGCTCCCATAAGTAGCCAAAATCACCTTTATTCATCTTTATTCAAGAAATTAGCATCCCAAATATAATTTCCTGTAAAACACTCTAAAAATACCTCAAATCCAACAAAATAGCCTTAAATGCATGCATATTCTCATAGTTTTAAGCATCGTAAGTGCTATATTTCTATAGCACATCAAAAAACCAAGCAAAAATGAGTTAAAAAGATGTCCAAATCAAAGAAAAGCCATTTTAAAACTTTACCGAGTAAAATCTTCAAAATCAATTAAAAAATCAAGAATTGAGGTAGTTTTGAAGGTGAAATTGGAGAAAAACTAGTAATTATAGGATTAGCAATGTTATTCAATTGAAAAGGTGTTGAATTTGAGGCTTAATTCAAAGAAATACAATTTTAGACCTTCGGGGTCAAAATCTCATTTTCTACTTTCAAATTTAAACTAAAACAATAATTTAATCACAAAGATTGAAGAAATGTATTGAACTAAATGTATTGGAGCTTACCCAAGCTTAGAAGTTAAGAAAATGGCTCAAAATTATAAAACCCTAAGCTCCAAGTCTCAAAAATGATGAAAATAGCGAAAACAAGGGTATATACCCAGTACTCGCAATTGGTGACCAGGATCGCGATCACAGTACCTTGCCTGACAGAGGTATTGCGATAGCGGACAAGGGCTGCAATCATAATAGTTCCCCTGCTGGACCTATCGCTATTGTGGCCCAAGGTTTGTGGTCGTAGGTGCACCAGCTGGGGACTTGGTATTATTCCGAATCTCCACGGCCCCCTAGGATTCATTCGGAACCTCGTGAATACAAATGAACTATGTTACCCTATCAATTTCGATGCTCCAGACTCAACGGCGATATCAGATTTTTGAAATGACATTGTTTTCACAAAGTTAATCTTCAAAATTCATAATCACAACTTTATAAATCAAGGGTTAAAATGAGATTTAAAAGCCATAAAACCACACGAATTATGTTGTTACCACCCTAAAATTGTTGTTTCAGATCTGCTGGAGTAGTCAATTCTACCATCCATTGCATGGATCAAAAGATATCAACTGAGATCAATTATAAGCTTCTCAAAGCCTCCGAAAATTATAAAAATCACATAAATGACACCAAAATACATTGGGAACTATATCAATCACCCCTACACCCCCAAAATATCACAATGCAACTATGAAGAGGGGTAAATTAGTCAAATCACACAAAAACACATATTTTACATCTTTCATCAAACTTCGGGTTGTTACATCATCCATCACTAAAAATCTAGTCCGTCCTTGAAATAAAGGCAAGAGAAATACCTGAATTAACAACGAGCTGGGGATACGAACTGTACTTATTAGACTTGACCTCCCAAGTAGCCTCATCTACATGTCGATGTAGACATTGAATCTTAACCACTGGGATAACTCTAGAATGCAACCGTCTAGCATCCCTAGCCAAATTAGAGATCGACTCCTCAACAAAAACCAACCTCTTATCTAACTGAACTGGCTCCAAACAAATAACATGAGACTTATTCAAAATGTAACAGCAAAGCATCTGGGGGCAAAGCTATCTCATAAGCCACATTACCAATAGTTTGAAGAATCTCAAATGGGCAAATATACCTGGGGCTAAGCTTTCCCATATTCCCAAATCTCATCATACCCTTCATGGGTGAAACTCAAAGAAAAACACAATCACCAACACCAAATCTCAAGGCACAAAGTCTACGATCAACATAACACTTCTGCCTATTCTGGGCTGCACGAAGCCTATCCTGAATGATCCAGACTCTGTCCAAAGACTCATTAAGCAAGTTCATACCTTGAGGTCTAACCTCAAAAACATCAAACCAACACACTGGAAAGTGACAATTCCTACCATACAAAGCCTTATATTGATATTAGAATGGTCGTTATTATTATAGGAAAACTCCGCTAAAGGTAAATGTTTCTCTCACTGGCCACCAAAATCTATCACACACGTGTGGAGAATATCTTTTAAAACCTGAATAGTCCGCTCTGACTGTCCGTCAGTCTGAGGATGAAATGTCATGCTAAGGTCATCCCGTGTACGCAACTCATCCTAAAAAGTTTTACAAAAGTAAGAGGTAAACATAGAACCTTTATTTGAAATGATAGACACCGATACACTATATAGTTGCACAATCTTACGAATATAGATACGGGCCAGCCTCTCAACACTGAAAGAGACTTGCATAAAAATAAAATGTGCAGTCTTAGTCAGTTGATCCAATATGACCCAATAACTATCAGATCCATGGAAAGTGAGAGGCATCCTCGTCATAAAGTCCATAATGATTTATTCATATTCCACTCAGGAATGGGTAACCTATGAAGCAACCCACCAGGTCTTAAATGCTCATCCTTCACCTGCTGGCAACAAAGGCAATGAGCTATAAAATCTGCTACATCCTTCATCATACCACCCTACCAGTAATGCTACCTTAAGTTGCGATATATCTTAGTCACTCTTGGATGGTTAGAATAGCTAGAATAATTGGCCTCCTCCAAAATCAATCTAATCTAGTCACCCATTCCTACATACAAACTCGTCCCCTAATCCTCAAAACTCTATCTGAAATAAGTGAGGCTTATTTGACCTTGCTACTTAACACATTATCCTGAATCACCCTTAATTCAAATTCATTAAATTGATGAGCTTGATTCTAATTTATCAAAGAAGACTTAGCCTCCATAAATGCCAAAACACACCTAGGTGTTGAAATATCAAGCCTAACTATCTGGTTAGCTAAATACTGAACCTCAAAGGCCAAAGACCTTTCCTAGGTTAGAAGATGCGCAAGCTATCTATGCTAGTCGACTTTATGCTCAAGGTATCTGCTACCACATTAGCCTTCCCCAAATTATAGAGAATAGTCAAGTTATAATCCTTAAGAAACTCAAGCCAAGGATGCTTCCTCATATTAAGATCTCACCTAGTGAAGAAGTACTGAAGGATTCAATGATCTAGGAAACTCTCATAACGAACTCCGTACAAGTAGTGCCTCCACAACTTCAAAACAAAAACAACCACGCATAACTCTAAATCATGGGTAGGGTAATTCTTCCCATGGGTCTTCAACTAATGAGTCAAATAAGCAATCACCTTACCCTCCTATATCAACACAACACCTAACTTAACACTTGAAGTATCACAAAAAACGGTAAAATCCATACCCTCCTTGGGCAAAATCAAGATAGGAACTGAAGTCAACAAATCCTTAAGCATTTGAAAGCTCTCTTCACAAGAACTGAACCACTAGAAAGAAATCTTCTTCTGAGTCAACTTCATCAATGAGGATGTAGTGGATGAGAAACCCTTTACAAAACCCCAATAATAGCCTACTAAGTCGATAAAACTTTAAATCTCAATGGGTGAAGTAGGTCTAGCCCTCTTACGAATCATTGGAACCTTGGTTGGATCAACTATAATACCTTTCTTAATCACCACAGACCCAGGAAAGAAACATACTCTAACTAAAACTCACACTTGGAGACTTGGTATATAACTTCTCATCCCTTAATCTTTGAAGCACAATCCAAAAATTCTCTTCATGCTAAACCTCACTCTTGGAATAAACCAAGATATCATCTATAAATACAATAACAAAGGAGTTGAGATACGATCAAAACACCTAATTTTTCAGCTCCATAAATATGGCTGGGGCACAAGTCAGCCCAAAGGACATGACCAAGAACTCATAATGACCATATCGAGTTCAAAAAGTCATCTTTTGAATATCCAAAGCTCTAATCCTCAACTGGTGATACACAAATCTCAAATTAATTTACAAAAACACTACAACACCCTAAAACTGATCAAATAAATCATCAATATGAGAAAGAGGATACTTATTCTTAACCATCACCTTGTTCAACTGTCGATAATCAATACAGATACATATAGACCCATTCTTTTTCTTCACAAATAAGACAGACACACCCAAGGGTGATACACTAGGTTAGATAAATCCCTTATCCAAAAACTCCGGCATTTGATCCTTTAATTCTTTTAACTCAACTGGGGACATCGTGTAAGGATGAATAATAATGGGCTTGGTGCCCGACTCAACATTAATGGCAAAATCAACATCACAATTCAGAGGCATATTGATATATATCTAACCTAAGAAGATGAATACTAACCTAAAGAACAAGATGAAGCCAAGAAGTAGATGAAGAGAAAACAACAAAACACCAACAAATGCATAAAATGTAGAGATAATTATCTTGAAATGGAAACATACAAACCAAAAGAACCAAAGGATGTATTAAATCCTAAGACCCTTATGACTTATATGAGTAACACCAAGATCATACGTTGACACAAAAGGAACCCAATCTTCCCCAACCACCAACATTTTAAAGCTAAATACCAATACTAGTTAAATCCAACCCTAGATGCTTGCCCTAGTTACAATCTCACAAAAGAGAGAAAAAAAGGTGTTTCAAAGTTTGTCTTTCAATATCCTTTAACAACTAATGAGAAATAAGCCTAAGGGAGTCTATTTATAGCTATTACATAAAAATACTAAGTTACCCTTAATAAAATGGGGCGCCCTTGGAGTGTAAGGTTCCCCCTCTCTCTTGAATTTGTGCCAATGACCAAAATTCCCTTTAATAAAGGTAGCCTTGGACTGTAAAACTCATTCTCCTCTCTTAAACTTGTGAAATTCTTTAGAGTGGTTCAAAAGACTTTCACACACTTTCATCTTTGTAAGTATGTCTTGAACTTGGCTCCTTGAGAAAGGTCTTGTAATCTTGGAACTCATATTATCCTTTCCATCTTAAAAGGAATTTGACCTCAAATTCACACCTTGCAAAACCGAAGAAATGACAAAAAAACACAACATCCTTTTGGCAAGAGGGTTTGGGTTAGTGCAACAAATAATGTTATCATGACAAGGTGGTACACACTTGGAATACAACCAAGAATCCTTTGATTTGATCATTAAAAGCTTAGTACAAATGTCACAATGAAAGTGGATATGATAAGAATAAAGAGATAATAATTATAAACCGAGACTATTCCTTTCACACCCTAAGATAGCACTGAGATCAAATGGTAGAAGTAGCCAATGACACAAAACAAGGCTACTCCTTCATTCCACTAGGGTGTCATCCTCACAATCACACAAGATATTGGTTTCTAAGAGAGGACTAATATTTAAGAATAAGGAGTTGCGGCCTAGAAGTCCTCACTCAACAACATATATGCCATTATTCACAATATTTCCTTTCATATGATTTCTATGTACAAAACAAATAGCAAAGATTTCATCACACACTGTGTTCAAAGAATCATGTCCATTATCATGATCAACACTATCGAAACCATTACTAACTTGAGACTCTTCAAGCATACCATGCACATGATTAAGTAGTAAACTACATTTAAGAGTGAATTGATCATCATGCATACCAAGAGTTTCACAAAGGAAAGATTCATGTACTTCTACACTAGGCAAATCTATAACTATATCCAATTGGCTACTACTAGCAACATCACAACATTTTAAGCTTAAAGGAGTGTAGAAAATAAATAGCATTGTTACCTTAATTTGCATCATGGAAGCACACTTGCCTCTTTGGGAAGCTCTCATCACAAGGGAATATGTCAAGACTTCCCTTTTGAATCATTTCTTTACCACTCTTCCCCAAGTTGGCACTCTCGGCCAAGGACTCCATTAGATCATCAATCATGTGTTTGTGAGGAACTCCTTTTGGATTCTCCTTTGGGAGTATATGATCTTGAACCTTCACATAAGAAGAGTTGATACTAGATAAATTCTAGTATCTTGGTTAGTGAGTAATAAGGGGCCTTTGTGGGCAAGTCCCATAATCAAGTTTTTCTTTTCTTTTTGTTGCATTATTTCTTCTCTTTTTTCACCTCCTTTACTCTCAAATTTCTCTTTCATTTCTCTTTTCTATTTTTCCTTAAAACCCCTCACTTGTTGATGGATTTTATTTACTTGAGATGGTGAAGGAGGATGGAGAGTGAACCTTCGGCTATTGAGTTCAAGAGTGTAACTATTAGTCCTCCCATCATGCTTTGTAGATCTATCAAATTTACATGGTCTACCTAACAATAAATGACACACTTGCATAGGGATTACATCATATAGGATATCATCTTGATATTTCCCTACCTTGAACCGAATCACATATTGTCAAGTGACCTTCAGCTCCCCTCATGCATTCAACCATTGAAGTTTGTAAGTATTCAGATGAGGGGTAGTGGGTAATTTCAAGTAGTCAACCATGGTGTCACTAGCAATGTTATCAAAACTCCCACTATCTATGATCATCGAATACATACCTTATTTAATAAGGCATTTGGATTGGAAAAGATTCTCTTTTTGACTTGGATTATCTAAAGCCTTACTAAACATAGCTCTTATAACCACATATCTAGGTACTTCGCATTCACCATCATATGGCTAAGCATCTTCTTCACCTTCTACATTTTACACTTTATCATCCACTTGCTCTTCATCTTAAGGTTCGACCTCATTCTCCTCGATTTCCAAGCCCACCCCTCCCCAAGATAGTACAACTTCCCTTTCCTAAGGATCACATTTCTTTAATTTGGATACTCACTAGACTTGTGTCCCCACTCTTTAATTTAAAGCTTTGAAAAGCCTTATAATTAGAAGCAGAAGACTTATTACCTTCATCTTTTAGAGGGTACTTTAGGACAACCTTGGTCTCAGTTTCTTTAGCATTGGATGGAAGATTTTTATCCTTGTGCTATCCCAAAGATAATGGAACCAATTCATTTTGCTTAGACCAACCTGAGGAGACTTGATTCCCCTTTGCCTTATATGTCGACCTCTTCTTGATCTCCTTTTCAACCTTTAATGTTGCTTGGAAAATACCATCTATAGTGTTGAAATTGTGGAGAGTCATGTGTGAGGATATCTATCTATTCAACCCAACCTTGAAATATATAATGTCATGGATCACTTTCTCTCTTCGATGATCAAGCTTCAACATAAATTGTTGAAACTCATCATAGTATGCCATGACACTTTTGTTTCTTTCCTTCAAATTGTACAACTTCGCAAGAAGTTCATGCTTATAATCCCCAGGTAAGTACCTTTATCTCATAAGGTGCCTCAATCTAAACCATGGAGGGGGTTGTCCCTCATTCACTTTATTCCCAAAACTTTTGAGATACCCCCACCAAGTGTTGGAATACCGCTCAAAGTGAGCTATGGCATAACAACTCTTCTTCTTTTCAGTTAAGTCATTAACTTGGAATATCTTGTCACAAAAGGACTCCCAAGCAAGATAAGCTTTGGGATCACTCATCCACTTGAAGATAGGAAGGCTAACTTTTATTGAGTTGATGCCCACAACTTGGTTTTGGTACCCTTGTTGGTTCCATTGACCAACTCTTCCTTCTTAGCCTTGAAGTTCCCTTTGATCAACATATCCACCCCTCATCTCTTCTTCCCTTAAGTATGAATCACCATATTCTCTATAACTCTCTTGTTAATTCCTTCTACCATAGTCTTCTATATGGATAGGTTGGTTTAGGTTAAGTGGATCTTGGAAGGTATGCAATAGATTTGGTAGATGGTAAGGTATTTGGTTAAGTGGAGTTTGGATTTAAGGCATTGGATTTTGTGGAGGGTATGGCGTTTGGTCAAGTGGAGTTTGGATTGGGTAGTTAGGATTTTATGGTGGAATTTGATTGCCAAGTCCTTCTTGTTGGACTTGGTTTAGTTGAGGATGTAAGGGTCTATCGGGTCTCGAATTTGTGGAGTTTGGACTTGGTTTTGTGAAGGTCTTGGTGGATAGAGCATTTGATGGAGGGTCTCAGTTGTAATGGTGGTACAGGTATTTTGGGCTTGTCTAATCGAAGACACATGGTATTGTTGAGGAGTAGAGGGTCGAGAGTTCCTTTTACTCAACTTGATCTATCCTCCCACTCAATGTTGACACATCACCTTTGATTGTCCTAATATCTACCCCAACCTTTCAAGAGTTCGGTTGATAGCTTCAAGAGAAACCTTAAAAGTATCAAGAGTATTGTTGTCCACGGTTTGGGAAGTAGAATCATCGATTTCCGTTGCAATTTACCTAAGAAAACACTTACAAAAACAACAAACAAGTTAGTTCAAACAAATAACCTCACCACACTCACTCTTTTGTCTACCTCTCACTTGGCGTCACAAGTGTTAAAAGTTAGCTTGTAATCCGTGAGCAATTGAGGGATGATTATACTCTTGTCCGAAATAGATTTTTGTTTGAAACGACTCAAATAAACCTTGTTCGGACTTGAACCAACAAACTACAATGAATCACAAAAAGAGAAAAACACAAAAAAAAACGTAAACACGGAAGAAAAGGACTCAAAACTAATTCACAACCTAGTAGACAATTACTAGTTTGTCAATTAGCACTAGAATCAATAAATTGCAACTAAGAGACAAGAATTAATTCTAAGTTTCAGAAAATCTTCCCAAAGTACAAAAACGTGATACCACTATTTTTTTTTTGATTTTTTGGATTTCAACTTTTTTTTTTGTGATGATTTCTTTGAGGTAAAACAATCCAAGAATTAGAGTTGTAAGAACAACTCTAAACGTAGCTCTTGATACCAAATGATATAGATTTAACCTAAGAAGATGAATACTAACCTAAAGAACAAGATGAAGCTAAGAAGTAGATGAAGAGAAAACAATAAAACACCAACAAATGCATAAAATGTAAAGATAGATATCTTGACATAGAAATATACAAACCAAAAGAACCAAAGGATGTATGAAGTCCTAAAAACCTTATGACCTATATGAGTAACACTAAGATCTTACGTTGACACAAAAGGAACTCAATATTCCCCAAGCACCAACTTTTCTAAGTTAAATACTAACACTAGTGAAATCCAACACTAGATCCTACCCTAGTTACAATCTCACAAAGAGAGAAGAAAAGGTGTTTCAAAGTTTGTCTTTCAATATCCTTCAAGAACTAATGAGAAATAAGCCTAAGGGAGTCTATTTAAAGCTATTAAATAAAAAAAACTAAGTTTCCCTTAATAAAATGGGGATCCTTTGGAGTGTAGGGTTCCTTCCTCTTTGTTGAGCTTATGCCAATGACCAAAATGTCCTTTAATAAAGGCGCCCTTTGAGTTTAAGACTCCTTCTCCTCTCTTAAACTTGTGAAATTCTTTGGAGTGGTTCAAAAGACCTTTACACACTTCTATCTTCATAAGTATATCTTGAACTTGGCTCCTTGAGAAAGGTCTTACTCCTGGTACCCGTATCATATACTAGGAAAATCTATAGGGAATACATTTATGAAATCCTGAACAACACGGACAAAATACAAACAAGGAGGAAAAACACTAGTATCAAGAATATGAGACAAATAAGTTAAACATCCTCTCTTGATCAATTCATGAGATTGAACATAAAATATGATCCTCTTAGGACCTAAATTAAGCACACCCTTCTAAGCTATCCTCAGCACACCCAGTGAAGCTACTGTGACGATCTTAGCAAAATAATCTGAGATATCATGATAAAGAGCCAACCAATTCATACCCAAAATAACATCGAAATCAACCATATATAACACAAGCAAATCTACCCAAGTCTCACACCCAACAAAAGTCATAATACTAAATAAGTACACTCGATCAACCACTAAAGAATATCTTACAGGGGTAGATACATGAATAGGAATGGCAAGAGACTTACTAATAGAATCAAAACTTGTAGCAAAATATGCAGATACATAGGATAAAGTCGATCCAGGATCAACTAACAGAAATACAGTTCTAAAACAAATAGGGACGATACCCATGATCATAGAATCAGAAGCCTCTGCCTCTGGCCTAGAAGGTATAGCATAACATTATCCATGACCACCAACTGGTTGAGTGGCCTTACGACCTCCACCATGGGCTCTACTACCTCTGACCCTCATACCTATGGTAGAACCTCTACCTCTCATAACTGAAATAAGAGTAGCTCTAATAACACAGCGGGGACAGTCCTTGGCCAAATGGCCAATCTCATCACACACAAAGAAACCTCTGTGGCCCAACTTATCAGGAGAAGGTACCACTAAGCCTAAAGGGCCACCTGAACTGCTGGACCAGAAAACCCACTACCAGAACTCTGCAAGCTGCCTACACCGATCTACAATGACACCTACGAGAACTACTAAAATCTCTGCTTAGAGAAGCTTGACCTCTGAGCTAACCAAAATGGTGCACCTGCTCGGCGCATTCCTTAAATGCTCCCAGAATATCTTTAGTCATCTTACCATGATAAACTATACTCCAAAAAGATGCTCTAAATACAACTATCTAAGATGTAGAAAACTGAAGAGAGACATCAAAACCTTTCATAAACTTCTAAATCTTCCCAGACTCAGTGGAAATACAGGTATAAGAATATCTAGACAAGTCATGGAAGCATGCCTCATACTCTGTAATAGTCCAACCTAAATTGGAGACCCCCCTTGATACATAACCCAACAAACCAAAATGTACTCTAAGTTAGATGGATTCCAAATATATAACAAGATAACATATCCACCATGTGCTGACTTTAGGATAATACTATATCTGAGGCCAAATCAACCAAGTCAATCCACCCAATAACCAACCAATCCAACAAAACCAACCAATAGCCATGCCAAACTATAAGCCAAAACAAAGATAATAGACCAATGTACATTTGTATATATATATATATATATTTATATATATGTACACACACACACACACACACACACATATATATATATATATATATATAAACATATATATATAACATAACATGATCAAACCATACCTAAGTTGTCCATACAAAGCCTTTAAACCTAACAAAAGATTACCTAAGCAGGGCATGCCCCCTACATAGCCATAATCCAAGTCTATGAAAGGCAAAAGTACATAAAGTAATCCATGACATGAAATAGATGCCTTCCAAACTATGGAAGCTCACTACTTCAATTCAATAGCTGATTTCAAATTCAATCACTAAGTAGGAGGAATAGAATGACCAATTCCTACATCGTATGGGTATACAGTTGCCCGAAGATGTATTAGCGAGTGGACTCTAGCATCTCCTCAGGATAAGGACAAACTAATGCCATTAATAAAACCAAGTAAACCAACAATATGCATACAACCCATACACATACATATATATAACCATACCAGGAAAGGGAATCGGGTTTAGCATGTATTTGAAACCATTAACCTGGGTAAGTGAAGCTTAACCATCCTTAAACCACCTGCGGGCTATATGGGTCCAGTGTAACCCCCTGAATGGGCTTGATGTATGTAGCCGCACAAATCAGAGATATCACAAGAGTCGGGGATTCCTATGTACCCTTCACTTTCCATGATATATATGTACAGTGTACTTACAAGATTCTCGTGTACCTTCTAGTATCATATATGGGTCTTCATGCTCTAACCCTCATGTTGGAAAACATGAGTTTCCAGTGTTCATCCATTGGACTCCCACCTTCACGGTTAGCTTTCATACCCCACAACTACTGCCCATTTAAAACCATTTCTAACCAAATCATTATTCCATTATTATTAACTAAGGCTATTAGATAGTGGTATCGTCATATCGACTATAATTTATAAGTATTGTCCTTAGCCAAATATCTTGTGATCAAGGGAGTCCCATATACCCATAGATCACATTATCCAATTAACATTGGGGATTCCCATGTACCTTACAAGTATTCATTACCATGTTAACTTGGGGGATTCCCTTGTACCCTACATGTATTCATTACCATGTTAACTTGTGGGATTCCGTTGTACCCCACACGTATGTTTATTAAGCCAAGCATTATTCAAACTAATTTCATTAATGCATTCACTTGGGGGATTCCTCTATTCCCCACAAGGCTTCCAAATAGAACGACCAAAACAACCAAGACCTTAGCATTTAACCATTCACACCATTTTAGACCGTTTCAAACATTTAAAGTATTTATACCATTCAAACCATTTAGGGTTCTATTATTAGACCATATCATGCAATAGTTCTAATGAAAGTTCATGCATAGAGTTAGAACATCCTTTTAGGAATTTTATCGAATATATTGAGGGCATACCTTTACCAAGATAAAACCAAAGCATAAACCATTATAATTAGGGTTACTCATGACCCATTTGTAAAACCATGAACAACAAGCTCCCACATGTGCAAACCATTACCAAAAATATGTAAAAATATAGTTTAAACCTATACCAAATAATATGCATCAAGACCCTCAACATTGTTTAAAAACCACCATTTATGATTCATAAATCAATGTTTAGAACACATTAATCATGACTTTAGTTGGAACAAACAAAGAGAGAAGAAGTATATACCTTACGTAAGAAGATTTTGAAGAGAAACATGATTCTTTAGCCCTTTGAAGAACATATGAAGTAACCCTAGCCTCCAATCTTCAAAAGTAAGTTTGAGAATGTATTTGGAGTGTTTCTATCCTTTAACAATTATTATGAACGGCCTCCAAAGGTTATAGAATGTGAGCAAATAAGGGTTTTGAAATAGGAAATGTCTGGACTATCCTTGACTTAAAATTAAAACTAACCACAATGTAGGGTACGACATACCCATGCCATCCGTACCCTAGTGTACGAGTGGTACCCCAACTCGTACCCAAGACCTTGCCAAGACCTTTCACAGTGATTCCTATACAACTTTACCTATTTAACTTGTACTTGCCGGTACTAGTGGTACACCACACCGTACACACTTCTCGTACCATGGATAAATTCTACAAGACCAACTAACAAGCAACATATGACTTGCCTTGCACCCCTCGTATCCTTCTTATGACTCATACTTGTTGAGTCATACCTTGAGGGTATGAGTGGTACACCAAAATGTACCTACATCTGGTACCATGGGCAGATTCTACAAGACCAACTAACAAGCAACATACAACTTTCCTTGTACCTCTCATATCTTTTTGTATGACTAGTACCTTGTTGAGTCGTACCTTGTGCAGTAACTAAGCCAAACACACTACATAGTTTACGAGTGAGCCACCTAGCCCCCCAACTCATATCCAAGGGTATTATTGGTATATTTGAGCCGTACCAAGCCTAGTAAGTCCAAAATTCAAGAATTTTTCAAGGGTCCAAATCCCAGCGTATTTCAGTCTCCCGTACTAGGATCATTCGTCCTTGAATGATAGGTAAAGGCACGAACAAGCACGAGGTAACATATTAATGCATGCCAAACTTTTTTCCACCTAAAATAGAGGAAAATGACAAACCAAGATAAGAATATCATCACTTAAACCAAACATGATTTACACCCTAATACCTTCATCCGGACCTTTAACTCAGTTAGAAAACAAAGATACAAGAGAAACTATTCCATACTTTTAACCAAGCTAGGAAACAAAGATGTATTGAAGAACACATACCCTACGCATAAATTTTTGGAACAAAGAACCAACGTGGATACTTGTCTTCATGTCCTCTCCCGCCTCCTAAATGGCTTTCTCAGACTTTTGGTTTCACCATGGAACCTTTATCAAAGCCCCTCCTTTCATTTGCAATTGGCAAACTTACTGATATAAGATCCTCACCAGGAACTTCTTAAGGAACAAGAAATCTAAGATACCAATACCAGCCAAAGGAACCAACCAACCAAGGATCATCCATACCTCACCTCCACATAACACATAGATTACTGGATGAACTCATGCTAAAGATGAAGAACAATTCGATTTAGAATTTACCAAGACACACCATCATGAGAGCTTAAGTCTAACTATACACCACTACTTCCATGTTCCATCCTATCCAAAACAAAAAGGAGTTAACTCAGGCCACTGGGATCTACTCCTTGCATCTATCCCGAAACACTACTCCACTTCCATCACCATTATAATATAGAAACCATGAGTAAAGGACATGGACAAACCATAACCAGCCATCTTAACCAAAACCAAGAACATATAATTGAACACCCAAAAACATATAACTACTATGCTATTAAAACACATCATAAAACCATGTCTTATCAAGCCCCTCAAGTTCCTCAAACAACTATTGGTCTATCTACCAATCACAACATTCAAGACTACCACTTATATACCTGCGATATGATCTATCCCTCCAAAGATCTAGCACCCTCTATTATTTTCATAAGGATTTTCACCACCTATTCCTTTCCTAACCATTTCTCATAACAACAACCTTACCTCACCTTCCAAAACCTTAACTCTAGTAGTCACCCGAGACTCTCCCCAACTTAGAGACTTCTTCATCCCTTCTTTTCAAAACATCACCATACTCCCTAAGCCACTACCAACCTAGACAAGAAGAATCATTAAGGAACCAAAATAAAAGAATTATCTATGCCCCCAAGGTAAGACAAAGACCCCCGAAGCAAGTCATGAAACTATAGGCATAAAGTATTTCATAGCAACCACCTAGACAATAAATGAAGAAATATCCTAAACAAATCATATCATAAAAGGTGTACTTAGATGGGACACCAAAAGAAACATAAACGCACAAAATATGGGTAATGTAAAATGAGGATAAGACTCATATCCAGGAAACA
Organism: Capsicum baccatum var. pendulum; assembly: GCA_030864225.1. Classification (NCBI taxonomy): domain Eukaryota; kingdom Viridiplantae; phylum Streptophyta; class Magnoliopsida; order Solanales; family Solanaceae; genus Capsicum; species Capsicum baccatum. Next base: position 128,309,345 of record CM061556.1, read on the forward strand.
AGGCGAACACAAAATGTGAACCTTAGGCAAAAGTCCTATAAGAATGCCTACAACACTAGTAGAGTACTCTCTTCACTGAGATAGAAGAAAATTACTGGATTATGTAACTCGACCTTCCCTTAAAGTCCACCACTAAAAGAAAATTTTAGACTAACTATCAACCTTCACCCCATTAAACCTACAAGCATAATATTTCACTCTAAAGGGTATCACCAAAGACATACACCGGAGACGCTTGGTTATCATATACCTAAAACCTTAGTCATCCCACTGCTACCTAGTACCTAGCATAAACATGCTAAAAATATTAGACAAAATTGACTCCAAGGTTTCCAATTAAACCAAAACCATTTAATATCAAACCATGGCCAGCAAGGCTTTTCCAAAATTATTTGAATCCAACCAAAAATTATTCATGCTCCCTTAACCACTTATGCAATGCAAAGATTCAAGAATAGTCAAAACATATGACAAAATTATATTCAAAGACAAATTTAACAAATAGTTTGAAGGCGTATAATTTTCAAGACCAGAACCAAGTTATTGGGGAATCCATAGTACCCCCAAATCCATTTACCATTCCTATGCATCCCACAATGTTTATAAATATTTATAAAGCATGAATAATGCATCGTAATTCATGGAAAATCAATTAAACGAGTAACCATGTCAAAGCCCTCAATTTGTGCCAAAACCCACTTTTAAAACCATGAATTTAATAATCAATTTCATGCCAACTATAAAGTACAAGTTTAGGGACAAAGATACATACAAGCTCCAATATGTATCCCATCGAATGACTAGATCCCAGTCCCTCTACTCAACTTGAACTTCCATCCTATAATCACAACTTTCCCTAAGTTATCAATCTCATCCCCTCCAAAAATTCTTGGGATGCTATCCCCAATCTAAGATACTTCCCTTACCAAGATCAAGCATCTAGGTTCAAGCCTAGGATCTACCAACTACCATGTACCACTAGCAAAGTAAACATATAGAATATACCTATGTACGGTCTGCCCCAAAAAAAGAAAACTCTAAAGCCCTTATTCACCCACCAATAACCTATCCATTTCCAGGAAACCATTCTCCTTATACATGAAACCACTAAAGAACCCAACAAAAAGCACCAGAATAGATGGAAACTTTATCTAAAAGATCCCTTAATTGCTTCTTTAACCCAACTGGAATCATTCTATATAGAAATAATAGATATTGGACAAATGTTCGTAATGAAACCAATCCCAAACCAACCTCCCCATTAGGTAGACACCATAAGGGTTGTCAAGAAGACCTCAAGAAATTAATTCACCACCAAAACCAAATGCCAGGAAAGACCTTTTGATTTAGAATCCTTAACCCAAACCAAATAATAAAGGAACCTCTTTGGAGACAAATCTCTAAGTTCTAAGATATGATATAACCTATCCCCTAGTAGATAGGTAATGAATCTGCCCTCCCATTCTATAACCGACTCATCAGGGAGTCTAAAGATAACCTTTATATATTCAACAGCCTAATGAGGCATAGCACGAGTGTAACCAAGCCATCCTTCAAATGACACCAAAATACACCACATCTGAGTCAAACAAATCTACCAAGAACCCTTTACTACCAAAAAATAGCATACATCCCCATAGAATCTTTTGCAATAAAAGAGTTACCTACCGGGGTAGAAATAGAAATATTAGTTTAAGATAACCTTAGGAACAAGACCAAAATACAAAACCGCCAATAAGGCCACAAAAGAGAGGGGATGACGAACCAAGCAAATCATACACACTATTAAGAAAGGGGTTTTTAACATATCAATATCGGCATCAGAAGCTGCCTTGGACTCTTAAGGCATAGTAAGAACATTGAGATAATCCCGACCCTTGTCGGAGTCATAAGTAGCACACGATATCCTATTTGACTAAGCGACAATCCTTTTGGAACATTCCCATTGCATGTGACCTAGTTGACCATAACTAAAATAATGATTTCCCTCTTCATCACAGCAACCACGGTATGACCGATGACAAACTCTACAAAAAGAATAAGATGATGCGAATTGGGCCTCATTGGCCTGAGACTGGGCACTTTGTGCCCTAGAAACATTACCAATTTGAAAACACCTGCCTACTAATGGTTTTAGGTAGGGAGCATAATACATAAAATAAAAGTTAAGAACTACCCAACTCTTTATCTTGGACCATTAACACCATACTATTGGCCCCTTCTTAGTTTAGAAAACTAAGGCCCCTTACCTTGCCTATTTCCCAACCTTTTCTCATTCCTTCCCATACCAATAGGACTAGACTGACGTGATAAAGCTGTTACTATTTGGGCCAATAGATTAATAGAATGATAAAACTTAGCATTAGTAGCCTCTTCTTAAGGTAATCGAGTATGAGTGCCACCTTTCAAAATAGGGTCAATGGAGATTGGTGGGATTCCATAAGGAAAACCAAACATTGTGACCATTGACTGAGTCTGCACCTCATGAATTAGAATAGATCTATCCATGTTGTTCTTTAATGGGACGAGAAAGTTTCCATGAACTTTAGGTCGTCGAGATGACATGATCCAAAAAGTAAACCAAGGAATATTCAAAGAAGAGTTCAAGACCTTAGAATCCATAGCTCGAACTTAGAACATCAAGAAAGTGAAGCATTCCCAAGTGCCTTGTAGCCTCCTGATTATAAGTATGGTGAAAGACACACCCATAAGAAAGACTCTATTTAACATGGCCTTGTGGACTGATGTTGGGTGTATTTATGCATTCTAGTATAACCATTCTAGTCTATTTAGCCTTGTTTTAATGATGATTCGTATTCTATATGGATTGATAAAGATATAAATGTGCATTTAAGTGTTAAAGGACGTTATTTAAATGGTTAACAGTGTTTTCCAACAAGTTTGTACTTAATTCAGTCATTTACAGTTCAATCGAGGATACTAGTTTTACTAGCTTGAGCTAGGTGTTTGTCTAGTTGGTTTCGATGGATTCTAGCATGTACAATGAGTTCCTTATGTTTTAAATGTGTGAATAAGAGTATAATAACTTGTTGGTAGTGAGAAAAGTCAATTTGATTAAGTGTAGAGGTGAAACAATAAAGTAAAGATCAACACAAACTAGCCTAGTCTTGGCTTGTGTTTTGATTCGTCGTTATGGACTTTGTGTTTTTTAAATCTCTAATTTGTGTGGTGTAATTATGTAGGATTCTTTGTTAGCTGAATATGGTGATATATTGATGATTTAAAGGTTTGGAATCCATGGTAAATACACCATAAGTCAAGGGATGAAAGATTGGAGGGCGAACACTTAACGATAATTCTCAGAACAACTTCAGGAGAGCCAAGGTTATAAGCCCATGGAGCCCCACTTGGAGCGGGGCTATGGGCAGGGCTTAGCCTTTGCTAGAGTGGGGCTCAACCCATGGTGCAGCCTCACCTGGAGTAGGTCTAAACCCAGGGCAGCGGCCCCTCTGCTCCCTTGCTCACAAATTGTTGGAATTCGATTCTTACACGAACTTGGCTTATCCTATACTATAAATACATGTTGTATCACGTTTTTACATACTTTTGGATGTCTTTGGAAAATTGGAGGCTGCTCTACACATTTTTTAGGGTTTTATTTTCTTAATTTTAGTTTCTTTCATGGTTTGTATCATTAATCCAAGAGATTGAATAATAAATATTCCCATTAGAGGCTAAACTCCCTTTCCGGGGTTTAGGCCAAGATCATGACTACTTTCATATTGAATTAATTTCATTTAATTGCTTATCATTATGGTTGTTTGTTTATTATTGATTTAATTATTTTGAGGATGGATCACTCTTCGAATATATGTATTGTCGATCTTGTGATCTTGTGAGAGGGAATAAGGAGATAGAACGTGGGAATAGACAAAATATGGTTCTTATTTCTTTATAAAATAAGGAATTTGAATTAGCATCTACGACAGGGATGTACTTAGAAGCCTTACTTAATTCACACGTAGGATGATAGCTTAAAGAACTTAATTAGATGGTTACATTCCCGCTTAATGATGTATTTGTAATGTCCAAGTTAGGCAAATGGTTAGAGGTCGGGAGACAATGATCATGTGATTAACCTTACGAATAACCAACTAAGATAAGTGATTTAACAAATGAAGTTCAATAACGTAGTATGATTGTTCGTAAGCCATAACCCTAGGCTTCTATCCATAGACTGTCCTAAGTTATTACTTTTCCGCATTAGTTTAGTTTCTTTTTAGTTTACAATTCTAAAACCTTCTTGTTTAATTTTTCTCAATCGTTAAACTCGAATTGGATATTTGTCTAACACAAGTCCCTGTGGGATCGATATACGTCTTTCTTGAAGTCCACTTTACTACTTGGTAGACCATGTACACTTGCGTGTGCGCTTGGGCATTGTCATGGACACCCCATGACACCAAAACTTAAAGCTCTGATACCAACTTGACACGACCCGAATAGGGGCCTTGTCATAATGGGCAATCTTAAGTCCAACCCGAATCGGAGACCACCCCCAATACCCAATCCAACCAACCAAAATGTATCCTGAGTCGAATGAACTTCGAAGATATAAAAAGATAACATATCCACCATATGGTGACTTTGGGATAAGCATATATCCGAGGCCAACCCAACCAAGTCAATCCACCTAATAACCAACCAATAGCCATGCCAACCCATAAGACAAAACGAAGACAATATCCTAATGTGTGTGTGTATATATATATATATATAACATAACATGATCAAACCATACCCAAGTCTACAATTATACATACAAAGCCTCTAAACCAAACCATAGAGCACCTATTCGGGACATGCCCCCGACATAGCCATAATCCAAGTCTATGAAACACAAAAGTACATAAAGTAATCCATGACATGAAATAGATTCCTTCCAAAAGATGGAAGCTCACCGCTTTAAACCAAAAGCTGATACCAAATTCGATCACTAAGAAAGAGAAGTAGAATGGCTGGTTCCTGCATCGCGTGGGGATACAGCCACCCAAAGATGGGTTAGTGGTTGAACTCTAGCATGTTCTTAGGATAAGGATAAAATAATACCATTTAGTAAAACCAATCCAACCATATGCATACAACCCATACATACACATACATATAACCATGTCGGGAAAGGGAACCAACTTAAGCATGCATTTGAGACCATTAACATGGGTATGTGAAGCTTAACCATCCTAAAACCCCCCACGAGCTATATGGGTCTAGTTTAACCCCCTAAACGGGCCCCGATGTGTGTAGCTGCAAAAATTGGAGATACCATAGGAGTCGGGGATTCCCGTGTACCCTTCACTCTTTATGATACATATGTATACTATACTTACAAGATTCCTGTGAAACTCATAGTATCATTTATGGGTCGCTATGCCCTACCCCACATGTCAACAAACATGAGTTTCTAGTGTACGCCCATTTGACTCCTACCTTCATGTTTAGCTTTTACACCCTACCATTATTGCCCAACTAAAAACATTTCCAACCAAACCATTATTGCATTATTATTAACCAAGGCTATTAGATAGTGGTATCGTCATACCGACTATAACTTGCAAGTATTATCCTTATCAAAACCTCTTAGTGATCAAGGGAGTTCCATGTACCCATAGATTACATTATCCAATTAACTAGGGGTACTCTATGTATCCCATAAGTATTCATTACCGTGTTAAGTTGGGAGATTTCCTTGTACCCCATAAGTATTCATTACCATGTTAACTTGGGGGATTCCCTTGTACCCCACAAGTATATTTATTAATCCAACTATTATTCAAACTAATTTCATTAATGCATTTACTTGGGGAATTTCTACGTACCTCACAAGGTTTTCAAATAGAACAACCATATCCACCAAGACCTTACCATTTAATCATTCCAAACCATTCACACCATTTAAACCACTTTAGACCGTTCCATACATTTAGAGAATTTATACCATTCAAACTATTTACACCCTGCAAAATCATCCAAATCCATTTAGGGTTACATTACCAAACCATACCATGTAATAGTTCCTATGAAAGTTCAACAATAGAGTGAAAACATCCTTTTAGGCATTTTATCGAACATATTAAGGGCATACCTTTACCAAGATCAAAACCAAAGCATGAACCATAATAATTACGGTTAATCATGACCCATTTGTTAAACAATGACCAACAAGCACCTACATGTGCAAACCATTACCAAAAATATGTAAAAATATAATTTAAACCAATACGAAACAATATACATTAAGACCCTCAACATTGTTTCAAAACCACCGTTTATGATTCATAAATACATGTTTAGAACACATTAATCATGCCTTTAGTAGGAACTAACAATGAGGGAAGAAGTAAATGCCTTATATAAGAAGATTCTGAAGAGAAACATGATTCTTGAGCCCTTTGAAGAACACATGAAGAAACCCTAGCCTTCAATTTTCTAGTGTAAGTTTGAGAGAGTATTTGGAGTGTTTCTATCCTTTAACAAGTCTTATAAAAAGCCACCAAGGGTTACATAAAATAAGGACATAAGGGTTTTGAAGTAGGAAATGTCTGGACTACCCTTGACTTAAAATTTAAACTAACCACGATGTATGGTATGACTTACCCATGCCATCAGTACCCTAAGGTATGAGTGGTACCCCAAGTTGTACCAAAGACCTTGCCTAGACCCTACACACTGGTTCTTATATGAATTCACCCATTTAACTCATACCTGAGGATACGAGTGGTACACCAAATCATACCTACATCTCGTACCATAGACAGATTCTACATGACCAACTAACATGCAATATATGACTTTCCTTGCACCCCTCATATCCTTCTATACGACTCATACCTTGGGCAGTAACCAAGCCAAACACACTGTCTTATATATAAGTGAGCCATCTCACCACCCCCTAACTCATATCCAAAGGTACGATTGGTACCCTTGAGTCGTACCAAGCCTAGTAACTCCAAAACTCTAAGAATATTTACAAGGGTCTAAATCCCAAGGGGTTTCATAATCTCAGAGCAACATACTTAGATATCAGCACTGATGGAGGAATAGTACTTAGGGTTTGAAGAGTAATCAAAACTAAATTAGGTGCCAAAAAAGGATCCATACTAGGGGATGGAGAAATACTCGACATAACCAAAAGATAAGCCTATAAGAATGTCAACAAAGACACAACAATCCCTCTAAAACTAGGGCAGACGAAATCTGAGAAACTGGAACTGAACCTATACCCGTCAACAAGCTCAACCCGAGGCTTAGAGGAGATTTCCCTAGCACTCCTTCTAGACAGGGTTGATCCACAAGCCCATCCACTTTCTCAAGTTTGTCAACCACTCGAGGCTAGCCCTTTGGATAAAGGCTCTACATATCTAACCTCACAGGGCCTAGTCAACACTATTTACACAAAAAGAGTAAAACATAACTCAGAACATGAGGTATGAAATAAATTCACACGATAAGGAATAAAATTAGAGAAGTTTCTTAAAGACATTCTATAGATTCTCAAAGATAGATATGAACATCTACATACAGATCTGTGAGACTCGATTATACATCCCATTCTTACAATGTTGAGACCAATGAACCTGGCCGATCTGATCCAATTTGTCAGGACCTAAAATGTAAAGTGTCATGATGACACTTTTCGCAGTGCTTCTTGGCAAGTAAGTCTATCATTAAACTGATACAAAAGGGAAATAATACTCAAATCCCTAGGTAAGGCTTCTAGAATAAATTTAAACCATATAAGTATACTAAATACAGAAAAAAACATAGCCCATAACAATACCATCACTCCCAAAAACTTGGTGTCAATAATGTAGGAACATACCTAGTATATTTCAAATCAAAATAAAATACAGAAGATGTCCACAAAGGATAAAAACTATCTTTGAAATACAAGTAAAGACATAGTATGATAAATAAGTGGCAGTAGAAGGCATACAGATGCTGGAAAATCAATCACTACCTCAAGAGATCCAAATATTGCTTGAATTAAGCAATGTGGGCCACACCTAAATCTTAATCTACACCAAAAGGGTACAGTAGGAGTGAGTACTATCTACTTATACTCAATAGGTATCATAGGCCGACAAAGCAAATTAAAAAATAAAGCATACAAAAATACACAAGGGCATGTCACATGCAACCAGAAAATATCCTACAATGGTATCCTACACTGCTTGTACTAAAAGTTTTAATATAGCACATATATTTCAACAACACCAGAAAAGTATCAGAAATATATTATAAATCAAAGACAAGTAAAAGAAAAAAGGCAATATATAGAAGATTATCAAGAACAAGTAAAGGAAGATAGAAAAATTAGGTAAGTGAAAAGCTAAGGTAGAAATACAATCACATCACAAGAATAGTGATGCAAATACCATGAGAATGGTGATGATGATGATGCATGAGGTTGTTGGACAACGTTTGAGATCATCACACTATCTCGACATACACCTGTAAATCTAAATCTTCTCGATGAAGGTCCAAGAAGGGCTCATCAACCCATATACAATCCATATATCATATCTCCTTCCTAGTACATCCTTAGGGGAAGGTTTTATAAGACGTCACATTTTCTATCATAAAATGTTATTGCTAATGTTTCTCAATATTCAACGTTGGTACCAATGTTTCATGAATGAATATAACATGGATATAATTCTCACAACAAACCACAATGAGTATATCCCCAACCAATTACAATGAGTATATCCACAACCAACCACAATGAGTATTTCCACAACCGCGTGAGCCAAATATCCACTCATTATGTCCAACCATCCATGAATTTCCACATGTTTCATATGCCAATAAAGTAGGAATACATCACAATACATAAATTGTACCACAACACACTTTTTTATCAACAAGATACAATTATCATCATGTAAAAATGGCTATCCATATCACTTAGGATCCCACACGATCACACATAACACATAAAGTTCTAGAACCACCACATAACATCACATATAGCCCCCATATTAGAACAACATAATAGGATAGCCATTTTTTATAATTAGTTCCCATACCTTTAACATGCTTTTTTATACAAATTAAATACCTAACCCAGTCTAAAAGAGTTAAGAGATAACCTACCTCAAAGGCCAAAAATAGGTCTGTAAGCGTTCAATCTATGACCTTACTTCTCATGAACATTTGAAATCAACTAAAACATTAAATTAAAGAATTTATGTGTCAAAAGGAAGCCAATGATACCCATATTGCCTAGTTTCAAGTGGGGGTCAAAACGGACCCCAAAAATGGTTTTTTTTAAAAAGGGTAAAATTGTAACTTTGTTTCAAAAACATGTTCCTCATATTTATAGGAGTCTACTTCTAAAAACCCAAGAAAAAATGAGTAAAATGAGGTCCAAATCTAAGCAAAACCATTTTAAACTTTATTGGTAAAATTTTTAAATCCATTTAAAAATAAAGAATCAAGGTTGTTTTGAAAGTGAAATTAGAGAAAAATTAGTAATTATAGAAATCGGAACGTTATTTAAATAAAAGGATGTTTCATTTAGGCTTAATTAGAAGAAATATAATTATGGATCTTTGGGACCAAAATCCCCAATTTACACTTTCAAATTAGACTTAAAACATAATTTAATGATAAAATGGTGAAAATGGAAAAAACACAAGTATATATATGTCAGTACTCACAATTGTGGACCAGGATTACGATCGCGGTACCATACCTGATAGAGGTATCACGATAGCGGAGAAAGGCTGCAATCGTGATAGTTCACCTAATGGCCCAATCATGATCGCGTCCCAAGGCTTGCGATCGCCAGTGCATTGAAAAATGGGTGAGCCAGCTGGGGACTTGGTATAATTTCAAGTATCCGCGGGCCTCTCGTGGTTCATCTAAAATCCCGTGAATGCAAATGAATAATGCTACCCTATCAAATTCAATGCTCCAGACTCAATGGTGATACTAAATATTTTAAAAGACACTATTTCACAAACTTGACCTCTAAAACTCAAAATCATAACTTTCTAAGTTGAGGGTCGAAATGAGATTTAAAAGCCATGAAAGCGCACCAACTATGTTACCATTCTAAAATTGATAGTCTGTATTTGCTGGCATAGCCTGTTCTCCCAAACATCTCACGGCTCAAAAGGTAGCCACTGAGATTAATTATAAGGCTCTCAAAGCCACAAAAACCCACAAAAATCACATAAATGGCACAAAAATACATTAGATACCGTGCCAAGAACCCCCATATCCCAAAAATACCCTAATACAACTATAGGAAGGGGTAAAATAGTCAAATTATACAAAAACTCATATTTCACATATTTGATCAAAATTTTGGTCATTGCAACACAATAGAATCCAATAAGAACAACTAGAATAACACATAGCTCTATCTTAGAGTTCTAGTCTTCTCGTCTAAACTCTAAATGAACATTTTAATTTCAATCTTGTTTCTCACATACCTTACAAATTATAAACATATAGTTCATCACTTAGATGCTCATTTTATAAATATTAACTCATTACACACACGAGAAGTCCTCAAACTAATCTAATTAAGGCTATATAACAACACTTAGATGCATAAATCCACTTAAGATCAAATAGAAATTGCAAGAGAGCTTAATATACTCATTGATAACTTCAATATTTGATAAGTGTAAGAGGGTAAAGAGTGAGCTCAGAGATCTTTTTAGAATATTATACAGTATATATACGAACGACAAACTCACTAATGATATACTCCTTCCATTTCAAAGAACGACCTACTTTTCTTTCAATTCGTTTAAAAGAAAGACCCCCTTTTTTTTGGCTATACTTCAATCTCAACTTTCCATGTGGCATGTTTAATACCACTAGCTTAAAGGACATGTTGGTACGTTTGACAAAACTTTAAATTAAGACCAAAAAATTCAAAAGTTTTTTAATTTTCTTAAACTTCATGCCAAGTCAGACTAGGTCAATCTTTTTGAAATAGAAGAAGTATTTGTGATGGGGAATTGTTCACATTATTTCTACATAGATTGTGTTACCAGATATGTTACTAAAAATAATAATAGAAAATGTCAGTGTTATCAAGTGTTTTAATATTGCTTGTAACTCCGTAATTAAACCAAAGTTATGGCGAAAACTTATCCAAATAAAGTTCTTGTAAAAATGGTAAAATACTCTGTCTACATCTCTGATTTAGGGTTAGTATTAGTTGTACTATCCTTATAAGGATTACTCATCTGTGTTGTTGTTTGATGGTAATAACAATGTGACAAATAGTGAGTGTCCTAATTGTCTTAAGTTGTTTTGTACTCAGTGTAATTTCTTGTGACATGAAGGATTAGACTTCAAGGAGTTTCAACATTTAGACAGAGTCAATAGAGAGAATGATAGTATGGTGCGTGTTTGGAAAATAATACAATATTGATAGTAGGAAAGAATTAAAAATAGTGAGAAAGTTATCATATATATTATGTCATGGAAAATCACTGCCTTGAAAGTAATTCCTACCCCACTTAGATGCAAATTATTGTAGTTGGTCGTTTTGCAAGGTTTTAAAGCTACTTCCAAACATGTGCACTCTTGACTAAAAGTTTAGAGTTGCACAAAAGTAATTTTCCAGAGAATCTAAAAAAGAGACAATATTGAGGTAGAAAATTAATGAAGAGAACTAATAATGGAGAGACTATTTGTTTTTTCTTTACATCTTTAGTTTGCAAATGATGCTCCTTTAATAGGCACATTATTTAAGGTTTTTTAATCCATTATAAGAACGTATAAAGCTAAAAAGACTCTTGTTTTAATGACAACTTGTCATATAGAAAAGTAAATTAATTCAACTTTTCTAAAACACAATATCTTTAAGAAACAATGTTACAAATGAATAAATGAGCAGAGTATCACAGAGATCCAGGATATTTAGAGTCAAATGGTGAAATTGAACCAAAACATAGAGTTGATAAACTAGATTCAAAACAAAACATATGAAACTCAGGGCTTTGCACACATAACAATCCACGGGGATAGATAAACACTAAATCTTCTCTTTTTTAGGTTTTCAGCTAAACTGTAAGCTCTGAACGCCATTGATGTCCTTAGCGACCATTTATCAGCCGAATCTTATTGGTGATTAAAATATTTCTCTTTTAAATTAATATTTTTTCACCCATAATTTCAAAACCTAATATACGCGCTAGCGTGACTCAAACATAAATTTTTTTGGCTAATATGGAGAATGAAGATATTAATCTTTAATAGGTGGTAGCTATATTTACCTTTTAAACTGATGATAGGCAAATTTACGCGCCTATATCAATATATTTTGCCCATATTTTAGCCTAGTTTTGAGAACAAATTATATATTTCATGCACTTTTAGTCCTTTTTCCTATAAATGAGCTAACGAACATGATTAGTAAAGTTTCAGGTATAAATGATGCAAAATACAGCATTTTATGGCTTACTTGACGCAAAAGAAAGCTCACGAAGGAAGGAAAGGGAGTTTACACGCCTAAGGACCAAAACTACTGCATGGAAACTCTGTCCCGGGCTAAAACAGCATTTCTGAAGACTCTGGGGTCCTGGACCAAAACTGCTGCATGGAAAATCTGTCCCGGGCTAAAACAACATTTCTGAAGACTTTGGGGACTTACAGACACAAAGCTGGATTTTGACAATGATACATTAACCTAGTACAATTGGGTTATGTATTTCATTAGTTTATTTGGATTAGGAGAATGTTACATTAACCTAGTACAAATGGGTTAAGTATTTCCTTAGTTTAGTAGGATTTGGTTATTTATTTCATTAGCATAGTAGGAGTAGGATAGGAGTATTATAAATACCCTATCATGCTAGAGATTTTAACCAAGTCCTCCCTTAGTGGAGGCAACTCCTCCCTTAATTCAAGAAATTCATTCTTAAAACTATTAATTTTCTTCCATCTCTCTCATCTTCCACCACAAACACTTCTAATCTATTCTTCTATTCTTAAATTCCACAACAAGAGAATCGTTACTTGCTAGGGAATCACCAAAACCACACGCCTATCACCTACTTCTCACGCCATCAACCATGCAAATCGTGATATCCTTCGCATTCATGGGTAACTAAACCTCTTAGTTGGGGTTATGGAAGCCGAATGAGTTACTATCTATTGTTGTGAGTTTGTGAGTTCGAGACACGTATATTGCTTATATCATTATTCTCTTCATCTTAATGCAAATTCTTGTGGCTGCAGACGCATAGAATAACGCCAGTCTAACATTTAACTTGTTCGAGAGAAAGGTTATTTGTCTGGAAAAGAGATAATGTCAAGGTAGTAGGACACCCTTTCCTATTAAAAAGCTAGTGCCATAACTGGACTAACCTCTTGGAGAATTCGTACCGTTAGACACGTTTTAAGCTCGAGAGAGTTAAAGTGAAATAGTCCTTGTTTAGGTCGAGAGACGCTTGGATTTACCACAGAATACAATTCTCTATAAGCACATACATGTCACAATTCTACACACTCATAGCCAATAGAGACGTATACCTCAGAAGGTGGACATAACCCCAACGCTTCAATTCTCATTTTTTACAACTTACGTAACATTCTTCCTCTTTTTACTTTGCTATTTTCAGCTTTTACTTTATTGTTTTGGTTACACATTACAATCCCCCCTTTTTACGAGACTTGCACTAAAAGTCTAGTAATTTTACTTACTTGTTGGCCAAGCTATTCCCTGTGGGATCGACACCCAACCCAAGTTGGGTTCTATATTTGCTAACAACCGCTTTACACTCCCACGTGAGCTGTAGATTGAGCGTTATCAAAAATTGGCGCCGTTACCGGGGAATACGAGTGTCAATCAAGTTCGTGATAATTACTAGACCCTTTGGTTAAAGATTCTCATACTTTTACGTTTAGTTTTTGTTTTTGTTTCTTGCAGGTTTTTACTTTAGTGCATGCCCCATACTAGAAGTTCTGGTCCACCGTTATTACCAATCAATCCTGAACCACAACGAATTAGAAGAATGGAAGCACAAGCTGAAATCGACAGGATGGCTGCTCAACACGAGCAAGCAAGATTAGCTGCTCTTGCCGCTGCTCAAGTCCAACAACAAAACATTGATAATCCTGGGCGAGCAATAAATCCTGACGATGAAGATTTAGGTGATGACGAGTTACTAAACCCTAGGCGTGATGCTGAAATTATAACACCTGCCAACAGAAGAGGTCGACAAGCTCGGTATAGATATGATCGCCAACCTGTGCAGCCAGCTTTCGACGATGATGATGATGATCTTGATGGTGCTGGAGCCACTGGAGCTATAATTCCACCACCATTAGCGCCTGGAGCCAAGTTCAACATCACAAGCACCATGATTCAGTTATTGCAACTCAAGGGATTATTTGGTGGACTAGCAGGCGACGATCCGAATATGCATCTCATCAACTTTATTTCTACCTGCAAGTCTTTTGACAATCCTGGTGTTGGTCAGAATGCTATTCGATTACGTCTATTTCCATTGTCTCTGTCTGGGGAGGCAACACTATGGTTGAATGGGCTGACTCCTGATTCAATTACAAATTGGAGGCAATTGAGAGACGCTTTCCTAGAAAGATTCTTTCCGCCATCCAAAAGAGCACAATTGAGAGATGAAATCAGCAACTTCCGCTAGCTTCCCACTGAAGCTCTTCATGAAACATGGGAGAGGTTCAAGACAAAGCTAGCGAGATGCCCAAACCATCACATGACTAATGTTCACCTAATGGAGATCTTGTATAGAGCTTTGAATTCAATAACTAAACCAGTGGTGGATAATGCAGCTGGAGGTTCTTTCATGGACCTCACCTTGGGTCAAGCAAGCAATATGCTAGATCGCATGACGAAACAAAGTAGAGCTTGGCATACCAGGGATTCTGAGGTAGCAAGCCCCACTTTATCTATTGGCATGTCTGCAGACCAAAGAAGAAGAGAAGAAGAACGTGAGAAAGACATGGCGCACATGAAAACACAATTGGATCTTCTGACAAAGCACTTATTATCAGGGAAGACCGAACAAGTGAAAGCTGTAGCGCTAAAAGGAAGAGATGAATCTGACTCTGAAGAGGAGGCCAACTACTTGAACAATCAGGGGGGTTTCCGTGGGAATGCCCAAGGAAACCAAGGTCGGAACTATTATGATAAATCTGGAAGCAAAGACCAAGGTAGTTGGAAGAAAAATAATGAAAAGAGTGGTTTGTACGTTCCCCCTGGTAGACGTGATACCACCACATCTAATTCTGGGAGTATGGAAGACATGATGGCTAAGTTATTGAAAGGAGTGGAAGCAACGAGCGCAGGAGTTAAGGAGGTGATTGATGATTTGTCCTCCATGAAGCAACTAGTTGATTCTCATTCCACTTCTATCAGGCAAATAGAGCAGCAATTGAGCCAACTTTCAGCAACATTCAATCAAAGAAAGGCTGGCACCTTACCAAGCGATACTGTGCAAAACCCAAAGAATGATGGGTCATGCATGGACATCACTACCAGAAGTGGTAAGGTGCTGGAAACTTCAGCAAAAGGCAAGCAAGTGGTTGACGAAGTTGCGGACATGGACATTACACCTAGTGACGTTACAAAAGGAGAAGAAGCCGCAACAACTACTCCCAACGTCAGGGACGTTTCACCTAGTGACTTGCAGCCTAAAAAAGTGGAAAAACAGAAGCAAGAGGAGAAAAAAACCGTGGAGAGAACACTTCCATACCCACCACCACCTTTTCCCCAAAGATTGAAGAAGGTGGCGGATGAAACAAAGTTCAGCAAATTCATGAATATGTTAAAGCAGCTCACCATTAATGTTCCATTGGTGGAGGCACTTGAACAAATGCCTGGGTATGCGAAATTTATGAAGGATCTCTTGACAAAGAAGCGGGCAGCAAGTTATGACTTGGCGGATAATGTTCATCATTGTAGTGCAATCGCTACAAGATCGCTAGTTCAAAAGAAGGCAGATCTTGGAGCTTTCACTATTCCTTGCACAATTGGATCGTTGGATTTTGCTAAGGCATTGTGCGATTTGGGAGCTAGCATCAATTTGATGCCACTATCTATCTACAGAAAGTTGGGGTTAGGAGACCCTACACCAACCAATATGAGGCTCGTGATGGCTGATAGGTCGGTAAAACGACCTGTGGGTATCTTGAATGATGTGTTGGTGAAGGTTTCTTCGTTCATCTTTCCTGCAGACTTCGTTATTCTGGATTGTAAGGAGGATTCTGAAGTTCCCATCATCTTGGGACGTCCCTTCCTTGCAACTGGAAGTGTGCTTATTGACATGAAAGATAATGAGCTTTTGTTTCGAATTAATGACGAAGTGGTACGGTTTGATATATGCAAAACAATGAAGCAGCCCAGCGATATGAATGAGTTATATGTTCATCATGAGGATACGAAAGAATTATCTATAGAGAAACAGCCTACTGTTGAGCCATTGTCTGCTGTGCCACTGAAAGTTGAGCATGAAGATAATGAAGGTTATGAAGAACTTATGAGTGCTCTAACAGAAATAGAGCCTTATACTCCTAAGCAACCAGATTGTGATCTCAAGAATCAACCAAAAGCGAAGACTCCCATTGACGAGCCACCAATGCTAGAATCGTAAGAGCTTCCTGATTATCTAAGGTATGTGTTCTTGGAAAGTAAAAATATACTTCCGGAGAGTATAGATGATTTAAGTGAACAGCACGTAGAATCTCTCATCTCTGCTCTGAAGAGATACAAGAGAGCTATGGGTTGGACTATTGATGATATAATTGGAGATTCTCTGGGAAAATGTAAGAGCCATTTTGAAGAAGATCGCATGCCCACAGGTAAGCCTCATTGTCGTCTAAATCCTTTCAGAAAACGATCCATCACATACCTCGACGAAGTCTAAGTACACGAGGTAACTATGTCGAGCCACGACAATAAATAAGGCGCTAGATGGGAGGCAACCCATCGTTTTATTGTTTTATCATTTCATCATTTCATCGTTTTGTCGTTTTATCGTTTCGTCGTTTTAGTATTTTTTTTTCTTTTTGATAAATGAAAATCCCAAAATAAGAGTCGTGCCACGACCAAAACTAAGGCGCTTGGTGGGAGGCAACCCATCGTACTAATCGTGTTCATTTGTTTTGAGCTAATATAGGTGCAAGAAGTATGCAACGAGGAGATTGATTTTAATTGACGATTTGGTCGCATTGTATGGTAAAGTTGGTAAGTTAGGAATGGTGATGCATAAGGCTATGAATTGAGCCTTTCTCACATCATAATAGGCTTCGAGGAAGGCTAGGCCTTGGTAAAAATAGGCCACGAACGATGCACAACCTATTCTATAGCCTATGGACTCGGAATCTAGTGTGCTATACACTATGCGCCGCCTATTCCTAGGTATGCTTTTGACTATGCGCCGCCTATGCTATGGCATTTGAGATACTGAGACCAAATGCCATAGACTATGTGGCGCATATGTCTAGAAATGCCATAGACTATGCGGCGCATATGTCTCATTATGCCATGGACAATGCGCCGCATATGTCATTGATATGCCGAGAGATCTGCGCCGCATATGTGGTGATTTTGTCCCCAAATCCGATTGTAAATGGGTCATAACCCGACCCATACTCTTCCTATATAAAGGGGACTTGGTTTTATAACACAACCACATTAGAAACAACCCTAAAGGCGCTGCATATCACTCCAAATCCTCTCAAAATTTTCTTCCTTTGTTCTTCCAATTCACAACAACTTCTCCACAATCTTCAAGCAAGTACGTACTCTCTTATTCTTCATCCATTTATCGTAAGTACTACGTTGCTATGCTATTTATATTTTGCTAAATCATGTGAGATTGGTGGTAATGTTCATGTGTTTGGATAGTTGTTGCAATATCGTGTGATTGAATATATACGTAGGGAATTCTTGACTTGTTTCCGACTTGAATTTTGTTTCGATAGCATTGTTATGATTATTTCTGAATTGATATGGCTATGAATATTGCTTAAGATGGTTGTTTGGATACTTACATGATAAAATATCCCGGTCATCGGGATAAGGTTATAGTACCTATCGACTTAGGAAGTTGTACTTGTTGTAAGAATTACAATTCCATGTGGTGACCCCTATGTTGTAGTGTTGCTATATCTACCATGAAAGTAGGCCAATGGCTGCAAATAAGTGATGTAATGCTGATTTTCTTGTAGGAATACAATCCTAAAACGTATGTCGACGAAATCTGAGTACTCGACCACTTTCACTTCACTGATTTGTGCTAACAAGATTAAGTGTGGGGTGGTACCCCTAGTGCTTGCATATAGATTGTATAAAGTGAGATTGTGCTGCAACTTATGTTATTTCTAGTCTCAGGTACAATGGCACCTAAGGCAAGGAAATGGCTACCACGTCCCAAAAGGGCAAAAAGAGAAGTCGAAAAGACCAAGGAGAATTATCCTCAGCGCACCTACCACGCAGAATGTTCGAAATAAAATAGGTTCTTGAGGAAGAAGCCAAAGCATGGTACAGCAGCAACAAAGAAAAGAAATATGTGCATGTCGACTTGATCAACAAGGAGACCTTAGCAAAGAAGGAGCCACAAATGTTGGCTAAAATAATGGCTTTGAAGCTAGATTTCATCTTCTGCGACATGGGAGAGTGCAATCTTGACTTGACAAGAGAATTTTATGCCAACTGGTCGCCAAACACAACAGGCAACGAAGTCAAAATGCGGGGCCAAGTGTTACAGCTTACAGCGGATTGGATCAACTCTTTTCTTGGCCTACCTTCGATCGACCCTGCACCATACAAAGAGCTGTACAGCAGGCCTCCTTACAGAGCGATAAGACACACGCTTTGTGGAAGCAGATCGATGGCAAGATGGGGCAGACATAAGGAAACAGGCCGTCACAACACCTTCCCCTATGCTCCACTAAATAGGGAAGCAAGAATCTGGATGCGCATTGTCAACTCATGCCTTATTCCTGGGACGCAATACACCAAGATATCGAGTGATAGAGTGTGTTTGGTTTATGCGTTGATGACGAATGTCCCTATCAACTTTGGGGCAATCATTCGATCTACCATGAGGAAGGCCAGACTCCACCGAAGGTCCCATTTCACATTCGGCAATTTGTTGACAGCAATGTTGCGGAAGGAGGATATAGAAGAGGAACCAGCTGACCACAAAGTCCCACATAACCCAAAGAAGGTTGACCTCACAAAGGTCAAAGATGCTGAAACAACTCATGGAGTCAACCTTACTACTACGGAGAGACATGCTCGTGATGAGAGTTTCTTTCGTCATCTCTATGGCATGACACGATTCACTATGATGAGTGGTGGACGTATTCCAACTGCTGAAGAGCTCCAACAGCTGGACCACGACTACCCAATGAACAGGCATGCCCGGGAGATGTGTGGAGTGGGCGTATATTTTGAGGAACCTCTGGACAATGACGTGCCAACTGATGATGATAGACGCTTGCCTGATTCTGATGATGAGGAGAACTCTGACGACGACTCTTAGGATGATTCAGACGAAGGGGGTATGACCCCCGACATTGATGAAGAGTCCGACTAACCAGGTTCTTCACATTTATTTTCCACTGAGGGCAGTGTCCCGTCTAAGTGTGGGGTGGCAGAATCCGCATGCTATACTTCCTTGTTTGCACCTATGTTTGCTCGTTTACTTTGTTTTTTTTTTTTTGAGTCCATCCATTTTTTTGTTTTTTTTTTCGTTCAAACGTTTTTTTAATTTTTTAGGAGTCAAATTTTTCTAGCTACGCATGAAATTATTTTGATAGGCAGCATGAGATTATAACAAGAGTATGTATTACAATTGTGACTATTGAGACGTTTAGGCTCTAGTTGTGACTTATTATGTGATATTGTGTGATTCAATTCCTTCAATTGTTGGGACGAGAGTGTATATTACTTCCAAACAAGTCGACCATGTGCCTTGTGTGTGTGAGATAATAGTATATTCTATGTTTGTGGCTGATGCTAGAACTTGCCTGGTATGTATGCAAAGCGAAAATAAGGAGTGTAAGTTAGGATATGATTTAGGCATTTCTTTGGCAACCTATATTTGTTTACCTTCAGTTTTACCTACCCATGAACATCATCCTAGTTAAACCCTTTTGAGCCTTTAGCCTATTTCTTTGACAACCTTGTATGTAAGCCTAATCCATTTTTTTCAAGACCGTAATTTGATCCAAATTCCTAAGTGCTTTAAAGTGAAAAAGTCATGTGACAACATAAGAGGAAATTGGGTGAGTATGATGCTTTAAATTGTAATGGTGCTTGAATGTGTTATGAAAAAGAAAGTGCTATCATAAGAGGTATGTTGTGAAAAGAAAAAGGAAAAGAATGCTGAAAAGTGAGTTGTGCTTAAAATTGAAAAACAAAAGATGAGAACAAGGGTGGAAGAATAAAATAAAGAAAGGTTGAAAGAAAAAAGTGTCAATGATACAAAGTGATGTATTAAAAGCGCTTAGGAACCTAGTCACTATTCTTGGCCAAAATAGTCCTACCCGTCCCTTAGCCTACATTACAACCATCAAAAGACCTACTTGATCCTAATCTTAACATTCTGACATTTAGTGGAGTACTACATTAAGGGCAAGCCTATGGTCATTAGTTGCTACATATGAATTCTTTGTGAGAGTGAGAGCAAGGATATTGTTGATACCCATGTTTGAAAAATATGCTATATTTGTGAGTAATTATGGGTACTATATTGTGAGACACACATGGTTGATGAGCTTTGGATAGTTGTATATGATTCTATGTACCTTAACGTTTGCATGCGAGTTGATCACCATCACGAGTCTATGCTAGAGGTTAAATTGTTTCTACTTATAATCGGAAAGCTACTCTTTGTTGATAATTGTTGTGCTTGTCTTGAAGAATATTTTGTGTTGTTGTTGTAAAAACCCTAAGTTGATGTTTAGAAGGACATGATATGTTGTTCGAGGACGAACAAAGCTCTAAGTGTGGGGTGTTGATGATAGGCAAATTTACGCACCTATATCAATATATTTTGCCCATATTTTAGCCTAGTTTTGAGAACAAATTATATATTTCATGCACTTTTAGTCCTTTTTCCTATAAATGAGCTAACGAACATGATTAGTAAAGTTTCAAGTATAAATGATGCAAAATACAGCATTTTATGGCTTACTTGACGCAAAAGAAAGCTCACGAAGGAAGGAAAGGGAGATTACACGCCTAAGGACCAAAACTGCTGCATGGAAACTCTATCCCGGGCTAAAACAGCATTTCTGAAGACTCTGGGGACCTGGACCAAAACTGCTGCATGGAAAATCTGTCCCGGGCTAAAACAGCATTTCTGAAGACTTTGGGGACTTACAGACACAAAGCTGGATTTTGACAATGATACTTAACCTAGTACAATTGGGTTATGTATTTCATTAGTTTATTTGGATTAGGAGAATGTTACATTAACCTAGTACAAATGGGTTAAGTATTTCCTTAGTTTAGTAGGATTTGGTTATTTATTTCATTAGCATAGTAGGAGTAGGATAGGAGTATTATAAATACCCTATCATGCTAGAGATTTTAATCAAGTCCTCCCTTAGTGGAGGCAACTCCTCCCTTAATTCAAGAAATTCATTCTTAAAACTATTAATTTTCTTCCATCTCTCTCATCTTCCATCACAAACACTTCTAATCTATTCTTCTATTCTTAAATTCCACAACAAGAGAATCGTTACTTGCTAGGGAATCACCAAAACCACACGCCTATCACCTACTTCTCACGCCATCAACCATGCAAATCGTGATATCCTTCGCATTCATGGGTAACTAAACCTCTTAGTTGGGGTTATGGAAGCCGAATGAGTTACTATCTATTGCTGTGAGTTTGTGAGTTCGAGACACGTATATTGCTTATATCATTATTCTCTTCATCTTAATGCAAATTCTTGTGGCTGCAGACGCATAGAATAACGCCAGTCTAACATTTAACTTGTTTGAGAGAAAGGTTATTTGTCTGGAAAAGAGATAATGTCAAGGTAGTAGGACACCCTTTCCTATTAAAAAGCTAGTGCCGTAACTGGACTAACCTCTTGGAGAATTCGTACCGTTAGACACGCTTTAAGCTCGAGAGAGTTAAAGTGAAATAGTCCTTGTTTAGGTCGAGAGACGCTTGGATTTACCATAGAATACAATTCTCTATAAGCACATGCATGTCACAATTCTACACACTCATAGCCAATAGAGACGTATACCTCAGAAGGTGGACATAACCTCAACGCTTCAATTCTCATTTTTTACAACTTACGTAACATTCTTCCTCTTTTTACTTTGCTATTTTCAGCTTTTACTTTATTGTTTTGGTTACACATTACAATCCCCCCTTTTTACGAGACTTGCACTAAAAGTCTAGTAATTTTACTTACTTGTTGGTCAAGCTATTCCCTGTGGGATCGACACCCAACCCAGGTTGGGTTCTATATTTGCTAACGACCGCTTTACACTCCCACGTGAGATGTAGATTGAGCGTTATAATAAACCCCTAGTGAATAATCTTAAGTCTAATTCAGAGATGAATCCCACTCTAATTAAAAAAGTTCAATATAAAGATGGAATACCTAAAATTCAATGGACTGAAGATGAAGATTTTAGCATGAATGTTATAGAAAACATGAAAAATGCAATTGTTGGAACGTTTTCATATGGTTGGCCAGATCTAGATGGTCTCTAGGTTAAAATTCTAAAGGAATGCTAGGTTTAAGGTGTAATGAACCTCCAGGTCAGTTTTTATAATTACACTTATTTTTTCCATTTGAGCTTTTCTATAGCTGTCCTAAGTCAATTATGGATTTTTGGAAATAATAGTTTGGTTATCAGGTAGTTCATTTGGTTTTTAGAATCAATTCTTTATTTAGAAGTCTTCACTGATTCCAAATGGTCACCGAGCAAAAACCTTAGTAAAACAATCTCGAATACAAATTCAAACTATTCTAACAACTATACAATATAGATTTTAGGCTAGGTTGACCTTTGGTTTGGGTCCTACTACACCCTATTTTATTTTGACACATTGGTCGAAAAGTCAAAAATTGAAAAATATGGGTGTAGGACTAAC
Source organism: Capsicum baccatum var. pendulum (assembly GCA_030864225.1). Lineage (NCBI taxonomy): Eukaryota > Viridiplantae > Streptophyta > Magnoliopsida > Solanales > Solanaceae > Capsicum > Capsicum baccatum. The sequence continues at coordinate 128,332,450 of CM061556.1, forward strand.
AAGTGGTATAAACCACCTCCAATATAAAATATGACTTCACCAATACGTCCAAACTATTGAATTTAGTGGGTTTATATAGTTCATTTTCAAAAATCAAAGTCTGAATAAGTCTAAGAGATCTAAAATAAGTTTTGACCCTGCTGACCCCATATGAGAGCTATCACAGCCCGTATGAGCGCGACCGCGGTACCTCTATATCAGGAGAGGTTATAATAATCCCACTTGGTTAAATTTCGGTCATTTTCCATATTTTTTGAACCCTAGAAGACCTCTAACAACTTGGTAACTTCAAATTAATTCTTGGATGTGAGTTAGAAGCCTGAATAACCTATATTGTGATTAACTACGAATTTAAGATATGAATCCTTAATTTTGAAGCATTAATTTCTTGATATTTGACCAAAACCACAAATTTATTGAGGGTTTGATTTTACCCCAAATATGCTTATTTTTCACCTAATTCTAGATGATTATCTAATGGTGTATGAACATTGGGTTGATCTCAAAAATATGTTTTCCGTATGTGGACCCACTTGGAGATTTTGGTACTATTTTTGGACTCGAAGAACCATGGTGCAATATGGGTATATATGTTTTTTTTTTATGATATGTAGATTGGTTTTTTGATAGCTTGGCACCTTGATGAAGCTAATCGGAAGGGAAAAGTTAAGATTTTGCAGATTGTTGAGCATTCATCAGATTTGAGGTAGGCTAGGATTATGCATTGTTAGATTGAGTTATTTTTTGATATAATTATGATATCTTGTTAGATTTTTATGGGATTTAAGTATTAGTTTGATGAAACGCAGGACTTGGGTTAGTTGGACCAATTAAGCTATATGAATCTTAGAGGTTGAAAAGTTGACTTGTTTCCCATTAATTTTAGGTGGAATAGACTTCTTTGCTTTATGTTTAGCATGAGAATTCCTTATAAAACTTAACCTTATGTGAAATTCTCTACTTGCTCATACTTATAGTAAGTTAGCCGTAGTTGCTAATTCTAGTAAAGGTTGACTAAGGTCCATTGGACTTAGTAAAGGGGCTTGAGTAGAATATCTACCTTAGGACTTATGGTGGCTTGCTATACATCTAAGAGTTGATTTAGATACCATAGCCTAGTCCAGGGTAGAAATTGACTTAGAATACATTTGGGTATTTATATGTGGGCTTGTTTACCCACTTTAAGGCAACACTTGTGATTGGTTTTCTTGAAACCGTACACTTAGTAAGTGACTTTAGAGTGGCCTTTTGAGGCAATAATGGTGTCTCTTGGTACTTGGGTGTTATGTAGAATGGTAATGAGAATAATGCCTAAGTAATTATGCTTATGTATTCCTTGTTGGCTGAAGCTTATGTCAAGCTATTAATTATGTTGTTGTGATTATCTATTGTTTGGTCTTATGAAGGTGCTATTAAATGACTCCTTGACTATAATATGGCCTAAGCTATAAATGTTGAAAATTGACCATGCTATGAATAAGCTTTAGATCATGTCATGATTTAGCCACTGTTCATACTAATGATCAATTAACTTTAGGCCAATAGTAGGCCAATCAATATGCTACTAATGGGACATTGTTCATGATATTGCTTACGGTTATGTACAAGGTCGAAACGACTAGATTATGGATTATGTAAGATGGGTAATTGATTAGATGTTTGATTAATCCATTGGTTAGGATAGTGTTTGGGCCGTTGACTATACTTTTGCCCAAGTTATATTCATGCTTAATAATTACGCTAATAAATAACATGGGAAATTTTCCTTACTGTCGATATTAGAAACAATGATTAAATGATGCTAGAAGTCACTTTTATTTACTATATACAAGAATGCCATATAGATTATGTTTGGACTCATGTTATACTTTTGTCTAGCAACAAAACTAGTGAATATGTTAGAAATCCTTCTTGTTGCTAATATTATGAGTCATGATACTAAAGGTTATAAAAGGTATATTTAATAACTACATGAGAGGCTATGCTACTAACCATGTTGAACCCGTTAACACTTTGTAATATTCATTCTATATATATTTATATATTTATGGATAAATTGTCCTTGATAACGAAGGGTGAGATATAAAAGTATCTTTCTCCTTACTTCTCTTTAAATTAATCCCTCATGGGGCTTGTCATTTACTTTATCCCTCGTGGGGCTTGAACTTTACTTTATCCCTCATGGGGCTTGTCATTTACTTACTGATCATTTACTCTAGCCCTTGTGGGTCTTGTTCTTTATTATTGATATATTAATTTGATGATGATGCCCAACAAGGATGGAGTATATATTATTGTGATTATGATAACTGACAAAGCTAGTGGATATGATTATGATATTGATACCTAGTTCAAGTCTGAAGAATATAATTATAATATTGATACTCGGTTCAAGTCCAGAGAATATAATTATGATATTGATATCTGGTCTGAGTCCAGAGGATATGATTGTGATATTGATATCTAGTTTGAGTCTAGAAGATATGATTATGATATTGATACTCAGTTTGACTATGGAGGATATAATGATGATATTATGATGCCTGGAAAGGCTGGAGAATATGATTATGGATATGTCTATGTGTGCACCCACCGGTTGAATTCGTCTAGCCCTATGTAAGGCAACTATTATTTATTTGTACTCTTTTGTAGTTGGGTTTAATATTGATATTAGAGACATTGGTTATAGTATTATAATGAGTTAAGGTATATGAAGTCATATAGTTGTTGATTAAAGGTGTATAGATGCTTAATGGTGGATGTTACTTAAGTGGCTAATAGTGATTAGTGAATTTGTGAACCTTAGTGATAAAGATGACTAGTGGCATTTATAGCAATTAATAGGGATGATTATTTAATTATGGTGGTTTGTGATAATGGGTTTAGTGATGGTGTTGATTAGTTCCTATTGATGATTAAGGTTATGATGTTAATTAGTTATTTAATGACGATTTATGGATTAATGGTGCTAGTTAATAAGAGATGTTATTTGAGAGATGAATAAGCATATAAATGGTGATTTGTGGTCTTTTATTATATTATAACTAGTGGGATTATGTTGGCTAGAAATAAATATTGGTTATTAGAGATCATGGTCTAGTCATGAATGTTGACTAGATTCTTGATATTGTGTAACGCCCCAGGAACCTATCCCAAGATGTCACATGGTGCTTAAGGACACACACAGCCTTAAGCTAACCCTATGATCCTGTCTTTACTCCTATAATTCACCATGACAATAATTGAGCGATAATAAAGAAGAATAATCATGCCATGAACATACTGAGATACAAAATAATACTGTCCTGTACAATCAAAATACCAAGGTTCTATACATACTGGTACTCTAGTCTGACAAACCCTCTACTACATAAGACTGAAGAGCCATTGGGATAGATCCCCAATTGGCTCATGCTGAATAGAAAAATAAACAACCATCAATTAGCAAGAAAAAAATCATGAACATAGGTCCTCGAACCCTGACGACTCACCAACTGCAAAAATATAGATGAAGGTACTCGTAGATCACTGTCGTGGCTGAGACTGAGAACCTGAACCTATATCACAAGGAAATAGTCAAATCAAGTATCCTTATCAAATTATTTCAAATACCAAAGATTTAAGGAAATATCATTGGACTAATTCTTGACTTTCAATCTCAAGTATCGATATGTATTCAATAGTCAAATCTCTCATAGAAAAACATAAATCTTGACACTTATCATAAATCACTTAGAAATCATCACTATATATAATGACAATATAAAACTCATGGAATAAATGCTCAATTTAAGAAGCATGATGGTGAAGTGTTCTTGTTCAAACCCCACATACCTTGGATTTTGATTTGAAGATGTAGAAACTTATTTAGAACTCTTATAACACTTTTAGTCCAAGATTCTTGATGCCTTTGACTTGAGAAACTTAGTTCTTGAACAACTTGGAGAAAGTCACGGAAGTTTCTTTGAATTTCTTAGAAGAGGATTTTTATTTTGGATCTTGGAGAAACCCTAGTTCTAGGAGATTCTTGGAAGATAGGAAGAGAAAGGAGAAGGAAAATAAGTGGCTCTTCTCTACTTTGATATATATATATATATAATACCACATGGGGAGGAAATAACCAAAATGCCCTTTTTGAAAATGCTGAAATTTACTGATCGGGGCCTGTGATGGTCGACCTGACGGTCCGTCAGAGTGACTGATGGTCCACCAAGTCGTCCATCACTCGAACGCCAAAACTGGAACGTTCTACCTCGACATGAAGGTTGAAGTGATGGTCCGTCAGGAAACTAACGGTCCACCAAGTCGTCCGTCACTCGAGTGCCAGAAATGAGACATTCTGTCTCAACCTGGAGGACCCCTTAATGGTCCATCAACTTTTTGATGGTCCACCAACTTGCTCATCGCATGATGGACTAAAAAAAGAGTCACTTACTCAGCTTGACGGGTATTTGATGGTCCACTAGGGACCTGACAGTCCACCAGGTCGACCGTGAAACCTGGGCGATCCGATACCATTGAGTAAAACGGCCATAACTCACTCATCCAATGTTGGATTTTGATGAAATTGGTATTACATATTGGCTAGTTAGTAAATAATGGTTAGTTATTGATCCATGAGTAGTGAATAAATGATGACTAGTGGATGGATAAAAAATATAGGTTATATGATGACTCGTGATTAATTGGTTTAATAATGAGTGTTGGCAACCTAATAATGAGTGTATAGAGTGTATTGATCAGATAGATGCTTATTCGGTGGTGTGGTTATGGTTATGAGTATATCAATGTATGTTGTTCAATTATGATTATTGGTAATGATTATGAATGTTGGCAAATATATGTTTGATTGGAATTGTGGAAAGCAATGGATAATGAGAAGGTCGGACATATATATATATATCTATATATGTATATATATATATATTGACGATATGATTCTTTTATGCTTTCTTGCTTTCTTGGTTATGCTCCTCTTTGGTGTGGGATAATGTGATATGTTCTATACTTTATGCTCTCTTAGATGTGATCTCCGGTGGAATCTGACACCATGATGGGTTGTTAACTTTATGCACTAGTTATTTAATGGGCACCTACTTTTTACTTGTACTTGCAATTGTGTTGCTATATGATTCTAAACTATTTATCTTTTATGCACGATGGTATGGTCATGCATTAATGCCTCACTTATTTTATTATTTTTATATTTAATACTTTTTATGTACGGTGATACGGGCATGCATTGATGCCTTATGACATATTTATGATTCATATATTTCATACTTGTTATGTATTTCATTATTGGCATGTGTTGATGCCTTATGTTATATTGTTATTTTGAATTACTTATTGATTATATATAGTGATGATGGAGATGATTTAGGTTCGATTATGTACCTTGACTTAGTTATGATTATCTTGCACTTTATCATTCTTATATCATGATTTATCTCAGTCGATCGATGATGCCTACTAAGTACCCATTGTTTTGGTACTAATACTATACTTCTATACCTTTTTATGTAGAATTGACTATTAGATATCATCGTCGATTGTGGTTTGTACAGTGATTGGTTTCCAGAGATAGGGTGAGCTCTTGGAGTTTGAGTCACCCACTTTCTTTCCAACTCTTGTATTCTATCTTTAGCAGTCGAGACATATGTATTGACTATACTATTAGTTTCTCTTGTACTAGATCTACCAGGTTTTGGGATTGGTATCTTTCATGACTAATTATTTGATCTATAACCCTTATGTTTACTATTGATATCCTTGAATTTAGCCTATATTGGGCCCTTCTTACCTAATTAACCCATTATATTATCTTTGGGCTATGGTATTAGCTTACCTACTGGTGAGAATCAGTAGGTGCCATCATGAACCATAAATCATGTTATGAAAAATTGGTATTAGAGCCTAGGTTTCACCGGTATCATTGGTACAAAAGGAATTGTCTAGTAAAGTCCTGTGGATCAGAATGTTGATGTCCATTTCCTATCTTCGGGAGGCTATGGGAAATTCTTAGGAGTTCTTCACTTCTTTCACCCATATCGTGCTAATTATGCCAAGAGTTTGAGTTGATTCATAGATTATTCTCTTGACTTTAGTCATTTGCAACGACCATAACATGTGCTACCGCTACACAAGACAAGGATCCAAAGACCAAGAAAAGGGACCCTACTCTTATTCTTGAACGTGGATGAGCATGAGGTCGTGGATACCATAGAGATGTGACCCCAACTAGAGTCTAGGATAGGCCTCCTTTCCTAGACCCTATTCTGGTAACCAAGCTAGAGATTATTCTGCCATGCCAATGGTGGATAGGGTATTAGCCTAGGCTTTATTAGGGTTTATTTCTTCAGTAGTGCTCAAAGATGCATTAGTTCAGTTATTGGGTATTATTACTGGTGTGCTATTGGATGATGCATAATTTATAGATCAAATTGGTATTGAGGTAGGGGAGCATCTAGTAGCTGCTGCTCCTAAAGTTGAGATTCCTTGTTCTCTAGTAGTTGCTCAGTCAGTGGTGGCCCCCAACTTATTATGTCTTTTGAGAAGCAAAAAATCTTGGACAAATTCTTGAGATTTGCTCCTTTGAGATTTTATGGTGCTCCTAGAGAGGATGCACATGAGTTCTTGACTATATGTAAGGATAAAATTTATGGTTTGTACTTATTGAGAATCATTGTGAGGATTACGCCGCATTTTAGTTAGAAATCTCTGATCAGCATTGGTGGAGAGATTTTGTGGATTCTACAACAAATGGATTTTCTTATTTATCCTGGACTCATATCTCCGTGATAATCTTAAAGAAGTATACGCCTCACAACATTAGAGATCAATTTAGAGATCATTTCCCTAGATGGAGTAGGGTTCCATGATAGTTGTTGAGTATGAGATAGTCCACTACTTTGTTAGAGAGCTAAGGTTTTCCATTCACATATTTTCTTAGAGTAGGTTTCCTCAACCTTCATCCTTTCATCCTCAGAGTCAGCTGAGTTGACCTGTTCTAGCAGCTCTTTAGATTACTGATGGAGGTCAGTCTAGTGCTAGAATATTGCCCTAGTAAGGGCAATGGTCATTATTCGAGGGGTTTATTTTCTATTCTATCTAGACGTGGTGGTCATTATGGATTAGCCAGATCTGTTGATTATAGTTCTTTTTATACTTCTTGATTTACTTGTGGACTTTTTAGTCACTAATTGTGGGAGTGAGCTAGTTGTTGAGCGATGGTTGGTTCATCTTAGAATGTTCCCCTATTAGAGCAGTTCACCCCCTCAATCAGAGGTGTTTCTCTTAGTCATAAGGGTGGTTACTAGGGTGCTCGAGGTATTCCTTAGATAGGCAGGGCATGACGACAGTTAGGTGCCCAGCCAAGTGGTAGGCATGGTCAGTTATATGCACTGCCTGATAGACCCGAGGATTAAACTTTGGATGCTGTAGATATAGGTGTGATTTTTATGTGCCGCCTGTCAGCCCTAGCTTTGTTATATCTCAGATGCACTTATTCTTATATATATAATTATGTCTACTTATTATACACCACTGTTTGAGTTGTCTATAGATTTATTATTTATGCCATTGCATGTATCTATTCCCATGGGTGATTATTTAGTAATGGATTCATGTATTCTGATCAGGTGTTATGACATCAGTGATGTTGATACTTATGGTGACCTTATTATTTAGATTATGGAGGATTTTGATATAATTTTGGGCATGGACTGATTATTCCACTATCATGCAGTCATGGATTGTTTTGCCTAGATCATTTCCTTAACTATGCCTGGTACACCCTTAATTATATGGTAGAGAGCGATTAGACATAAGCTAGTGAGGGTTATATCTTATGTTTGTGGGAGAAGACTTATATCTAGGGGTTGCGAGCCTTATGTCGTATATGTTGTGATGCTAGTGTTGAGAGTTCGTCGCTTGACTCTGTTCTTATTATTTGTTTATTTCTTAATGTATTCCCTAACAACCTGCCTGGTATTTCCCCTATCCATGAGATTGAGTTTTCTAGTGACCTCGAGCCTAGAACTCGACCTATTTATATGACACCTTACCGTACGACTTCTGCCAAGCTTAAGGGGCTTAATTCTCAACTTCAAAATCTTTTTGATGAGGGTTTTATTAGACTGAGTTTGGCCCCTTGGGGTACCCCTATATTGTTCATGAAGAAGAAGCATAACCCTTTGCGTATGTGTATGAATTATAGGAAACTTAGTAAGGTGACTGTGAAGAACCATTATCTTATGCCTTACATTAATGATTTTTTTACCAGATTTAGGGTGAAATTGTGTTTTCTGAGTAAGATGTGAGGATTTATATGGTAGGAGATGACGTTCTCCAGTTGGATGGGTTGATATTTCTGAGAAGAGGCCTTATGGTTTAGATTTGATTCAGGACTTGTTGGATAGAGTCAGGATGATTTAGGATAGACTGAGAGTAGCTTAGATTAGGCATTCGGCCTACGCACACCATCGGCTTTGTGCCTTGATATTTGGAGTTGGTGATCATATTTTCTCTGTGTTTCATCCCTAGAGGGTGTGCTGAGGTTCGGGAGGAAGGGTAAGCTCAGTTTGAGATATATTAAATTACTTTTGAGATTCTTCACGCTGTTGGTGAGGTAGCTTATAAGTTAGCTTTATCTCTGGATTTTGCTACTGTTCATCCAGTTTTCCATGTCTATGTGTTGTAGTAATTTCATCTTGATCCTTCTCATGTGCTTAGATGGGACTCAGTCTAGTTAAATAAGCATTTGGCCTTTATGGAAGAGCTTCTTCTTTCTTTGGCTAGTGATGTAAGACAACTACGCCCCAGAGGAATTCTCGATGCTAAGGTTTAATGGAGACACTACCCAATGGAAGAGGCCCTTAGGGGATTGAGAGCGAGATGTGGGCCCAATATTCTCATCTATTCGAGTCTTTAAGTTCATCCTCATCTTTAACTTTCGGGGACGAAAGTTCCTTAGTAGGGATGTTGTAATGACCCTCCAGGTCCTTTTCCATAATTCTAAATATTTTCTTCATTAGAGCTTTTCTATAGTTGTCCTAAGTTAATTATGACTAGCAGAATAGTTCGGTTACCGAGTAGTTTGTTTGGTTTTTTAGAACCAATTCTCCGTTTAGAAGTCTTCACTGGTTCAAAATGGTGACCGAGCAAAAAGCATAGTAAAATGATCTCTGATGCGAATTTCGACTATGCCAACAGCTCCAAAATATCAATTTTAGGCTATGTAGACCTTCAGTTTGGGTCACACTGCACCCGAGCGCATTTTAATCCATTAGTCAAAAGTTGAAAATTGGAAGATATGGGTGTGGGATCTAGAAGTGAACTAAACTACCTCCAATGTAAAATCAGACTTCACCTATGCATCCGGAACGTCGAATATAGTGTGGTTACATAGTTTATCTGCAAAAATTGGAGTCCGAATGAGTCTCGGAGGTCAAAAACAAATTTTGACCTTGCTGACCCTATATAAGCATGAACATAGCTTGTATGAGAGCGAACACGGTACCTCTATACCTGGAGAGGTTATAACAAGCCCTCTTGGTCAAATTTGGCCATTTTCCACTTCCCTTTGAACCTTAGAAGCCACAGAATGACTTGGTAACTTCAAATTTATTCTTGGGGGGCGGGGGGAGGGGGGTGAGTTAGAAGCTTAATTAACATACACACACACACATATATATATGTGTGTGTATGTAAATATGTATATGTATATATATATATGTATATATATATATAAATATATATTTATCTCTCTCTATATACATATATATACAAATACAAATATGTATACATATATATACATATATATATATATATAAATACATATATATACATATATATACATATATATACATATATATATATATATACATACATATATATACATATATATATACATATATATATTCCTGATTAACAATGGATTTAATGTGTGAATCCTTCATTTTAAAGCTTCAACTTCTTGATTATTTGATCAAAACTCCCAATTGCTTGAGGGTTTGATTTTATCATAAATATACGTAGTTTTCACATAATTATTGAGGGTTATGTTTCCATAATGGTGTATTAATATTGAGTTGATCTCGGAAATGTGTTTTTCGTATGTGGGATCCACTTGGCATTTTTGGTGTCGTTTTTAGACCCGAAGCAATAGTGCAATATAGGTATCAATGCTCTTGTTATGATGTGTGGATTATGTTTTTGATAACTTGACACCTTGAAGAAGCTTCTTTGATGGTAAAAGTGAAGATTTAGCAAATTGTTGAGCATTCAACAGATTTGAGGTAGGCTAGGTTTATCCTTTATTAGATTGAGCTATTTTTTTTATATAATTATGATATCTTGTTAGATTGGGATGGTTTTTAAGTATTGGTTTGATGAAATTCAAGACTTGGATTAGTTGGACCAATTAAGCTATGTGAACCTTAGAGGTTGAAAAGTTAACTTATTTCCCATTATTTTTAGGTGGAATAGACTTCATTGCTCATGTTTAGCATGAGAATGCCTTAGAACACTTAACCTTAGGTGAAATGCTCATACTTAGAGTAAGTTGGAATTAGTTGCTAACACTAGTAAGAGTTGTCTTAGTTCCATTGGACTTAATAAAGGTGCTTGAGTAGAATATCTACCTTAGGGATTATGGTAGCTTGCTATACATCTAAGAGTTGATTTAGATACCATAGCCGAGTCCAGGGTAGAAATTTACTTAAAATGTATTCGGGGATTTAGATGTGGGATTTTTGACCAACATTAAGGAAAGACTTGTTATTAGTTTCCTCAAATCCTTATGCTTAGTAAGTAACTTTAGAGTGCCCTTTTGAGGCAATAATGGTGACCCTTGGTACTTTTTGGTTATGTAGAATTGCATTGAGAATAAAGCCTAAGTTATTATGCCTTTTTATACCTTGTTGGCTAAAGCTTATGTCAAGCCATTAATAATGTTATTGTAATTATCTATTGTTTGGACAAATGAACATGCTATTAGATTAACCCTTGACTATAATATGGCCTAAGCCATAAATGTTGTAATTGACCATGCTATGAATAAGCTCTAGATCTTGTCATGCTTTAGCGATTGTTCATACTAATGATGAATTAACTTTTGCCCAATACTAGGCCAATGAATATGCTACTAATGGGCCATTGTTCATGATACCGCTTATGGTTATGTCCAATGGCTTAAAGACTAGATTATGGATTATATAATATGTGTCATTGATTATACATTTGATTAAGCAATTGGTTAGGCTAGTGTTCGGACCATTAACTATTCTATATATCAAGTTATGATCATGCTTAATAATTGCTCTAATAAATCACATGGGAAATCTTTCTTATTATCAATATTAGAAAAGATAATGTAAATGGTGCTAGAATCCACACTTATTGACTATATACAAGAATGCCATATAAATTATGTTTGGAATATATTATGCTTTTGTCTAGTAATCAAACTAGTGATTATGCTAGAAATCCTTCTTATTACTAATATTACGAGTCATGATACTAGGGGTTCTAAAAGATATATTTATTGACTACATGAGAATCTATGCTACTAACCATGTTAAACTCTTTAATGCTTTGTAATATTCAAGCTATATATATTCATATATTTATAGATAAATTGTCCTTAACGAAGAATGGTGAGATATAAAGGTATGCTTCTCCTTACTTCTCTTTTACTTTAGTCCTCGTGGGGCTTTTCATTTACTTTAGACCTTGTAGGACTTGAACTTTACTTTAGCCCTTGTGAGGCTTATCATTTACTTTAGCCCTTGTGGGATTTGTTCTTTATTATTGATATATTGATGTGATGGTGATGCCTGACAAGGCCAGAGGATATATTGATGTGATATTAATACCTAATTTGAGTTTGTAGGATATGATTGTGATATTCATACTCAATTCAATTCTGGAGGATATGATTATGATATTGATACCCGGTTCTATTCCGGAGGATATAATTGTGTTATTGATACTCGGTTCGAGTCTGGAGGATATGATTATGATATTGATACTCAATTCAACTCTGGAGGATATGATGATGATATAATAATGCCCGAAAAGGCTAAAATATGTCATTATTGATGTGCCTATGTATGCACCTAGTACTGAATTCGTCTAGCCTTATGTATGGAAATTATATATTTATTTATGTTCTGGTGTAGTTGAGTTTAATGTTGATATTAGAGATGTCAGTAATAATCTGCTAATGATTTAACGTATATGAAGTGGTGTAGTTGTTTATTTAAGGTGGATAGATGCTTAATGGTGGATATTACTTAAGTGGCTAATAGTGACTAGTGGATTTGTGAACCTTAGCGATAAAAAGGACTAGTCGCATTAATGGCTATTAATAGGGATGATTATTTCATTATGGTGGTTAGTGATAGCAATGGTGTTGATTAGTTGCTATTGGTGATTAAGGTTATGATGTTGATTAATTATTTAACAAGGATTTGTGGATTAATGATGCTAGTTAATAAGATATGTTAGTGGAGAGATAAATAAGTGTATAAAAGGTGATTACTGGTCCTTTATTAGATGGTGGATAGTGGGATTATGTTGGCCAGAAATAAATATTGGTTATTGGATAATATGGTCTAGTGGTGAATCTTTACTAGATGCTTGATATTGGATAGTTAGTAAATAACGATTAGTGGTTGATCCATGAATAGTAACTAAATGATGAATAATAATTAGAGGTTATATGATTACTAGTAAGTAACTAGTTTAGTAATGAGCATTGGCTAGCTAATAATGAGTGATTAGAGTGTATTGACGATATAGGTGCCTATATGGTGGTATGGTAAAGGTTATGAGTATATTGGTATCACTCACCCACTTGAAGATAGGAAGGCTAACTTTGATTGAGTTGATGCCCACATCTTGGTTTTGGTGACCTTGTTGGTTCCATTGACCAACTCTTCCTCCTTAGCCTTGAAGTTTCCTATGATCAACATATCATCCCCTCATCTATTCTTTCCTTAAGTATGTATTAGCATATGCTCTATAACCTTCTTGTTAATTCCTTCTACCGTAGTCTTCTATATGGATGGGTTAGTTTAGGTTAAGTGGAGCTTGGAAGGTATGCATTAGATTTGGTGGACGGTAAGGTCTTTGGTTAAGTGGAGTTTGGATTTAAGGCATTGAATTTTGTGGAGGGTATGGCGTTTGGTCAAGTGGAGTTTGGATTGGGTATTTAGGATTTTGTTGTGGAATTTGATTGCCAAGTCCTTCTTGTTGGACTTGGTTTAGTTAAGGATGGAAGGGTCTATCGAGGTCTCGAGTTTATGGAGTTTGGACTTGGTTTTGTGAAGGTCTTGGTGGATAGAGCATTTGATGGAGGGTCTAAGTTGTAATGGTGGTATAGGTATTTTGGGCTTGTCTAATCGAAAACACATGGTATTGTTGAGGAGTAGAGGGTCGAGAGTTCCTTTTACTCAACTTGATCCATCCTCCCACTCAATGTTGAAACATCACCTTTGATTGTCCTAATATCCGCCCCAACCTTTCAAGAGTTCGGTTGATAGCTTCAAGAGAAGCCTTAAAAGTATCAAGAGTATTGTTGTCCATGGTTTGGGAAGTTGAATCATCGATTTCCATTGCAATTTACCTAAGAAAACACTTACAACAACAACAACAAACAAGTTAGTTCAAACAAATAACCTCACCACACTCACTCTTTTGTCTACCTCTCACTTGGTGTCACAAGTGTTGAAAGTTGGCTTGTAATCCGTGAGTAATTGAGGGATGAGTATACTCTTGTCTGGAATAGATTTTTGTTTGAAACGACTCAAATAAACCTTGTTCGGACTTGAACCAACAAACTACAACTAATCATCAAAAGAGAAAAACACACAAAAAATGTAAACACGAAAAAAAAGGACTCAAAACTAATTCACAACCTAGTAGACAATTACTAGTTTGTCAATTAGCACTAGAATCAATAAATTGCAACTAAGAGACAAGAGTTAGAAACTAAGAAATCAAAATTTGAGCTAAAATTAGGTTGTACAAGAGTGATGACATGGCAACTTGTGGTTGGTTGAGAATTTTGAATTTTTTTTGTTCTTCAACCTTGAATTTTGGTCAATCTTCACTCAAGAGAGGTAGAAATTTGATTTTGTGGAAGAAAATACAAGGTTTGGATCCTTTTTCAAGCTTAAATGAGTTTGAATTTGAGTGGTCCCCTCTTGTACTTTCAATTGTACTTGAATATTCCTTTTGTTCCCTTCTTCTTTCGGATGACTTAGAATATGCTTGGAATATTTTTTGTACAAATAACTTTTACACTCCCTTTCTTCCCTTTTTAGATCAAATAACCACTTTTGAATATTCTTCTTCAACAAGATATGAAGATGAGGAAGAACAACAAGAACATTCAAAGTCTGTCCAAGGTTGACCACTAGGAAAATGACCTCCAAAATTGATGATTCTTGAAGATCCAAGGTAACTCTTCCAAACTCAACACAAATACCACAATTCCAGCTCAAAAACGTCAGAAACACACTAGCCAAAACGAGATCCACCTTCAAATAGCTTCAAACACAAGCTCAACAATGGTGGATGGTTCAAAACACCTTCGATTTAGCTCAAATCTTAGATCTAGACTCTATTAGTGCTAGGGAGCAAGGATCTAGCAATAGAAACTTAACAAAACACACAAAACTAAGTAGATCTAACTTTCAAAAATCTTCCCAAAGTACAAAAACGTGATACCACTATTTTTTTTGGTTTTTGACTCTTTTTTGTGATGATTTCTTTGAGGTAAAACAATCCAAGAATTAGAGTTGTAAGAACAACTCTAAACGTGGCTCTTGGTACCAAATGATATAGATCTAACCTAAGAAGATGAATACTAACCAAAAGACCAAGATGAAGGCAAGAAGTAGATGAAGAGAAAACAATAAAACACCAACAAATGCATAAAATATAAAGATAGATATCTTGACATAGAAACATACAAACCAAAAGAATGAAAGGATGTATCAAATCCTAAGACCCTTATGACCTATATGAGTAACACAAAGATCTTACGTTGACACAAAAGGAACTCACTATTCCCCAAGCACCAACTTTTCTGAGCCAAATACTAACACTACTGAAATCCAACACTAGATGTTACCCTAGTTACAATCTCACAAAAGAGAGAAGAAAAGGTGTTTCAAAGTTTGTCTTTCAATATCCTTCAACAACTAATGAGAAATAAGCCTAAGGGAGTCTATTAAAAGCTATTAAATAAAAAAACTAAGTTTACCTTAATGAAATGGGGTGCGTTTGGAGTGTAGGGTTCCTTCCTCTCTCTTGAACTTATGCCAATGACCAAAATGCCCTTTAATGAAGGCGCCCTTGGAGTGTAAGACTCCTTCTCGTCTCTTAAACTTGTGAAATTCTTTGGAGTGATTCAAAAGACCTTCACACACTTCCATCTTCATGAGTATATCTTGAGCTTGGCTCTTTGAGAAAGGTCTTACTCTTGGCACCCATATCATATACTAGGAAAATCCATAGGGAATACATCTATGAAATCCAGAACAACACGGACGGAATTCAAACAAGGAGGTAAAACAACACTAGTATCAAGAATATGAGACAAATAAGTTAAACACCCCCTCTCGATAAATTTTTGAGACTGAACATAAAATATGATCCTCTTAGGACCTAAATGAAGCACACCTTTCCAAGCTATCCTCGGCACACCCAGCAAAGCTAATGCCACAATCTTAGCAAAACAATCTAAGATATCATGATAAAGAGCCAACCAATTCATACCTAAAATAACATCGAAATCAACCATATCTAACACAAGAAAATATACCTAAGTCTCACACCCAATAAAAGTCATAATACTAAATCAGTACACCCTATCTACCACTAAAGAATATCTTACAGAGGTAGATACACGAATAGGAATGGCAAGAGGCTTACTAATAGAATCAAAACTTGTAGAAAAATATGCAGATACATAAGATAAAGTCGATCCAGGATCAAATAACAAAAATACAGATCTAAAAAAACAAGGACGATCCTATGATTATAGAATCAGAAGCCTTTGCCTCTGGCCTAGAAGGTATAGCATAACATTATCCATGACCACCAACTGGTTAAGTGGCCCCACGAACTCCACCACGGGCTCTACTACCTCTAACCCTCATACCTCTAGTACAACCCCTACCTCACATAACTGAAATAAGAGTAGCTCTAATAACACAGCGTGGACAGTCTTTGGCTAAATGGTCAATCTCATCACACAAAAAGCAACCTCTATGGCCTAACTTAGCAGGAGAAGGTACCACTAAGCCTGAAGGGTCACCTGAACTGCTGGACCAGAAGACTCACTACCAGAACTCTGTAAGCTACCTGCACCGATCTACCATGAAAACTTCCAAGAACCTCTAAAATCTCTGCTTTGAGAAGCTTGACCTCTGAGCTAACCAAAATGGTGCACCTACTCGGTGCCTTCCTTAAATGCTCGCAGAATATCCTTAGTCATCTTAGCATGATAAACTATATCCAAAAGAATTCTCTAAATACAACTATCTAAGATGTAGAAAACTGAAGAGAGACATCAAAACCCTTCACAAACTTCTAAACCTTCTCAGACTTATTGGAAATATAGGCATAAGAATATTTGCACAAGTCATTGAAGCATGCCTCATACTCTACAATAGTCATGGAGCCTTTCTCCATGCGATCAAACTCATCTCTCATCTAATCCCTCAGACTGTAGGTATGAACCTCTCTAAAAATGCATCAACAGACTGATCCAAAGTCATCTCGGGAGAATCAATAGGTCTACAACCAACATCAACCTCCACTAATTTTTAGCAACATCTCACAACTGATAAGTAGAATAAGAAACCCCATACGACTCAAGCAAACCCAAATTATGCTACTTTTTTCGACAATAAATTAGGAACTCATAAGCATCCCCGTCCACCGCACCAATGAATCCAGAAGGATCTAAATAAGTAAATCTCTCATACCTCTTCTAATCCTCAAAAGATATCACTGTACTAGTCGCAAGAGAAGGCATGATAAATCTGGCAGGCTAGAATCCAATAGAGGAGGTAACACAAATGAAGGAAGAACTCTTGATCTGATATGACCCAAACTGAGGTTTTGTCATAATAGGAAATCTCAAGTTCAACCTAAATTGGAGACCCCCGTCGATACACAACCCAACAAACCAAAATGTAACCTAGGTCTGATGAATCCAAATATATAAAAAGATAACATATCCCCCATGTGGCGACTTTGGGATAAGACTATATCTGAGGCCAAATCAACCAAGTCAATCCACCCAATAACCAACCAATCCAACAAAACCAACCAATAGCTATGCCAAATCATAAGCCAAAACAAAGATAATAGACCAATGTATATATATATATATATATATATTTATATATATGTATATATATTTATATATATATATATATATATATAAACACATATATATATATATAACATAACATGATCAAACCATACCTAAGTCCACACTTGTCCATACAAAGCCTCTAAACCAAACAAAAGATTACCTAAGTAGGGTATGCCCCCTACATAGCCATAATCCAAGTCTATGAAAGACAAAAGTACATAAAGTAATCTATGACATGAAATAGATGCCTTCCGAACTATGGAAGCTCACTACTTCAATTCAATAGATGATTTCAAATCCAATCACTAAGAAGGAGGAATAGAATGGCCGATTCCTGCATCATGTATGGATACAGCTGCCTGAAGATGTGTTAGCGTGTGAACTCTAGCATCTACTAAGGATAAGGATAAAATAATGCCATTTAATAAAACTAAGTAAACCAACAATATGCATACAACCCATACATATACATATATATAACCATACCAGGAAAGGGAATTGGGTTTAGCATGTATTTGAAACCATTAACCTGGGTAAGTGAAGCTTAACAATCCTTAAACCACCTACGGGCTATATGGGTCCAGTGTAACCCCCTGAATGCTCCCGATGCGTGTAGTCGCATAAATTAGAGTTACTATAAGAGTTGGGGATTCCCATGTACCCTTCACTCTCCATGACATATATGTACAGTGCACTTACAAGATTCTCGTGTACCTTATAGCATCATATAAGGGTCGCCATGCTCTGACCCTCATGTTGGAAAACATAAGTTTCCAGTGTTCATCCATTGGACTCCCACCTTCACGGTTAGCTTTCATACTCCGCAATTACTGCCCATTTAAAACCATTTCTAACCAAACCATTATTCCATTATTATTAACCAAGGGTATTAGATAGTGGTATCGTCATATCGACTATAATTTATAAGTATTGTCCGTAGCCAAATCTCTTGTGATCAAGGGAGTCCCATATACCCTTAGATCACATTATCCAATTAACATTGGGGATTCCTATGTACCCTACAAGTATTAATTACCATGTTAACTCGGGGGATTCCCTTTTACCCTACATGTATTCATTACCATGTTAACTTGGGGGATTCCGTCGTACCCCACAAGTATGTTTATTAAGCCAACCATTATTCAAACCTATTTCATTAATGCATTCAGTTGGGGGATTCTTACGTGCCACACAAGGTTTCCAAATAGAACAACGAAAACAACCAAAACCTTAGCATTTAACCATTCCAAACCATTCACACCACCAAACATTTAAAGCATTTATACTATTCAAACCATTTAGGGTTCCATTATTAAACCATATCTTGCAATAGTTCTAATGAAAGTTCATGCATAAAGTAAGAACATCCTTTTAGAAATTGTATCGAACATATTGAGGGCATACTTTTACTATGATCAAACCAAAGTATAAACCATTATAATTAGGGTTACTCATGACCCATTTGTAAAACCATGAACAACAAGCACCCATATGTGCAAACCATTACCAAAATATGTAAAAAATATTGTTTAAACCAATACCAAACAATATGCATCAAGACCCTCAACATTGTTTTAAAACCACCATTTATGATTCATAAATCAATGTTTAGAACACATTAATCATCCCATTAGTTGGAACTAACAATGAGGGAAGAAGTACATACCTTATATAAGAAGATTCTGAAAAGAAACATGATTCTTTAGCCCTTTGAATAACATATGAAGTAACCCTAGCCTTCAATCTTCAAGTATAAGTTTGAGAGAGTATTTGGAGTGTTTCTATCCTTTAACAATTATTATGAAAGGCCGCCAAGGGTTATAGAATGTGAGGACATAAGGGTTTTGAAATAGGAAATGTCTGGACTACCCTTGACTAAAAATTAAAAATAACCACAATGTAGGGTACGACATACCCATGCCATCCGTACCCTAGTCTACGAGTGGTACCCCAAATCGTACCCAAGACTGGTTCCTATATGACTTTGCCCATTTAACTTGTACATGAGGGTACGAGTGGTACACCAAACCGTACCCATATCTCGTACCATGGATAAATTCTACAAGACCAACTAACAAGCAACATATGACTTGCCTTGCACCCCTCGTATCCTTCTTATGACTCATACCTTTTTGAGTCATACCTTGAGGGTATGAGTGGTACACCAAACAGTACCCACATCTCGTACCATGGACAGATTCTACAAGACCAACTAACAAGCAACATACAACTTTCCTTGTACCTCCCGTATCTTTTTGTATGACTAGTACCTTGTTGAGTCATACCTTGTGTAGTAACTAAGCCAAACACACTGCCTAGCTTATGAGAGAGCCACCTAGCCCCCCCCAAAGCGTATCCAAGGGTACGATTGGTATATTTGAGCCATACCAAGCCTAGTAAGTGCAAAACATAAGAATTTTGCAAGGGTCCGAATCCCAGGGTATTTCAGTCTCCCGTACTAGGATCATTCATCCTCGAATGATAGGTAAAGGCAAGAACAAGCACGAGGTAACACATTAATGCATGCCAAAAATTTTTCCACCTAAAATAGAGGAAAACAACATAAACCAAGATAAGAATATCATCACCTAAACCAAACACGATTTACACCCTAATACCTTCATCCGGACCTCTAACTCAGTTAGGAAACAAAGATGCAAAAGAAACCATTCCATACTTTTAACCAAGCTAGGAAACAAAGATGTATTGAAGAACACATACCCTACGCACAAATTTTTGGAACAAAGAACCAACATGGATACTTGTCTTCATGTCCTCTCCCGCCTCCTAAATGGCTTTCTCAAACTTTTGGTTTCACCATAGAACCTTTATCGAAGCCACTCCTTTTATTCACTATTGGCAAACTTACCGATATAAGATCCTCACCAGGACCTTCTTAAGGAACAAGAAATCTAAGATACCAATACCAGCCAAAGGAACTAACCATCCATACCTCACCTCTATATAACACATAGCTTACTGGATGAACTCATGCTAAAGATGAAGTCCAATTCGATTTAGAATTTACCAAGACACACCATCATGAGAGCTTAAGTCTAACTATACACCACTACTTCCATGTTCCATCCTATCCAAAACAAAAAGGAGTTAACTCAGGCCACTGGGATCTACTCCTTGCATCTATCCCAAAACACTACTCTACTTCCATCACTATTATAATTTAGAAACCATGAGTAAAGGACATGGATAAACCATATCCAGCCGTCTTAACCAAAACCCCCAACATATAATTGAACACCCAAAACCATATAACTACTATGCTATTAAAACACTTCATAAAACCATGTCTTATCAAACTCCTCAAGTTCCTCAAACAACTATTGGTCTATCTACCAATCACAACATTCAAGCCTACCGCTTATATACCCGCGATATGATCTATCCCTCCAAAGATCTAGCACCTTCTATCATTTCCATAAGGATTTTCACCACCTATTCTTTTCCTAACCATTTCTCATGACAACAACCTTACCTTACCTTCCAAAACCTTAACTCTAGTAGTCACCCGAGACTCTCCCCAACTTACGGACTTCTTCATCCCTTGTTTCAAAACATCACCATACTCCCCAAGCCACTACCATCCTAGAACAAGAAGAATTATTAAGGAACCAAAATAAAAGAATTATCTATGCCACCCAAGGTAAGATGAAGACCCCCAAAACAATTCATGACACCATAGGCATGAAGTATTTCATAGCAACCACCTAGACTATAAATAAAGAAACATCCCGACCAAACCATATCATAAAAAGGTTACTTAGATGGGATACCAAAAGAAACATACACGCACAAAACACGGCTAATGTAAAATAAGGCTAAGACTCATATCCAGGAAACAAGGCAAACACAAAATGCAAACCTTAGGCATAAGTAGTATAAGAATGCCTACAACACTAGTAGAGTACTCTCTTCACTGAGATAGAAGAGAATTATTGGATTATGTAAATCAACCTTCCCTTGAAGTCCACCACTAAAAGAAAATCTTAGATTAACCATCAATCTTCACCCCATTAAACCTACAAGCATAATATTTCACTCTAAAAGGTATCACTAAATACATACACCAAAGATGCTTGGTTATCATATACCTAAAACCTTAGTCATCCCACTGCTATCTAGATCCTAGCATAAACATGCCAAACATATTAGACAAAATTGACTCCAAGGTTTCCAATTAAACAAAAACCATTTAATATCAAACCATGGCCACCATGGCCTTTTCAAAATCATTTGAATCCAACCAAAACTTATTCATGCTCCCTTAACCATTTATGCAATGCAAAGATTCAAGAATAGTCAAAACATATGACAAAATTATATTCAAAGACAAATTTCACAAACAGTTTGAGGGCGTATATTTCTAAGACCAGAACCAAGTAATTGGGGAATCCATAGTACCCCAAAATCTATTTACCATTCCCATGCATCCCACAATGTTCATAAACATTAAGAAAGCATGAATAATGCATCGTAATTCATGGAAAATCAATTAAATGAGTAACCATGTCAAAGCCCTTAATTTGTCCTAAAACGTACTTTTAAAGCCATGAATTTAATAATCAATTTAATACCAACTATAAAGTATAAGTTTAGGGACAAAGATACATACAAGCTCCATAATGTATCCCATCGAATGACTAGATCCCAGTCCCTCTATTCAACCTAAACTTCTATCCTATAATTATAACTTTCCCCAAGTTATCAATCTCACCCCCTCCAAAAATTCTCGAGATGCTATCCCCGAGCTAACATACTTCCCTTGCCAAGATCAAGCATCTAGGTTCAAGACTAGGATCTACTAACTACTATGTACCACTAGCAAAGTAACCATATTGAATATACCTATGCATGGTCTGCACCCAAAAAAGGAAACACTAAATCCCTTATTCACCCACATATAACCTATCTATTTCTAGGAAACCATTTCCCTTATGCATGAAAGCACTAAAGCACCCTATAAAAATACTAGAATAGATGGAAACTTTATATAAAAGATCCCTTAATTGCTTTTTTAACCCAACCTCTCTATTAGGTAGACACCATAAGGGTTGTCAAGGAGAGCTCAGGAAATTAATTCACCACCAAAACCAAATGCCAGAAAAGACATTTTGATTTAGAATCCTTAACCCAAACCAAATAATAAAGACACCCCATTGAAGACCAATCTCTAAGTTCTAAGATATGATATAACCTATCCCCTAGTAGATAGGTATTAAATCTGCCCTCCCATTCCATAACCGACTCATCAGGGAGTCTAAAGATAACCTTTATAGATTCAAAAACCTAATGAGGCATAGCACGAGTGGAACCAAGCCATCCTCCAAATGACACCAAAATACACCACATCCGAGTTAAATAAATCTACCAAGAACCCTTTACTACCAACAAATATCACACATCCCCATAGACTCTTTTATAACAGCAGAGTCACCTACCGGGTAGAAATAGAAATAATAGTTCAAGATAACCTTGGGAACAAGAACAAAATACACAACCACCAATAAGGCCACAAAAGAGAGAGGACCACGAACTAATTAACCATACACAGTATAAAGAAAGGGTTTTTAACATACCAATATCAGCATTAGAAGCTGCCTTGGACTCTTGAGGGATAGTAAGAACATTGAGACAATCCCGACCCATGTCGGAGCCATAAGTAGCACACCATATCCTATTTGACTATGCGACAATCCTTTTGGAAAATGTCCATTGCATGTGACCTGGTTGACCACAACTAAAACAATGATTTCCCTCTTCATCACCACAACCACGATATGACCGATGATAAACTCTACAAAAAGAATAAGATGATGTGAATTGAGCCTCATTGGCCCAAGACTAGGCACTTTGTGCCCTAGCAACATTACCAATTTGAAAATACCTGCCTACTAATTGTTTCAAGTTGGGAGCATAAGCCATAGAATAAAACTTAAAAACTACCCAACTCTTTATCTTGGACCATTAACACCATACTATTGGCCCCTCATTTATTTAGAAAACTGAGACCCCTTACTTTTCCTATTTCCCAACCTTTTCTCATTCCTTCCCATACCAATAGGACCGGACTGGTGTGATAAAGTTGTCACTATTTGGGCCAATAGATTAATTGAATGATGAAACTCATCATTAGTAGCCTCTTTTTGAGGTAACCGAGTATGTGTGCCACCTTTCAAAATAGGGTCAATGGAGATTAGTGGGATTCTATAAGGAAAACCAGAAGCTGTGACCATTGACTGAGTTTGCGCCTCATGAATTTTACTAGATCTATCCATGTTGTTCTCTAATAGGAAGGGAAAGTTTCCATGAACTTTAGGTCGTCTGAGAGGACATGATCAAAAAAGTGAACTAAGGAATATTCAAAGAAGAGTTCAAGACCTTAGAATCCATAGCTCGAACTTAGAACACCAAGAAAGTGAACCATTCCTAAGTGCCTTGTAGCCTCCTGATTATAACTATGGTGCAAGACACACCTATAAGAAAGAATCTATTTGACATGGCGTTGTGGACTGATGTTGGGTGTATTTATGCATTCTAGTGTAACTATACTAGACTATTTAGCCTTGTTTTGATGATGATTCGTATTCTATATGGGTTGATAAAGATATAAATGTGTATATAAGTGTTAAAGGAAATGATTTCAATGGTTAAAAGTGTTTTCCAACAAGTTTGAACTTAATTCAGTCATTTACAGTTCAATCAAGGAAACTAGTTTTACTAGCTTGAGCTAGGTGTTTTTCTAGTTGGTTTCGATGGATTCTAGCATGTATAATGAGTTCCTTATATTTTAAATGTGTGAACATGAGTGGAATAACTTGTTGGTAGTGAGAAAATTCAATTTAATTTAGTAAAGAGGTGAAACAATAAAGTAAAGATCAACACAAACTAGCCAAGTCTTGGCTCATGTTTTGATTCGTCGTTATGGACTTTGTGTTTTTTAAATCTCTAATTTGTGTGGTGTAATTATGTAGGATTCTTTGAGGGCTGAATATGGTGATATATTGATGATTTAAAGGTTTGGAATCCATGGTAAATACACCATAAGTCAAGGGATGAAAGATTGTAGGGCCAACACTTAAAGAAAATTCTGAGAACAACTTCAAGAGAGCCAAGGCTATAAGACCGTGGTGCCCCACTTGTAGCAGGGCTATGGGCAAGGCTCAGCCTTTCCTAGAGAGGGGATCAACCTACGACGCAGCCTCACCTAGAGTAGGGCTCAACCCATGGCAGTGCCCCCTCTGCTCCCTTGCTCACAAATTGCTGGAATTCGATTCCTACATGGACTTGTCTTATTCCTATACTATAAATACATGTTGTATCACGTTTTTACATACTTTTGGACGTATTTGGAAAATTGGAGGCTGCTCTACATTTTCATTAGGGTTTTATTTTCTTAATTCTAGTTTCTTTCATGGTTTGTATCATTAATCCAAGAGATTGAATGATAAATATTCCCATTAAAGGCTAAACTCCCTTTCTGGGGTTTAGGCAAAGATCATGACTACTTTCATTTTGAATTAATTTCATTTAATTACTTATCATTATGGTTGTTTGTTTATTCTTGATTTAATTATTTTGAGGATTGATCACTCTTAGAATACATGTATTGTCGATCTTGTGATCTTGTGAGAGGGAATAGGGAGATAGAACGTGGGAATAGAAAAAGTATGGTTTTTATTTCTTTCTAAAATAAGGAATTTGAATTAGCATCTAGGTCAGGGATGCACTTAGAAACCTTACTTAATTCACACGTAGGATGATAGCTTAAACAACTTAATTGGATGGTTACATTCCCACTTAATGATGTATTTGTAATGTCCAAGTTAGGTAAATGGTTAGAGGTCGGGAGACCATGATCATGCGATTATCCTTACGAATCAACAATTACGATAAGTGATTTAACGAATGAAGTTCAATAATGTAGTATGATTGTTCGTAAGCCTTAACCCTAGGCTTTTATCCATTAATTGTCCTAAGGCATTAATTTTCCACTTTAGTTTAGTTTCTTTTTAGTTTACAATTCTAAAACCTTCTTGTTTAATTTTTCTCAATCGTTAAACTCGAATTGGATAGTTGTTTAACACAAGTCCCTGTAGGATCGATATACGGCTTTCTTGAAGGTCACTTTACTACTTGGTAGACCACGTATACTTGTGTGTGCGCTTAGGCACTGTCATGGACACCCCATGACACCGAAACCTAAAGCTCTGATACCAACTTGACACGACCCGAACTAGAGCCTTGTCATAATGGGCAATCTTAAGTCCAACCCAAATCGGAGACCACCCCTGATACCCACTCCAACCAACCAACCAAAATGTATCCTGAATCGGATGAACTTCGAACATATAAAAAGATAACATATCCACCATATGGTGACTTTGGGATAAGCATATATCTGAGGCCAACCCAACCAAGTCAATCCACCCAATAACCAACCAATAGCCATGCCAACCCATAAGCCAAAATGAAGACAATATCCTAATGTATATATATATATATATATATATATATATATATAACATAACATGATCAAACCATATCCGAGTCCACAATTGTACATACAAAGCCTCTAAACCAAACCAAAGAGTACCTATTCGGGACATGCCCCTAATATAGCCATAATCCAAGTCTATGAAAGACAAAAGTACATAAGGTAATTAATGACATGAAATAGATTCCTTCCAAAAGATGGAAGCTCACCACTTTAATCCAAAAGCTAATACCAAATTCGATCACTAAGAAAGAGAAGTAGAATGGCTGGTTCCTGCATTGCGTGGGGATACAGCCACCCAAAGATGGATTAATGGTTGAATGCTAGCATGTTCTTAGGATAAGTATAAAATAATACCATTTAGTAAAACTAAGCCAACCATATGCATACAACCCATACATACACATTTATATAACCATGTCGGGAAAGAGAACCGGGTTAAACATGCATTTGAAGCCATTAACATGGGTATGTGAAGCTTAACCATCCTAAAACCACCCACGAGCTATATGGGTCTAGTTTAACCCCCTGAATGGGCCTCGATGCGTGTAGCCGCATAAATTGGAGATACCATAGGAGTCGGGGATTCCCATGTACCCTTCACTCTTTATGATATATATGTACACTGTACTTATAAGATTCCTGTGAACCTCATAGTATCATATAAGGGTCGCCATGCCCTTTCCCACATGTCGGCAAACATGAGTTTCTAGTGTTCGTCCACTTGACTCCTACCTTCATGTTTAGCTTTTACACCCCACCATTATTGCCCAATTAAAACCATTTCCAACCAAACCACTATTGCATTATTATTAACCAAGGCTATTAGATAGTGGTATCGTCATACCGACTATAACTTGCAAGTATTGTCCTTAGCCAAACCTCTTAGTGATCAAGGGAGTTCCATGTACCCATAGATCACATTATCCAATTAACTAGGGGTATTCTACGTATTCCACAAGTATTCATTACCCTGTTAAGTTGGGAGATTCCCTTGTACCCCACAAGTATTCATTACCATGTTAACTTGGGGGATTCCCTTATACCCCACAAGTATATTTATAAATCCAACTATTATTCAAGCCAATTTTATTAATGCATTCACTTGGGGGATTCCAACGTACCTCACAAGGTTTTCAAATAGAACAACCATACCCACCAAGACCTTACCATTTAACCATTTACACCATTTAAACCATTTTAGAACGTTCCATGCATTTAGAGCATTTATACCATTCAAACTATTTAAACCATGAAAAACCATCCAAATCTATTTAGGGTTCCATTACAAAACCATACCATGTAATAGTTCCTATGAAAGTTCAACAACATAGTGAAAACATCTTTTTAGGCATTTTATCGAACATATTGAGGGCATACCTTTACCAAGATCAAAACCAAAGCATGAACCATAATAATTAGGGTTACTCATGACCCATTTGTTAAA
Source organism: Capsicum baccatum var. pendulum (assembly GCA_030864225.1). Lineage (NCBI taxonomy): Eukaryota > Viridiplantae > Streptophyta > Magnoliopsida > Solanales > Solanaceae > Capsicum > Capsicum baccatum. Next base: position 128,359,807 of record CM061556.1, read on the forward strand.
ACATAGCCAACGAGCACCTACATTTGCAAACCATTACCAAAAATATGTAAAAATATAGTTTAAACCAATACGAAACAACATACATCAAGACCCTCAACATTGTTTCAAAACCACCATTTATGATTCATAAATCCATGTTTAAAATACATTAATCATGCCTTTAGTTGGAAGCAACAATGAGGGAAGAAGTAAATGCCTTACATAAGAATATTCTGAAGAGAAACATGATTCTTGAGCCCTTTGAAGAACACATGAAGAAACCCTAGCCTCCAATCTTCTAGTGTAAGTTTGAGAGAGTATTTGGAGTTTTTCTATCTTTTAACAAGTGTTATGAAAAGCCACCGAGGTTTATATAACATAAGGACATAAGGGTTTTGAAGTAGGAAATGTCTGGACTACCCTTGACTTAAAATTAAAACTAACCACGATGTACGGTATGACTTACCCATGCCATTAGTACCCTAGGGTATGAGTGGTACCCCAAGTTATACCCAAGACCTTGCCTAGACCCTACACACTGGTTCCTATATGACTTCACCCATTTAAATTATACCTGAGGGTACGAGTGGTACATCAAATCGTACCCATATCTCGTACGATAGATAGATTCTACAAGACTAACTAACATGCAATATATGACTTGCCTTGCACCCTTTATATCCTTTTATATGACTCAAACCTTGGGTAGTAACAAGGACAAACACACTGTCTTATATATAAGTGAGCCATCTCACCACCACTTAACTCATATCCAAGAGTACGATTGGTACCCCTGAGCCATACCAAGCCTAGTAACTCCAAAACTCTAAGAATTTCTACAAGGGTCTAAATCCCAGGGGGTTTCATAATCTCAAAGAAACATACTTAGATGTCGGCACTAATGGAGGAATAATACTTGGGGTTTGAGGAGTAATCAAAACTAAATTAGGTGCCAAATAAGGATCCACACTAAGGGTTGGAGGAATATTCGACATAACCAAAAGAGAACCCTATAAGTAGGTCAACAAACACACAACAAACCCTCTAAAACTAGAGCAGACGAAATCTGCGGAACTGGAACTGAACAAGCTCAGCGGAGATTCTCCTAGCACTCCTTCTAGATAGGGCTGATCCACAAGCCCATCCACTTTCTCAAGTTCGTCGATGACTCGAGGCTCACCCTTTGGGTGAAGGCTCTACGTATCTGACCTCATAGGACCTAGTCAACACTATCTACGCAAAAAGAGTGAAACATAACTCAGAACATGAGGTATGAAATGAATTCACACAATAAGGAATAAAATGAGAGAAGTTTCTCAAAGACATTCTATAGCCTCTCAAATATAGATATGAACATCTGCATATAGATCTATCAAACTCTATTATACATCCCATTCTTACACTATTGAGACCAATGAACCTAGCTGCTCTGATCTAATTTGTCATGACCTAAAATGTAAAGTGTTATGATAGCACTTTTCGGAGTGATTCTTGACAAGTAAGTCTATCATTAAACTGATACAAAAGGGAAATAATACTCAAATCCCTAGGTAAGGCTTCTAGAATAAAGTTAAACCATATAAGTATACTAAATACAGAATAGAACATAGCCAATAACAATACCATTACTCTCTAAAACTTGGTGTCAATAATGTGGGAACATACCTAGTATATTTCAAATCAAAATAAAATACATAAGATGTCCACAAAGGATAAACCCTATCTTTGAAATACAAATAAAGACATAGTATTATAAATAAGAGGCAGTAGAAGGCATACAGATGCCTAAAAACCAATCACTACCTTAAGAGATCCGAATATTGCTTGAATCAAGCAATGTGGGGCATACCCAAATCTTAATCTGCACCAAAAGGGTACAGCAGGAGTGAGTACTATCTACTTATACTCAATAGGTATCATAGGCTGACCAAGCAAAATCATAAATAAAGCATACAAAAATACACAAGGGCATGTCACCTATAACCAGAAAATATCCTACAATGGTAGCCAACACTGCTTGTACTAAAAGTTCTAATATAGCACATATATTTCAACAACACTAAAAAGGTATCACAAATATACTACAAATCACAGACAAGTGAAAAAAAAAGGCAACATATAGAAGATTATCAAGCACAAGTAAAGAAAGATAGAACAATTAGGTAATTGAAAAGCTAAGGTAGAAATACAATCACATCACAAGAATATTGATGAAAATACCATGATAATGGTGATGATGATAATGCACGAGGTTTTTGGATAACCTTTGAGATCGTCACACTATCTCGACATACACCTGTGAAGCCAAATTTTCTCGATGAAGGTCCATGAAGGGTTCATCAACCCATATACAATCCATATATCATATCTTCTTCCTAGCACATCCTTTGGGGAGAGTTTTATAAAATTTCACATTTTCTATCATAAAATATTATTGCTAGTGTTTCTTAATATTTCCACATTGGTACCAATGTTTCATGAATGAATATAATATAAGGATATAATTCTCACAACAAACCACAATGAGCATATCCCCAACCAATTAAAATGAGTATATCGACAACCAACCATAATGAGTATTTCCATAACTCTGTGAGCCAAATATCCACTCATTATTTCCAATCATCCATGAATTTTCACATATTTCATATGTCAATAAAGTATGAATACATCACAATACATAAATTGTACCACAACACACTTTTTCATCAACAAGATACAATTATCATCATGTAAAAATGGCTATCCATATCACTTAGGACCCCACACGATCACACATAACACATAAAGTTCTAGAACCACCACATAACATCACATATAGGCCCCCACATGAGAATAACACAATAGGATAGCCATTTCTTGTAATTAGTTCCCATAACCTTAACATGCTTTTGTATACAAATTAAATACCTAACCCAGTCTGAAAAAGTTAAGAGATAACCTACGTCAAAGACAGAAAATAGGTCTGTAAGCCTTCAATCCACGACCGTACATCTCATGAACAGTATTGAAATCAACTAAAACATTAAATTAAAGAATGTATGTGTCAAAAGAAAGCCAATGATACCCATATTGCCTAGTTTCAAGTAGAGGTCAAAACGGACCCCAAAAATGGGATTTTTTTAAAAAAAGGGTAAAATCGTAACTTTGTTTCAGAAGCATGTTCCTTATATTTTTAGGAGTCTACTTCTAAAAACCCAAGCAAAAATGAGTTTAAAATGAGTTCCAAATCTAAGAAAAACCATTTTAAACTTTAATGGTAAAATTTTTTAAATCCATTTAAAAATAAAGAATCAAGGTTGTTTTGAAAGTGAAATTAGAGAAAAAATAGTAATTATAGAATTAGGAATGTTATTTAAATAAAAATATGTTGCATTTGGGCTTAATTTGAAGAGATACAATTCTGGATATTTGGGGCCAAAATCCCCAATTTCCACTTCCAAATTCGACTTAAAACATAAATTAATGATAAAATGGTGAAAATGGCAAAAACACAGGTATATATATGTCAGTACTCGCAATCGTGGACCAGGATTGTGATTGCGATACCATGCCTGATAGAGGTATCACGATCGCGGACAAAGGCTGCAATCGTAATAGTTCCCCTAATGGCCCAATCGTGATCGCATCCCAAGGCTTGCGATCGCCGGTGCATCGAGAAATGGGTGAGCCAGCGGGGACTTGGTATAATTTCAAGTATCCACGGGCCTCTCATAGTTCATGTAAAATCTCGTGAATGCAAATGAATAATGCTACCTTATCAAATTTAATGCTCCAGACTCAATGGTGATACTAAATATTCGAAAAGACACTATTTCACAAACTTGACCTCCAAAACCCAAAATCACAACTTACTAAATCGAGGGTCTAAATGAGATTTAAAAGCCATGAAAGTGCACCATGTTACCATTCTAAAATCGATATTCTGTATCTGCTGGCATAGCTCGTTCTCCCATATATCTCATAGATCAAAAGATAGCCACTGAGATCAATTATAAAGCTCTCAAAGCCATAAAAAACCACAAAAATCACATAAATGGCACCAAAATACATAAGATACCGTGTCAAGAACCCCCATATCCTAGAAAAACCTGAATGCAACTATAGGAAGGGATAAAATAGTCAAATTATACAAAAACCCATATTTCACATATTTCATCAAAATTTTGGTCATTACAACACATTAGAATCCAACAAGAACAACTAGAATAACACATAGCTCAAGTTAGAGTACTAGTCTTCTTGTCTAAACTCTAAATGAACTTTTTAATTCCAATCTTGTTTTGCACACACCTTACAAATTATAAACATGTAGTTCATCACTTAGATGCTCATTTTAAAAATATTAACTTATTACACACACGAAAAGTCCTAAAAATAATATAATTAAGGCTATATAAAAATACTTAGATGCATAAATCAACTTAAGATCAAATTGAAATTGCAAGAAAACTTAATATACTCATTGATAATTTTAATATTAGATAAGTGTAAGAGGGTAAAGAGTGAACTCGTAGATCTTTTTATAATATTATGCAGTATATATACGAATGACAAACTCACTAATGATATACTTCTTCCATTTCAAATAGAATGACCTACTTTTCTTTCAATTCGTTTAAAAAAGAAAGACCCTTTTTTTCTTTTTTGGCTATACTTTAATTTTAACTTTCCATGTGGCATGTTTAATAACACTAGCTTAAAGGACATGTTGGTACATTTGACAAAACTTTAAATTAAGACCATAAAATTCAAAAGTTTTTTTATTTTCTTAAACTTCATGCCAAGTCAGACTAGGTCAATCTTTTTAAAACAGAAGAAGTATTTGTGATGGGGAATTGTTCACATTCTTTCTGCATAGATTGTGTTACTAGATATGTTACTAAAAATAATAATAGAAAATGTCAGTGTTATCAAGTGTTTCAATATTGCTTGTAAATCCATAATTAAACCAAAGTTATGGCAAAAACTTATCCAAATGAAGTGCTTGTAAAAATGGTAAAATACTCTATCTAAATCTCTGATTTAGGGTTAGCATTAGTTGTACTATCCTTATAAGGATTACTCATCTATGTTGTTGTTTGATGGGAATAACAATGTGACAAATAGTGAGTGTCCTAATTGTCTTAAATTGTTTTGTGCTTAGTGTAATGTCTTGTGACATGAAGGATTAGACTGAAAGGAGTTTCAACATTTAGAAAATGTTGCCTCCCCAGACTTACAAATGGTGAAAAAATTCACTAGATGGAAGTTTGGGTCATCCCCAGGAAGGCCACCAAACAACCCCTTTAGATTGAGGAGTTGAATTATAGTACTCGTAATGTTGATTTTTGCCTCAGGTGCCAATGATGGAGGAATGATTTCACCCATTGCACCTGCTCTATTCATTTCGTCATCATTATCATTGAGGTTATATTGGACCGGCTGGTATTATTTCCTTTCTCAGAATGGATAGTTCTTGTTAATATTACGTCGTACTGGTGCAGCTACCTACTCTGCACACCTTGGGTTACCAGGATTTAGCAACTCCTTGTCTCCCAAATCTTCATCCTCAGGATTTGGATATCGTGCTTGTTGATCGATATTCTGCACATTCACCTGAGCTCTAGCTAGTTTGCCATTCTGCCAATTCATTGTGGTTTCGGATTAAGTGGTAATAATGGTTCTCCAAAATTTCTGGTTCTTGGAATACACTAGAAAGATCCTATAATAACAAAAATAACAAATAAATGTAAACCTAGGAAACTTGACTAACAGTCAATTGGCGCACATAAATTTCAATTTACAACTGTATTCCCCGGCAATGGCGCTATTTTTGATAATACTCAAACCACACCTCTCTAACAAGAATGTTAAAGATCATTGTCAATATATAACCCAACTAGGTTGGGGTCGAATCCAACAGGGAATATGGTGTGAACTCAAGTCATTTGCGAGTTAATCAACTGATAGTTGGATGTTTCCTGAAATGGGGGGTTTTGAGTTTAATAAATAATTATTGGTCACTTTAATTTCAGTGTTTGTAATCAAGAGTTTATGGAAAAACAATAATTATGTTCACTAGCGGTTTTGGTACTTGGCAGATGCTAATAGTGGTTTAAGATTCTCATAGTAGGTAGGACAATATGTTATCTTTATTGAATTTATGCCTAAATGTCTCTCGACTTACTTAAGCATTTAATTTCCTAATCCTCTCGGACTTAGGGAATTTATATTTATTGATCAGACTTCACCTCAGGTTAATCAAACTTGTTACTGTATTGATTATTAAATGTAAGTTTAGTGTTCCTAAGTCCCTGTTGATAATTCACTTCCCGCTATATTTGATTTCTTTCTCAAGCAAATCAAAGAAGGTGTATATATCATTTGCAACCAATAGACAATAATTAAAATATAAAAATTATCAAGGTGTCTTATTGCCTTTAGAATCTTGAACACTTAGCACCTTATCAAGACTTAACCCTAGATCCCATAATTCAGGTTAAAGAGGTTTAGCCACTCATGATGTAATGATCGAAACAACTAGATGAACTTATAATTTGAAAGATAAACTTACCATAAGATAAATAATAAATAGTGATTCTCAGATCAGATCACAATAGGAATCCCAAAGTAATGCTTAAAATCTCTTCAAAGTAATTATTTTTCAAGTCAAGAAACTAGAAAGAGATAATAACAAAAATATGCGTCTCAAAACTCATGTTCGAAACCCTTAATAAAACCCTAAAAATGCTTTAAATAGTCCACCATAATTATGGAAACAAAATAATAAAGTTCAAAAATTCCTCGGACAGGTGACGCCATCCGTGATGCCCTATCAGGAGGCTGGCGACTTATCACAAATGTAGTCAGCTCCTATTTGCTTTGGGTATTTGTTGCCTTAGGCTGACGACAGTTTTGATAACCTAGTAGCTCCTGGATGACTTATCACAAATGTCGTCGATAGTATGGTGCGTGTTTGGAAAATACTACAATATTGATGGTAGGAAAGAGTTAAAAATAGTGAGAAAGTTATCATAAATATTATGTTATGGAAAATCACTGCCTTGAAAGCAATTCCTACCCTACTTCGATGCAAATTATTGTAGTTGGTCATTCTGCAAGGTTTTAAAGCTACTTCCAAACATGTGCACTCGTGACTAAAAGTTTAGAGTTGCACAAAAGTAATTTTCCAGAGATTCTCAAAAAAGAAGACAATATTGAGGCAGAAAATTAATGAAGAGAACTAATAATGGAGAGAATATTTGTTTTTTCTTTACATCTTTAGTTTACAAATGATGCTCCTTTAATAGTCACATTATTTAAGGTTTTTTAATCCATTAGAAGAACATACGAAGCTAAAAAGACTCTTATTTTAATGACAACTTGTCATATAGAAAAGTAAATTAATTCAACTTTTCTGAAACACAATATCTTTCAGAAACAATGTTACGAATGAATAAATGAGCAGAGTATCACAGACATCCAAGACATTTAAAGTCAAATGGTGAAATTGAACCAAAACATAGAGTTGATAAGCTAGATTCAAAACAAAACACATGAAACTTAGGGCTTTGCACACATAACAATCCACAGGGATAGATAAGCACTAAATCTTCTCATTTTTAGGTTTTCATCTAAACTGTAAGCTCTGAATACTGTTGATGGCCTTACCGACCATTTATTAGCCGGATCTTATCGGTGATCAAAATATTTCTCTTTTAAATTAAGATTTTTTACCTGTAATTTCAAAACCTAATATACCCTCTAGCGTGACTCAAACATAAATTTTTTTGCCTAATATGGAGGGTGAAGATATTAATATTTAATAGGTGGTATCTATATTAACCTTTTAAACCCCCAGTGAATAATCTTAAGTCTAATTCAGAGATGAATCCCACTCTAATTAAAAATGTTTAATATAATGATGGAATACCTAAAATTCAATGGACTGAAGATGAAGTTTTTAGCATGAATGTTATAGAAAACTTGAAATATGCAATTGTTGGAACGTTTTCATATGGTTTTCCTGAACTAGAAGGTCTCTAGGTTAAAATTCTAAAGTAATGCCTGGTTTAAGGTGTAATGACCCTTCAGGTCAATTTTTGTAATTACACTTATTTTTTCCATTAGAGCTTTTCTATAGCTGTCCTAAGTCAATTATAGCTTTTTGGAAATGATATTTTGGTTATTGGGTATTTCATTTGGTTTTTAGAATCAATTCTTTATTTAGAAGTCTTCGCTGATTCCAAATAGTCACCGAGCAAAAACCTTAGTAAAACAATCTCGAATGCAAATTTCAACTATGCTAACAATTCTACAATATATATTTTAGGCTAGGTTAACCTTTGGTTTGGGTCCCACTACACCTTAGTTCATTTTGACCCATTGGTCAAAAAGTCAAAAATTGAAAGATATGGGTGTAGGACCAACAAGTGGCATAAACCACCTCCAATATAAAATCTGACTTCACCAATGCATCCGAACTATTGAATTTAGTGGGTTTCATAGTTCGTTTGAAAAATCAAAGTCCGAATATGTCCGAGAGATCTAAAATAAGTTTTGACCCTGCTGACCCCATATGAGAGCTATCACAGCCTGTATGAGTGCAATCGTGGTACCTTTATATCTGGAGAGGTTACATCCCACTTGGTTGAATTTTGGTCATTTTCCACCTTTTTATAACCCTAGAAGCCCTATAACAACTTGGTAACTTTAAATTAATTCTTGGAGGTGAGTTAGAAGCCAGAATAACCTATATTATGATTAACTACGGATTTAAGATATGAATCCTTAATTTTAAAGCATTAATTTCTTGATATTTTATGAAAACCCCAAATTGATTGAGGGCTTGATTTTACCCCAAATATTCTTAGTTTTCACCTAATTCTTGATGATTATCTAATGGTGTATGAACATTGGGTTGATCTCGAAAATGCGTTTTCTGTATATGGAACCCACTTGGGGTTTTTGGTATTATTTTTGGACTCGAAGAACCATGTTGCAATATTTGTATTGATTTTATTTTTATGATGTGTAGATTGTTTTTTTGATAGCTTAGTACCTTGACAAAGCTAATCGGAAGGGAAAAGTTAAGATTTGGCAGATTGTTGAGCATTCATCAGATTTAAGGTAGGCTAGGATTATTCGTTGTTAGATTGAGTTATTTTTTTGATATAATTGTGATATCTTATTAGATTTTGATGGGTTTTAAGTATTAGTTTGATGAAATGCAATACACTTGGGTTAGTTGGACCAATTAAGCTATATGAATCTTAGAGATTGAAAAGTTGATTTGTTTTCCATTAATTTTTAGTGGAATAGACTTCTTTGCTCATGTTTAGCATGAGAATGCCTTAGAACACTTAACCTTATGTGAAATTCTCCAGTTTCTCATACTTAGAGTAAGTTAGCCTTAGTTGCTAATTCTAGTAAAGGTTGCCTAAGGTCCATTGGACTTAGTAAAGGGGCTTGAGTAGAATATCTACCTTAGGGATCATGGTGGCTTGCGATACATCTAAGAGTTGATTTAGATACCATAGCCTAGTCCAGGGTACAAATTGACTTAGAATACATTTGGGTATTTAGATGTGGGCTTGTTGACCTACTTTAAGGCTATACTTGTGATTAGTTTCCTTGAACCCGTACACTTAGTAAGTGACTTTAGAGTGGACTTTTAAGGCAATAATGGTGTCTCTTGGTACTTGTTCGTTATGTATAATGGTATTGAGAATAATGCCTAAGTAATTATGCTTATGTATGCCTTGTTGGCTAAAGCTTATGTTAAGGTAATAATTATGTTATTGTGATTATCTATTATTTAGGCTAATAAAGGTGCTATTAAATGAGTCCTTGACTATAAAATAGCCTAAGCCATAAATGTTGAAAATTGACCATGATATGAATAAGCTTTAGATCATGTCATGCTTTAGCCACTATTCATACTAATGATCAATTAACTTAAGGCCAATAGTAGGACAATGAATATGCTACTAATGGGACATTGTTCATGATATTTCTTACGGTTATGTACAAGGTCGACACAACTAGATTATGGATTATGTAAGATGGGTAATTGATTAGACGTTTGATTAATCCATTGGTTAGGATAGTGTTTGGGCTGTTGACTATACTTTTGCGCAAGTTATATTCATGCTTAATAATTACGCTAATAAATAACATAGGAAATCTTTCTTATTGTTTATATTATAAATAATGATTAAATGGTGCTAGAAGTAACTTTTATTTATATATACGAGAATGCCATATAGATTATGTTTGGACTAATGTTATAATTTTGTCTAGCAACCAAACTAGTGAATATGTTAGAAAGCCTTCTTGTTGCTAATATTATGAGTCATGATACTAAGGGTTATAAAAGGTACATTTAATAACTACATGAGAAGCTATGCTACTAACCATGTTGAACCCGTTAATGCTTTGTAATATTCATTCTATATATATTTATATATTTTTTGCATAAATTGTCCTTGATAACGAAGGGTGAGATATAACGATATGCTTCTCCTTACTTGTCTTTAAATTAATCACTCATTGGGCTTGTCATTTACTTTATCCCTCATGGAACTTGCACTTTACTTTATCCCTCGTGGGGCTTATCATTTACTTACTGATCATTTACTCTAGCCCTTGTAGGTCTTGGTCTTTATTATTAATCTATTAATGTAATGATGATGCCCAACAAGGACAGAGTATATATTAATGTGATTATGATAACCGACAAAGCCAGTTGATATGATTATGATATTGATACCTAGTTCAAGTCTGAAGAATATAATTATAATATTAATACTCGGGTCAAGTCCACAGAATATAATTATGATATTAATATCCGGTCTGAGCCCAGAGGATATGATTGTGATATTGATATCCAGTTTGAGTCTAGAGGATATGATTATGATATTGATACTCGATTCGAGTATAGAGGATATAATGATGATATTATGATGCCTGGCAAGGCTGGAGATATGATTATGCATATGTCTATATGTGCACCCACCGGTTGAATCTTTCTAGCCCTATGTAAAGCAATTATTATTTATTTGTACTCTTTTGCAGTTTGGTTTAATGTTGATATTAGAGACATCGGTTATAGTATTATAATGTGTTAAGGTATATAAAGTCATATAGTTGTTGATTAAAGGTGTATAGATTCTTAATGATGGATATTACTTAAGTGGCTAATAGTGACTAGTGGATTTGTGAACCTTAGTGATAAAGAAGACTAGTGACATTGATAGATATTAATAGGGATGATTATTTAATTATGGTGGTTTGTGATAATGGGTTTAGCGATGGTATTGATTAGTTGCTATTGATGATTAAGGTTATGATGTTAATTAGTTATTCAATGACGATTTGTGGATTAATGGTGCTAGTTAATAAGAGATGTTTTTTGAGAGATGAATAAGCGTATAGATGGTGATTAGTGGTCTTTTATTAAATTATGACTAGTGGGATTATGTTGGCTAGAAATGAATATTGGTTATTAGAGATCATGATGTAGTCATGAATGTTGACTAGATTCTTGATATTGGCTAGTTAGTAAATAATGGTTAGTGATTGATCCATGAGCAGTGACTAAATAATGAATAGTAGATGGATAAAAAATATAGGTTATATGATGACTCTTGATTAAATGGTTTAGTAATGAGTGTTGGCGACCTAATAATGAGTGTATAGAGTGTATTGATGAGATAGATGCTTATATGGTGGTGTGGTTATGGTTATGAGTATATCAATATATGTTAGTCAATTATGATTATTGGTAATGATTATGAATATTGGCAAATATACATTTGATTGGAATTGTGGAAAGCTATGGATAATGAGAAGGTTGGACATACATATATATATATATATATGTATATATATATATATATATTGACGATATGATTCTTTTATGCTTTCTTGCATTCTTGGTTATGCTCCCCTGTGGTGGGATGGTGTGATGTGTTCTATACTTTATGCTCTCTTAGATTTGATCTCCGATGGTATTGGACACCGTGAAGGGTTGTTAACTTTATACACTAGTTGGTTAATGGGCACCAACTTTTTACTTGTGTTCGTTTGTGATTGCACTTGTATTGCTACAAGATTCTAAACCATTTATATTTTATGCACGATGGTATGGGCATGCATTAATGTCTCACTTATTTTATTATTTTGATATTTAATACTTGTTATGTACGGTGATACGGGCATGCATTGATGCCTTATGACATATTTGTGATTCAAATATTTCATACTTGTTATGTACTTCATTATTGGCTTGTGTTGATGCCTTATATTATATTGTTATTTTAAATTACTTATTGATTATATATAGTGATGATGGAGATGATTTAAGTTCAATTATGTACCTTGACTTAGTTATGATTATCTTGCACTTTATCATTCTTATATCATGATTTATCTCAGTCGGTTAATGATGCCTACTGAGTACCTGTTGTTTTGGTACTAATACTACACTTTTGTACCCTTTTTATGCAGATTCAACTATTAGCTATCATCGTTGATCGTAGTTTGTACAACGATTGATTTCTACAGATAGTGTGAGATCTTAGAGTTCGAGTCACCTGCTTTCCTTCCAACTCTTGTATTCAGTGTTTAGTAGTCGAGACAGATGTAATAATTATTCAAGAATTGGAATTGTATTGATACTATTAGTTTCTCTTGTACCAGATCTACCAGGTTTTGGGATCGGTATCTTTTATGACTAATTATTTGATCTATAACCCTTATGTTTACTATTGATGTCCTTGAATTTAGCCTATATTGGGCCCTTCTTACCTAATTAACCCATTATGTTAGCTTTGGGTTATGGTATTGGCTTACGTATTGGTGAGAATCATTAGGTGTCATCATGAATTGTAATCATGTTATGAAAAATTGGTATTAGAGCCTAGGTTTCACCGGTATAATTGGTACAAAAGGAATTGTCTAGTAAAGTCTTGTGGATTAAAATATTGACGTCCATTTCCTATCTTTGTGAGGCTATGGGAAATTCTTAGGAGTTCTTCACTTCTTTCACCCATATCATGCCAATTATTCTAAGATTCTGAGTTGATTCGTAGATTATTCTCTTGACTTTACTCATTTGCAAAGGCCAAAACATGTGCTACCGCTACACAAGACAAGGATTCCGAGATCAAGCACAGGGATCCTACTCATATTCTTGAACATGGATAAGCAAGAGGTCATGGATACCATAGAGATGTGTCCCCAACTAGAGTCTAGGATAGGCCTCCTTTCCTAGACCCTATTCCGACACCCAAGCTAGAGATTATTCTTCCATAGCCAACGGTGGATGGGGGATTAGCCCAGGCTCTACTAGGGTTTATTTTTTTAGCAGTGCTCAGTGATGCATTAGTTTAGTTGTTGGGTATTATTAGTGGTGTGCTGTTGGATGATGCATAATTTATGGATCAGAGTGGTATTGATGTGGGGGAGCAGCCGATAGCTACGGCTCCTAAAGTTGAGATTCCTTTTTCTCTAGTCATTGCTCAGTTAGTGGTGGCCCCCAACTTGTTATGTCTTTTGAGGAGCAAAAGATGTTGGATAGATTCTTGAAAATTGCTCCTTTGGGATTGTATGGTGCTCCTAGAGAGGATGCACATGAGTTCCTGACTGTATGTAAGGATAAACTGTATAGTTTGGACTTGCTGAAACTCATTGTGAGGATTATGCTGCATTTTAGTTGGGCATCTCTGATCATCATTGGTGGAGAGATTTTGTGGATTCTAGACCAAATGGATTTTCTTATTTGTCCTAGAATCATATCTCTGTGATGATCTTAAAGAAGTATATGCCTCACAATAATCGAGATCAATTTAAAAATAAGTTCCTTAGATAGAGTAGGGCTCTATGATTGTTTTTGAGTATGAGATGGTTCACTGGTTTGTTAGAGAGCTAAGGTTTTCCATTTGCATGTTTTCTTAGAGTAGGTTTCCTCAACCTTCATCCTTTCATCCTCAGAGTCTGCTGAGTTGACCTGTATTGGTAGCTCTTTAGATTACTGATGGAGGTCAGTCTAGTCCTAGAATATCACCTTAGTATGGGCAATGGTCATTATTCAAGGGGTTTATTTTCTGGTCTATCTAGACGTGGTAGTCATTCTGGATCAGTCAGATCTATTGATTATGGTTCTTTTTAGATTTCTTGACTTACTTGTGGAATTTTTGGTCACTAATTGTGGGAGTGTATCAGTCGTGGGGCGATGGCTGGTTCATCTTTGAATGTTCCCCTATCAGAGAAGTTCACCCCCTCAATTAGAGTTGTTTCTCTTAGTCATAAGGATGGTTACTACGGTGCTCAAGGTGTTCCTTAGACAGGAAGGACAGGAGGTCAGTTAGGTGCCTGGCCAAGTGGTAGGCATGGTCAGTTATATGCAATACCTGATAGACCCGAGGCTTAAACTTTTGATCCTGTAGATATAGGTGTGATTTTTATGTGCCACCAGTCATCCCTGGCTTTGTTAGATCTCAGATCCACTTATTCTTATATATATATATATATATATATATATATATATATGTCTACTTATTATGCAACATTGTTTGAGTTGTCTATAGATTTATTATTTATGCTATTGGATGTATCTACTCCTGTGGGTGATTATTTAGTAGTGGATTTATGTATTCTAATTAGGTGTTGTGACTATCAATGATGTTGGTACTTATGGTGACCTTGTTATTTTGATTATGGAGGATTTTAATGTAATTTTGGGCATGGACTGATTATTCCACTATCATTCAGTCATGGATTATTTTGCCTAGATTGTTTCCTTAACAATGCCTGGTGCACCCCTAATCATGTGGTGGAGAGCGGTTTGCCATGAGCCAGTGAGGCTTATATCTTATGTTTGTGGTAGGAGACTTATTTCTAGGGATTGGGAGCCTTATCTCGTATATATTGTGATGCTAGTGTTGAGAGTTCGTCGCTTGACTCTATTCTTATTGTTTGTTTATTTCCAAATGTATTCCCTACCAACCTGCCTAGTATTTTTCCTGTCCATGAGATTGATTTTTCTAGTGACCTCGATCCTAGAACTTGACCTAATTATATGACACCTTACCATACGACTTCTGTCAAGCTTAAGAGGTTTTGAGAGTTTTACTGGACTGAGTGTATCCCCTAAGGGTGCCTCTATATTGTTCATGAAGATGAAGCATAGCCCTTTGCATATGTGTATGAATTATAGGAAACTTAGTAAGGTGACGGTGAAGAACCATTATCTTATGCCTCACATTAATGATTTTTTTGACCAGCTTTAGGGTGAAATTATGTTTTCTGAGTTGGATGTGAGGCTTTGTATGATAGGAGATGACGTTCTCCAGTTGGATGGGTTGAGACTTCCGAGAAGAGACCTCATGATTCAGATTTGCTTCATGACTCGTTGGATATAGTCAGGATGATTTAGGATAGACTGAGAGTAGCTCAGATTAGGCATTCGGCCTATGCACACCATCGGCTTTGTTCCTTGATATTTGGAGGTTGTGATCATGCTTTCTCTGTGTTTTATCCCTAGAGGGTGTGTTGAGGTTTGGGAGGAAGGGTAAGCTCAGTTTGATATATATTGGACTACTTTTTAGATTCTTCACGCTGTTGGTGAGGTAGCTTATAATTTAGCTTTATCTTTGAATTTTGCTGTTGTTCATCCAGTTTTCCATGTCTATGTGTTGTAGTAATTTCATCTTAATCCTTCTCATGTGCTTAGATGGGACTCATTCTAGTTAAATAAGCATTTGGCCTTTGTAGAAGAGCCTGTGCTTACTTTGTAAGACAATTGCGCCCCAGAGGAATTCTCGATGCTAAGGTTTAATGGAGACACTACCCAATGGAGGAGGCCCTTAGGGGATTGAGAGCGAGATGTGGGCCCAATATTCTCATCTGTTCAAGTCTTCAAGTTCATCCTCATCTTTAACTTTTGGGGACAAAAGTTCCTTAATAGGGATGTTGTAATGACCCTCCAAGTCCTTTTCCGTAATTCTAATTATTTTCTCCATTAGAGCTTTTCCATAGTTGTCCTAAGTTAATTATGACTAGCTGAATAATTCGGTTACCGAGTAGTTTCTTTTGTTTTTTAGAACCAATTCTCCGTTTAGAAGTCTTCACTGGTTCAAAATGGTGACCGGGCAAAAACCATAGTAAAATGATCTATGATGCGAATTATGACTATGCCAACAGCTCCAAAATATCAATTTTAGGCTAGGTAGACCTTTGGTTTGGGTCCTACTACACCCGAGCACATTTTAATCCATTAGTCAAAAGTTGAAAATTGGAAGATATGGGTGTGGGATCTAGAAGTGGACTAAACTACCTACAATGGAAAATCAGACTTCACCTATGCATACGAAACATCAAATGTAGTGTGGTTACATGGTTTATCTGCAAAAATTGGAGTCCGAATGAGTATGGGAGGTCAAAAACAAATTTTGACCTTGCTGACCCTATATAAGCACAATCATAGCCCGTATGAGAGCAAACATGGTACCTCTATACCTGGAGAGGTTATAACAAGCCCCCTTGGTTAAATTTCGCCATTTTCCACTTCCCTTTGAACCTTAGAAGCCCTAGAATGACTTGGTAACTTCAAATTGATTCTTGGGGGGGGGGGGGGGGGAGTCAGAAGCTTAATTAACACACACACACACATATGTGTATATATATGTATATGTATATATATATATGTAAATATATATATTTATCTCTATATATAAACATATATATACAAATACAAATATATATACACATATATATACATATATATGCAAATACAAATATATATATACATATATATATACAAATATACATATATATATATTCATGATTAACAATGGATTTAATGTATGAATCCTTTATTTTAAAGCTTCAACTTCTTGGTTATTTGATCAAAACTCCAAATTGCTTAAGGCTTTGATTTTATCACAAATATGCTTAGTTTTCACATAATTCTTGAGGGCTATGGTTCCCTAATGTTGTATTAATATTGAGTTGATCTCGGAAATGTATTTTTCCTATTTGGTATCCACTTGGCATTTTTGGTGTTGTTTTTAGACCCAATGCAATGGTGCAATATAGGTATCAATGCTCTTGTTATGATGTGTAGATTATGTTTTTGATAGCTTGACACCTTGAAGAGGCTTCTTTGATATGAAAAGTGAAGATTTAGCAAATTATTGAGCATTTAACAAATTTGAGGTAGGCTAGGTTTATTCCTTATTAGATTGAGCTATTTTTTTTATATATAATTATGATATCTTGTTAGATTGGGATGGGCTTTAAGCATTGGTTTGATGAAATGCAAGACTTGGATTAGTTGGACCAATTAAGCTATGTGAACCTTAGAGGTTGAAAAGTTGACTTATTTTCCATCATTTTTTGGTGGAATAGACTTCAATGCTCATGTTTAGCATAAGAATGCCTTAGAACACTTAACTTGAGGTGAAATGCTCATACTTAGAGTAAGTTGGACTTAGTTGCTAACACTAGCGAGAGTTTTCATAGTTCCATTGAACTTAATAAAGGTGATTGAGTAGAATATCTACCTTAGGGATTATGGTAGCTTTCTATACATCTAAGAGTTGATTTAGATACCATAGTCGAGTATAGGGTAGAAATTTACTTAAAATGTATTCGGAGATTTAGATATGGACTTTTTGACCAACCTTAAGGAAAGACTTGTGATTAGTTTCCTCGAATCCATACTCTTAGTAAGTAACTTTAGAGTGCTCTTTTGAGGCAATAATGGTGACCCTTGGTACTTTTTGGTTATGTAGAATTGCATTGAGAATAGTGCCTAAGTGATTATGCCTTTGTATACTTTTTTGGCTAAAGCTTATGTCAAGCTATTAATTATGTTATTGCAATTATCTATTGTTTGGGCAAATAAACATGTTATTAAATTAACCCTTGACTATAATATGGCCTAAGCCATAAATGTTGTAATTGACCATGCTATGAATAAGCTTTAGATCATGTCATGCTTTAGCGATTGTTCATACTAATGATGAATTAACTTTGGCCAATAGTAGGCCAATGAATATGCTACTAACGGGCCATTGTTCATGATACCGCTTATGGTTATATCCAAGGTCTAAATGACTAGATTATGGATTATTTAATATGTGTCGTTGATTATACGTTTGATTAAGCAATTAGTTAGGCTAGTGTTCGGACCATTAACTATACTATATCTCAAGCTATGATCATGCTTAATAATTGCTCTAATACATCACATGGGAAGTCTTTCTTATTATCGATATTAGAAATGATGATGTAAATGGTGCTAGAAGCCACACTTATTGACTATATACAAGAATGCCATATAAATTATGTTTGGAATATTTTATACTTTTGTCTAGTAATCAAACTAGTGATTATGCTAGAAAGCCTTCTTATTACTAATATTATGATTCATGATACTAAGGGTTCTAAAAGGTATATTTATTAACTACATGAGAAGCTATGCTACTAACCATGTTGAACTCTTTAATGCTTTGTATATTCAAGCTATATATATTCATATATTTATTGACAAATTGTCCTTAACGAAGAATGGTGAGATATAAAGGTATGCTTCTCCTTACTTCTCTTTTACTTTACCCCTGGTGGGGCTTGTCATTTACTTTAGCCCTTGTGGGACTTGAACTTTACTTTAGCCCTTGTGGGGCTTGTTCTTTATTATTGATATATTGATATGATGATGGTGCCTGACAAGGCCAGAGGATATATTGATGTAATATTAATACTTGATTCGAGTTTGGAGGATATGATTATGATATTGATACTTGATTTAAGTCCGGAGGATATGATTATGATATTGATACCCGGTTCTAGTCCAGAGGATATAATTGTGTTATTGATACTCGGTTTAAGTCTGGAGAATATGATTATGATATTGATATCGATTCGACTCTGAAGGATATGATGATGATATAATAATGCCCGGAAAGGCCAAAGGATTTCATTATTGATGTGCCTATGTATGCACCAAGCGCTGAATTCGTCTAGCCCTATGTATGGAAATTATATATTTATTTATGTTCTGGTGTAGTTGAGTTTAATGTTGATATTAGAGATGTCAGTAATAATCTGCTAATGATTTAACGTATATGAAGTGGTGTAGTTATTGATTTAAGGTGGATAGATGCTTAATGATGGATATTACTTAAGTGGTTAATAGTGACTAGTGGATTTGTGAACCTTAGTGATAAAGAGGACTAGTGGCATTAATGGCTATTAATAGGGATGATTATTTCATTGTGGTGGTTAGTGATAGCAATGGTGTTGATTAGTTGCTATTGATGATTAAGGTTATGATGTTGATTAATTATTTAACAAGGATTTGTGGATTAATGATGCTAGTTAATAAGTTATGTTAGTAGAGAGATGAATAAGTGTATAAATGGTGATTACTAGTCCTTTGTTAGATGGTGACTAATGGGATTATGTTGGCCAGAAATGAATATTGGTTATTGGATAATATGGTCTAGTAGTGAATCTTGTCTAGATGCTTGATATTGGATAGTTAGTAATTAACGATTAGTGGTTGATCCATGAATAGTAACTAAATGATGAATAGAGGATGAATAATAATTATAGGTTATATGATTACTAGTGAGTAACTGGTTTAGTAATGAGCGTTGGCTAGCTAATAATGAGTGAATAGAGTGTATTGATGAGATAGGTGCCTATATAGTGGTATGGTAAAGGTTATGACTATATTGGTATATGTTGTTCAATTATGATTATTGATAATAAGTATGAATGTTGGCAAATGGCCGTTTGGTGGGAATTTTGGAAAGCTATGGATAATGAGAAGGTTGGATATATATATATATATACACACACACATACATATATATATATATATTGATGATGTGATTATTTTATGCTTTCTTGGATGTGCTCTCTGGTGGCATGGGATAATGTGATGGGTTCTTTACTTTATGGTCTCTTGGATATGCTCTCTGATGGTATCGGATACTGTGATGGGTTATTAACATTATGCACTAGTTGGTGTATGGGAGCCAACTTCTTACTTGTGATTGCATTTGTGCCGCTTTATGATTCCAAATCGTTTATCTCTTATACACAGCGGCATGGGCATACACTGATTTTTATGTTATATTATTATTTTGGCATTTAATACTTGTTATATACATCCATACGGGCATGCGTTGATTCCTTACGACATATTATGATTCTGATATGTCATGGTTGTTATGTACTTTGATATTGGCATGTGTTGATACCTTATGTTATACTATTATTTTAAATTACTTACTTATTACATACAGTGATTATGGAGATGATTTAGGTTTGATTCTATACCTTGACTTAGTTATGATTATCTTGCACTTTATCATTCTTATATCATGATTTAGCCCATTCGACAAATGATGCCTACTGAGTACCCATTGTTTTGGTACTTATACTACACTTTTGTACTTTTTCGATGCAGTTTTGAGTATTAGCTTTCTTCATTGATCATTTTTCATGCAGTGATTGATTTACGAAGACAGGGTGAGATCTTGGAGTTTGAGTCACCCAATTTCCTTCTATCTCTTGTATTCAGTCTTTAGCATTCGAGACAGATGTATTAACTATTCTAGATTTGGAATTGTATTCATACTATTAGTTGCTCTTGTACTAGCTCTCTTAGGTTTTGGGATTCGTATCTTGCATGACTAATTATTCAATCTAGAACCTTGGTGTTTACTGTTGATGTTCTTGAATTTAGCCTATGTTGGGCCCTTCTTACCTAATTAACCCTTTGCGTAAGCTCTGGGTAGTATTGGCTTACCAACTAATGGGAATTAGTAGGTTCCATCATGACTCGTAAATCAGGTCATGGAAAAATATGCTTAGAACATTGATTTTTTAAGGCATAGACACATTCTTATAAGACTTAGTAAGGAAGAGGATTTTATTAACATGTCATCCAAAAATATTTATTATTTTTGGACAAAGAAAGTATTCTTATCTTATGACACCATTTATTTATGATGCTAAATTTAGCATAGATGAAGAAACTCACAAGCCTTAGCATGGATTTCCTTCCTAGATTTGAAGCTAACTTTGTTTGTGAAAGAATTTTTTTTTGATTTAGCTTCAGCTATTAGAAAGACATTACACTTAGGTGCAACAACTATTAACAAAACTAGACCTAGTTGTGCTAGGATCAAGGTTCAGGTTGATTTTCTAGTTGAATTGCCTAAATTTGTTGAGATGGAGATTCTTATTCCTTATAGTAATAAGTCAAGAATAGAAACAATTAAAATTAAGTATGATTTGGTCCCTAAGTTCTGTAAGGTGTGACGAATTCAAGGACATGATGAAGCAGAATGTAGAGTTTTACATTTAGAATTGAAGAAGAAATATCTAATAGAAGATGATAGGAGAATTAAATAGAAGGGGGAATATTAGACCATGTTGAGAGACAGAATAATTAGAAGGATAAAGATAGGATGAAGACACAGTGTTATCCAACTAGAAGAAGATTTACTATTGATAAAATTGTTGAGGTGATTTTCAATGGTAAGTCTATTACGCTTAACAAAACAATCAACATAAACAATAAATTTTATGCCCTAAATGAGGATGAACAAGAGGAAGACAACAATGTAGATGACGGGGCAACTGTCTCTTACAAACAGTCCACAAATGCAGTAATAGGTGAAAAAAATACATGTTCAAAGGAGGGGGCAACCAGCAGTAGCAAGCAACAAAAGAAAAACATGCAAGCAAGTCAGAGGTACATCATCATTCCACTATAGAGTGTCACTACAACAAAATTGATATACCACTACGAATTTATTAGCTACAAGATGGAATTAATCACTAATTATTGACTTTTTTGACGAAAATTACTTTTGACCTAAATACGTGAAGCACATACTTTTAGTGACGATATAAACAATTCGTAGTAAAGTTTTGTCCTTAAAAGTTTTCCACTAAAATATATTTATGCTCCATTTATTAAGTACCATTAGTGATAAATTTTAAGTTTTCAGTGACACTCTTTTTTATCGCTTATAATGTATTCAATTCATGACAAACTATTATTTGTCTTAAATTAGTTACAATTTTAGACACAAAAAAATTTGTCATGGTAAATAAGTTGTTTCAATAGCGACAAATTAGAGTTTGTAGTTAAATATTGTAAGTTTTAACTTCAAAATTTCATATTTAATTATTCAATTTTTGTCACTAATACTATATACAATTAGTGACATTTATTTTATTGTCTCTAGTGAATCTGTGATTCACTAACAACATAATTTTATCAAAAAATATGTCATCCATAAGTAGTGACAATTTAAAATTTGTAGCTGAATAATTTAACAATTTTTTCGTACGAAAAAAATTTCGTAGCTAAATATAAATTAATCTTTGGCTATTTTTGTTTATTATTATATAAAATTCATTGTATATTGATATATTTATAGAAAACAAGACTCATCTAATTGTGTGAAGGTTGAAGTGAGCTTATTAAATAAATTTTTCAAAAGTGTAAAGTCAGTATTTAATCTTGTACATATGAGAAACATTTTAAGTATACTGAAGTTAAGTATGATCAACTAATTAATTAAAGTTTGAATCTATCATATTGTAAATTTTATCCACAAAATTTTATATTTAACTGTGACAATAGTTTCTATAACTAATAATTCAAACAATTAGCAACTATTCTATTATCATCACTGTTTAACTTGCAATTAATCTAATAAAATAGATAGAGAGATTATTTCTGAATATTTCTAAATTACTAACCAAACAACTACATTATTGTTATACTTGAACTACTGACCTGCAAACTAGCAACTAAACATAACATGTATCTAGTTGAGCCAAAACATCATGGAGATTTGCAACCATACAAATAAAAAGGTTTCAGAAAGATATTTATTAGTTTGTATCTGGTTTAGCACGCTTCTTGTCGATCATATACAAAGTTGGATCGCGTTTTCTAATAGGCTACTATAAAGTCAATGAATTTATCATTCAATCATCATCTTTGTAGAATCAACCAATATTGGGCGAATATCACTAGAAGCGCGACCAAGAACAGTGTATCCTTGTCCTCAATGCCAACATTTCTCCATGTATTAGAGGAGTAAAGCTACTTGTCAAGTAAATGTAAAAGTATTTTTATCAATGCCAATTTTCATGGACTACAAGAAAGAATCTGAAGGATCCCAAAAACTTTCCCAGATAACTCTCCCATTAGAGATATCTTATAACTAAGTTTCCAGTATTTAAGAGGGACAGTTTAATTTCTCACAGCTGGTGAATATACTCTTATTTTGTGAGTTCAAGATTACAAGCTTTCCATCATCTGATATTGTCACTCTTCCACTAAAATCCTTAAAGGTTTCTCTCTGATGTCTACCCATACAATAGTTGGTGATTAGATATTAAACATAACACCAACATAAAGATTTGTCAAAGTTTTAGCACTAAAGAACAAAAATTTGAATCTTTTCTCATTGATGACTAAAGTTTCTAAATCTCGCAGGGATTCATTGGTGTTAACTGTTAATATTTAATACTATCTGAAGCAGTTTCTATAGGAAAAAAAAGAACATGAACATTGGAAATAGTAAAGGAAATCTTGAAATACTTACTCGCGAAGAAAATCTGGGGTTGTTGAAAGATGGAACATGCAGAATAGAGTGCAACCAGAAAATTGATCTGTGATCTATATTCAAGAGACTCTAAAATTTGGCCTAGATTATTATTGTAAATGAGTAAGAGTGTCCCCCCATAGAAATATTCAAGGTAGTATAGCCATAAATCTAACCTATGCATGAGCATATTTGTTGAATGTTCTTCTCCGAGCATCAGCAAACAATCTCTCAACAGAAAACTGCTAGTCCAGCTTTCCTTTTATTTGGAACCATAAGAATTTTCCATCAAAACATTCATAGTTGAAGCTTCTTTCCATATCATCTTGTTGGGTATTCCAAAATCATCAGTATCATTATCTTCAAAAGATGAGACAAGACTTCCTAACAAAATAATATGGGTGAGTAACTTCTCTCTGACGATAGAAGACTTTTTGTCACCAAGAAAAAACTATAATTGTTCCACTAGTCTAGCAGAAGATTATTAAGATTAACAGAAAAACATCATAAATTCAGCATATCAATTTTGTAGATTTTTAAATTTATGCTTAAGGTAGATAATATATATGAATATTGAAATAAGACAATAACATCTTCATACACAGAGTGGAGAAACTTAAGGCCATCAGCTTGTAGTTCAAGTCAATAAAGAAAAAAACATCTTTCTTTCTCCTTGTTTATCTTGTCTAAAACTTAATTCTTTGAGATGTAGCTCAACTCCATTTATATTTATTAGACTAGATATTAGAGTGCTCGGGCTAACATGGGCCCCCAATGTTGCGCCCCAGTTTCCTCACGAAAAGCGGGATTCAATGTGACAAACTCTTTTTGAAATTTTAAAGGTAGAGTGTGAAGAGTCGCCACCTAACATATTAAGGTGTGTTAGGGCACCGGTCTAGGCTACTATGAACTTATTTTGTTGTTTAGTCTTAGTTCAGCAGAGTTTGGGTAAGGGTTTAAATTACCTCAAAAAGAAGGTGTTAGGCACCTTTCGAGGTCCACAAAGGTGATTCCCGGCCGAATTCGTACTTTATGTGGGGATTCTATGTGATCAAATAAAGTCTCTTATTTTCTTAGTAATATAACGTTTAGCTAAGTGATAAAGCAATTAACAAACGTTTATTTTAGTTATTAATCGTCTATGTGATAAAATATATAAACAAGATAAGCAAAAAGAAAGAAGAAACACAATTATAATAATGGGGACTACTTATGTAATAACTAATTACCCCAAATAAACATGTAAAGTAAATAAAAAGACTAAAAGAAATCGTTCAAGTCAAACAAAGAAATATTTTGGTCTCATTCGGATCAGAACCCAACTTATTTAATCATCGTCCGAATCATCAGCCGAACTCTTAGACAAGTAACAATGTCATTAATCTTACCATCAATTATCCGTTGGGATCATCACTTCCAAATGACTATCCATCCCACCCCACCTAGGCTGGTTGTTAAGTCTAAGGGCATTCTATAACAAGGATAAAACTAACATTTTAGTAATACTTAACGTCCCACCTATCTTCCAAAAGGCATTGGACTTTTCTGTTGTGAATTTGTGTTCTAGACGAAAAGAAAGCTATGTTGCCTAGGACTCGAAACGCGTAACACGAAGGACCGAAGGTAGTACATAATTTTCCCAAGTTAGCCTCTTAGTTCATTAACTTTAATTAATGTGATTAACATGCAAAGATAAATAATTATTTATTTTTGTATGTTTAAACTTATGAACATGAATTTAAGTGTTCAACAGGATTTAATATGAAAAACACAAATGTGCTTTGTGGATGTGACGAAATGTTACTAAGTGTTTAAAAGAGGGTGTCTAAAGTGTGGTAAATGTGTCAAGGAATCGTGCTCATGAATTGAGTGTTATGAACTAATGCATGATGCAATAATGTACTTCAACTAATGTTTAACATGTTGAGAATGCCTAAAATCTTATATTTTAACATGCTGATAATTATGCAAATAATGCAAAAAATTAATGTAAACATGCTGGTAATTGATATTAATACGCAGAAACACAGTTTAATTAAGACAAAAATACAGTTTACTAATGCAGAAACGCGGTTACAATAATGCAGAAATTTGACAATTATTGGCATGCTGAAAAATTATTCTAATGTGCAGGAACTTTATGTTAACATGCTGAAAGTTGTGTTAAACATGCTGAAAATTGGCTTTAACATGTTGAAATATTACTAAACATGCTGAAAATATTGTTAAGCATGCTGAAAATTAGAGAATTAGTATTTTAACATGCTGGACATCAATGTATATGCTGAAATTCAATGTTAACAAGCTGAATGCGTTTAAAAATACATGTTTAATGTTAACACATGCTGTAAGTATGTCAAAACTATCATGTTAACATGTTGAAGTGTATTGGCATGCTAAAAATGCAATGACATACTTGACCCTTATTTGACAGGCTAAAAGTGTAGAAAATTATTATATAAAACATGCTAAAACGTATGTTAATGCATGGGAATTTCAAGTTAGGATGATCTACGTATTAATGTGCGCAAAATTTGTACTAACATACTTAGATTCAAGTCAATATGCTTAACATGCTAAAATACATTAACAAGACTAATGTCAAATTAATATGCTCAATGTCAATTGATATGGTATGCCAGTTTTAGTTATACCAAGGATAATTGATAAATCATATTTAAGTGTCTAAACAATTCTTACGTTAATCAATCCTAATTTTCTGTATCTAAGTGATTCACGTAACACGTATTGCACATAAACCTAAGTTGTGCCTATACCGTTCATAGAGCACATAATTTCCCGACCCCCAAAGCAGTCTCTAAAATTATTATTACTCAAATAGTGTTTTACAAAATATTACAATCCGAGTAACAAGAAAATAAAACTAAATAGAATTAGTACAAATCTATTGAACTCCCCGACAACTTTTCGTGCCCTAATTTCACTTTCTGGTGCCTATAAATATAATAAATATACCAAAGCACACGGGAGGAAAACTAGATATGAGCACATAATCTCAAATGATGAAACACATGCAAGCATAATAAACAAGCATCGAATAATATCTTAATAGGACATTATTGTCATATTTCAACACAAAAAGGAAAGAAATAATTGCATCAACAGGGACTTACCAGTGAGCAGCAGTAACAGAGGAAATAAGAATAATAAGAACCACGCCCTTGTAATAGATAAATATGCAAGAAAATCAAAAACCTTTAGAGTAGCTAATGGCCTTTTAAAATGACTGATCTTTTGTTTCAGAAAGTAGTAGTAGTAGTAGTTGTCAAACTTGAGAGTGTCCATTAATTGAAAAGAATAGTTGTTTATATAGTAGTGGGGAACGGATGATAAAAAGAAAGGATATTAATCACCCAATCAATTAAGGAGTTGTCTTTCTTAGATAAAATAAGGTAAATCAATTAATTGTCACAATCATGTCATAATTACCAAAACAAAAGTGTTAATCTGTGTAAAGTACTATTGGGATTTTCCATAAAAAAGCATTGTATTAAGTAATATATAGATGTGAATAAAGTAAAATATTCTTTACACAGAATCAATTCAAAGTCGATTTATCATAAATACGTGATTGAGAAAGATACTAATAAAAGAAATACGTGTTAACATTAGTGTTTACCGTATATATTAAATTGATTGAGAAATCACAAAGCAACTAATCACAAAATCAATCAGGCTAAATCAATTTCATCAATCTACTAAATCATCATAGTCATTATTTTACCATAAACACCAATTCAAATTTTGTCAACATCAAATAGTCCATACATAATCCAAGTAATCCATCTTTCAAGAACAAGCAAAACTCAGTAGTCATATTGAGTGTCAAGAGAATTGGAAACTTTCGCACATAGCAGTCTAAAATTATTCTCATAACAGTCTAAAAATAGACACGTAATTCATTAAATGAATTGAATCAAAACTCAAAGTTAGATATCATAAACGTTAGATCTAAGAAATTAATTTAGGCCTTTTGCACACAAAAGAAGAAAAAGAACCTGTAAATCAAACCAAAGAGACTAACATGCAATTAACAAGATGAGGAATGAAACTTTAGGGTAATCAAATTCATTAAAAGGGAACCTCATCGGCCTTACTTTTGATGAGAACCTGGCTGGCGAGAGGATGAATGAAGGGAGGCAGTATTATGGCTGGTGGCTGCGCCGGTGGTGGTATTGATGGGAGGTGAGCTAGCAATGAGGGGTAGACTTTGGAGCGACGGAGGAAAAGCGGGGGATGGTTCGCGGCTGCTGTTATCGACGATAGCAGATCTAGGGCTTTGTCGTTGGTGTTGGCTTGCCGGCGGAGAGAGTAGAGCAGCGGTGGTGCCGCTTTACCTGCTGATATATATGAATTGAGCGGCGTTTAGTGGTTGGTTTCGATGGTGAAGGATGAAAGGGGAGGGAGTTTAGAGAGAGTAGAGAAGACCAAGGGGAAAAGGCTTTGCTGGTGTTAGGGTTGCTGGCGGTAGCCATGGATGTTTATGATGATGAGAAGAGAGAGGAGGAGGTAGAAAGAGAAGGGATAGAGAGATGAAGGGGGGAGGCAGATGATTTTTGGAAATTAGGGTTAGGGTTTTGGGAATTGAGTTAAAAAGTAAAGGATGGGGATCTTTGATCTCATCCGTCGGATCAGTTTTTTGATCGACGAGTGAGATTTAAAAATTGAGTATTTGACCACAAAATTGAATGAGTTTTTCTAGATTAGTCATAAATTGGCTACAATTGTAATGAACTAAAAACAACTAGGCTAAAATTGTAAGAAATTAAATAGATTGAATAAAATAGGCAAAGTGATTTTAAACAGGCTACTATTTAAATAGTAGTAGGAATAATAATAATAATAATAATAATAATAATAATAATAATAAATAAATAATAATAATAATAATAAATACTAACAAAATAAATAATGCTAAATAATGAAAAACTAGATAATGTATTTGCAAAAAATTATGGATGTGCATAATTATGTGAAAAAATAATTTAATAAATAATAAAATTACATAAAATGCCGCATTTAAGTTTAAAATTATAAGAATGATACTAAAATATAGAAGTAGTTTTGTGCATTTTTTAAATTATGAATGTGACATGTTAGTATGTATTTAATATAAGAATAATATGTAAAAAAAATATTAATAATTAATATTAATTAATTTTGATAAAAATAGTATCCTAAAAATGATATTGGGAGGTCAAAATTAGGTGTCAACAGTTACCCCTTCGTTGTTTGAGAATGATAAAAGAATTGTCAAACAACGAAAGTTGACGTAGTAGCCAGTTTTATTCGTCTGAGATGACAGTTTTTTAGGAAGAAAGCAATGGGAGGTATTTAAAAATAGTGTGGCCAAGACTTTGGTCTTAAGTCGCCTACATACCTCTGGTTTTACGATATCAGGCCAATTGTAGTTCTAGATTTAGGAATGACCAATATTTCTAAAGAATGTTAATGATAAAGAATAGTGGAATCAACAATGGTATCATGGGTTAGTGAGACAATAAGGAATAGGTTGATAACGTATGGAGAATTTTGAAAATGTTGAGGTAGGTGAGGTGACGAATGAATAAATGAGATAATATTCCTAAAAATAGAAACAAAAATTGTCTCTGTTTGTTATTCCTTCTCCGTCACCTGCATAGTTCACGATACATTTGATAACCAGGGTTAGACATGTAAGAAATAAACAATTGATAAACATAAAATGAATGTGGAAATAAAGAAAACATATTTGTTGTATTATGGAATCGCGGGATCAGTTATTTGAATTCTCATTGTGGGATCAATTTTTGAGCTTCTTGAGGTATTAATTGGAAAAAATGATTAGCACGGATATGTATGTATAGAAGAATGAACAGTGTAGTAAAAACAACCATAACAATTATGATAAGAAGAGATAAGAAAGTGTATCTATCATGAGAGAGCGATGCTTTATCCATATAGATTTGAAGATATTGTGCTTAATCCATGCCATATCCAGTAAAGCAGTTGCATTTAATAACGCCAAGGCAGTTGTGCATAGAATGTTCAGTAGTAGAAAACAATATTTGTTTTTAGTAACCCAATTGACTTTCTGAGGACAGTGCTTAGTCTCTTGAATTTTTGAAACAATGCTTAGCTTTGGATGGTTTCTCGAGAGAAGGTAGTGTTTAACCCAACAAACTTTCAAGGATAGTGCTTAGCCTTAGTTAGTTTCTCGAGAGAGGGTAGCGCTTAACCCAATTAACTTTCCAAGGACAATGGTTAGGCTCAGAGAGTTCTTAATAGAGTCGTGCTTAACTCCACCAAACGTCCAAAACAATGCTTAGCTTAGGACAATTTCTTGAGAGAGGGTGGTGCTTAACCTTACTAAATTTCAAGGATGATGATTAGCCTCAGTCATTTTCTCGAAAAAGAGTAGTGTTTAACCCACTTAACTTTCTAAGGACAATGCTTAGCCTTAGAGAGTTTTTGATAGAGTAGTGCTTAACTCCATCGAGTTTTTGAAATAATGCTTAACTCGGATGATTTCTCAAGAGGTGGTAGTGCTTAACCCTACTAACTTTCAAGGACAATGCTTAGCCTTGGTCAGTTTCTCGAAATAGGGTAGTGCTTAACCCACTTAAATTTCAAAGGACAATGCTTAGCCTTAGAGAGTTTTCGATAGAGTAGTACTTAAATCCATTGATTTTTCAAAATAATGCTTAGTTCGGATGATTTCTTGAGAGAGGGTAGTGCTTAACCCAACTAACTTTCAAGGACAATACTTAACCTTAGTCAGTTTCTCGAAAGAGGGTAGTGCTTAACCCACTCAACTTTTCAAGGACAATTCTTAGACTCAAAGATTTATTTTTTTTATAGAGTAGTGCTTAACTCCATCAAATTTTCAAAATAATGCTTAGTTCGAATGATTACTCGAGAGAGGATAATGTTTAACCCAACTAACCTTCAAGGACAATGCTTAGCCTCAAGAAGTTTCTCTCGAGAGGGCAGTGCTTAACCTGCTCAAAATATAGAATGATAATACTTAACCTTATGCCTTCTGATGGTGTATAGAAAACTCAAAATTTTTACTCGTCACTCTATGCTTGCACTCAAAGAAAAAATATTAGTTTTAAAAAGGGGAAAGATTGATTCGTGTCTCTGTCAGCTCCTTTATTCAGGTCCTAAATCCATTGTATTTATATCACTTTCTTGAGATGTAATCCTTGATGAAATTTTTAAGGATTCCTCAAAATTTTTTGCCCAGTTCATGGCATTAACCTTGGTAGCCTTGAATTTGTAAAATACTTCTTGATAGAATTTTTTGAGACTTTATCAAAAATTCTGCCCAGTTACATGTCTGGTCCTTCTTAAACTTATAGAATCATGGAATTTTTTAACTCCCTTGAAAAATTTTGCCCCAATTACACGCTTTATGAAAATATGAAAATTTTATTATGATAAGACCGAACTCCATAGGAGCACCTACGTATCCCTCTTAAATGGGAATTAGGTAGGAGAAATTCATATTGTTCCAAGCATATGTAAAGATTATAGTAAATCACATGCTTGAGATCCTGGAATGATGAAACACCGTGATATCCCTTTATTAATGCCAATCATGCTTAATCAACATCAAGATACGACTTCATCACATTTATCACCTTAGTATCGATCAGTGCTTCCATTTTCTTTTTTAAAGAATAACATTCCTCAGTGGTGTGGCTTGTCATCATAGAATGATAAGCACAAACTTTGGAATTATTAATCCATTTTGCACATGTATTCATTACAATTGCAGAAATTGGAGTAATGTAGCCATCAACCCTTAATCGCTCATAAAGATGGTTTAGAGGCTCAGCCAAATGAGTGTACTATCTTGAATGATTTTTTGGATGCTTGGCTCGAGGTTTGATGAATTAATTGGTTCATAATGTTGTTGGTAGATTTTGATAAGCTAATGGTTATTGGGAAGTAGTTGGAGAAATTTAAAAGTGCATAGGTTTTACAAGATAGTTGGTAGGATTATAAGATAGTATGGGGTAATTGTACGTCATTGTGGGGAATGAAGGTGCTTGATATATGGGTGTTTGGTATTGAAGTGGAGGAAGTGGTGTTTGGTTTTTAGGATTTTGTGTAGTCAAGACTGCATTTACTTCCTTCATTTTGTTATTCTCATCAGCCTGTGAAGTCTTAATCACTTGCAGTGCTTCTAAATTCATTATAATGCTAGTTTTGATGCCTTCCTCAATTCTCTCTCCTAACTTGATGATTCCGATGAGCTTAAGATCGTTTATAAGCATCATCCTTTCATAATAATATGCGAATCAAGAATACCTTCTTTTGATTTTCATCTAAAAAAGGGGACACTTTAAAAGCTTCATGTGTCCATCTCATTCCATATTCTCGAAATGATTCTATAGGTTTCTTCTTTAACTTCTGAATATAGAACTAATCAGGCGAATTCTTAACATTGAACCCAAATCTTTCTATGAAATCAGAGGCCATGTCGATCTATTTTGACCATTTTGTTGCATCTTGTGCAACATACCATGATAATGCATCTCCAGTGAGGCTCCTCATGAATAACTTCATAAGAATTTGTTCATTTTTACCGACTCCTGACAACTTGTCGCAGTATAATTTCAAGTGGACTTTTGGATCTCCAGTCCTATTGTACAATACAAATCTAGGAGGTTTGCACCCCTCTGGCAGTTCAACATCAGGGTATATGCACAAATCCTCAAAACTTAGCCCGTTCAACCCCTTATTGCTTTCAAGTTGTTCCAATCTTTCAACCACGGATTGCATAAGAGCAAAATTTTCCGGAGGTTTGGTTTTATATTGATGGTGGGTAAATGGGGTCGTTTTAACATAACTTAGATCAAAAGTATGGTTATTTTGATGAGGAATAGTTATGGTAAACGTTGGCAATGTATTATGGGCATATGATATTGTTTGATAGTTTTGTGGAGCTGGATATGCATGACATTGCGGTGGACAAGAATGTGGATGTGAGTTATGTTTAGGCAGTATGTATATATGGCTTGAATTGTTTGGGGGTTGTGAAATAGGAAGTGGTGGTAAGGGATAGCTTATGAATGTAGCCTTAGATTTGACAATAGTGTTACCCTCAACTTGTGGTTCGAGAGGAGCATTCAAAGCAAGGGGTAAATTAGACAAGTTATGGGCTTGTGACAATTCCCTTTGTAGTTGAAGAATTCGTTGTTCCATTTGTGCGATCATCTCACCATGCTCATTTCTAGTTTTGTTTTTATCACCTATTTCTTTGTCTTGATGACTGATCCTTCAGCGAAGGAGACCGAGCCTTTTTTCAGTTGGTGTAATGGGCAAAGAATGCACGAATCAATCCTTGGGGTGTAGGAGAAAAACTAAATAATGAAAAAAAAATCAAGTTAGTAAGGTAAAAGAAACATATAGGGAAAGAATAAACATGCTAATAAAATGTTCTATAATGGATGGAACCTTATGTTCCTGTACCACTCAAAGAAAACATTAGTTCAAGAGAAATGGTTGTCCTACATTTGAATATCGTAGCCTTAATCTACCCTTAATTTGCTCAGGAATTGGACTTACTAGCCCGATATTTTGGAAGTGTAATTGAAACAAAGGGAAAGAAAATGTTTTATTAGATTAAGACCGAACCCAAAGTGGACTGCCTACGTATCCAAATGAAAATCAGGTCCAACGTAGTTTGTGGGAAGGAGGACTAAAAACTTTTTGGATGTTGAGCGTATTTGTCATTTTGCAGATTGTCATTTGAGTTTGATGTTCAAATGCTAGACAACCTTAAAATGAAATGAACAAGCACAAATGAAAGTTATCACATAGCACATATAAGTTTAAAACATAATAAACATAAAACAAATGCATCCTAGGATGAAGGCTAGGGCTTAATAATTGGCCTAGGAGTAAAGATTTGAGCTCCAAATGCACGAAAAAAGATAGTAATGTAACGTGATGTCAAATTTGCAATTGCAATTGTAAAGAAGATAAAAATATAGGGAAGGAACAAAGTTGACTTTTGTTGAACATCAGATTGATTGATTCACATCATACTGTCGATTTATCCAACTTCGTACAGGAAAATGATAAAGAAGGGGAAAATAAAATTTTATTATGGTGAAACCAAACTCATTTAGTGAGCACCTACGTATCCATAGGGGAATCAGGTCGATCGTAGTTCAAATTATATAAGAAAGGAAAACATAAAAGGAAATTGCAAATTGTACAACATGAGGAAATTTCAAATGTTTGGGAATCTGGAGTAGAGAATCAACATGATATTTTCTTCACCAATGTCAACAAGTTTCAGTCAAACATCAAAAATCAAGAAACATCAGAAGTTGACCCTGTCATGTTTATCACTTTGGCGTCAATCAACTTCTGGACCATGTTCTTCACAGCAAAGTACGCCTTGGTAGGATGTCCTCTCATCCCAGAGTGATAGGTGCAAATTTGGTTAGGAAGGTACCGTCAAGACTTAGGATCATAAGGTACGGCAACAATGGGCTTGAGGTAGCCCGCCTTCTTGAGTCGTTCATACAATTGTTCTATAGGTTCACCTAGAGGAGTGTATTGTTTAAGTGAATTTGTTTGGAGCTCATGTTGAGGTTTGGTGGATAAGCTAGTGGCTGGATTGTTGATTTGTGGGTAGGATTTGATAAGAAAGTGGAATGTAGTTTGATTTTGAAGCAACGGATGGATACGGGTACCAAACAGTTTGAGGAGGATATTTGTGAAGGATTGGGGATAGTAGGCTTGGTCATAATTGGGTGCTAGAATGATTTCTAGAGCTGGGTGCCATATCGGTTGATGTTGGGGTGCCCTTACTTGAGCTTTGAATGCCTCTTCGATGACTGTCTTTCCCATATTGTTGGATTGTGTATTAACCAAATTTGCCTCAACTATGAGCTTCCTTTTTAGCTTATTATAGAATCGCCTAACAAAGTCAGTTGCCAAATGATCCCAAGAAACCCATTTGCCAGTATCATTTTCGGCATACCACATCAATGCTAGGCCCTTAAGTGAACTAACAAAGAGTTTTGTCTTCAGGCTATCACTTTGTCCTAGAACGGATAGCTTATCAAGGTACTCTTTTAAATGGGAGTGAGGGTTCCCCAACCCATCATATAATGGAAAGTTCAACCCCTCGATTCTCTCCTTTTCTTCTTTCCTTGATTTGGATGACTTATTTATTTTAGTGTGTTGAGATGATTCTGCGTCATAGTTAGGGACCTGTCCTTCCGTCTCATTGTTCTTATTCACATCTTTCAACTCATTAAGTATTTTTATCAATGCATTTGAAAACTGACTTGGGGACATAGATGTATCATAATTAGGCATAGGTGAAGTTGTCAATATAGGAGCCTCCGTGGTGTGGATTGGAGGTTTGAAGTGTGCTTCAGATAGCGACTCTGGAAAACTTGGTGGCATCTCAACTGAACCTCGAATATCAGTCATTATCCCCCTAATTAGCTCCGTTTTTCTTCCTAACCTACTGACGCTCAAAATGACACTGTTTTGATGCAACCTCGAGCTTCCATGCCCAACTTCACTATTGACAAGATTGATGAACATTGCTTGATGGGCCATTTCTGATGTTCAACTCTAGTCCACCTTAGAGGAAAGGATTTATAATTAGGAACAAAAAGTATGCACTGGAGTCCAGAACGAATGTTCTAATCATATGAAAATAATGAATTATGCTCATTCAAAGTGAATAGAAGTTATGAAAGCCTTGTAACTAAGAGGTTCTGACATCTAAAGTACGACATGAGTACGATACCATCAAAAGGATCATGTGGGACATAGTATGTAAACCTTGAAAGCATTAACAGGAAAATATCCTAAAATGAAAATTTGTACTAAGAGATTGTAGACGGGTCAGGAATCACCTTATCCTAGTAAGAGTTGATCCTAGGAATGATTAATATACTAATGGATGAGTTAGGAGGATAAAAATCAAAGAAAGTATTTAATAGGCCCTAAGAGTGTATTGTAGGGTCCTAACATAATAGGAACTTTAAGAGTAATGAGCTCCAAAGTGAGGGGAACTAATGTAAGGAGTGACTACGGCAAGAACAAAAGCAAAAAGATAGGTTAAACTATCAAAAACAGACAAGAAATACAACACATATCAAATAATATTATGCGTCCTTATGGGATCGAGAACCCCTTTGGACTTTGAATGGGACTAACATTCAATGCGTCACGGATGCCATGGCATCATACGCTGGATGGAACACATATTCCTTAATGAAAGAAATATGTAGCCATGACCTAAAGGACAAGAGTGGGTTTATAACATAGTTCCCTCGAGTGGACAACTCGAGAGTGGGAAAGCTTGTGTCCATCAACGCAACACTGATCGACCGATCCATAAGGGATTTCCTAAAGGGTGTTTTAGGAAAGAAAGTCTATGCAACCACGCAACCTTTGATAAAACAAAAATAAAATAGATTCCAAGTGAAGAAAAGTATGAGTGGAATAACAGTTATATATAAAACAGTAACACGTAGCAAATAGAAAAATGACATGCTAAGCAATATACAAATAAATAACATGATAATACATAAGTAATAAAAGAGGTAAAGGAGAAAAAGATAGGTATGGAGACTTGAAATACACATAAAAGGGAAAAAGGAGAAAAGACTCATAAATCATGATGTCAATAAACAATAAAAGGATAACATATAGAAATTAAATCATGAAGTCAAAGGCAAACATTATTAAACATCAAAGGCAAGCATTATTAAACAAACATAAAAACACATAGAGAGAATCTCACATAAAGCACAAATTCATAATGGTTAGAACCTAATATCTCCAGCGGAATCGCCATTCTATCACGCCCCATTTTCCTCACGGACAGTGGGATTCGACGCGACAAACTCTTTTTGAAATTGTTTAAAGGTAGAGTATGAAGAGTCTCCACCTAACGTATTAAGGTGTGTTAGGGTACCGATCTAGGCTACTACGAACCTATTTTGTTATTTAGTCTTAGTTCACCAGAGTTCGGGTAAGGTTTTAAATTACCTCAAAAGGAAGGTGTTAGGCACCTTTATAGGTCCACAAAGGTGGTTCCTGGATGAATTCATACTTTATGTGGGGATTCTATGTGATCAAATAAAGTCTCTTATTTTATTAATAATATAACGTTTAGCTAAGTGATAAAGCTATTAAAAAATATTTATTTTAGCTATTAATTGTGTAAGTACTAAAATATATAAACAAGACAAGCAAGAAGAAAGAAGGAAAACAATTATAATAATTGGGACTGCTTATGTAATAACTAATTACCCCAAATAAACATGTAAACTAAATAAAAAGACTAAAAGAAATCGTCCAAATCAAACAAAGAAATGTTTTGGTGTCATTCGGATCAAAATCCAACTTATTTAATCATCCTCCGACTCACTGGCCGAACTCTTAGACAATTAACAATGTCATTAATCTTACCGTCAATTATCCATTGGGATCATCACTTTCGAATGACTACTCGACCCATCCCACCTAGGATGGTTGTTAAGTCTAAGGGCGTTTTATAACAAGGATAAAACTAACTTTGTAGTAATACTTAACATCCTACCTATCGTACAAGAGGCCTTGGACTTTGCTAATTTGGATGTGTTCTAGACGAAAAGAAAACTATGTTGCCTAGGACTCAAAACGCGCAACACGAAGTACCACAAGTAGTACATAATTATCTCAAATTAGCCTCTTAGTTCATTAACGTTAATTAATGTGATTAACATGCGAAGACAAATAATTATTTATTTTTATATGTTTAAACTTATGAACATGATATCTAAGTGTTCAACAAGATTTAATGTGAAAAAGACATGTGCTTTGTGGATGTGACGAAATGTTACCTAGTGTTTAAAAGAGGATGTCTAAAGTGTGGTAAATGTGTCAAGGAATCGTGCTCATGAATTGAGTGTTATGAACTAATACATGATGCAATGATATACTTAGACTAGTGATTAACATGTTGAGAATGCCTAAAATCTGACATTTTAACATGCTGATAATTATGCAAATAATGCAAAAATTTAGTGTAAACATGCTAGTAATTGACATTAATACACAGAAACACAGTTTTACTAAGACAAAACTACAATTTACTAATGCAGAAACGTGGTTACAATAATGTAGAAATTTGATAATTATTGGCATGCTGAAAATTATTCTAATGTGCAGGAACATTATGTTAACATGATGAAAGTTGTATTAAACATGCTAAAAATTATATTAAACATACTGAAAATTAATTTTAACATGTTGAAATATTACTAAACATACTGAAAATATTGTTAAGCATGCTGAAAATTAGAGAAATAGTATTTTAGCATGCTAGACATCAATGTATACGCTGAAATTCAATGTTAACACGCCGAATGCGTTTAAAAATACATGTTTAATGTTAGCACATGCTGAAAGTATGTCAAAACTATCATGTTAACATGTTGAAGTGTATTGGCATTCTAAAAATGCAATGACTTACTTGACCCTTATTTGACAGGCTAAAAGTGTAGAAAATTATTATTTAAAACATGCTGAAATAAGTGTTAATCCATGAAAATTTCAAGTTAGAATGATCTACGTATTAACGTGCCCGAAATTCATACTAACATACTTAGATTCAAGTCAATATGCTTAACATGCTAAAATACGTTAACATGCCAAATATCAAATTAATATGCTCAATGTCAATTAATATGGTATGCCAATTTTAGTTTTATCAAGGATAATTGATAAACCATAGTTAAGTGTCTAAACGATTCGTACGTTAATAAATCCTAATTTTTTGTATCTAAGTGATTCACGTAACATGTATTGCACATAAACCTAAGTTGTGCCTATACCGTTCATAGAATACGTAATTCCCCGACCTTCGAAGCAGTCTCCAAAATTATTATTACATCAAATAGTATTTTACAATATATTACAAACCGAGTAACAAGAAAATAAAACTAAATAGAACTAGTATAAATCTATTGAACACCCCGATGACTTTCCATGCCCTAATATCACTTTTTGGTGCCTATAAATAAAATCAACATACCAAAGCACACAGGAGAAAAACTAGATACGAGCACATAATCTCAAACTATGAAACACATGCAAGCATAATAAATAAACATCGAATAATATCTTTATGGGCCTTTATTGTCATGTTTCAACACAAACAGTTATTACAAGAAGGAAATAAATAATTGCATCAACGGGGACTTACCAGTGAGCAGCAGTAACAGAAGAAATAAGAATAATAAGAACTACACCCTTGTAACAGAGAAATATGCAAGAAAATCAAGAACCTTTAGAGTAGCTAATGGCCTTTTAAAATGACTGATCTTTTGTTTTAAAAAGCAACAGTAGTAGTAGTTGTCGAACTTGAGAGTGTCCGTTAATTGAAAGAAATAGTTTTTTATATAGTAGTGGGATACAGATGATAAAAACAAAGGATATTAATCTACCAATCAATTAAGGAGTTGTCTTCCTTAAATAAAATATGGTAAATCGATTAATTGCCACAATTATGTCGTAATTACCCAAACAAAAGTGATAATCTGTGTAAAGTACTATTGAAATTTTCCATAAAAAAGAATTGTACTAAGTAACATATAGATGGGAATGAAGTAAAATATTCTTTACAGGGAATCAATTCAAAGTCTATTTACCATAAATATATTTACTGTATATATTAAATTGATTAACAAATCACAAAAACAATCAGGCTAAATCAATTCCGTCAATCATCATAGTCAGTAATTTACCATAAACACCAATTTAAATTTTGTCAACATCAGTTAGTCCATACATAATCTAAATAAACCATCTTTCAAGAACAAGCAAAAGTCAGTAGTCATATTGAGTGTTAAGAGAAATGGAGACTTTCGCACATAGCAGTCCAAGGGGTCGTTTGATGTGAGGTACTAAGGTAAATTATCCCGGGATAAACTTTTTTATATATTGTTTGGTTGGCAATACTCGGGATAACTTATCCCGGGACTAATAATAATCCCAGGATAAGTTATACCACATATTTGGTGGTATAAATTATCCCAAGTTAATTTATCCTTGGATAAAATTATAAATAACAAAAACACCCCCAAATCCTTTTCTTTCCACTTTCTCATATATATATATATATATATATATATATATATATATATATATATATATATATATATATATATATATATAAAATCTAGTTTAGGTGTACGCGCCTCACGCGTGTACCTCACTATAATGAATTTGAACGCTACACTAAATACGATATTTATTCAAATAGTAAGAGAATTTATTTAATTAGATATATAGTAGTTGTAACTATCAAAGATACAAATGAGGTAGGTGTAAAATATATTGACAACCCCTTAAATTACAGTTTGTGTTTGAGAAAGAAAATATAATCATAATATTTTATATGACTCAAAATTTTGATATTAATTTTCTATATTATCATAATCATCATTCATCTTCAAGATACCTACAAAATTGGAAAAATGAAAACTACAAAATCAATGCATCTAAGTAAATCAAATATTATAAAAATATATTTCTTTGACGTATATTGGTGACCAAAAAAAAAGAAGAAAATTCAAATCAAATAATAAAGAATCATTTAAGAACAAAAATAAATATATCTTGTTCCATATGTTCATATTAGATATTATTGTATTTTTCTAAAAGAATTCTCAATTTATAGAAGTTCAAAACTTTTTTCTTCAATAAAGAAATTATATAAATATGATTGATTTTTACTTTTTTCATTAATTATTTATCAATAATAGAATATTTTAAATTCCAAATAAACTAAACTAACACAAATAAGAGTAATTGTTTTAGCCCTTTTTAGTTTTTGATAGACTTTTACTTTTCTTTTATTTAATACAAAATAGAATTCATTTAAAAAAAATAATATGCGTAGTCCTAGAAAAGAGGGGTGCGGGGGGGAATTCAATTTTAGTTGGGGTTGAAGTCCTAAAATTAACTAAATATTATTACAAAAATAGTAAAAATACACTTTTATCTAATTTGAAGGGAAAAAAATCCATATAAATAAAAACAAAAATCATATAAATACAAACATAAAAATAATTAACTAAAGTGAGGCTTATTTTTGTAAACAAACAATATATTTTTACAAATAATGCACTATGTATTATTTTTGGTACCATAAACCAAACAACCACTAAAAAATAATACCAGCATAACTTATTCCAGCATAACTTATCTTAGCATAACTAATCCCGGTATAACTTGTTTTCAAACCAAACAACCCCTAAAAGTATTCTCGTAACAGTCTAAAAATAGACACGTAATTCATTAAATGAATTGAATCAACACTCAAAGTTAGATATCATAAATGTTAGATCTAAGAAATTAAT
Organism: Capsicum baccatum var. pendulum; assembly: GCA_030864225.1. Classification (NCBI taxonomy): domain Eukaryota; kingdom Viridiplantae; phylum Streptophyta; class Magnoliopsida; order Solanales; family Solanaceae; genus Capsicum; species Capsicum baccatum. The sequence goes on from CM061556.1 coordinate 128,400,818, forward strand.
TTAGGCCATTTGCATCCAAAAAAGAAAAAGAACCTGTAAATCGAACCAAAGAGACCAAAATACAATTAACGAGATGAGGAATCAAATCGTTGGGTAATCGAATTCATCAAAAGGGAACCTTATCGGCCTTAATTACGATGGGAGCCTAGATGGCGAGAGGACGAACGGAGGGAGGCAGTGGCGTGGCTGGTGGCGGCGCCGATGGTGGCATTGATGGGAGGCGAGCTGGCGGTGCGGGGGAGACACCGGAGCGGCAGAGAAAGAGCGGGGGCTGTTTTATGGCTACTATTCTCGGCGGTAGCAGATCTGGGTTTGTCGTTGGAGTTGGCTTACCGGCGGAGAGAGTGGAGCAGCAGCGGTGCAGCTTTGCCGGCTGATATCGGTGACTAGAGCAACGTTTAGTGGCTTGTTTCGCTGATGAAGGACGAGAGAGGAGGGATTTTAGAGAGAGAGTAGAGGAGAGCAAGGGGAAAGGGCTTCGCCGACGTTAGGGTAGCCGACGATAGCAATGGATTTCGATGATGATAGGAAGAGAGAAAGGATAGAGAGATAAAAGTGCGGAGACAAATGATTTTTGGAAATTAGGGTTAGGGTTTTGGGAATTGAGTTTAAAAACGGAAGGATAAGGATCTTTGATCTCATCCGTCGGATCAATTTTTTGATCAACAGGTGAGATCTAAAGATTGAGTATTTGACCATAAAATTGAATGAACTTTTTTAGATTAGTCATAAATTGGCTACAATTGTAATGAACTAAATACAATTAGGATAATATTGTAAGAAATTGAATAGATTGAGTTAGAAGATGAATAAAATAGGCAAAGTGATTTTAATCAGGCTACTATTTAAATAGTAGTAAAAATAATAATAATAATAATAATAATAAATAATAATAAAAATAAATACTAACAAAATAAATAATGCTAAATAATGAAAAACTTGATAATGTATTTGGAAAAAATTGTGGATGTGCATAATTATGAGAAAAAATAATTTAATAAATTATAAAATTACGTAAAATGTCGTATTTGAGTTTAAAATTATAAGAATGATACTAAAAGATAGAAGTAGTTTTGTGCATTTTTTAAATTACGAATGTGACAATTTAGTATGTATTTAATATAAGAATAATATGTAAAAAAAAATATTAATAATTAAAATTAATTCATTTTGATAAAAATAGCAGCCTAAAAATGATATCGGGAGGTCAAAATTGTGTGTTAACACTCAATATATATTACTCCCTCGGTCCATCAATAGTTGTTCACTATTAACTTGTCACACAAGTTAAAATATAGTAAATGTTTGGGATAATGTTACTATATTATCTTTTAAATATAATAATTAAATTTAATGCTTTAAAAAAATTATTGGATAATGAATCGTATTTAATATCAACGTTAAAATTTGCAGAAATGAAAAATTATCCATTGATTTTTAAATTGAACCAGTATTGTTGCACATTACTTTTAATATAACGGAAAAGCAAATATGGACGAAGGGAGTAATGCTTTAGTCCTAGTTTATGTGACACAAATGTAATTTGACGTTAACTACATTTTCTCTATGTGTTTTTAAAATATAATTATTAATTATAAGTTATAGTACTTTTAAAATAAATTTTATATCATATGCGTTGCTTTCTCTATTCCCATTTTTATGATACATATAAAAGTTTATCGTATTTAATATTGAGAATATCCAGCATTCAAAAAATAGCCAAATAATATTTTCAAATTAAGAGTTTTTTTTGAATTTATTTTCTTATAAAAAAATTTATTTTTTTACACCAAATTAAACACCGCCTAAGCAATATGAAAACATAACTAGACGAGTATTATTAATACACCATATTTTGAATAATTATTATACACCCTACCAAAGGACCCTACAAATGTATTTTGCACAAGGGTAGAATTGAACCTCAAATATCTCTGAATTTGTATTCAACACCAATTGAAATGAAAGAGCTTTTTTTATGGCGTGTTGTTGTTTGGGTGGCTGACCAGAGTTGTCAGAGTTCGTGATCGTGACAATGGTATTTTGCCAATGAATTTTTTTTTTTTTAAAAAAATATAATTGAGGGAGTTAATCTAGTGGAGAATGAAGGTCGTATATAGTTTTTGCTAATTTTGGGTGCTAAACTGCTAATGGAGAAGTTTCTCTATCTCTTACTATTGGTGTCAATGGTGAAGAAGAGAAAAATTTGTCTCCATCCCGTTTTATTCGTCATATATTCAAAAGAGTTTTTTATTTATTTTAAAAAGATGAAAATTTATTTTTTAAATAATTTGAATTCACATGCCACATGTTATAATTTTATTCATTAATATTGGTGTGTTTTAAGAAAAATGGGTCTATTGAGGGCGCCTAAGTGAATTCTCCAAACAAGTGTAAAAGGCTAACAATAACTTATAATTCTTAAATTTTATACATTTTATGATATGGATAGAAAAGATGAGCATCCATTACTTTAAGATTATAGATCCATCACGAAGTGTATTCTTTGTCCGACTCTATAATTTTGTATCAATTACATCGAATTTTTTGTTATTTTAATTTTATTACCCTGTCAGATCAATTTCTTTCACATGAAATCAAATTTAAGCACTAGGAAACTTTAGTCCAGGCGCTCAAGAAAATATAAAATGAACAAGTACATATGAACGTAGGGAGTAGTGTCTTAGTCTCAATTTGGCATACCGAAAATTTTTATATGTTTTTTTTAAAATATAGCTATTGATTATTCTAATTTGTAGTACTTTTAAAATAACTTTTATATTATATAATGTCAAAATAGTAAAAATATTTTTGTTAGAAATTATGCAGTTACTGTTATTTTTTACACCAAATCAAACGCAGCCAAAATAATATGCAAACATCACTAGCATAAGCATTATTAATACATCATATGTTGTACAATTCTTATACACCCTACCTAACGACCCCTTAGTTTATCCACAGTTTCGCTTTTTAAAATAATTAATTTATAGCCATTCATATTTAATTATAATTAAATAAAAAATTATTTATCTTAGTTAATTATAATTTTGTAATAATTTATTTGTAAATACACTATCACATAATTATTAAGTCAGTATAACCATTAGCTGCAAGAATAAGCTAAATATTTACTTTTTTCTTGTATATACTTTGTCGTTCACATCTAAAAATAATTTAATATATATAACCCAAAGTACATACAAAGTACATATGACCAAATTGTTTTATATCTATAAAATAGTTTGCTGGATAATTCTACACATTTTCAAACAGCTAAACCAAAAAGGAAAAAAATTCCCGAACATTTACTTATTTAACCCAACCAAAGTACATAAAAAGTACATATGACCAAATTGTTTTATATGTAGAAACTAGATAATGAAGGGCCCGTAAAACGGATCCAATATTACAGTTTTAAAATATATTTATCGTTATTTAATTAGTTTATCAAGAAAAATTTAATTAATATTTTTAAATAAATACGATAGAAAATGATAATAGAGATAACACTTTAAAAAAGCTAATTTTTTCAATTTTTACAAACTCAAATAATAGCTTACAGTTTATTTAAATTACCCTTATTAAAATTAAAATATAATATGTTTCAATGCTTATTTTGACATCAGGCCAAGCTCAATTTCTTGAATTAAGTAACTAACTTTAATATTTTTATTTTTCAATTTTATTTAAAAATTAACAAGAAGATAAATTAAAATTATAATTGTAAGCATATTAACCTTTTTTTTTATATAAAAATCTTACGGGCAATATTTTCTTAAAATATGGTCTTTTTACCTAATATGATACAAATAAAAGTAAATAATGTATTTACATTAAGGAGATAAGAGATTGTTCTTGTCCATATAAATATATCATACATTCATTTTGATAGTGAAATAATATAAAAATACTAAATATACGTTACTGATAGTTGAAAATTGTCTATAAAAAATAGAGGGAAAATCAAATTAATATTGGTGTAGTTAAAATTTTTATTGAAGGGATTAAAAAATATATGTTATTTAATGTTTGTTTAAATTTATTTTACATTCAGATTAATTTATCTATTCTTTCATACCCTCTTTATTTCTTTTTATTTGCTCTATTTGGGTTAGACACACACCTTAATCTTTTGCTCCTATAAAATTTAAAGTAATTTTACTAATATACCCCTAATTAAATTTTATACCTCATTCTAAATTAATAATGATTACATTTATTGAACAAGAGAATGATAGGAAGATTTTGTTCAAATTATTCTTGAAAGATTAAAGGAGAAAATATTTTGAAATATAAGCACAACCCAAATAGAGCAAATAAAAGAAATGAATGGGGTATTATATATTTTAATTTAAATATTACAAATTTCAATTTTTATGAAATCTTATATATAAATATATTTTATATAAATAGTAAAAGTTCTTGTCACGACCTAAACCAAGGCCCTGGTCGTGACAAGCATCCCGAACCATGAAGGCCCGGGCGCCCTTCTATACTTGATAATCATGCACAATATTCATATATAATAAGGAAAATGCGAAAAATAATACAAACAAAATCATGGTCATTTCTAGCTTCAACAGAACAGTACAGAATGAAACCCATAAACATCCAACAATATTTGACACCCGTCTGTGAAGTCTCTAAAATTACAAGATCAATCATAAGTATAGAAAAAAATTGGGACAAGGCCCCCAGTCGGACCCAATACCAAAATAACAAAATAATGTTCAAAAGACAAGGCCTTCAGAATTAAAGAAGGCTCATCAACTGCTTACTTCTGTCTGACAGATTCTATGACTTAGCAGGAACTCCGGACAGAGGCTCAGACCCTGAAATATAGGGGGTCAGTACAAAGTACTGGTGCGTACTGCAATCTAAAATAATGAATTTTAAAAAACATAAGTGAGAGTAATTTGTAAAACAGTATGTATGACATAATTTAAAGCACATGGGCAATTTCAAATAATCTTAAAGCAAGTTTCTCAATACAGTTCTAATCTTTGTATTACTTTTGAGCTAGGTGGTACACCCTATAATCTGAAATTCCATGGGCTATATGAAATCCGCCCTTGAATCAGCGGCCAAGTCCCCAATCCAAGTTTGCCGCCTGGATTGGAGTATCAATAAGGGGGACACGCAAGATCACACAGTAGGGTGCCAAAATCCCCAATAAAATTAACATGTCAGGGTAGCGCACAAGATCAGAAAGCAGGGCTCCTAACCATAGTCCCAATTTAGGACGATATGAATCAAGGTGCACAAGATCACAAAGCATGGTACCATAACCCCGTACCGGTAAATCACAATTTCTAGCATTGAGTCTTTTAACTCGTACTTTCTTCGGGTAACCACCTAACTCTCTTTAAGCCCATTTTTAACCTTTTATGATCATGCATCTTTCAAAACTCTTTTTTTGAAAATCTGACTTCTGTTCTGTTGTAATTCTGTTATGGCCTTATCTGTTTTGGTATTGTCACACCCAAGCCTTGCGAGCCATATTACTGAGCCATACAAATATCATATAAATCTCTTCTTTCAAAACATAAAGTTTAGACCACCATACTTCAAATCAATTCAAGAAGATTTCATACTTCATACATTTAGCAAACTATGTAAAGTTCATTCTTTCAAGCATTTCAACAAACATGTAGTGGTCATCAAATTTGTGATAAAACATGCAATTTTTTTAATAAACCTCTTTAACCTTCAAAACTAAGTTAAATGCCCTCTCATCAATTCAAAATCATGATCAATTCATAAACCATAACCAAAATATTTATATCATGTTTTCAACAATGCACTTCGAATAAGTCATAACTTATAAAACTATGAGCTTGTAAACGTGAGAGCGATTTTTAGTAGTTCATGCTCTCAATTCAATCATTCAAACTTATCAAACATGTTCATATATATATATATATATATATACTCATACAAAATTATAAATCAACTTTAGGGGAAGGCCTCAAGACCAAAACAGTAGATCAAAAAGGATTCACAATATACAATTTGTAAAAGAAATTTCAAAACCCCTTTGTCAATTCATAATTTCTCAACATTAAAAACATCATAAAAAATATTTTTACCATGGCCATGTAGTTTTGGAAAACCCCACGCACCTTAGATTATAAAATTTGAAGGACAGAACCATGATCCTATTCCATTTATTGTTGATCTTGACCTTAGGGATGAGTTCTTGATTTTTGGGGGAGGAGTTAGGGTTTGATTTGAAAAGATTTGAGATGTTGATTTGCTGAATTAGGAGAGAAATAACGCCCCTTGAGGGTTATAAGTTGTGGGATGGCAGCCACAAGGGTTGAAAAGACTAAAAAGCCCTTAAAAACGTGGAACCAATGGCTGAAGTTTAGGTGCGGGCATTGGAGCGCGCATCTACTGCCTCTCACACAAAAATGGCTGTAAATTTTCGCTCAGGTATCAGATTTAGGCGAAATTGATTTCATTGGAAAGATACTTCGAAGACCTTTCATTTGATATATAATATCCCTAATTCAATATATAGGAGAATTTTTGTTCGATGGAATTTGACCCAAGTTTAAACATCCATTAAAGCTTAATCGGTAGAAATATTTTCAACTCATCATAGAGTTAGGGGGTTTTTGTGACCTCAATTCATATTAAAAGGTATTCCCACACGATAGGATTTATCACCACATATATATTAACAAGGAATCATCTAGTTTGGGTCTATACTCGTAGGAACGAAGATCTAGATTCCATCCCGAAGGTACGGGGTGTTACATTATCTCCCCCTTGGGATCATTTATCCTCGAATAATAGGTAGCGACTTCTTGAAACTCTAAAAGTGTTGAATAAAAAACTTAATATTAATTTGAATATTTTTCCTCAAAAAAAATATACAAAGGCATCAGACAATCTTCATGATAATTCTTAGGGAAACGGATAAGAACGAAACCTGTGATAACGAAATCTAACATCGACATGATCTTGACATGTGTTTTATGGAACATGATCAAAACATTATAAGACAAGAATTTTTCCTAAGAGTCCTCAACCTGATTAAGATTGGTACAAGATGTGAGCTAAGATTCTTGCGGGATGTATGAATAGAATAGAAACATACCCTGCCTCAATTGCTATGCTCTCCACTATGTTTTCAATTTGATTATCACATTTCAATATCTAATGCTTATAATACCCAACTAAATGCTTAATTACAAGAGTTTGAATCTAACTGCATCACTCTCTTGTTGAAACCTAATCTGGGACTAAAAGATGCCAGCTTAAGCTATGGGACTCCACATTCTACCTCTCTTTAAGAAGATTACTTCACCTTATCACTATGATCAGACAACCCCGGGTATTAAATCAAGGAGTACTAACCATAATCACATTACTATTCTTCCATAATAACCATTATACTAACATACGGAGGGTCATTGAGGGACCAGAGCATAAACATCAGGAATGGAAGTAACATTTATCAAACCATAACTTATACTTATCATACTACTTAATGAGGGACATAAGGTGAAGATACGATAGAATAGACTCAAAGTGCTTCATCTAGTGCCTTGATCATAAGTAACGAATCATTCGGCTTGAACACAACATAACATGACCATAGTGAGAAACATGAACACTTATACACATAAAACATTATCTAACAACCTGCTACCTGAGGTTCAACTTATTCCATTATACTCATGTTCTTGTCCACTTAACGACTCAACCATAATTTGTTGTTCTAATACTAGTCCCATGCATATAAATATATCATAACTATCCACTCCATTTCCCACCAGTTTCAAACCTAGGCTAGTGCACACCTCCCATCAACCCTACAAGTTCATTCCCTTAAAATAGACATTTAACTATGGCCCATAAGTTCATTCTCTCCCCGTCATCATTTCTACCCCTCAAAATCTTCTACATACCTCCTCCCATGTAGTACTAATTTACAACTACTAGAGAAAAGATAATTTAGGGACTAAAGTCACATAATAGGGATAGTCGATCTTAATCTTATAATATAACCCATTATAATCTTATCTACTTATTCCACTCCCATAATTCTGAGCTTCATCCTGGCAATACTATACCCCAAAATACCAACAACAATGCTACAGCAATTCAGCAAAACCAACAGTAACAACAACTAGGTACAAATTCTCATTTTGTTAGTAAAATTCCCAAGGATTGTAATGCTAATTCTGGAGTCCAAAATCAGCAAACCTAACCGTTTGATAATAGTGTTAAATATGGTAATTCTTTTTCCCAAATTTCCAAGGATAAAACTTGCAACCAAGCAAACAAGAAGGTGCAAATGGAAGCTGAAACATCAAAGGAAAGAAAAAAATAGAGAAATTTGGTACAAGAAATTTTGAAGCAAATGATAGAAAACAAGTTGTAGCTGCTGGAAATATCCTATCTATTAGGACCCAAGGTATTGAATCAAAGCTCCATAAGATCCGCCCCGATAATTTAAATGTTTTTGCTGGGTCCGCTGATGTAGTAGATAGAGGTGAAGCTGGTGTGAAGAAGAAAACTACTAACCTGTCGGAAGGGGTTTCCAGGGAGAGGGTTTAAAATCCAAAACTCGTGTTACCACTTCTCAAAAACAACAAGAAGATATTTTGAATATTGTTAATGTGAACCAGTCTGCTTTGGTTGGTAAAGGGTTGCATACAGAGGCTCAAGATCATGGTATTACAGGTGCAGAAATTGAGCTTCAGAGCTCGGAATTTGCTCAACACACTAAGGTTCAAGGTGCTGTGGTGATGAATGTTCAAAATTCAGATTATGTTCAAAATAATGTTATGGCTACAACTGATTCTAATGAACATATCAGTGAATATTTAGCTGAAGAACAAACTCAGGTTTAGGTGGATGATACTAATGGTAGGGTGGGGGTTTCTTCCCATCCTCTGAATGATACTAATGGTAGGGTAGGGGTTTCTTCCCATCCTCTGAACAATAGGGATACTTTTGTCTTCAGTAAAAAGACAAGAAATCATATTAAAAAGAGGCAAGAAAAAGGTGATAACAGGGATAAGAATCTGCAGCAAAAGATTAATCAGAATTTTTTGTTAATAAATGAACAAACAGGTCTTAATGTTGAGCCTTTACAAATCGATGAGTAGATGATGGTTAGTCATACAGATATTTGTAAATTCAACACTATTCAAGGAATGTCAAATCTCAGAAGGGAATACTATTGATGAGTATAGTGTTATCAACTCAGAAGATGAAATTGATAAAGATACATTGCCTATGAAAGAAGATGAGAAAGGTGATACCAATGATCACTGAAATAGAGCTTTACACTCTAACTTTGACAATGAAATGTAAGAAAAAGTTTAGAAAATCAGTGATAATCAAGGTCTTTCCCTAAGAGTTCAGAAGAAGAGAATGACAAAGACCAAGAAGAACACTACCAGCAAATCTGTTCCTGTTGAAAGAATCAGAACAAGGTCCTAATCTAAAAATCCTGATGATTTGTACAATTTGTTAGAATTCTAGGAGCATTTATACTTAAGGTGCTCTTGAAATACTTCAAAAGCTCAAGAATTTTCACAGAATCTCAATGATTGCTATATTGAAACCTTTCTTAGATAATTCTCAACTAAATTTTTAAAAAGTTCAGCTAACTATGGATAATGCAACTTGTAATGTGAATGATAAAATTTGGTTATTTTGGAATCAAGATATTGCCTGCAAGGTGCTGGATCAAGATGATCAGAATATCACATATAAGATAAACCATGTCTCTTATCCTAGTACTTTTCTCAATACTTTTGTCTATGCTAAATGCAAGGATTAAATGAGACGACCTTTGAGGGATAAGATGTTTCAGTTTTCTAGTTTGAATAAGCCTTGGGAAATTTTAGGTGATTTTAATGTTATCGTTGATATTTATGCAAAATTGGGAGGCCAAATATACAACATGAATAAAAACTTTGAGTTCATTGGAGTGATTGAGGCTTATGGACTTACTGACCTTGGTTTTCATGGTCAAATATTTACCTGGTACAATAACAAAAGTGCTCATGACAGGATTTGGAAGAGGCTTGATAGGGCAATGTTTAATGACTAGTGGCTTCAGATCATGCCCCTATCCACTATTACTCATCTATCTTCTACAGGCTCAGATCATTGTCCCCTCTTGTTGGAAATTGCTGAAAGATAAGAGAATATGATTAAATATTTCAAATTCTTAAATTGTTGGGTTGATAATCCTACTTTTATTGATACTGGTAAAAGATACTAGGACAGACCAGTGGAAGGCAATCCTATGTGGATATTTTACATGAAAATAAAGAGAGTTTCTCACACTTTAAGCAGCTAGTCTAGGAGTGAATATGTGGACATTTATTCTACTGTGAAAGAGTATGAGGTCAAGGTCAAAACTGCTGAAGAAGAAATCATCCACAATAACACTGAAGAGGTTAGAGCTAAATTAAATCATCTCAATGCTAAATATATAAGATATCTCAAACTGGAGCAATCTATTTTGAAACAAAAAAACTTAGCTTCATTGGTGTAAGGAAGGGGATGCTAATTCTAAGTACTTCCATGCCTTGATGAGAGGGAAAAAAAGAAGGGTTTTTATTCATAAAATCAGTGAGAACCACATCATTGGGATAGCTAGACTCTTAGACTTGTATTTCCTCGACTGTGAAGCATGGCCCATGAAATTAGCATAAGGAATTAATTTAAATAACTTTATTATGGACAACTCTACAACACGAACTAGAGTACAAAAGAATAAGAAACAACTCCTAAATGCCCGGCAGCCTCCTGATTATAAGTGTGGTGCACAACACACTCATAAGCAAGACTCTACTAGACACGATTTCGTAGATACCCTAGGACCATGAACCATGATCTGATACCAAGTTTGTCACGACCCGAACTGAGGCCCTGGTCGTGATGAGCATCCCAAACCATAAAGGCCTGGGCCCCCTTCTATACCTAATAATCATGCACAATATTCGTATATAATAAGGAAAATGCAAAAAATAATACAAACAAAATCATGGTAATTTATAGCTTCAACTGAATAGTACAGAATGAAACCCATAAACGTCTAACAATATCTGACACCCGTCTATGAAGTCTCTAACATTACAAGATCAATCATATGTCTAGAAAAAAACTAGGACAAGGCCCCCTGTCGGACCCAATACCAAAGTAACATAATAATGTTCTAAAGACAAGGCCTTTCCAATTAAAGAAGGCTCACCAACTGCTTACTTCTGTCTGACAGATTCTATGGCTTAGCAGGAACTTTGGACAGAGCCTCAGACCCTGAAATATAAGGGGTCAGTACAAAGTACTGGTGCGCAGTGCAATCTAAAATAATGAAAACCGTAAGTGAGAGTAATTTGTAAAACAGTATGCACGACATAATTTAAAGAACATGGGCAATTTCAAATAATCTTAAAGCAAGTTTCTCAATATAGTTCTAATCTTTGTATTACTTTTGAGCTAGGTGGTACACCCTATAATCTGAAATTCCATGGGATATATGGAATCCGCCCTTGACTCAGCAGCTAAGTCCCCAATCCAAGTTTGCCACCTGGATTGGAGTATCAATTAGGGGGACACGCAAGATCACACAAAAGGGTGCCAAATTCCCCAATAAAATTAACATGTCATGGTAGTGCACAAGATCAGAAAGCAGGGCTCTTAACCATAGTCCCAATTTGGGATGACATGAATCAAGGTACACGAGATCACAAAGCATGGTACCATAACCCCGTGCTGGTAAATCATGATTTCTAGCATTGAGTCCTTTAACTCGTACTTTCTTCGGGTAACCACCTAACTCTATTTAAGCCCATTTTTAACCTTTTATGATCTTGTATCTGTCAAAACTCTTTTTCTGAAAATCTAATCGAAATGTAACTTCTGTTCTATTCTAATTTTGTTATGGTCTTATCTGTTTTGGTATCGTCACACCCAAGCCTTGCAAGTCATATTATTAGCCATATAAATATCATATACAATCTATTCTTTCAAAACATAAAGTTTATACCACCATACTTCAAATAAATTCAAGAAGATTTCATACTTCAAACATTTAGCAAACTATTTAAAGTTCACTGTTTCAAGCATTTCAACAAACACGTAGTGGTCATCAAATTTGTGATTAAACATGGAATCTTTTTAATAAAACTCTTTAACCTTCAACACTAAGTTAAATACCCTCTCATCAATTCAAAATCATGATCAAGTCATAAACCATAACCAAAATATTTATATCATGTTTTCAACAATGCACTTCGAATAAGTCATAACTTACAAAACTAGGAACTTGTAAACATGAGAGGAATTTTTAGTAGTTCCTGCTCTCAATTCAATCATTCAAACTCATCAAACATGTTCATATATATATATATATATATATATACTCATACATAATTATAAATCAACTTTAGGGGAAGGCCAAACAACAGATAAAAAAGGATTCACAATATACAATTTGTAAATGAAATTTCAAAACCCCTTTGTCAATTCATGATTTCTCAACATTCAAAACATCATAAAAAATATTTTCACCATGGGCATATAGTTTAGGAAAACCCCATGCACCTTAGATTATAAAATTTGAAAGATAGAACCATGATCCCATTCCGTTTCTTGTTGATCTTGACCTTAGGGATGAGTTCTTGATTTTTGGGAGAGGAGTTATGGTTTGATTTGAAAGGATTTGAGATGTTGATTTGCTAAATTAGGAGAGAAATGATGCCCATTGAGGGTTATAAGTCATGGGCTTGAGGCCTCAAGGGTTCAAAAGACTACAAATCCCTTAAAATCGTGGAACCAACAGCTGAAGTTTAGGTGCAGGCATTGGAGCACACATCTACTGCCTCTCACACAAAAATGACTATAATTTTTTGCTCGAGTATCGGATTTAGGCGAAATGGATTCCATTGAAAATCTACTTCAAAGACCTTTCATTTGATATATAGTAGGTCCTTTAATTCGATATATAGGAGAAATTATGTTTGATGGAATTTAACTCGAGTTAAACATCTACTAAAGCTTAATCGGTGGAAATATTTTCAATTCGTCATAGAGTTAGGAGGTTTTTGTGACCTCAATTCATATTAAAAGGTATTACCACACCATAGAATTTATCACCACACATATATTAATAAGGAATCATCTAGTTCGGGTCTATATGCATAAGAATAACGGTTTAGATTCTAGCCTGAAGGTACGGGGTGTTACAGTTCTTTACACTAACTATTTAATGTACTTCAATCTCTTTTTTTTAAAAAATTTTCTTTTAAATATGTATTTTTAAGTTATATCATATAAATAAATATTCTAAATTTTGTATGAAATAACAATTTTATCCTTGGTCGTCCTCCAACTCACTCTTTTATAATATAATAAAATAGTTTGATGGATACTTTTGCACATTTCCAAACAGCTAAATCAAATTTTTTTTCCAAAGATTTCTAAACATTTCCAGCAGTTGCAGCAATACAATTCATACAAGCATCCATGAAATATTGTGAGAATTGAGATTGAATTAGATATATGTGGAATTCTTTTTAGGTATTTCTAGGGTTATTATAGAATTTTTACTTGTAAATATATTGGTGTGTAATTATAGTTAGGTAGGAAAGCTATAAAATTAGTCAAGAACTACTCAACTTCCTAAATTTTCTGAGTTGATCTGAAGCACTACGACACTACTTCCTTCACTAGAGCACCAAAGAGAAACACAACAAGAGGAAAAATGGAGAAAGAAACTATTTTTTGGTACTTGCTTTTTTTGACTTTTTTGGCTCCAAATGAATTTTAGGAAAACTACCATATATATGAGAAAAAAATAAAGGAGTTTCATTTCAAAGTGAAGAAAATTTTCTCAATCTGTATAAGAAGACGAGGTACGTGATGTACAAATTCTTTTGTGAATCTTATTTAATAACAGATTATTAGAAAATCCTATTAATTACACGTTACTTAACAATCGATTAGCAAAAGATGTGTAGCTAATTTCTATTTTTGTTGTAAGAAAGCAGAGGTATATGGATCGGTTATGCTTTTGTTGGAGTTGACAAAAAAAATTCACAAGTTTTTGGTTGTCATTTTTACTAGCCTTCTTATAGCTTCTTCCATTCCAATGTATTGTCGATAGACAAATGGTCGACAATAATCCGCTAAACATATGTGCTGCACATGGAAAATAAGTGACACTGGAGAATTCAATCATGGCAAACACAATTAATGTCTATATCAATCGTTAAAAGGTCACATTCTCAACATAAATGTATATTCACTTCTTATAATACACGACTAAGGACTTAGGTGAAATGGAGTACAAATAATTCATAACTTATTATGAATGAGTACCTGAAAATATCATTTGCGATTTAATCTTAGGAAACTTCTTTGTGCCAAAAAATTTCCTGATCTGAACTTTGAAGTGTTCGCCTTGAACCTCTTAAAATCCTATTTTGAATGGTGTCTGGCGTGTCTATAATTGTTGTCTCCTGTATTTTATTTAGGCATCTCACTCCATCGGGAACCTTCTCTAATTTCTTGCAATCTTTGATTTCTAGATGAACTAGATTAGGTATGGCTCCTTTCTCAACCCTCCAGGTTTCTAAATTTGGTATCCTCTAGAGTTTAAGAGTTCTGAGGAGAGGAAACCCATATGGAGAACAACACATTACCTTTCCAGTTTACTCGTTTCCATGTAATGATAAAGAAAATAGTTTAGGCAACTTCTGTAGAATTATAAGCATAGGGTTTTCTTTAAGTCCACTTTTTCTCAAGGTTAACTTGGTGAGGCTGTGTGAAACTAAGTGGTGTTCTGGTAGCTTACTGAAATATCCGATTAGATCAGACTTGTATAGATGAGTAATTCATTCTTGAAAAAAAAATGATCCAACATACTCAAGTGACTTATTATTTATATAGAAATAGTTTTGAACATCATTGTTGTCTACGATGATAGATAACCTGCGAACTACGCGTGTTGATGTTGATTTAGCTGAAGAAAGGCAGCACATTGATTGATGCAAATACTGAAAAAGCTTCACTCATACCGAAGATTCACTCGTATCAAAGATTCACTCGTATCTTGTAAGGAAAGTATAATTATTATCTAAGATCTTCTATATTTATTTAGGAAAATCTCCTGTATTGAAGTTCTTCAACATTTCCAAGTTATTACTTATCAAGTAGTTCTAGTATGGAAACAAGTTTTACAAGTGTGTCCATGCTAGTAGGTAGGAGTACTTTTTCTTATTGTTCGTAGTAGTATTTATAGTGATATGCCTATAATTTCTTATTCTTGAAATTTTTTTGATGTCTGTTATTTTGGGTAGATCGATAGTTTTGTGGTAGTTTTGCTTTATTACTATCTATTGTTTTATTTCTATCTCTTATTTTTTGTACTCCCAATCTTAGGTAAAGGTATGAACTGAGTACACTCCATCCTCCCCAAATCCCACTTTTTGGGAATACACTGGGTATATATGTTGTTGCTGTAGTTATATTTTGCATAATTCAAACAAAACAATCAAGCACATCAAAATTGCTCACTCCCGTTGATACCATCCCCAACCACCTCAGCTTTTTACCCTATCTTACTATAATATTTGTCTAGATTGTATATAAATGTGTTGAGAATAATTATTTTTTACTTACATACCAAATAAAAGAAATGAGGAAAAAATTTGCTTACTTTTCTAAAAAATGTTTTCCAAGAGAATATTTTCCATGCTATCGAATACACCCTAGGTTGTCTTTACTTTATATGTGCTCTGATGTGTAGGAGGTAAATATAAGTTCTGCATGTTTTGCAGCGTCTGTATAGTACTTTGAAAAGTCAAGTACAAGAAGAAATTCACCCTTAAATCAAGTGTTTGTAGGAAGATAGGTAGGTGATATGTTGTGCCTTCGCATCCTGTCATTCTTGAAAAGAAAAAAAGCTGATCTAACATGCTGAAATGACTTATCATCAATACAAAAATAGTTCTGAACATCGTTGTTATTTATGATGATAGATATTCTATTTACTGTGTGTCTCGATGTTGCTTTAGCTGAAGAAGGGCAGCACATCAATTGATGAAAATGTTAAGGAAAATCTATCTTCAGAAAGTTTCCTCCCTTGCTTTTGACAAACATAAATCTCTCATGAGATCATGAATTCAAAAAGATATGATCCTTCTAGTTATTTTCTCTAGTTGCACCTGAACCATGTACCTTTGAGCTAACTCGTGCAGATAATGTTCCCCTATCTCCATTATCGTTGTCTCCTCTCCTTGGTTACCTTCAAAAGATAATGTGTGGTCAATTTTATTTTATATTTTTCTTTTGATCCTCTGGAAAATTGACTAAGTACAGAAAACACGGCTTAAGTTGATATTGTAAATCATAATAAGTTAAAGCTAGGACACTATGAATTCTTCCATCATGCTCAAAACATTCACCACTCATGTGTACGTTAAGGTTTTGACTCATTCTTCTCCTCTTCTCTATTTTTGGTCTTCTAGCCAAAAGTCCATCAAGCACTTATGAAAGTTTTAGTAATAACTCCTTGCTGAATTTTAACCAAACGACCATTAAAACAATAACACTTATGCATAATTTTGTTAAAAATCATTAACGCTCATTTCTTATTGGCTACTAGTTCTAAGTATTAACAATAGTAGCTTTTCTACTATTGTTATTACTCCTAGATATGTTTTTGCTATCTTAATTTTGGACTCAGTAATAAAGCAGAATGGGTACACATGATTCGTGCAATCGACCTTACTCGTTTGGGGTTGATATCTAGTTGATTGATTGATTAATCTACTCATAAAAATTCTTAGCTCATTTAAGGCACCTTATGGATCTATTATAGACTGTAATAGTGCCTTAATTTAGTAGTTACTTTTTGTTTTCCAGCAGAAAGGTTTACTTGTTGTGACGAATTCTCCCCTTATTTTTGTTCCCATGGAATTTAGAGTATAAGGTACTTTTAAAACACAGTTGAGAATTATTTAAGAAATATAGTCAGGTTTTCTAGCTTTATGTCAGAAAGAATACTTAAAATTTCTAAATCATAACATGGAATTTAGGTTGCTATAATAGTCTTATATATGTTGGAACGTAGACACATCAATGTTGTACTTAAGTTCATCAATGTCCTATAAGTATCACGTTGATGGTTCATGTATATTAGATTATAGTTCTTTTTCTTTTGTCTCAAGTCGAGGGTCTATCGGAAACAACCTTTCAACTTCTTTAGAGGTAGAGGTATGAACTGCGTACATCTTACCCTCTCCAGACCTCACTATGTGGGAATACACTAGGTTTGTTGTTATTATTGTTGTAGTAGTTCTTTTTCTTTTGACAGGAACTTGCAACTAATTTTCAGCATATTTGTTATAAAGATCCTTGAACCTCTTTTTATTACCTAGTTATGGATGAGTTAATTATTAGTATACAATATGAGGTTTTATGTGCATGCTATTTTGAAATTGATTTATATTCTTTTTCAGATCTTCTTTTAGTTGTCAACGATTGGTGTTTTTATTAACTAATCATTTTTTAAACAATGGATTTTTTCTATTTATTATGTACTATAATTACATAATGTACTTGGGCAGAATTTTGCAAATCAATGGCAGCGGGAGGAGGCGTCTTTAGGCAAACTACTCTTACGGCGGAATTATTCAAGCAACTCAATCACTGGATGAATCAAGCCCTACCATTGTCGTTAATACAGGTAATAAATTCAACTATATCTATTAGGATTAGATTATTTAGTTATTTGTCAAGTTGAAACAGAAAACATTTAACCTCTAAAATTTTCATGTATGTTAAACTTGTAAAGAGAAATATGGACACTAGCTCAGTATACGCACTTATAATTGAGATTGTAAATAGTAAAAGTACTAAATCTGTAATAGTAATTGTTTTGTGAGCTCATCAATATTCTAATATTTTAGAGAAATGCAACTAGTTTTCTATATTCTCTCTGTTTTGTTAGTGCATTTCTTAACATAGTTTGTTGTTAAGACACAAAAAAATAAAGCAAAATTTAAAGATTTCCCATCTTCATCCTATGTATTTCTGAAGAGTAAAATAGAGTCAAGAAGATGAGAGACTTAGCTTGGATAAGAAACATCCAGTTAAGAACTTAAGTAAAGAGTGTTTGGAAGCTGATAAAGTAGTTGAGAATAAGATAAACCATAAAATATTAGCAAGCCCTACTGCTTTAGACTCAGATTCTATTTGTCGAAGTCCAGCTCCCAGTTCTAGGGACAAAAAGATTAGCTTGAATTCTTTGCCTGTGTATCGTGGCAAAGCCTATTCAATAAGCAGTTGCATTACATTAGAGAATGGTGAATATTGTTACAAGCAAGAATTATGTATTTGTGATTCTTCAAGCACCGTCACATCTGAAGCCTGTGGTAAAAAGTCTTTTAAAATACCTGGTCCAGTACTTGGTCAAATTACTGGGTTGTTATCATCTCTAAGAGTAAGTTTGATAAAAAGTTATGTTACAAGACAAGCATCAAGGATAGAGGCAAATGTTTGTAGGTAATCAGATGTTTGGAAATCTTACTCAAGTAAATTGAATGTAGGATCTTATTTAATTCCCTAAGAATAAAGGGAAATTGAGAGATAAAGTAAAGAGAAAACCCTAGATAGAAGAAATATAATTCCAACCATAAAAACAAAATAATCTAATATGTCCAAGGCTCTATTCAAGCTCATAAGAAAACTTCTATCCCTAAAATGGTTACTAGAAGATCTGCTTCTTCATTGTCTGTTCTCAGTGCAACTAATAAAGCAAAGGTTCATCCGAATAATGTACAAATAAAAGCTTTGGTTCCTGAGAGAACCCATGGACATGTATCCTCAAGTTTGGTCTCAAAGCCTAGTGAAAGAACTGGAAGTGGCCAGTATAGAAGGGTTATGAGAATAAATAAAAAGAATGTTGTTGTGAGAATGGGTATGAGCTAGAAGTCAATTTGCAAAGACATCCACGGGTGTAGTACAAATTTCTCGCGTTACAAAAATAAGAATAAAAGAAGCTGCCAGTGCACAAAGTCGAATGGTGTTATGGTGAATTCAGATTATAGAAGGGAGGTCACGAATCATGTAAATGTAAAGAATAAGGTTTTATACTAATAAAAGATTGAAACCTCTACTAACTGGGCAATGAAAATATTTAGATGACATGTAGATGGTCTAGTGTTGTCAAACTGATTTTGTGAGGTTCATCTTATTCCTATGTGGTAATATTTCAAGTTCTCCAGAACATATTTTACTATCTGGTACATGGAAATATTGAAAGAGGCATAAAATTATTGTTGCATCTTAATTGTTCTTTTCATCAGTTTATCAAAAAGCGAACTGGATATGTTCTTTACTTCTTTTATAAACAATGTGGGTTTTTATTGTTTTATAAATATATCTATATATCTATACTCTATCCTTTTTATACTTAGGTGGTATTCTGAATTGATGTTTTCTCATCGTCAGATAATTCCTCTAGTTTCAGAAAAGGTTGTGGCAAGACTAGAGGGAAAGGTCTTGAAAAAATGAAGAAGGCTATGGGAAGAAAAATTAAAATAGAGATCCCGATAGATAAAGGAAGGCCAACAAAGCCAATTCAATCAGCCAAATTTTCCAATGAATTAGGGATAATTGCTCAAAATTTTCTTCCACTTCCAAATAAGTGGAAGGAAGTTACAAGAGAGGACAAAGATGCAACACTAATTAGATGCCACGTAAGTATTCTATACTCTTTTAAGATTTATTACATGACAAATAATACTTTTGCTCACCCCGTAATCCTCTATATCCTCCTAGTACGTAGTAGGCCTATCATATTTTTAAGATACAGAAGAAATAAATGTTGATGGTTTCTTGTATTGAACAAGTAACTAAGGTGCATTTCATGTTGTACTTGGCTTTTAAATCAACTGTTAATCCTTCAAATGGTATTGTGATGTCCGATTTCAAGTCCATATATTTTGAACTAAGACATCACATTTACCAAAATCACAGACTACTAGGTTGATATGTATTCCAAAGACGTCAAGATAAAATACCTTTCTTTGGCTATCTACTAGACAGGAGTCCAAAATGATTTCCACTATGTCTATCAAAATATGCCCATCTTATGAGACACATAACATTAGTTTGAAAGTACAAGACCTGCATTCTGCATTTATGCTATTCTTAAATTAATCGAGTATCACATTAGCTATTCATTTAAGTAATCCAACTTCAGTTGTCATTCATTTTAATTACAATATATCAATCAACTAAAATTTATATAGTTCAAGTATGAACACTAAATATATACCAAGGTTTTTCAATTCAATGAACTATCTTAGGTGATCGGGGCCAAAGCCAGATACAAAGGTATGGGTTTGGCCAATCCCTAAAACTTTGGTCCAAACTCTGTAAATCTATTTAATATGTATAAATTAATAATTTGGAATGCAGTAACTTAAAAAGGACTATAATCTGAACATATAAATTTCAAATCATGGATATAAATTTCTTGAACTGCAATCTATATTTTAAAGGCATTAGAGTTTTAAGGTACTAAGCATGTTAGCAGATGTTATGATTATAATTTTAATCTAAAAGGGATTTTGATTGTTTTGTGTGTTTTTGTTCAATACATATTTATTTTTTAGGAGAGGTTTGGCATTAATTTGTACGAGCATTATGTGAAACATAGTTGTGAGGATATTTCTAAAAATAAAAGCCGACAATGACACTACAAGTTAAAGCAAAAATTTTAAAGAGCTCCGTATAATAAGCTTGTAAAATGGAATTTGAACAGTTGACCTCAGAAAATTGGAATAAGCTTTGTGTCATGTGGAACGATCCAGAGCTCATGGTAATTTATATTCATGTTATTCTCGTTATTCAAGTTATGATATTTTTATTTTCTTTGTAGAAATGATGCGAAATAAACAAGGCCAATCAAATAAACTTAAATCTAATCATTTCATGAGATCAAAAGCATTTGTAGTAGCTCATGCTAAAATTGTAAATTATACCATTTTATTTTTTTTTACTAATGACACTTTTGTACTATTTAATATTGTCTTGTTTGATAAATAATAGAGACTTGGTATGTAAGTTGTATCTCATTTTAGTCAAATACCTCTAAATACTATTTCATATTGTTTTCTTGTTATACAGGGTGGAAAGAAACATGAAGGTGTAGATCCTGATAGAATTGAGTTCTATAAGCATACTCATTACACGAGTGAAAAAGGATAGTCATATGAAGAAGCTGACACTAACTATGTAAGAAGTTATTATTTTAGTAAAATACCTTTGCATTTGTATGATTAATATTCTTCATGTATTCTTTTTTGTGTTATTATTTTATGCAGAATAACATGACAGATTTGAAAGCTCTATATACTTCTGGAGAGTCTTTCATGACTATTTGATGAAATTGTAGATGTTGTTGTTGGTATAAAGTTGGGGTACATAAAATATATTTGTTATGGTCCTAAACATAATACTACAAGGGCAACACAAAGGAGAACGGTAGAGTTAGAAGACTCCCTAATAAAGGCAAAACAGGATGCTGCTAGTGCACAAAATGAGTTACAAAAATGATTAAATGCAGCTGAAACTATGGTAGAAAGCCAGCAATCATAGATACAAAACAAGCAATGTCAAATACAAGACTTGCACTCGCATATTAAAGCATTAAATTTTTAGTTTAATACTGTAGCTACACGCTAAGATAAAATGCTTAAGAAAATGTAGCTTCTTGTTAGCCCATCGCTGTCAAGGTTAGAAGTGATGCAAATTTATATTATAAGTTCTATTTAATTTCTCTTTATTAAATATATAAATTGTATAGCATTTACTATCTAACTTTGTATTTTTTTAATGATGCAGCGGAGAAAGAAGTCCATCAGAATGCAAACTTTAGGTATATTTGTACAACTAAAACTTCATGTTTAATGAGATTTTATAGTTTATACCAAATATGTTATTTATATTATAATAGATAAGTAAATTTACATTCTTAAAAAATGATTTATCTGGTTTAACAGTCTTTTTGAGTTCTAAAGCATTCTTTCTTCTTCTATAGTAGATTAACATGATAAGGATTACCAAAATCACATCAACTGGCAATGAAAAACTCTAGAAAATACTTTTTCCTTTCTTTCCATCTCATTTTTTTCTGACTATCTGCAACTGCACCTAATGCCTCCTAATATCTAAAGTCAATCTAACCAGCTCTCATTTTTCTTCCCTTAGTGCACTCTACACCTTTGACAGTTGACATGAATCGAGAACCAGGTCATAATTATAGCTCCATTTGCAGCTTTTCTTTAAGAATATACAAACTATTACCCGTTAGATGAGCACCTTCCATGTCCCATAATTGCACACTTAGTTTTATCAGTTTGATAGTTGTTGGTACACCTCCCTCTTCTGTGTATATCACTCTGAACTTCATAAGAATAATTCACTATAAATTTTTTTTTGAGATAAAGGTAACATTGTATTCACAAACATTGTATTCACACCAAAAGATTCAACATCTAATAAATGATGAATTCTTCCATAGTGCCCACCATATGCATGCTGAAATAATTTTCCACCAGATATTCTAACAAATAAAATAGTTACCAGTTCCCTTCTAACTACAAAGTAATTCTAAAGTAGTTTTAGGCATTACCTAGTTGACTCCTAGCATAGACAAAAACATTTTCTAAAGACTTGTTGCATCTTTACAATGCAAAAATAAGTGGTTATTTACTTCTATTTCCTGGTCACACATAATATATTTTAAACAAATCTGCTATTCTCTCCTCTGTAGAGCCTCATGAGTAAGACATGTTTTCCTACATATAAAGTACCAACCATGCAAAATAAGCTACCTTGGTGAGGGAAAGGGATCTTCTGGTTTTCCAAATCAACTTCCAAGGTTTTTGTCGAGTAAAATATGGTTGGTATTTAAATTCCATTGTCATGAGTTGACAGTAAATAGGACTTTGTTATGCAGTTTCCATCTAGGACTATCATGCCTCAATGACAAACCTGAAAAAAAATTCAAGATTTTAAGAAGATTAGCAAACTCCCCAATTTCCCTTCTTCTCGACAAAATCTCCATAGCCATTTTTAAAGATAAGAATTGTTCTAATTGTTAAGCTTCTTTAAACCATGCCCCTTGATGATTACTTAGGGGTTAAATAATTCACTACAAAACTTAACAAGGAAGAATAACCTTGGCAGGAAGAATTAAGCTGAAATAAAGTAGAAAGTCCTTATCCATGGCTAGTGTATTTTCTCGATAAGGAGATTCCAGCTTGAGTGATTAGCAGCTTGTTTAATTTCGGTTACAACAATCCAATTGAGTCATATTCTATCTTGGAGCTCTTGCCATAGCTTACCATCTTCCTCTTCATTACATGTTCATCATCTCTAGTAGAGTGTGTGAAAAGATCGATTCAAAATGGACAACTATAAAACCAATGAGTAAATCCATTTTCATTAGGGATTACCCAGACTTTTATCTTTGTATCTTACATGAACAAAAGCAACAAAATTGATGAGAAAAAAGGCTCGTCGTTATTATTATATCGCTTGTTATATCTTGTAAAAGTTGATTTTGTAATAGATCAAGTTCATACGAAGGTTTAGTTCCAGATAAATTCTTAATTGTTTGTATTTCCATATGTGTGCTGGCTGATTTTAGCAATAATGTAACTTGTGCTTTCATTATTAAGAGGGAGAATAGCACTAAACGAAATAGACTTCCTGATTTACCACTTACATTTTCTTTCTTCATTGCCTTATGGAACAACAGGGGGTGTTAAAGTTACCATTCTATATTTCCACTTCTACGCTATGTTAATTCAAGTGAGACACTACTTTTTTACTGTACTAAAATAAAGAGGATATTCCAATTGTAATTGGTTTCTATTGTCTTATGTTAGCCCAGTTTCATTGAATTGTCTTTTGATGTCTGTTAGTTTGGAGGATAGAACCTTAAGATACATTTTTTTAGTGTTCACTGAAGTGTTCCAGTATTTTGGTGTTATGATGTTTGTGCTGAACTAATGAATTTCAAATTCATCCATGTCATCACATTATTCAATTTCAGTCAATTCTTTCGGATATTCTAGATAAATTAAAGCTTACAATTGTAGAGAATCTAGAGAAATAGGATGGAAAGAAAGCAAAAGTACTTTTTTTTGAGTCATTCATTATCAGTTAGTTTGATTCTTGTTACATGGTTATGATTCTGTCACCTTATATTGAGGGAGAGTGTCTTCTCCTCTTTTCAATTTTTCCCATTTCATTTTTATTGCTTCTCTTTTCTTCTTGCTCATTTATTTTGTAGTTGTTGAAATTTGAAAATATCATCACCAATCATAATTTTCTTCTCTTTTCCAGAGGTATAAAAGTAAGATTTGGATGAAGACTAATTGCAAGCTCAACACGTTATTGGTACTTTGGAAGAAACCTCTACATTTCTGTCTTAGTTTAGGATAGGAGTCATATTTAGTACTATATTTCAGTTACATTTCCTTTGTCATTGGACTTGTTTTACTTTTATTTGCCTTCTAAGGATATATTACCTTGGTGCAATTTTAGTTTTCGTAATTGTTTGATTGTGGGTGAATTTATCATTATCTGGCATGTTTTATAATTTATTTTCAATTTATTAAATTTTAATTTAAAATATAATATCAATATGAAATAATTAAGCAT
This sequence comes from Capsicum baccatum var. pendulum, assembly GCA_030864225.1. Classification (NCBI taxonomy): domain Eukaryota; kingdom Viridiplantae; phylum Streptophyta; class Magnoliopsida; order Solanales; family Solanaceae; genus Capsicum; species Capsicum baccatum. The sequence goes on from CM061556.1 coordinate 128,425,541, forward strand.
TTTTTTTAATTAGTGACAAAAGATTTTATTATCAAAGGTAATTTTTAGCAATGATAAAATCATACTTTTCAAGATAAATATTTTCATCACGAAATAAACTAGTTCTTCAAAATTTTGATTATATTTAGTGAAAAATATATTTTTCTCAATTTCTTCCTTTTTATATGATACAAATTAATTTTGTATTTGTTGACAATCACAATTGTCAGTAATCATAATAATTTGTGACAATTCTATATTGTCGGTAAAAAAAAATACAATTTTAGTACAAAATGGTAGATTTAACTACGAAATTATTAACTTTTATTATAATAATAAATTTATCATTAATTCATACATTAAAGATAAAAATATTTGTTGTACACAAAAAAATTGTCATTAGTGACAACATTTGTTCAACCACGAAATATATATAACTCTATAGACAACTGGCGTTGTCTTTGATTGAACAAAATAATCAGGGATGATAAAATTTTGTCAGTAGTAATAACCTTTTAGTGACGAAAGGTTATCATTAACTACAAAAAAAAATATTTTTATGAAAAACAAATTCTTCATAAATGTTACACATTTTGAAATTTTTTTTATAGCTAATTTAATTTTTTTGGCGATGAAACACTAAATCATCTTTTTATACTTTTAGCCATCCACTTTTGGAGAAGATTGATTGACGGATTTTTTTTATCGCTCTAAGTCTTTTGCAACGAAATATGACTTATTAGTGACAAAATTATTTGTCCTTGATAATCAAATTTGTTGTAGTGTGGGTTAACTAGAGATTTACTAGCAAGAAACAAAATAAAGAGGAAATAGTAAGCCACAATGCAACAACTGAAATTGATCAAGCCATGAGCAGTGTGCAGAAAATAATGAAAATTGGAGGAAATCTGAAATACCTGTCAATCAGCCTAAACTGATCATGAAGGACCCGAGGAATGCCAAATTCAGACCATTATTTAGGAGAACTCTTCACATGTACTGAAGAAAGTAAATCAATCAATGGAGTACAATAACAAGTAGTGGTATTTACAAAAGAATCAAATAAGTAAAATCAAGTCTCAGAGAGATTAGCTATAATGGAGATGCCCACAACAGTGTAAGTTGATAGTAGAAAAATAAGATTACATTATATTAGATCCCCCAATAAGATTTTACATAGCATTATAACTCATGCCCCTAAAATAGATACAAAACCGTCAGAGAGTGAGCAAAAAAAAGCTAGATAAAATAAAGATCAAATACTAAAAGATGGTGGTTTATATCAAAGAGCTATATCGAATTAGAAAGAAAAGGCTAAAAACAAGGGAATAGTGATTCCACTCTTCCTGTCTGGGTGTAACATAAGATGAAGGTGGTTACTAAGAAAGGGTCTAAATGTTGAAAGCCCTCATATGGAATATAAGGTCTGTAAAGTCAGGAAAAGCTTTCCAAAGGGTGCAGATTTTACACAATTTTCATAAATTTGCCTTTGTATCTTTTTTAGAAACTTTTCAACATTGTAGAACAATTAATAGGTACAAATCAAGGTTGAATATATATCATGATATTCACAACTATAATGGGAAAATAAGGGCATTTAAGGTTATGATATGAATATGGTGAGAGACTTAGATCAGTGAATTACACTTCAGACTTAGGAAGTATACTCAAGCGTCTTTTTGTATACTTCTATTATCTATGCAAAGTTTGATGAAAAATCAAGGTTGGAGCTTTGGGATAATCTATACTCTATTGCGGCTGGCATAAGTAGTCCATGAATAATAAGTAGTGACTTCAATGTGATCTTGAATGAAAATGAAAAGATCTTTCATTGATATTGAGGCTGAAGATTTTAGGAAATTTATGAGATCCTCATATATGAATCAAGTCCCCTACAAAGCTAATCCTTTAAATTGGTAGAATGGGAGAGTAGGTGAAGACTGTATTTTTAAAAGGCTTGACATGATCTTATCCAATGAAGAGTTTTAGATACAATATAATTACCAAAAGATTGAGCATTTACCTAGAAATGGGTCAAATCATGCACCCGCATTATTGCTTTGTGAAAATAATGTGTCCCATTTTAAGAAACATTTTATATTTTATAATTTTGGCACACAACATAAGGAGTTTAAAGTAGTGTTCATATAGAACTAGGATATTGATTCTTCTTTTATTCCTTTTTTTGACTTCAAGAGAAAGATTAAAAAGGTAAAGAAGGCCCTGATAGTGCGGAGCAGAAAAACTTATGGAGAAATTTATTAGAAATTTATAATAGGATAAGAAATTGCTTGAATAAAGGAATAGTTATATGAACAATCACCTACACCTGAGATATGATTGTTATGCAGAGAGCAAAAGTTGAGTATACCAGATACTTGAATTTAGAGGAGAGCTATGAAAAATAGAAAGTAGGGTATGATTGGTTCATTAAAGGGGGAAAATACTAAATTTTTTTCATATTGTAGTGAAAGGAAGAAGACAAAGACTGAAAATCATGAAGATTCAAGATGCTAATGGTAATTGGTTAGAAGATGAAAGGTACTTAGCAGAAAAGGTAGTATAGTTTTTATCATGATCAATTCCAGAAAAAAGAATCCTTTTGATTTATCATTGATTTATTATATTCCAGATATGGTGTCTAAGAATGAAAATATTCTTCTAAGTAGGTTACTAGACTTTGATGAAATGAGGAGGGTAGTTTTTAATCTGAGTAGTCATAGTGCTTCTGGTCCAGATAGATTTAAAGTTATCAATCTTGCTGGGAGATAGTGGGTGGTGATATTATTAAAATGGTTCATGACTTATTAAATGATAAATCTCTTCCCAAATCCATTACTCACTCTAATTTAGTCTTTATTCTAAAGAAATCTAATGCCTAATCCTTTTCAAATTTGACACCAATTAGCATTTGTAATTTTTTCAATAAGATTCTATCTACAATCATTCATGACAAGATAAAAGGCATTTTGCCTAAGATTATTTCCCCTAACCAATTCAGCTTTATCAAAGGCAGAAACATTATAGAGAATGTATTACTGGCTCACGAGATGATTACATATATTAATATAAGATAAAGACTAGTAATATTATTATCAAGTTGGATATGGTAAAAGCCTATGATAGGGTTTCATAGATGTTTCTAATGAAGGTGTTGAAGAAAATGGGATTCTCAAATAATTTTACAAAAATGATATGGAGATAAATGTCTAATAATTATTACTACATGCTTATTAATGGGAAATCTCATGGTTTATATCATTCAAAAAGAGGGGTGAAGCAAGGGGACCCCCTATACCCGGCTCTATTCATTTTTTCTGCAAAGGTTCTTACAAGAGCTTTAAATACTCTTTTAAAAGATAGTTTGTTTGTGGGATTTGGAGTTCCAAAGTGGACTTAACTCACTTATCATATGCAAATAATACAATAATATTTTCTTAAATTAATGTTTATTCTTTGAAAAAGATTATAACTATTTTGCAAGATTATGAGAAGCAATAAGGGCAGAAAATTAACAAAGAAGAGAACTTTTATTATATTCACCAGAATACTGCTGTAGCAATTGATGCATTAGTAGGGCAGGTAACAGACATGATAAGGGGTAAGCTTCTAATTAAATATTAGGATGCCTTATTACCTACAAAAATAATAGGAAAAAAGATTATGTAGAGCTCCTCAAAAAGGTTAAAGCAAAATTGCAAGAATAGAAGGGCAAAATATTGTCATATAAGGAAAGGTCATGATTAAAAGTGTTTTGCAAGTTTTTCCCATACATATCTTATTTGCAATAGTTTGTCAAAAGTAGGTGTTAAAAGAACCTCACAGGATTCTTGACAAGTTTTTGTAGAAAAATCTATATTCCTAAGAAAAAGGCGGGCCTTGGTTTCAAATTCATATTTGATGTCTCTAAAGCCATGTAGGCTAAATTATGGTGGTAATTCAGGACATAAAGTTGTTTATAGTCCAATTTATTATGGAATAAATACTACAAAAAATAAATCTCTTCCATTGTTGAGTGGAATGGTGGTTCCTAATTCTAGAAATATATAGTTGAAGCTAGAAAAGAAGTGGATCAATTTTTATAGTGGGAACCTAAAGGGGGAATCTCAAGCATTTGGTTTGATAATTGGACCAATCTTGGTCCACTTTTCAAACATTACACAGATACCCAGACTTATCATGAGATGAAGAAAATTGGAGAATTTCTAACTTCCACTGGCTGGAATTAGTCTAAAATACAAGCAAGAGTTTGAATATATGGTGGACCATATCAGGAAAAATATGAGTATAACAAAGCTCCTAAATGAAAGGAATTATCTATGGTGGACCTTAATAGTTATGATATATTTACATCGAAAAATTCTTGGGATCTGTTTAAATCTAAGGAGTATATTAATGAGGACATGAGTAAAGTTTGTATACAACACAGTCTTTTAAAATCTCTTTTTTTGGCTTGGAGAGTGTGGCTAGAAATAGTAAGATTCTCTCATTTGATTAATACATGGAATGGTAGTGAATCTCCATATTATAGTTGTTGTACTAATCTGGAAAGAGAGACTGTTGAACAATTTTTTTTAAATCGGGAGGTTGCAAGATCAGTTTGAGAGTATTGCTCAAGAGTTATTGGGATTAGTCAGAGTTGTTTTTGAAACCCAATATAAAAAGGTGGTGGAACAGTCAAGGTAATCATAGTAGGAAAACAACCACTAAAGTAGTACCTATGATTCTACTTTGGTTTATCTGGAAGAGAAGAAACACTATTTTTCATTTTGGAAAATATGTAATTGGTTAGATGATTAAGAAAATTAATAATACTTTAAGAAGATTTATCAGGTGCAGATTTAAAGACAGTAGAGATTATAACACTTGGTATGATATGGTGATTTTTATAGAAGGATGTACACCTACTTATAGGTTCAAAAATTTTCAAGTTGAACCCCTCTTCAATCTACTAGTTCAAGGGCAATACTGATGGTGCCTCTAAAGGTAATCTTGGACCTAGTTCAACAACTTTTTGTATAAAATATTTTTCAAGGTCAATAGTAGTTGATAAAGGTATTATGATCCTGGAAACTACTAATTTGGTGGCTGAGGCTATAGATATAGACAAATGTTTATAATTTTGCACACAATTTCAGATTATACCTATTATAGTGAAATCTGATTCCCTAAAAATGGTTCAAATTTTAGAAGGCATATGGAAACTTCATTGGAATGTAGCTATGGAATTGGAATACATTAATAAAATTAGGAGTTACTTGACAACAAGAGTACAACATTCCCTTCAGGATGAAAATGCTCTTGATGATTTTTCATTAACCTAGTTTTTTCTTTTGTTAAGAATTTCTTAATAAAACTAGTTCAAGAAATCCCAATTGAGGGCAGACAAATTCTCTATCTTGAATAAAATAGACTGTCGCAGATTCAAAGACAACACGCAGATAATTATGCATACTCAATGATATTAAATATTGTAGGTAACTAGATAGGTAGCAATATTACTACTTACATTCACTTAAAATTAATGGTATTAGAAGTATTTCTAGTTTGGTTTGAGTATTTGCAATTAGTGAGAGCTTTAAGGTATAATATGATACCTAATCAAGATCTTTGAGCTCTATATCAGTATGCACTCAACCACCTCTTGATGAGTCATCTGTTACATGGAAAAGGATTAGGTCTATACTAATTTACTATTTGTCCTAATAATTCTGGAGAATAGGTGGTGGTATTAATTTAAGAAGAAATTCAACACATTAATTAAAGGAATATGAACAAAAATTGTGAAAGGGTCAACCTATTGATAGATTTAGCCACAAAACTAGTAGATAAAAGGTTAAGATGGACAGTGATATTGACAACACCACAGTGAGAATCATCTCAAACACAGGAAAAGAAGTAATCAAGCTCGAATCTTTAGATCTGATGGCTAGCCTATCAATTTTTTTAAAAAAGAGTATAGATCATTACTTAGCATTCTTATTTAATCTTGTTACTGGGATGCAAAAAATAAAGAGCAGTATTCAACTCCATGTACTCAACTCTAAAGATCTTAGCAAATGTGCCCTAGCTTAAATACATGTAGATTTATATAATACCCTAATTTTTCATGGATTAGAGCCATTAATGAATAGGCCATTAAATTAGATTTCTGATGCTACTAGTCTCGTCTTAATCCGATGTTGTGGAAAAAAGTTATTGAAAATTTCCTAAGGGCTTGTCAAACTGTTAGTGACAATGACATAGGCAATGATTTGTCACCATGCATAACGATTCGTTACATGTGAGTCGTTGCCACTCTAGTGAGGGTCTTAGATTTTATCCCATTCTTAATGAGTCTAACTCACGACTTGTTATAAGGTATAATGAGTCATTGCATGGACCCATTGCCACACAGGTAAGAAATTCAAAAATTGAGTCTCAGATCACGACTACTCTTAACGACTCGTGTTCAGACCTAACAAGTCGTGAGGAGGGAGAGTCATGGCCTTAACATTGAAGGGTCAAAACTCAGGACCTCAAGTCACGATTCTGACCAAGACTAGTGACAAGTCATGATGAGTCATTGGGTGAGTCATGATGACTGGAACCAGAAATCCCTATATGAATTTTAGAGGGGCTTTTTAAAATTCCAATCTTTTAACCCTGAACCCACATTGTTTGGCCACTCGAACATTAGTTATTGAGGGATTAAAGTTACCAAACACTTCATAAACTTCTATTCATTACACTTAGCAAATATAAAGTTATTCGTTTCTTCTCCAAAGCAAACTAGGGTTCTCCAAGTTCAAACACAAAGTTCTAAAGGAATTCACTACAAGTATGTGTGATTTCATTAATGGTCCCCTTCCACCGATTGAGTCCTAAGAAATCTTAAATTCTCAAACAAAATTCTCTTCTAATTGAATTGGGTTTTGGGTCAAATATGAGTTTCGCTTCTCTCATTAGTTTATGTCTGTAATTATACCATGAATATGTTCTTTCCTTGAGAGTAGTGATTCCCCATGTTCAAAATCATGAATTTCCCCATCATAAAGTTATTGAGTTTGTTGGTTTTAAATTATGAAATTCTCCTCATCAGGATCCATAAATGTTATCATATTCAGTTGCATTAGTCAAAGCTGGAGGGTTATGAACACCCGATACCTAGATAGTCATTCATGTATCAGTTTTTATATTATAAGCCATTTAGATCATATTAATGTTGCTAAATTTAGAATATTATCATGTTGAGAATATATAAGTTATCAGATCATGTTAACCAGTTATCTATTATCAATTATTAGTGTCAGTTCAGTTGGGAGTAGTACTTAGAACTGAGTGAATATAGGGATAAAGGCTCACCCTCCAGTTGAGGATTGAGACCTTTAGTAGAAGTCCTTAAGTTTCAGAACTATAGTTCCTCAAAAGGTTATGAGGGGTCACCCGCTAGTAGAGGACTAACACTCTAGTCCCTTGGGACATTATTTTAGTATATCCACACCAGCTAGTGTTGGTACCCTTGGTAAGGTACTAACACCCTTCCAACTGCAGTTATAAGTTGGACCCCCATAAACTCAAATTGGAGAATACCAGTTATTGTTAGCTCCCATAGTCCCTTGTTCAATGTTAGTTTATATTTAGTTTGATTTTTCTTAACCAAGTGTTTAGTATTTAGTTATTTAGTCTATCCAGCACATGTTTATACTTGGTCTTGCATTTAGTTTACATGTTCCACATTTATGTTTATCTTATATACCGATTAATCTCTTTCATCTCTCATACTATTTACATTCAACGTACTGAACTCATACTTCTGTGTGATATATTGTCTCATAGTATAGGTCTGGATGCTCTGTACTTGGACCGCACTTAGCACGTTCCTGTTCCACTCAGCTGTAGCCTTGGTGTGTCCTCATCAGTCGAGGATTAACTATCATTTCTTTATTTTTAGTATTTTACATTATTTTAGTTAGTTAGAGTTAGTTGGGGACCTATCCCAGTAGCTCATCATGATTTAGAGGCTTTCAAATAGACATACAGTTAGACATGTTTTTAGCTTTATCGAGTATTCCAGACAACATCAGTATTGACTTTATTGTTATTCAACATTAATTTATTTTAGTTATATTCTGCTCAATATTTTGTTACTTTCCTTCAGTAATCATAGCTTATTCTAGGACATGGGTTATCTTGGGGGTAACTTGTGACTCTATACACAGTGTTACAACTAGGAGGAGTCTCGGTTAGTGACAACACACCATCAAGAAGACATCAAACAGATCGAAATCAAGGAAGATTAAGGAGAAGACGATCAGGTTTATCACTTTCCTTTAATGTTGTTTCTAGAATGTGCACTTTGTTGTTAATTTTGGAACTTTAATCATAGTGGATAAAATCATTTTGAGTCCTGAATGTAATTACTTTTTTATTTAATAAAGGTCTAATAGACCACTTTAATTTTTTTAGAGAACTATTTATGAATAAGTTATTCAATTCTCCCATTCCACATATTCATACGATTTAGATAAATTATGTAGATTAATTATGGAAAGTTACAATAGTTATTTGTTTACTCTTTGCATTAAAAGAAATAACATCATCAATCCTCCACCAATGGAAACATAAAGAATGAAAACAATTTATGGACAAAAGAAAGGAATATGTACTTAAGCATTAATATCTTAGATTGAATAGACACACAGTGAAATAAGACAACAATAAATATCCACAAAGTGAAGTACTCTTAAACTAAATGCACATAAGTTAAAACCTGCACAGTACATACCATATACTTGATTTTTATGCAAACTCCGTGATACTCAAAAAGTTCTTCTATGATTACGTACACACATTATAAGTCTCATGAGTGATCTAGAAAGGGATAGGATATATAGTGTATATTGAGGACATACATGGCTTTGTTTAACCACAAATGGCCATCCACCATACAACCTCAATCCATGGTCTTTAACCCTCCCCCTTCGATGATTCAAGGATCATTTTTCTTGTCAAACCTTTGGTTAAAGGATCTTCTAAATTTCTTTTGGAACTTATGGACTTTAAGAAAATAACGTCATGTTTCAATAACTGTTTAACTGTATCATGTCTGATGCATATATGTCTTTTTTCACAATACACACTAATTTTAGTTATTCATTGCCTCTTGTGAGTCATAATATTAAGTGATCTATGAGGCTTGTCTTCCCTATAATGACACATCTGTCAAAAGGTATTCCTTTCATGCAGTTTCTTATCCATTCAACTTGAGAGAAATTAATTCAGATTTTATGGTAGAATGTGTTATACAAATCCATTTTGAAGACATCCATGGAAAAACACCTACACCTAAAGTAAATGCATAGCTACCGGTTAAGCTAGATTCATCATTATTAGTTATCCAATATGCATCACAAAACCTTTTCAAATAATAGAAATTTTTTTAAAATACAAACACGAATTTATAGTATCTCTTAAGTACCTTAACCAGAGATAAAGAATATTTAAATGTTCACTTATGATTATATCTACTCATTCTGCTAATAGCATAAGCTATCGGGTAAGTATAGTTCATGAGAAGCATTACACTCTTAATTATTTTATCATATTCAATTTGAGAAACACTCGAATTGTTTTTATATTTTAAGTGTATTCTAGGCTTATAAGGATTTCTCTCTGAAACTACATAAAAGCAATCAAACCTTTTCAACTTCTTTTCAATACAATGAGAAAGACATAAAGATAAACCATTAATAATTCTTTTGATTTTAATCCCTAAAATCACATCAACTTCTCAAAAGATGTATCATTTAAAACTTAGAAAAAAATAATAATTTCTTAGTATCATTAAAAACATTCACATTAGTGCCAAACATTAATCTATCATACACATACAAACATTTAATATCAAAGCCTAATACTATTATTTTTTATAAACACAAATATCAGATAAATTAATAATAAAATCATTATCCGTTAATATGACATTAAACTTCTCATATCACTTTTTAAGTGTCTACTTTAGTTCATATAAGGACTTCCTCAATTTTCATATTTCATCCGCTTGTTCTGGGACCACAAACCCTATGGTTGAATCATATAGATCTCTTCTTTTAAACCTCATTTAAAAAAAATATCATTTTGACAATTATTTGGTGTACCACTAAATTATGAATAGCGTTTAGAGCAATAAGAGTCCCAGTGCTTTATATTTTAGTCACTAGTGAATAATTATCAAAACAATCAACACCTTTCTTTTGGTTAAAATCTCTAATCACAAGTCTAGCATTATAATTATCAATTATACCATCAGGTCTCAATTTCTTCTTAATTACCTACTTGCTACTTATGATATTATAATCTTTGGACAAATCATATAAGTTCCAAGTGTGATTAGATACTATAGAACTTAATACACTTTTAACAACCTCTGTCCTAAATAATGTATCTATTGATCTCATTGCTTTATCATAAGTCTTAGGGTCTTCTTCTATTAAATAAAAAGCACTAATTCTTATTTAAAATATCAATATCAAAATTCTCAGTCAAGAACTAATGATAAAATCAAGACCAAAGCTAGTCTCAATTCTACATCTTTTACTCCTTCTAGGTTCATTTTCAAGCTCATTAGAATAGGAGAAGACACAAAAAGATAGTTAACAGACATAGATATAGAAACATTATTTTACACATCACTAGGAACATTATTTCTCAAACAAAACATATTTTGAAAAAATTTTGCATCTCTAGATTCACAAATAAAATGATTATTTAATTATATAAATCTATATGCAGTACAATGTTTTGAGCATAACCAATAAAGACAATATCAAAAATTTTGAAGCCTACATTTTCTCATTGAAATTCAGGTAGATCAACCTTAACCAAACACTCCCACACTTTTAGAAATTCTAAGTTTGTGGGTAAACCCTTTTCACAAATCATATAAGGTCTTGTACAACTTCTTACTAAGGACACTATTAAGAATATACTATGCAGACAAGATAGATTTTCCCTACATATTGTCAGATAGTCATAGAATTCATCATTTTCTTCAGAGTTCAATTTTTTCGTTCAACTACACTATTTTGATGGATATTATTGAGAGCAATAACATCATGTATAATATATTTTTGATCACAAAAATCCTCTAGAGTTTAGTACTATATTCACCGCACCTATCAAATCTAAGACTCTTGATTTTTCTATCTAATTGGCTTTTCACTTCTCACTTCTACTTTGAGTTTCTAAAACAAGCTATCAGTATTATTTTTAGACTTAAGAAGATATACCATAGTGTATCTATAATAGTCATCAACAAAAGTTATGTAATTCTTACTTTCTCCTTTGCTAAAAGTGTTCTTGAAATTTGCTAATCTGAATATACTAGTTGTAATAACCCGAGACTACCCCCTAGTCGTCACATGGTGCTTGGAATAACAAGTGATCCCAAGATAACCCCATGAACTAGAATAATGTTAAGCAAATAAATTATAACATAATAAATTGCTGTTCTACTACGCGGAAACATAATCATACTAAAAATCTAAAGTATATACAATAGTGATAAATCTTTATAATTTGATAAATCTGAAGGATGAAACTAAAATTACATGGCTGACTCTGACTGACATCTATGAAGCCTCTACTATACTGACTATAGATAGCTGGTATATGCCTCCAACTACCACTAATCAATACACATAAAAATAAATGAACTGTACATAAACTAAAACTGTATGGAGTTCCCGAAGTAATAAAACTCATCACCTGTTGGCTAGAATCTGCAACTATCTTATCATGATGCATAGGCTATAACTGATACCTACATTATGAGACAATGTAGAACATAGACATATATGTGGATAAGTCTTCTGGAATGTACTGAGTATGTAGGGGTGAATGTAATAAGTAAAACTAATTTCATGCATAATCATAAAATATGCATGCTAAGTATAAGTAGACTCACCAATAGGCTGGAATACACTAAAAATTGAAATATCTTAAAGCATGAGTGACAAACATTCTCAGATAAGATTATGAATCTCTACACTTAGTTTATGTAAACTTGTTTTAATAATATAAGTATAACTAAAGATGGAATATGATAAGATGTGGATACTGTATGAAAACTGGGCCTGAAACTACACGATGGAGACTGACAAAAACTAAGAATTTAATTATATAGTCACACTAAGAACGAATGCATAGTCTGAATATACAATAAAACATACTAACTTATCTAATTAACTGAATATTTGAGAGCTGAATACTGGGTATGTAAGACTGAACTATACTTAATCTGAATAACTGGACTGAAACTATAGAGTATTATGCATATGAGATAAGGACTGACTGAGTAACATGATATAACTGAGCATGAATTCATGAAAACTATATTATTTGAGAATGCAAGACCAAGCGTATAACATGATTCTAAAATAGTCTTGAAAGTGAGGTACTGAAATACTGATAATTGAATAGTTGATAACTATACGCTATGGTCAAGCAAACCTGAAATTGAATTGAGTTACTAATCTGATTACTCGACTGAGACTATGACTAAGACTGTAACTAAGAAGTTAACTCAGACTATAACTGAGACTGTAATTAGGACTATAACTAAGACTGTAACTGAGATTGTAACTAAGACTGTAACTAAGAATTATACTGGAACTGAATACTGAGTTCTAATAACTACGTAACTGCTAGCTTTGATTATTGATAACTGAGTTATTGGTAACTAGGTGACTATTTTTGATAGTCCTGATTCTATAAAACTAAACTGAGTTCTATAATGAGTCTGAAACAAAAATTATGGGAAGTAATCATCTAACTAATATGCCCCTTTTTGAACTTATTGGGGTCCAACCTATAACCCCAGCGGGAAGGGTTTCAGTACCGTGCCACAGGTAAATACAAACTAGAGAGTCGCCCTTAATCTGGAAGGTGCTTTCAATGAGAATTTTGGTACCATCAATCTGGCAGGTAAACACTACATCAACCCTCAATTTAGCAGGTTCATGTCTCAACCTATGTTGTATACATAGTTTTGGAACACAAGGACCACTTATAAGGATCACATCTTCTAACGACAGGTGAGTCCCTATCCTTGGATTCACTCGGTGCTGAATCCTAGTCCCAACTGAATAGGAACTGAACTAATTTATAAACTGTACTAGGCTGGATTGAACTGTGACTGATCATGTTCACTAACTAAACTAGAATGAGTTCAATGAGTTCTGGTATCTAACTGAATACACTAAGTTCTGTACTGACTGAATACTACTGATCGTGATATTTCTGAGACTATCCTGTAATTACTATAGCTCTAGGTCAACAACTAGATTTTTGGGTATTGAATACCCCTAGGACTTGATAGCATAAAAAGTAAAGCCTAGCATGATCTTGAAAAGCATAACCATTGTCAATTGTTCACAATTCATTCACTGAGATATTTTATCAAACACTTGAAGGTTATGGACTTGTACATGAATGAGAACACATGGTAACAAGTCATGATTACCCTATTCAATTCACACGGGCATTTTAACAAGAATGTGGAGATTAATACTTTAATATGGGGCAATTCGTCAAACACATGAGGATCATGAACTTGGGCATGAAAATATCTTAAACATGGGAGCATAGCATGATTACTTAACTAAGATCATGAATTGGGAAATTCACATGTAATCCACTTGAAATAGGACTTGATTGTTTCATCAAAACATGTAAAGTTCATAGCTTCAATGTAGGAATGTCTTAACCATGAGGGAAAAATAGAGTTACATGGCAAAGTTCATGGCTTGGGAATTCATCTTGAAATTGTCTTAACATGATATGGGAATTTCATAAAACATCTGGAAGGCATGAATTTAAACATGAGAATATTGCTAAACATCATGAATTTAGGATCTGCCATGAAATTTACTTGAATAAATCCTAGGAAATTTAAATTCATAGCATGAGGAACTTAAAATCTTTTATGGAATCATACATAGGCTGAATTGAATTAAAAACATCATGAAACATGGAATTCAATCTTTTTTAACATACAAAGTATCATAGTAATGGAAGATTCATTCTTTAATTAAAAGAAAAGAGTTTTGGGGCTCCATGGGTGAAAAAGGACCCATTTATGAGCTCGCACATAACCTAAAGCTTTAAATTTGAAGGGAAAGCACAATCTTGAAAGCATTCTTGAATTAGGAAACTTGAGTTCTTGCTTTTCTTGAAGAAAAATTAATGAAGTTCTTGGTATTTTGAGGAGGTTAGGGTTTTCCTTTGCGAGAAAATATGAATAATTGAGTGTATATTACTTTTGGGACCTGAAATAAAGTGTTATGGGTGGATTTTGGTGAGGGGAAGTGACCAAAGTACCCCTAGACCCTTTAGAAACTGAATTAGCATGTGACACAGTTCTGTAACGTGCAAGCCAACGCATAGCATCGCTATCGAATTAATATCGCGTCGCTACCTCATCGCTATAGCATCACTGCCGTATCGCTATCGCTTCGCTATCGCATCTCTATAGCGTCAGTTTTCTACCTCACACAGAAAATGCCATAACTTTTTGCTCTAGTGTCGAATTTAGGCAAAATTGGTATCGTTGGAAAGATAATTCAATTATCTACAATTTAGTATGTCTAGACCTATAAAATTCTATGCATATAAAAAGTTATACACATTTAAAGTAGACTCTTGTAGAATCAAATATCAAACTTTGGAGGAATCAAAGGCTCTAAGCTCAACTTTGTTCTAATTTATTATAATGAACATTTTTCACCTCAAAAGCAAACCAAACATTAAAATAAATATCATGAAAATTCTATTCACATGGGAATCATTCATATTATAACTTATACCCATAGGAATGATGGTTCAAAGACTAGCCCAAAAATATAGGCTATTACATTATCTCCCCCTTGGGAACATTCGAACTCGAATGAGACTGGTTAGACTAAGACTATTGTACGAAGGCAACTTAGATCATATATTAAACGTGACTAAATTAGAACATGATTGCATAACTGAATCTAAAACATGATATATAAATGGAATATCATGAACTGAACTGATTTCTTGATATATGCAATGACATAAAAATGATTATAAGGCTGGGATAGAAATGAGAGATTCAACTGATGAGTAACTATTACTTCAACCTGGATCCAAGTTTGTGAAGAAAAATTAAAGGTTTAAGACATAAATACTTGGGGTATTAAAATATTTCTCCCCCTTGGGATACTTCATCTCCCGAATGATACTGACTTGGCTGAAATACTAAGGAAATCCTGAGATGATGTATAGGAAACTTATGGACTAAATCATGCCTGAATATCTGGGATCTGAAATTGATGTGTATGCCTCAATTGATCTGAATTTGAAATTTGCATGAACGTGAGTTACCTTATGAATAGGAAAGATGAAAAACCATAGAAACTTGCCTGTACGACTGCTAGACTAGATTACTCGTTACATATACTAAATCATACTAAAATCTTACACTCAACTCGCTTTTACACCAATATGAGATTCAAGCCTATCTTTATTATTACACATGAACTTGTAGGCGAACAACCACAAATGGACCTTTCTCATTTTCCTCTAATCTCTATCCTTAAATATTTCATGCACTAGCTCAAAAAACACACATATAATTTCAACTAATCATGACATAAGGAGAGGTCACTAAAAGGTTAGAACATGAGGACCCAAAACATGAAAAAATAACTTTGACACTCAATTGAGTCCTGAGGAATAAAGTATCAATGACATAAATTCATCATAGAGGTTTAAACTGAGGACATACATGACATACCGAGTATGGAAAGGTGTTTTCGGAATGTCACATTCTCTGACTCTAAGCTGATGATAGTCGAATCTGAGGTCTATCTTAAAGAAAAGCCTAGCACCCCGAAGTTAGTCAAACAAGTCATCGATTTTGGGAAGAGGATAATTGTTCTTGATCGTGACCTTATTGAGTAAACAGTAGTCGAAACACATCCTAAGAGATCCATCTTTCTTATACAGAAATAATATTGGAGCGCCCCACGGGGAAATGCTAGGTGTGATTAATCCCTTATCTAAGAGATCCTTCAATTTTTATTTCAGTTCTCTAGTTATGCTGGTGCCATTTTGTATGGAGGAATACATATAGGTTGAGTATCTGGAAGAAGATCAATGCTGAAGTGTATTTCCCTTTCAGGAGGAATTCTTGGAAGATCTTTGGGAAATATATCTGAATATTCACCTACAACTAGAACTGATTCAAGGCTAGTAGTTTCAGAACTAGTGTCCTTAACTCAAACAAGATGATAGACATCCTTTAGATATCATTTTTCATGCTCGAAGGTAGGAAACAAGCTGATCTTTAAATGCTGAAGTACTACCTTTCCATTCAAGGATAGGTTTATTCAAAAACTAAAATTGGACTATTCTATTTCTGCCGTCGACTATGGCATAGCAGAAATAAAGCCAATCTGTGCTGATAATGACATCAAAATCAGTTATATCTAATTTAAATAAGTCTACTGAAGTGACTTTCTGAAATATCATAATCGGGCAGTTCCTGTATACCCGTTGAGCTATAATGGTTTTACCTACTGGGGTAGAGACTGAAAAGGGCTCTACTAGGATTTCGGGACTGATTCAAAAATTGCCTGCTATATAGGGAGTAACAATAGATAAAGAAGCTCCTGGATGTAGGAAAGTGTAAACATGCACATAAAATATATGTAACATACCAGTAACTATATCGGGAGAAATTTCCTGATCCTGTTGACTGAAGATCATAGAGATGATTTGGGCATTTCCCGTTGGTGGCATCCTACTGATTTGGGTGATCGAACTGAGCTGAGGAGTGGAGATAACACTGATAACCTGACTGAGGGCAGTATCTGACTCTGTGTCCCGGCTTGCAATAACTAAAACAGACATCGCTACCAGCTCTGCAAGATCCCTTGTGGTTCTTTCCATAAGTCTGACAAAGGGGATTAGTTTGGGCATTGCTAACACTTCCCTGAGACCTAGATCCTGGTGATCTATCTCTATTACCCTCTATTAACTTAGGAATGGGAGCACTAGCTAAAGAAGGGGCTGGAAATGATGACTTAGGACAAAACTGGGAACAGTTTCCTCCATCAAATTTAGGCTGACTAAAATTAAAGCTACCTTTCCTAGATCTCTTATTCTGCTTCTCCCTCTGGTTAATCTTCTTCTCCTGTATCATCTGAGAATGAGTCATAAGCCTAGCTAAAGTCATCTTACTTTTCAGCATGGCAGATTTGAACTCATCTACCACGCTATCATTTACCCCTGAAGCGAACTTACTCATCTTGGCTCTATTGTCTGTAACCACATGAGGGGCATATATGGCTAATTAAGTTAACTTAAGAGAATACTCTTTTACCATCATATTTCCCTACCTAAGTTTGATGAATTTTAGCAGCTTAGACCCTTTAAGCTCTTAGGGAAAGAATTTATCTAAGTATGCAGTAACAAAGTCTTTCCACTCTATAGGACCTGTACCATCTGACCTCTCTGACTTCTACTATTTGAACTAAGTATGACCCATATCCTACAACTGATATGCAGCTAGCTCAGCACTATCAATAGTAGTCACCCCATGATGTTTGGCACCTTCAGAACCTAATCAATGAATTCCTGATGGTCCTCATCTACCTTTGACGCAAGAAAGGATAGAGAATTCATTCGGGTGAAGTCCCAAATCCTATCTATGGCTGAGTTGGCTACTGGGTTGGACAGAATAACTGCTGGCCATTCATTTTGAGCGGCACCTGACTGAGCTAGAGTAGTAAATATGGCCCTAAACTCAGTATGAGAAACATGATCACCCAAAAAATCTTCGGGCTGGGGGCTCACTGATTTCCATTTCTTCTTTTAGGAGGGATGTTCTATATAATAAAGGGGAAATAGATTATACTGAGATATTGACTTTAGGTTATGCTCACTGGAGTGACATGAATACTGAAAGAAGGGAAATTGTTCCTAAACCATCTTATAGCCTCTTGCACAGAAATGTGGCGCACAACACACCCACGTACAAGACTCTACTAGATGTGATTTTCAAAATTCCTAGGACTTTATTGAACATTAGGATCTGATACCAAGTTTGTAACGCCCCGAATCTGGTACCCAAAATGCTGCAAGGTGCTCATAACCTCAAAGGATCGTAAGCATACCTTTGACTGATATATATACTTGTATACTACATAAAATACTTTATAATGCGGAAATACAAACTGAAAGGACATAAAGTTCAATACTGAACATGATCTGAATGATATAACATCTGTGTGGGGTAATAGAATACCCAAAACAAAACTAAACATACTAAAGTCTAAAACAAGATAGTCTAGAAAGCCTTTAACTGACTGAACTGTCTGAGTAAGAAGTTGATGGGACATGTCCCTAACTAACTCTAACTAATAAACTGATTAATGAGATAATAGGGAAATAATCATGTCCTAGAAAGATGAGGACTCACATCTAACTTTTCCTATGGATATCTGGAATCTACTGGTGCTCTAGAGATCGTGTCTCTGAACCTATGGTATAAGACACCATAGCGCAAATGCATCAGTACTTTGAATGTACTGGCATGCATATGAGGTAGGCTGAATGCATGGAGTTTATATGCATGAAAAATAACAATAGCAGACTGACTATCATGATCATGAGAATATATATATGAGATATGATAACTGACACTGATACCATGATAACATAATTACTGAATTAGAATAGTGATAAAATGACATACTGATAACTGATAACATGAGTGACTGTATCTGACAGTCCTGAATCTGATGGAACTAACTGAGTCCCGTACTGTATTTGAGTTGACTGTATCTGATAGTCCTGAAATCTAAAGAACTATCTGAGTTCTATTACTGAGAATGATTGACTGTGTCTTACAGTCCTAATTCTGTAACATGAATATATGGGAAGTAGTTATCGAACAGACATATCCTTGATATGCCATTATGGCTGAGTTGTGATCTAATCTGTAACCCAAATTAGAAGGGTGACAATACCATGCCACCGGTAAAGACAAGCTGTGGGTGACCCTCATCTATCAGTGTCCCCTATATGAGAATGGTCGGGCCCATATCTGAAAGTTCTTATCTACGTTATCAACCCTCATAGGACAATGTTGATGTCTCAACCTATGCTGGCTACATAGTTCTGGAACACAAGGATGTCTTCTAAGAATCACACCCTCATCTAATAGTGTGTGTTCCCATCCTTGGGTTCACTTTGTGCTAATTCGTACTCCCATCTAAATAGACTCTGAACATGATTTACTGAACTGAACATGGGCTGAGTTACTGAATTTGTTGACAGACAAAACACTACTTATATCTTACAATTGACTGAGTTCATAAGATCGTGGAGATTTTCTAAGTCATAAGACTGTCTGAAGTATAAGGATCTTAGCTTGACTGACAGTATAGTGAAAATATGACATGGCTCTAGGCACATAGCTAATGTTTTGGGTACGAGTACCCCTAGGATATGATGGAAGGAAATTGACCAAGCATAACTTACTTGAACATATAACTAACATCATAATCCATAATACATTTATAGAAGCATTTCATCAAAAAATGTGATAGGCATAATTGTACATACATGGGGATTTCATCGTATTATGCTAGTTAGGAACTTTTCCTATATCTAGGCATTTAATCAAAAATATTATAGGGATGGTACATGTAAACATCATTGTACAATAATTAAACATTATGCTTCACTTCTAATTTCATTGTTCAAGGGTTTAGTCATAGGTTTGCATGAATCTATATCGATAAAAATTTGACCCACATAGAATTTATCATCCAACATGGAGTAGAATTCAATTTCTCATTTTCCATATAAACAAGAGCATCCCATTCATGAAATTTATAAAAAAATCCATAAACATGAATTTAGAAAAGGGATTCTTGGGCTTAATAGACGAAAGAAGTCCATGAATGAACACTATGCATACCTTAGTTCATGATTTCGTGAAGATTGTTAGAAAAGATTTCTTGGAATTGGATCTTCTATGAAAACCCTAGCTTGTTCTTGAGAGGTTTTTGAGAGAAGAGAGTATATTTTGGGTAAAAAGTATCTGAATCATGTGTTAAAGGGCTTAAATAGGGGTGGGAAGTAGACCCTTTTAACCCTGGATACGTCATTTAATTTCATTAAAATTTTCCCAAACTGAATCCCTGGCGCGATGCAGCGTTATCACACCATTTCATTAGAATTTAACAATTGGGAAACTGAGGGATGGCGCAATGCGGAGCCATCGCTTTGCCCCTTCTTTCACGACCTGGAACTTTGGTGCGATGCAGAGGAAATCGGGCTAAGATAGTGGAAAAGGACAATTATGAATTTAGGCCCTAGTGTGACGTGCCATAATCATGGACCCCTACTGGAATTTGCCAAATGCCATTTCCTCTTGTGGCGTGGCACTCCACTGACTTATATGGTGCTGTTTTACAACGAGAACTTGAAATAGTCATAACTTCTGACCCAGTTATCGAATTTGGGCGAATCTTAGATCGATGGAAAGATTATTGAATTTCCCACATGACAAAAAGTGAAAATCTTGAAAATTCCTTATGGAATAACCATCATTCAATTTAAAATCTAATACTAGATATTCTTAAGATGAAATTATCTAGGAAAAGTACAGGGTATTATAATATCTCCCCCTTGAGAACATTCATCTTCTAATGAGACTGACTGAGAGGGGAGAAACGATAATTGACGTACATGCTGAACATAAATAACTTGAATTTGATCTCATGACTGACATAACTGACAAGCTGAACATATAATACTGAACATGCATATCTGATACATGTGTAACTGATTCATGAATGCATGACTGAGTGTTCTGGAGAACTAAGTTTCTTATAATGAGAATCCATGTCTGATGCATAGTTACATAACTGAACTGATACATGCATACATGAATTAATATGCAATGGTACTTGATACCAATTTTATAATGGGAAATGAGTATGAAGTTGCATACCAAGTTTGTGATGAACACTAAACATGAAACTGAATAAGATTAAGGATAAATGTTACCTTGAGCTTGATCTGAGTTGGCGAAGAAGAGGTTAGAATACTTGGTACGCATGTTTGCCTCTGCTTCCTAAGTAGCTCCCTTGACGGACTAATTTTGAGAAAGAACCTTAACTAAAGGGACTTTTTTGTTCCTCAATCTACGAGTCTGATAGTCTAAGATTTCGACTGGAATCTCTTCATAAGAGAGAGTGTTTTGAAAATCAATGCTCTAAATAGGGACTACAACTGATGGGTCACCTATGCATTTCTTGAGCAAAGAGACATAAAAGACTTGATAAACTAAGGCTAGAACTGAAGGCAATTCGAGCTCATAAGCTACGTTGCCGAATTGACTGAGAATCTTGAAGGGACTGACATATCGGGAACTGAGTTTCCCTTTCATGCTGAACTGCTTCACGCCCTTCATGAAAGAGATCATTAGATAGACATAGTCATAAATCTAAAAATCGAGATCTTTCCTATGAATATCTATATAAGACTTTTGTCGGCTCTGAGCAGCCAAGAGTCTTTCTCTAATCAACAGGAATTTTTCTATGGAATCAAATACTAAGTCAGGATCTGTAACTGAGGCCTCTCTAAGTTCAAACCAACCAATTAGAGATCTACATATCCTACTATAGAGAGCTTTGAATAGAGCCATCTGAATACTGGAATAATAGTTGTTGTTGTATGCAAACTCAATCAAAGCTAAGTGGTCATCCCAGCTTCTCTTGAAATCGATTGCACAAGCCCTTAGCATATCTTCTAATATCTGAACGGTCCTTTATTATTGACCATCTGTCTAAGGATGAAAGGTTGTACTAAGATGAACTTGGGTTCCAAGACCCTTTTGGAATGCTTTCCAGAAATAAAAGGTGAACTGGGTACCTTTGTCTGTGATAATAGATAGCGGTATATCATGCAATCTGACCAACTCCCAGATGTAGAGTTTGGCATAATCCTTGGCTGTATAAGAGGTATGAACTAGAAGGAAATGAGTTGATTTGGTCATTCTATAAATAAAGAGCAAGATCGAATCATGCTGATGACGAGTTCAAGGCAAACCTGTGACGAAGTCTATGTTCACAACTTCCAACTTCTAAGTAGGAATACTGAACTCCTGCATGGACCCACTAGGCTTCTGATGCTCTTTCTTAACCTACTGACATGTAGATCACTAATCCATAAACTCTGCAATGTCTCTCTTCATCCCACTCCACCAATAGATTCCCCATAAGTCGTGGTACATCCTTGTGGTCCCTAGATGAATAGAGTATCATGCACCATGCACTTCTACAAGAATTTGCTGTCTTAAGTCATCTACACCTGGAACATAGAGACGACCCTGACAATGCAAAACACCATGTCCCCATTGGGAGAAAACCTCTACTTTCTGATCCTAGACTGACTCTTTCAACTTGATAAGGATAGAATATCTATCTTGCATTTATTTTACCTCAGAAACTAGAGATTATTCTGAATTACTCTAAACCTATATATCATCCTTATCTACGTTGACAAAGCAAACGCCTAGTCTGGAAAGCTGATAGACTTCCTGAGCTATGTTTTTCTTACTATCCTCAACATGAAAAACACTACCCATGGATAGTCTACTAAGAGCGTCGGCCATAATGTTGGCCTTGCTCGGATGATAAAAGACACTTATGTTATAATATTTCAAGACTTTAACCACCTTCTCTAATGAAGATTGATATCTTTTTGAGAAAAGACATACTGAAGGATCTTATGAACTGTGAAGACATCTACATGATCTCTATAGAGATAATGCCTTCAAATCTTCAAGGCAAAGACTACAACTGCTAACTCAAGATCATGAGTAGGATAATTCCTCTCATGGTGATTAAGCTTCCTGGAGGCGTAGGATATGACCTTACCATGTTGCATGAGGACACAACCCAAACCTACTCTGGATGCATCAAAATACATTACGAAACTATCTGGACTATCAAGAAGAGCTAATACTAGAGCTGAGGTGAATCGAGTCTTCAACTCTTAAAAACTCTTCTTGCAAGGATCTAACCACTAAAACTTGACTTTTTTCTAAGTCAATCTGGACATAGGGGATGTAATAAAAGAAAATCACTCAACAAACTATCTGTAATAGCTAGGAAAACCCAAGAAACTCTTAATATCTAATGGAGAGATAGGACGAGGCCATTTTTTTACTGTTTTAGTCTTTTGAGGATCTACTCTAATGCCATCACTGGAAATGTTTTGACCAAGGAATGCTACTGACCTTAGCCAAAATTCACACTTACTAAATTTAGCAAACAACTGATGATTTTTAAGAGTCTGAAGTACTATTCTAAGATGGTTTGAATGATCACGCTCACTGCAGAAATAGACTAGGATATCATCTATGAAGACTATGATGTACATGTCCAAGTACTGCTTGAACAAACGGTTCATCAAGTCCGTGAAAGCGGCTAGGGAATTGGTAAGACCAAATGACTTGACTAGGAATTTGAAGTAACTATATCAAGTATGGAAAGCTATTTTTGGAATGTCACATTCTCTGACTCTGAGCTGATGATAGCCCAATCTGAGGTCTAACTTAGATAAATAACTGGCACCCTAAAGGTGGTCAAACAAGTCATCGATTCTAGGAAGAGGTTACTTGTCCTTGATCGTGACCTTATTGAGTTGACGGTAGTCAACAAACATCCTAAGAAAATTGTCTTTCTTGCGGACGAATAATATTGGAGTGCCCTACGGATAAATCCCTTATCTAAGAGATCCTTCAATTGTTCTTTCAGTTCTCTAAGTTCTGCTAGTGCCATTCTATATGGCAACATAGATATAGGCTGAGTATCAGAAAAAGATCAACGCCAAAGTCTATTTCCCTTTTCGGAGGAATTCCTAGAAGATCTTCGGGAAAGACATCTGAATATTCACCTACAACTGAAACTGAGTCAAGGCTGGGAGTTTTGGAACTAGTGTCCTTAACTTAAATAAGATAATAGACACATCCTTTAGATATCATTTTTTGTGCCCGAAGGTAGGAAACAAGTTGACCTCTGACGCTGAAGTACCACCCATCCACTCAAGGATGGGTTCATTCAAAAATTGAAACTGGACTATTCTGTTTCTACAGTCGACTGCGGCATAGCAGGAATGAAGCCAATCTATGCCGAGAATGACATCAAAATTAGTCATCTCTAATTTGACTAAGTCTGATAGAGTGACTTGCTGAAATATAATAATCGAGCAGTTCCTGTATACCCATCGGGCAATGATGGTTTTAACCATTGGGGTAGAGACTGAAAAGGGCTCGTCTAGGATTTCGGGACTAATTTTAAAATCACCTGCTATATAGGGAGTAAAATAAGACAAAGAAGCTCCTGGATCTAGTAAAGCATAAACATGCACCTGAAAGATCTGTAACACACCAGTAACTATATCAGGAGAATTTTCCTGATCCTGACTGAAGAGCATAAAGACAATTTAGGCGTTGCCCACTAGTAGCACTGGTGGTAGTACCCTGCTGATTTGGGCGACCAGATCGAGCTGAGGAGCAGAGCTGAATCTGATAATCTGACTGAGGGTAGTCTCTGAATCTGTGTCCTAGCTTGTCACAATCAAAATAGACATTGCTACCGGCTCTACAAGCACCCTTATGGTTCTTCCTATAAGTCTGACAAAGGGGATTTGTTCGGGCATTGCTAACACTACCCTGAGAGCTAGAGCCTGATGCTCTATCTCTTTTACCCTCCCTGAACTTAGGATCTGGAGCAATGGCTGAAGAAGAGGATGGAATTGATGACTTAGGAAGAAACTGGGAATGGTTTCCTCCTTCTAATTTAGAATGACTAAAATTAAAGCTACCTGTCCTAGCTCTCTTATTCTACTTCTCCCACTACTTAATCTTCTGCTTCTCTATTTGCTGAGCATGAGTCATAAGCCTAGCTAAAGTCATATCACTATTTAGTATGGTAGATCTGCACTCATTTACCACTCTATTATTTACCCTTGAGGCGAACTTACTCATCTTGGCTTTGCTGTCCGAAACCACATGAGGGGCATATCTAACTAATTGAGTAAACTTTAGAGAATACTCTTTTACAGTCATATTGCCCTGCCCAAGGTTGATGAATTCTATAACTTTAGCTTCTCTAAGCTCTTGCGGAAAGAATCTGTCTAAGAATGCAGTGACAAACTCCTTACACTCTATAGGACCTACACTATCTGACCTCTCAGCACTCTCAACAGTAGTCACCCCCATGATGTTTGTTACCTTATGAACCTGATCAATGAATTCTTGAGGTTCCTTATTTACCTTAGACCTGAGGAAGGATGGAGGATTCATTCGGGTGAAGTCACGAATCTTAGCTATGGCAGAGTTGGCCACTGGGTTTGTTGGACTGACTGCTGGCAATTCATTTTGAGCGGCAAATAAATAAGCAAGGGTAGGGAATGTAGCCCTGTACTCCACATAAGAAATATGATTGCAAAAAGGATCTTCAGGCTGGGGGTCTGACTGATTTCCGTTTCTTCTTTTAGGAGGCATGTTCTGTAGAAGAAAGAGGGAAACAGATTAAATTTAGAGATTGACTTGAGTTTACGCTTACTGGCACGACATGAATACCAAAAGAAGGTAAACTTTACCTAAAACATTTTATATCCTCTTGCACATAAAAGTGGCACGTAATACATCCATGTACAAGACTCTACTAGATGCGGCTTTCAGACTTCCTAGGACTCTATTGAACCTTAGGCTCTGATACCAAGTTTGTAATGCCCCGAATCTGGTATCCGAAATGCTACACGGTGCTCATAACCCCAAAGGACCATAAGATAACCCATGACTTATATCTATACCTGTATACAACATAAAATACTTTATAATGCGGAAAAATAAATTGAAAGGCCAGAAGGTTCAATACCGAAGATGATCTGAATAATATAACATTTGTGTGGGGTAATACAATACCCAAAACAAAACTGAACATACTGAAGTCTGAAACATGATAGTCTAGAAAGCCTCTAACTGAGTGAACTGTCTGAGTAAGGAGTTGATGGGATATGTCCCCATCTAAATCCAACTAATAAACTGATTAATGAGATAATAGGGAAATAGTTATGTCCTCAAAAGATGAGGACTCACTTCTAACTTTGTCTGTGGATATCTGGAATCTACTGTTGCTCTGGAGCTCATGTCTATAAACCTATGGTATAAGACACCATAACACAAATGCGTCAGTACTTTGAATGTACTGGTATGCATGTGAGGTAGGATAAATACATGGGGTTCATACACATGAACAATAACAATAGCATACTGGCTATCATGATCGTGAGAATACATGTATGAGAAATAATAACTGACACTGATACCGTGATAACATGATTACTTAATCTGAATACTGATAACATGATATACTGATAATTGATATAATTGATAACATGAGTGACTATATCTGACAGTCCTGAATCTGATGGAATTAGCTGAGTCCCATACTGTATCTGTGTTGACTGTAACTGACAGTCCTGAAATCTTAAAAACAATCAAAGTTCTATTACTGAGACTGATTAACTGTGTATGATAGTCCTAATTATGTAACATAAAACTATAGGAAGTAGTTATCTAATCGACATGCCCCTGATACGCCATTATGGCTAAGTTGGGGTCCAATCTATAACCCCAATTGGAAGGGTGTCAATACCGCATCATCGATAAGGATAAGCTATGGGCGACCCTTATCTAATAGTGTCCCATATAAGAGAATGGTGGGGCCCTTATCTAACAGTTTTTATCCAACTCATCAACCCTCATCGGACAGTGTTGATGTCTTAACCTATGCTGGCTACATATTTTTGAAACACAAGGATGACTTCTAAGAATCACACCCTTATCTGATAGTGTGTGTTCCAGTTCTTGGGTTCACTCCATGCTAATTCCCACTCCCATCTGAATAGACTCTGAATATAATTTACTAAACTGAACATAGGATGAGTTACTAAATCCATTGACTGATGAATACTACTGATATCTGATAACTGACTGAGTTCATAAGATCATGGAGATTTCTTGAGTCATAAGACTGTCTGAAGTCTAAGGATCATAGCTTGACTGAGAGTATCATGAAAACATGACTTGGCTCTTGGCACACAACTAATGTTTCGGGTACGAGTACCCCCAGGACTCGATGGAAGAAAACTGATCAAGTATAACTTGAACATATAACTAACATCATAATACATTTATTAAAGAATTTAATCAAAACTTGTGATAGGAATAACTTGTACATACATAGGGATTTCATGGTATCATGCTAGTTAGGCACTTTTCCTGCATCTAGGCATTTAGTCAAACATATTGTAGGCATGGTACATGTAAACATAATTGTACAATAATTAAACATCATGGTTCAATTCTAATTGCATTTTTCAAGGGTTTAGTCATAGGTTTGCATGAATCTATATCGATAATAATTTAACCCACATAGAATTTATCACCCAATATGGAGTAGAATTCAATTTCTCACTATCCACATGAACAAGAGCAGACCAATCATGAAATTCATAAGAAAATCCATAAACTTGAATTTAGAAAAAGGATTCTTGGGCTTCATGGATGAAAGGAGTACATGAATGAACACTATGCATACCTTAGTTCGTGATTTCGTGAAGATTGATGGAGAAACTTTCTTGGAATTGGATCTTCTATGTAAACCCTAGCTTGTTATTGAGAGGTTTTTGAGAGAAGAGAGTGTATTTTTGGTGAAAAGTGGTTGAATCACGTGTTAAAAGGCTTAAATAGGGGTGGAAAGTTGACCCTTTTAACCCTGGATGTGTCATTTAATTTTAGTAAAATTTTCCTGAACTGGACCCCGGGCGCGATCATGCTGTGTCACTAGAATTTTACAATTGGGAAACTAAGGGATGGCGTGACGTGGAGGAAATCGCACTAAGACAATGGAGAAATACAATTCTGAATTTGGGCCCTGGCGTGACTCGCCATAATTAAAGACCTCTACTAGAATTTTCCAAATTTCATTTCCTCTTGTGGCGCGGTGCGCCACTGACTAATATGGTGTTGTTTTATGATAGGAACTTGAAATAGTCATAACTTCTAACTCGATTATTGGATTTGGGAGAATCTTATATCAATGGAAAGCTTATTGAATTTACCACATGGAAAAAAGTGAAAATATTGAAAATTCCTCATGGAATAACCATCATTCAATTTAGAAGCTAATACTAGACATTCTTGAGATGAAATTAGCTAGGAAAAGTATGGGGTATTACATGTAGCATGAGCTCCTGTAACTGAACATACTGTAAGGCATGGGTACATGAGTCATGAGTTGAATGACCTGAGTTTGGATTTTATGATTTCATGAGACATGATTTGTACTGCTGAGTGAATAAAACTCCTCATTCAAAAAACTGAAAGCGCTCATGTTTTTTCTATAAAGTGCATGAATATGAACTGTGATGATGAAGCTGACATGTAAGGCATGAGTAGATATCATGATGACTAAAAAACTTTGCACTGAGATAAGAATAGGTTGGGAATCATCTTCCCTTACTTCTTGTCTACACACACTGGAACTACTACTAGAATTTGAGAGCCTAACTTGGTTACTTGTTCTATCATCTCCCCCTTAACTTTAAGCCATCTTCTTAAGTCTGTGACCACTTTACTAAAGTATAAACTGCACTGGAATCACTTTACTCTAGAGTCTGGGGTATAATAATACACATAAATGGTAAAATCATCCACACCATCATACTTAATCTCGAATCAACAAACTTAAATTCTTAGATACACTGTTCAAGCTTATTGATTCATCTTTCGTACAACTAGCCACATGAATATAAAATATGCTTAATATGGATAATGCTATCCTAACTCTACTACTTCTAAATTTCTGGGTTTATACTTCTAACTCTAAATCGCATACTGTAAAAGGGATTCTGAGAAGGAAATCTAAAATCACATCTGACTTTGTCTTAATGCATAATTTTCATAAACATGAATGAGATATTTCAAATTTTAGGACATAAGGGCACTAATAATATACTTTCTAAGCCAACATGCAATCCCATAATAGTCTGTGGGGACTGGCTGAGGAAACACTGTTTGTAAGGACTTAAGCTTTACTGCTTCTGTCACGTCAAAACTAAGGTAGAGTTAGCATGAATAGAACAAGATGAGGATCTGCATAAATTTCTTAGATAATACTTCTACTGCACAATCTGAGACTTGAATGAAGGCAAATATTTTCTAAATGCCCTGTCGCCTCTCAAAGAAAAGTACAAACGTCTTCGTACTATTCCGCTATACTCTACTAGACACAGCTTCATAGACACCCTAGGAAACTTGAACTCTATACTCTGATATCAAGTTTGTACTGGCCTGAGACTACCTCCTAGTCGTCACATACTGCTTGGAACCATAAGAGATCCCAAGATTATCCATGAACTGGCATGCTGTGAAGACTCTAAATTATAACATAATAAATAGTTGTTCTACTGTACGGAAACATAATCATACTAAAAATCTAAAATAGATACAATACTGATAAATCTTTACAATCTGATAAATCTATAGGACGACATTGAAATTACATGACTGACTCTGACTAACATCTATGAAGACTCTACTATACTGAATATAGATAGCTAGGATATACCTCCAACTACCACTAATCAATACACATGAAAATAAATGAACTATACATAAACTAAAATTGTATGGAGTTCCCAAACTAGGAGAACTCATCACCTGCTGGCCAAAATCTGCAATAGTTTGATCATGATGCGTAGGCTATAACTGATACCTACATTATGAGACAATATAGCACATAGACATATATGTGGATCAGTACTTCTGGAATGTACTGAGTATGCAGGGGTGCTTGCAATAAGTAAAACTGATTTCATACATAATCGTAAAACATACATGCTAAGTAAAAGTAGACTCAACAATAACTTGAATGAACTAAAAACTGAAATATCTTAATGCATGAGTAACAAACATTCACTGATAAGATGGTGAATCTCTACACTTAGTTTTTATAAACTTGCTTTAATGATATAAGTATAACTGAAGCTGGAATATGATAAGACATGAATACAGTATGAATACTGGGTCTGAAACTACATGATAGAGACTGACATAAACTAAGGATCTGAATATACAATAACACTGAGCACGAATGCATAAACATAATAACTTATCTAATTAACTGAATGTTTGATAACCGAATATTGGGCCTATAAGACTAAACTATACTTAGTCTGAATAACTGGACAGAGCATGTAAAGTATTATGCATATGAGATAAGGACTGATTGAGTATCATGAGATAACTGAGCATGAATTTATAAAAAATGTATTATTTGAGAATGCAAGACCAAGCGTATAGTATGATTCTGAAATATTCTATAAACTGAGGTACTGAAATATTAATAACTAAATAACTGATAATTGTACGCTATGGTTAAGCAAATTTAAAATTGAACTGAGTTACTGATCTAATTACTCAACTAAGACTGTGACTGGGACTATAACTAAAATGATAATAGAGACTATAACTGAGATTGTAACAGGGACTGTAACTGAGACTATAACTGAGACTGTAACTAAGACTATAACTGAGATTTATACTGGAACTGAATACTGAGTTCTGATAACTGAGTAATTGATAGCTCCGATTACTGATAACTGAGTTGCTAATAACTGGGTGACTATTTATGATAGTCCTGATTCTGTAGAACTAAACTGAGTTCTATATTAAGTCTGAAACTGAAACTATGAGAAGTAATCATCTAATCGACATGCCCCTCTCTGAACTGATTGGGGTCCAACTTGTAACCCCAGTTGGAAGGGTGTCAGTACCGTGCCACGACTAAAGATAAGCTGAAGAATCACCCTCAATATGACAGGTGATCTAAATGAGAATGGTTTTACCCTTAATATGGTAGGTAAAATACCTCATCAACCCTTACTATGGAAGGTTGATGTCTCAACCTACGTTGACTACGTAGTTCTGGAACACAAGGACTGCTTGTAAGGATCATACCCTCTAATGGTAGGTGAGCCCCCATCCTTGGTTTCGCTCGGTATTGAATCCTACTCCCAATTGAATAGACACTGAATTGAGTTCTAAACTGTACTAGGCTGGTCTAAACTGCGACTGATCATGTTCACTAACTGAATTGGACTGAGTTCACTGAGTTCTGGTGTCTTACTGAATACACGGAGTTCTGTACTGACTGAATACTATTAATTGTGATGTTTCTTATACTATCTTGTAACTACTGTGGTTTTAGGTCAATAACTAGATTTTCAGATATTAAATACCCCCAAGACTTGATAGTATGAAAATTAAAGCAGAGCATGATCTTGAAAAGCATACCCATAGTTAATTGTTCACAATTCATTCAATGAGATATTTTATTAAACACTTAGAGGTTATGGACTCTTACATGAATGAGAACATATGGTGATGTATCATGATTACCCTATTCAATTCACATGGTAATTCTATCAAGCACGTGGAGATTAATACTTTAATATGGGGAAATTTACCTAACACATGGGGATCATCAACTCGGATATGTTAATATCTTAAACATAGGAGCATAGCATGATTACTTAACTAAGATCATGAATTGGCAAAGTTCATAGCTTGGGATTCATCTTGAAATTGTCATAACATGATGTGAGAATTTTATCAAATATGTGGAAGGCATGAATTTAAAATATGAGAATATTGCTAAACATCATGAATTTAGGATCTATCATAGAATTTACTTGAATAAAGCATGGAAAATTCAAATTCATAGCATGAGGAATTTAAAATATTTCATGGAATCATACATAGGATGAATTGAATTAAAAATATCATGAAAACATGAAATTCAATCTTTCTTGTTCATACAGAATACCGTAGTAATGGAAGATTCATTCTTTAATTAAAAGGAAAGAGTTTTTGGGCTCCATAGGTGAAAGAGGACTCATAGATGAACTCCCACATACCTTAAAGCTTTAATCTTGAAGGGAAAAAACAATCTTGAAAGCATTATTGAATTAAAAAACTTGAGTTATTGCTTTTCTTGAAGAAAAATTGATGAAGTTCTTGGTTTTCTTGAGGAGGCTAGAGTTTTACTTTGAGAGACAGATGAATAATTGAGTGTATATTGCTTTTGGGGCTGAAATTAAGGGTTATGGGCGGATTTGGGAGAGGAGAATTGACCAAAGTGCCCTTAGACCCTTTAAAAACTGAATTAGTGTGTTAAACAGTTTCGTAATACACAGGCCAATGCGTTACGTCGTTATCGCGTCGGTTTACTGCATCACATGAAAAATGCCTTAACTTTTTGCTCGGGTATCGGATTTAGGCAAAATTGATATTGTTGGAAAGATAATTTAATTATCTATAATTTGATGAATCTTGAGCAGTAAAATTCTACGTATATAAAAAGTTATACATATTTAAAGTAGATCCTTGTAGAATCAAATATCAAACTTTGGACGAATTAAAGGATCTAAGCTCAACTTTGTTCTCATTGATTCTTATGAACATTTTAACCTTAAAAGCAAACCAAACATGAAAATCATTTAGATTATAGCTTATACATATAGGAATAATGGTTCAAAGACTAGCCCAAAAATGCGAGGTATTACACAAGTTCAAACAATTCACTCTTTCTACTAGTAACAAATTTTATATATTTTTTTGCAGGCTTTGCTTCTATACACAGAGGACTTTTAGAAATTTCATCAATTTTTACTACGTGAATGAATTGCATTTTTCTATGTATTTTAATAGAAGCAATAATGTGACTTTGTCTATAATACCATAAATTAATAGACTCAACAATATAAATAGAATTGAAAATACTTGTATCATTGACAATCTCTTGAATAATGTTTAGTACTGAATTTTTCCCAGAAAGATATCCCTTCTCAATAAGTTTGTTCCATAATAAATAATTATTCTATCAGCTTAAAAATAAGTTTAGGGCCTCCTTATCGAGAAGTTCTTTCGAAATTAAGTTTTTGTGCAGGGAGGGAATGTACAAAATATTGTTCAGGGCTAAAGGTTTTCTACAGGTTAATTTAAGTAATTTTTTTCTAGAATTTAATTTAAGTAATGTTTCCTTTACCCATAACTCCAACAATAGTGGAATCACCCATGTAGACACATTTTCATCAGTGGAATGTACAAAGTCATAAAATAAATTTTTATTGATGGAGAAATACCTTGAAATGCTTGCGTCCAACACTCAGTCAGTTTTGTTAATCACTAGATTCACCTTGACAACTACCGTAAAAATCACTTTATTAACCTTTTCGAGATGAGTTTGGACATCACCTTATCCTCCCTGCTTTGAGTTTTGAAAACTATCTCATATTTTCTTAGAGCATTTATATGTAACAAATAAATCAAATAAAGAATTATTTATATGATTCAGCAAATATCCTCTACCATTTTTACTATCCTTTTTCAAACCTTTTTAGCAGCTTCTTCAACAACCTTGACAGTGCTAGAACCAATAGTAATAATAGAACCATCAGAAGAAAGTTTGTTAATAATCAACTTCTACTTTTTTAAAGAAGATTAAAATTTGTATGTCCAATGTTTAAGAATATTTCTATTTAATGATTTCAATTTTGACAAAATAGAAAAAATCTTGTTTAAAGAAGTAGCCATTTATCAATATTATATGTAATAAATTACTTTCAAATTATTGAAAAAAATACTATAATATATTGGAAAAAGGACTAAATATAGTAAGAGAGTTATCACAAATACTGTATCATAGCAAGCCACTACCTTGAAAGTAATTTTGTCCTACTTTGGTACAATCATTGTAGCTGTCGGCATTTTAAAGTTCCACTACTGCTTCTAAATATATGCACTCATGGCTGAAAATTTAACTTACATAAAAATAATTTTCAAGAAATTCACAAAGAAAGAAAGCCATTATTTAGGAAGAGAATTGATAACGAATAGGACTAATGAAAGAGAGAGTATTTAATTTTTTGTATCTTTAGTTCATAAATTATGCTCCTTAAATAGACATATCATTTACGTCATTTATCGAAAGAACATAAGAAGCTAAAGAGAGTTAATGTAATGAAATAATAGTCTTGTTTTAATTACAACTTGTCATAAAAATAACTAGCTTAGTTCAACTCTTCTAAAACATAATATCTTTCAATAACAAAGTTACAAATGACTAAATGAATAAACCTTAATTTGAATGAATGTGAACTATTTATGAACAAGTCATTTAATTATCTAATTCTCCATATCCTTATGATTTAAATAAGTTATGTAGATTAAGTACAGAGATTTATAAGAGTTGTTTATTCACTCTTTGCCTTATAACACCATCAATGCTGATGGGAAATACTAAAACAAGAAATAATAGAGATGTCCCAAATGCAAGTGATATATTAAAAAGGGTGATGATTGCTTGCACCCATCTTGCATGTAAATTTCTCTTTCATTAATTTTAGTATCTCATTGAGAATTCATTGGAATAACTTTCTTCAAGTGGGTCCAATAATAAAAGATGAATTGAAGATTTAAAGTTTATGTACTTATGTACCATAAAAAATAAATTTCTTGTTACACAGTAATCCAAACAACGAGATTAAATTAGATTAATGTTAACCAATCTAGATATAATAACTTGAAAATAAGGCAATTATTATAGTTGTAATGTTAAATTATTAGTATCACTTGCATTTAAATTTTGAATGGTTTCATTTCCTTTTTAGCATGCATTAGATTGAAAAAGATTTAGACTTGTTAGTCAACATTGACAAAACTTTTGCTATCGATGTGGAATAGATAACAGCTTTTACCATATTTGTACTTCAACTAAAAGCACTATTTTCGTCCATTTATAGTTGTGTTTTCAACAACAACATACTGTCATTATAAAGAATTTAAATGTTGCAATTAATTAAGAATATTGTTAATTGTTTAGTTTATTTTCTTATTAAAATTTGTCATTCCTTGTCCTAAATTATAATGTCTATTTGGGGGTATCTTCATTGAGTTTTTGTTTTTTGCTTAAAATCTACAGTTGGACACCTATTTTGCTCTCATTTTTTTTATCTTTATTTTCTTTTTCTTGGTATGTCTTTCCTTTTTCTTGTTGTAGAAGACATTTTGCTTGTTGTAGAAGACATATGATAGTTTAGTTACTATTATATAAAATTATCGTTATGATTTTTGTTTGATTTTTTTATAGTTTTACTATTTTTCCTTCTCTATTGTTTATTTATATTATTTATGAGTTGTGGAGATGGTTTGCATGGTTCCCAAAGCATTTAAGAGTGATTTATATGAGCTTGTGATTTTGAATAATCTTTAAAGTGAAATAGTTAATTTGATTAACATTTTACTTTCCAGGTATTGAATGGTGATATTGTGAGTTTAATTAGATCCTGAATATCTCTCTATTATATGATTAGAGTAATAAAACAAACATCTTGACTGTTCTCTCTCTACTCATTTCTATGTTTATATTTAACCAAGTTGATGAATGTCTTATTTGAACATTAATGAATTAATAGCTAGTATCTATGCAATAGTTTAAATCATGCTTAGTGGAATTTGATGGGATAATTGAGTTTAGTGACTAATTAAGGTATATAGAGATTGCCATTATAAATAGTATATTAGAAAGAGGAACCTTGGCTTAGTTTTATTTATACTATGAATAAAAGTAAACTTTTGAACATGTTCGATAACTACTATAGTTCCGTTTTAGTATTTGAGTCTAATTGTGTTAGAACTAATAAAGGTGGTAATTATAATGTAAGCATTCTATGGTACATGTGAATTGTATTATTGGTTTGATTTATTATCATTATTGGAATGCAACCTTCAAGATTTATGTGAATCTTACTATCTACTTCGTAGATTGCTATTATTATTAGGATGCCCGTTTTGGACTTATACCTGTCTTATTATCGACCTTCTAGATTATTATGATTGTGATGCCCTAGTAGGGACTTGTATAACTCTTATTATTGGTTTTCTTGGTTATTATTGTTATGATATCCGCATGGGGACTTATGTGAACCTTATCATTGATATGAAGGACTATTATCATTGTAATGCCCGAGTGTAGGATGGTGTTGGTCTTTGTTAAGTATTAGTAATTTCTAATTATTAGTATGATGCCCGTGTGAGGGTTTGTATAATTTTTTAATGAGGTTTAAGTTAATTAGGTGCATTTATATCCTTGTTGAATTGATAATATTGTATTGTTGATTTTGCTATGATTATGCATACTCTTTCCTCATTCACTATTATGGAAATGGTATTACTATGGAACTTAGACTCCTTGTTAAAGAAAATGAGCTATTTTATAAAATTCTTTATCTGGGGGATATGATAGAATGGTAAATTAATGAGGTTATTGTCATGACCCAAACCCATCACGAGTGATACTCATACTATTCCTTCAGTGGAAGAACTATTAACTAAAATAACCAACCATTAACTTAAGAGAGTTTATAAGAAACTAGCATTTACATTAACTAAACCAATATTTTAAAAGTATTTTGTCACGACCCAATCCAACAGATCATGCTAGACACCTACCTACACCTACCCCAGCTAGTAGAGCCCTGAGTATCCCGCCATTAAATTAATATGAAAGTTACTATACTGTTCACTTAATCAATGATGTTTATCATATTAATAAAAACTCAATAGTCCAATAACGGTTATTAAATCAATTCTATAGTAAATCATTTGAATACATTTGATATACAAGAATAAATGTGGAAAACGATACAAGTGACTCCCCAAAACCTAGCATATATAAATACCACAACACTAGACAAGGATTAGGTACATCCATAATGAATAAAAAGAGTACGAGTTGCTGTTGAGTGATTAACATCGTTTCAATAAACACTCTAACTGCACCATGGATGTACCCCCGAGTAGAGGTATAATAAGTATAGCATCAGTACAACCACATGTACTGGTTAGCACCAATGGCCGACTAAGGTTAAAAATAAATAATAGAGAAAATGCCCAAAAGCCCCCTCCCCCCCAACCTTTTCCCCAAATCCCAACTACACACTTATACTTTTCAGGGGTCCTATGACCCCCTAAACTATTTTTAAGTGGAATTATTATCCCTCCCCCGAAAACTGACAACCAGTCATTTGGAATGTGGGGTGATGCATGCACCATTAACCTTTTTACACGTATTTTTTAAATTTAAAATTAATTTTTATTTACTTTATTCTCCATTTTTGTCACTTTTTAGCACTTTTCATCATTTTTTCACCATTATTTTTTTAACCATTACTTTTCATCTCTTTTCCTTTTCAAACTTAAATAATTTTTTGATGAACTTGAAGTGGAAAATAATGGACAATACCGAATTTAAAATTTCCAATTATTTTGTAGTAAAAAAAATAAACAACATTGAATTTGAAATTTCCGACAACCTTGAAGTGGGAAACAATGAACAATATCACTATTAAATTTCTGACGATCATAAATTCAGAAACAACAAACAATACCAATTTAAAAATTTTCGATGACCTTGAAGCCAGAAATAATGAACAATACCGAATTAAAAATTTTTCATGACCTCAAAGTCGGAAACAATAGAGGGATTTTGAAATTTTCGATGACCTTAAAGTCAGAAACAATGGGCAATACTCAATTTAAAATTTACGACGATATTAAAGTCAAAAATAATGGACAATATCGATTTTAAAAATTTCGACGATCTTTAAATCGGAAATAATAAACGACATCGAATTTAAAATTTCCAACAACCTTGAAGTGGAAAACAATGAACAATATCAATTATTAAATTTCTGATGATCTAAAATCCAAAAACAATGAACAATATCAATTTCTAAAATTTTGATGACCTTGAAGCCGAAAACAATGAACAATCCCAAATTTAAAATTTTCGATGACCTTAAAGTCCGAAACAATAGAGCATTTTAAAATTTTCAATGATCTTGAAGTTGGAAATAATAGACAATACCCATTTTAAAATTTATAATGAATTTGAAGTCAAAATTAATAGACAATATCGATTTTGAAATTTCCGACGACCTTGAAGTTAAAAATAAGGAACAATACCCATTTTAAAATTTTCAACAAACTTGAAGTCGGAACCAATCAATTTTGTGCTTGGAGATGAGGAAGATGATAAATTAATCTTGGATGCCATTGATGAGTTCTTGAAGATTTTTGTTTCTAAGAAAGAAGAAGGAGAAGAAGAAGAAAAAGAAAAAGAAGAAGAAAGAAAATGAATAAAGAAAAAGAATAATTAAAAATGAATAAAGAAAATGAATAAAGAAAAAGAATAATTAAAAATGAATAAAGAAAATGAATAAAGAAAATAAATTTTTAATAAAGAGTTTACGTTTTCTCTGTCTTTAAAGAGAGTGAAACAAACTCTGACGCCAAGTTTGCTTTCGGGGAGGGGGGAGGGGGTTAATAATTCCACTTTAAAATAGTTTAGGGGGGTCATAGGACCTCCACAGAGTGTAGGTGTGTAGTTGAGATTTGGGCTAAAGGTTGGGGGGGGGAGGGTTTTTGAGTATTTTCTCTAAATAATATCAACAATAAATACAAATATATCATAACATCAAATAAAGTTCTAGTTCTAAACCCTCAAATTATAGAATCCCTAACACCTCGACTTAAATATCCCTATGACCTCATATATTGTGGTCCTTTGACAAACCATTCTAACCTATACCTCTTCTTTTCCTACCAAGTCATTCTTATGGTACCCAGCATTCTTAATCAACATCCGCCCCTGAATTATCTCTGTACTCCCTATCTTAGAAATCATTATTCTATTCCTTTTGGAATCAAAATTCTTCCAAATCTCAGGGAATTATAGATTCTCACTTCCACTCAGTGTGCATAAGGAACCTACGCATGTTGTTAAATTACCTTCTATCACTTAACAAAATAGGAACATGTACAAGGAAACATAAAAATAGAGTCATAATCAAACACAAGAAAATTATATGTTTGCAAGATGTGTATATTATCTCTCCTTACCCCTTCTCAACAACCTCATCATCAGCATCAACATCATATTGTACCAATGTGGTACCCAACCCATATCACAATATATCATATCTATACCAGCCTGGTACCCAACCTATATTATCAATAATATTATATGTACAATCTTAGTACCCGACCTATATCATTTCAATATATTAGCACGATTCTAAGTCATATGTCATACAAGAAGGCAATTGTAACACCACATATTTTTGAGCTAGAAATTGAACCATTATTCCTACATGAGTAAACTCTAATCCCATGATTTATATTTTAATTCATGTGTCATAATCATTGTACTAGTGATAAGAGTTCTTATAAGTTGAATAATGTTCATTGGAATCACTTAGAGCAAAGTTGAGCTAAGAGCCTTTCATTCAACCAAATTTTTGTATTCGATTCTACAAGGGTCAACTTTTATCGTGTATAAATTTTAACATATATGGAATTTTGAGTATTAATACCCACCAAATGATAGATAATTAATATAGATTTCCAACGATACAAATTTCTCCATAATTTGATATCCGAGCATAAAAAATATGACCAATTTCGTGAGAAATAGTAAGGGGTCATGATAGCCTTGTGCCGTGAGGGCTATTCCATTGGACTAGGGGTCACATCATAAGATCTATTACATTAGAATAGGGGTTGATCCATAAGATCCATTCCTACAGAAATAAGATATTGTAGTACTGTAATGCCTCGAGAGTACACCCTGGGTGTAACATAGTGCTTACAGTACCGAGGGACCATAAGTTGTAATACCCCGATTGTTCCTTGAGTATAAATCCATCTTATGAGTATATGTAAATGATTTCCAAAGTGAATAATTATAGGAACGTGTAGAATTTCTCTATTTTGCACTTTTTGTCATGTAGAGCATTGAATAAGCTTTCCATCAATGCCAATTTCATTGAAATCTGACATTGGATGGGGAAATTATGACCATTTTACTAAACAATATCGAAATCGCCCAAGCCTAACGGTGAACTTGATGGACCGCCAAGTTCTTGGTAGCCCATCAATAGTCCTGTCAAGCCAAGACAGTGAGCCCTCTTTTTGTTCATCGTGTGACGGCCAAAGTGGTGGACCGTCAAAAAGTTGACGGATTATCAAGGGGTCCATTAGTTTGACACAGAATGTTTTATTTTTGGCCCCCGAGTGACGGACGATCTGGTGGACCGTCAGATTCCTGGCGGACCGTCACTTCAACTGTCACTCTGAGGCAGAACATCCTAGTTTTAGCGCTCAAGTGATGGATGACTTGGTGGACCATTAGACCCTCTGATAGACCATCAGGTCGATCATCACAGGCCCCGATCAGTGAATTTCAGCTTTTTCAAAAGGGCATTTTGGTATTTTCCGCCCATTTTGGTTTTATAAATATATCCAAGTAGGAAAGGAAAGATCATTTTCTCTTATTTCTATCCAATCTCTCCAAGAATTCTTTGGTAGCTAGGGTTTTTTTCTAAGACCCAAAAAAAATCCAATCTTCTTTCAAGAAATTCAAGAATCTCCCATAGATTTCTCCAAGTGGTTCAAGAATCAAGCTTTTCTAGTCAAAGGCATCAAGAATCTTAGCCTAAAAGTGCGATAAAGAAGTTCCAATTAAGTCTCTTATTCTCAAATTTATAATTCAAGATATGTGGGGTTTGAACAAGAATACTTCTTTCGTTCTTGTGCCCAAAGATTTAATTTGTATTATTGAAAACCATGATTTTGCAATGTGGGTTTACACCCAAATTACTTTATTAATGATTTATGATATTTGAGCAAATCAAGATTGATACACATGACTATTTCATCATTTTATTCCTTAAATTGAGAAATTATACCATGAGTTGAATATTGTTATTATGAGTTGATGATTTTTGAATGATTTGAGATAAGATTCATGATTTAATCTTTTCTACGAGAAGTTTGATTATTGAATATATATATATATTGATATTTGAGATTGAGAGTCAAGAATGAGTTCTATGATGTTTTCCTGATTTTTTTGATACATGAGTATTTTACAACTTCCAAATTATGACTTGATATTTAATATTATGAATTTCATGTTTCTACCATGAGTTGGTATTTCAAGTGCTTTCAAGACATGTGTCAAGCTTTAAGCCTTCTTATGACAAATTTGATTATCGAGTATTTTGATTCATGAGATTGAGTTGTTATAATAAGTCTTGATATTTTCTCAAAGTTATTGATGTTACCATGGCTTAATGAATTGATACATCTTATTGTTGAGAAAGATTGTTTAATTTTGAGTCGAGTTAGGAATCCACAGTTGTATATGATTTATCGATGAGATATATATGTTTATTTTTTGGTCTATAAAATAGACCCATGAGTTGATATTGATTAAGGTAGATTTATTAATGCATTCTAAGCTGAGTCTGGAAGGAGTATTTAGCACCGAGCAGGAAATGTTGTATTTCTCTGAAACTACATGCCACCATAGGATTGATGTTTATAATTGTAGGCCACAGGCCAAGTATAGGATTGTGATAATGAGATTGAGGTTGTACTCCCTGTAAAGAGTACAACACCCCCACTAATGAGGGGTTCTCTCCTTAGGAGGGCAAAATATTGGACTCCATGAGTCTCACATGGTGTAGTCATGTCGGTTATAAGAAACTCCCAAGTCTGTAAGAGTTCAAGTTTCATGAGTTACCGAGTCTCTTTAAGTCATGATTTAAAGAGCTTGAGTTGAGTATAATGATTTATGAGATGTATAATGCTTGCTTTACTAATGATGAGTTTCAAGAAATATATTTCAATTAATTCAAGCAAAGAAAGTTGTTATCATCAGCATGCATGATTTTTCATAATTATTTATGAAATTATTTATAATGTTGCATTGCACCCCTATATACTCAGTACATTCTGTAAAGTACTGACCCTCTTATATTTTTATATGATACAATGCCTTACAATGTAGGTACAAGTTATAGCGCAGATACTGCATTCAGTCAGTTTGCAGCTTCCAGTCAGCAGGTGATGAGTCCTTTCGATTCAAGGGCTTGAGTCAGTTATAAAGTACGAGGAGTATCGTATTTTCTTACTTTAGTCGTATTGATATTGGGTAGTTAGGAGTCATGACCCATCTATCTGAATTTAGTACCAGTAGAGGCTTCATAGACAGTCAGTAGAAGTTGATGTATTCATTTTAGTTTCATTTGTAAATGTAGAGTTTTAACCTTGCAACGTTCATAATTGTATTGATCAAGTTTAGATAAGTTCTACGTTTTCGCTGATCTCATGAAGACTTGAGCATTTTATTCTGTTGCTTATGAATTATGCCAGTAGAAGGGTTAGCTTATGATCATTTATTCCCCTAAGCACCGTGTGATATCTCGGGACCCAATTTTGGGGTGTTATAAACTTGGTATCAGAGCACATAGTTCAAGTGTCCTAAGGTGTCTATGAATCTGTGTCTAGTAGAGTCTTGCAGAACGGTACGGAGACGTTTGTGCTTTTCTTTGAGAGGCTACAAAGAATTTAGGAAAGGTCTCCATTCTTTATGTCTTATATCATGCTATTGAAAGGTTCATTGAGAATCTTATACAGATTCTCATCTTACCCTATTCGGGGTATCCGCGCCTTATTTTCAAGGTATTAGAGACAGTTAAACTTAATTCATTGCAGATAGTACTTTCTTAAATAGTCCGCACAAATAGTTATGAAGTTGTAAATGATCAAGAAAGTATCCTATTAGTGACTTATCATGCTTTTCTTATAAATCGTGCAATAAGCCCAAGTCAGTTGCGCTTCCAGATTTTCTCCTTAGAATCCATATTGATAGTCTATACTTCTTTATCTATGTACTATTCCTGGGGTAACACGATCAGCGAATTCTAATTTTCTCCCTCTGATAATGCTTTCAGACTTACTAGTGTGGAGTTTCAGAAGTTTTACAAAGCGGCTTGAGTAAAGCCTCCAAATGTGTTATAAGTTCCCCAAGCTTAATGTTATGTCCTCATCCTTATGAGTCATTCAGTTAAGACAGAGTGAGATGTGTATTCCTAAATCATCAAATATTGTATGCTAAGTTTCTACCTTTCAGAATTTCGTCATCATTATGTTGTTTAAACTTAAAGACTAGTGAAGCCTGGTGAGGCCTATTTTGATTCACTAGTGACTCTTTGTGTATCTTATTTCCTCGTACTGATTGGAACTGTGTTTAAAGGTGTGGTGGCAAGAAGGGTGGCAAGTGTGATTTATTAAAAGTATGTATAGCCAAGCCTTTTTGCGTGTGATCGAGTTAGAGATGAAGTGATATGTCCTTGTACATTAGCTTATGAAAGGAGGATAAGGAGTTATTGGTTAAGGTAAATACTAGTTTTCTGAAGTATGAAAAGAGTTATTGATGGTGTGTTGCATAAGACAAGTATAGGTTATGTATGAAGATACTTAGTGAATGAGTGTTGTTAACTAGGGTGCTTCCAGGATTGCAAGAGAAAGTTAAGTTGAGGCTTACAGAGATATGAACTAAGTTAAGCTAGGTACGAAAAATAGATAGTAATGATGTGTAGAAGAAGGATGTGTTTATGGTTTGTAAATGAGATAGGACATATGATTATGACCAATTATTGTTATGAGGTTTAAGTAGGCTAGCGTTTATGGATATTTTGTTTTATAGTTTCCAAGTGAAAATTTTGTGTGTGAGGTAGAGTTGTAAGTTATGTTGAGCGCTAGGCATTAAGCTTGGATGATTGGTGGCCATGAAGGTGGATGTGATGATTTCTTGGTTAATGGTGCTAGTTATAGAGAAGTGATCTAATAGGTTTGAACTATGTATACAAGAGCTTGAGTCTAATCGGCTTGTAATTAAGTTTGGTATTGTATCCATGATAAGAAAGTTTACCGAAAATGCTATGGGTTTGTACTATTTTTGAGGATCATTGCAAGTGGTGTAGATAGTAGCGCTGTGGAGCTACTTGGTGGAGAAAAGACTAGTCAGGTAATGAACGATATTCTTGATGGCGAAGTTAAGGGGTTTAGATTGAAAATATTTAGCTTTTTTGTGTGAGTTTGATTCTCATTGTTTGGAAATATAATTCTACAAACGTGATATTAGTAGGTTATAGCGGTAGTAGTATGATCTGTCAAAGGTTGGGAAGTATTCAAGTTGAGCGTTAGAATCTAAGATTTGAAATTTCAAAAATTGAGTTAATAGAAATGACGGTTGAGTGTTAGGTGGTGTATACTCCAACTATAGGGATAATCGTAGAGATCTGAAGTTAGTGAGCGTGCGGGTATCATATGATGACTACTGGAGGTATAGGGGATAGGATGTAATTCTGACGGTGGTGTAAGGAAGTGGTTGTATAATTTCAGATGTAGTCACTCAGATTAAATTCTATTGTTCTTGTATATTGATTATATCCTGGACTCTAGAGTAAAATGATTTCAGTTTCGATTAGTGCGTATATGGTGGTTCACCTATTTAGAGTGATGGCTTAAGTCTAAGGGGGTGATGATAGGATAAGTAACCAAGTTAAGCTCCCAGATTTTAGGAGATATGCCAGTAAGTTCTAAAGTACTGGTGGGAAAGAATAATGCTCGACCCATTCTTATTTCGGAACTTTTTAATTTTTCCAATAATTACTCATGCTTTACGCTTCAGTTCCATAATCATAACTCATGCATACCATAAAGAATTATTCCCTCTCTTAGTT
Organism: Capsicum baccatum var. pendulum; assembly: GCA_030864225.1. Lineage (NCBI taxonomy): Eukaryota > Viridiplantae > Streptophyta > Magnoliopsida > Solanales > Solanaceae > Capsicum > Capsicum baccatum. The sequence continues at coordinate 128,470,337 of CM061556.1, forward strand.
CCCAAAATACGGAGTTTCAGATCTTTAGCAGTTGGAATTACATTCCATAAATTGCGAGTTCCAATTAGGTCATGTGAATCATAACTCAAGTACTCAAGTCTTGTGGTATGTTCAGTTCAAGTACTCAAGTAATGCTTCTGATGATCAACAAAAATTCAGATTTATATCGTGCATGTCCTCGGGCTATATTTCTTTGATAAGCTTATGATGTTAAATCCTCTATTCTTCAAGCCTCAGTTGAGTGTAAGTTATTCATAGTATCTATTTATGTGTCAAATCCTCATGCTCTAATCTTTTAGTTGCCTTTCCTTAATCAAGATAGTAGTGTTGAATGGTTGTTTAGACGGAAGAGAGAAGATATTTCCTTATCAACATCAGAGGGTGGCATGTTTACTTTGGCTAGGTGGTAGGGTAAAGTAATATTGAGGCTACGTCTTTGATTCATGCCATGGTTAGTTGAAGTTTAATGTGTTATGATTGGAAAGATTTTTGTATGTTAATTTTGTGTAATTCCATGAGTCTGAGGGGAAAATTTAAGTGAAGCATTTGTGTGGGACTTGATTAGTTAGGAGTATGTCGGGTGTACTTGTCTAAGGTGAGTGGATGAAAATTGTTCTTGATAAGGGGTGTGTAGGACATGAAGAAGAGGCTTTATACTTTATAAGTGTTTGATTTGGAATGCATATATGGTAATGAAGATAGGCTCGGAGGTCGAGTTTGTGTATGTTTGGATGGATATATTACACCTTAGTAAATGACTAGTACTAGATGGATTGGAGTTGTCGAAAAGGTAATCAAAATTACTCTAGAAGTGAGAAGTCTTAAAAATATAGATATGTGGAAGTCAATGATTCAGAATGGTGTCATGTGGCGAATTTGGTAGTTCTAGGTTAGGCATGAAAACGATGATAGGGTTTGGTTTGAGGAGATATGAGTAGATGGAAGCATCAGTGCCATGTGAGGATTATAAGTCGAATCAATTAAGTATAGTATCGGAAGGGTATGGTATAGTTGAGAGAGCATTCAAGAAGTATGGTTAAGTTGGAGAGTAAGAATTCGCATCACTTGAGGCCTAGTACTTCTATCCTGACTTATGATTTACATGTTTATGTTCCAAGCTAGGGGATTATGGAAATTCTATGATCTCTGATTCAGTGCCTTGTTTGGATCTTGACCGAAGTTCCTTGCTCCTTCATACCATTAGAATTCCTTGGAAGGGGGTTAAAGGAATCCTCTACTTAAGTATGAGTATCTAGCACGATTTCGTTTGCATAGTTGGCAACCCAGTTTTTTAAAATTTAGCAGATAGGTTCTATGGTCTTCCATTTATTGAAACTAGTCTAGTCTTACCACTCGAAGTTTCATAAGTATGTCAATCCAGCAGTATATGTATCAGGCATCAGTTTTAGATCTGGATATCTAATTATGATTCAGTCTGTAGGTATTCATTGAACGGTCTTTATTTTTTCCAAGTATTCTAACCTAGACAATGTAATACCCATTGTATAATTTTAGCGTTGTTCCTTGTGACCTACACTTGCATAAAATATCACTTCGCAGTCTATGAGTACGACTGCACCCTGATCATATCAAGTGAATCCTAAACTCTCAGCATGAGCCTGCTCTTTATTATAAGAAAAAGGCAAACCAGCTCAGACTTAGTTGAGAATTACAGTTGTCCTCTATTCTATTATTTTCTAGTCTCGGATCCAATGGTATAGTTATTCTCACCACAATTTATACATTCAGTGAAGTACTCCAAAGATTAGAAAGATATAGATTCAGATTAGCAGGTTATTTCATCTATGTATCTTTAGTTTTCTCTGTATTCTTGGCAAAACTATCAACATTTGAGGACGAATGTTTCCAAGGGAGAGATATTGTAATACCTCGATTGTTCCTTGAGTCTAAATCTGTCTTTTGAGTATATGGAAATGACTTATAAAGTGAATAATGATATAACCATGTAGAGTTTCTCTAATTTCTACTTTTTATCATGTAGAGCATTGAATAAGCTTTCCATCAATGCCAATTTCATCAAAAATTGACATCAGACGGGGGAGTTATGGCCGTTTTACTAAACAATATTAGAATCACCTAGGCCTGACGGTGAACCTGACGGACCACCAAGTCCTTGGTAGACCGTTAAGTGTCCCATCAAGCCAAGGCAGTGACCCCTCTTTTTGGTCATCGTGTGATGGCCAAAGTGGTGGACCATCAAAAAGTTGATGAACCGTCAAGGGGTCCTCCAGGTCGAGGCAGAATGTTCCATTTTTAGCCCCTGAGTGATGGATGATCTGGTGGACCATCAGATTCCTAATAGACCGTCACTTCGACCGTCACTCCAAGGCATAACATCTCAGTTTTACCGCCTGAGTGACGGATGACTTGGTGGACCTTCAGTCCCTCTGACGGACCGTCACAGGCCCCGATCAGCGAATTTCATCTTTTTCAAAAGGGAATTTTGGTATTTTTCTCCCATTTTGGTATTATAAATATATTCAAGTAGTAAAGGGAAGATCATTTTCTCTTATTTCTCTCTAATCTCTCCAAGAATTCTCTAGAAGCTAGGGTTTTCTTCCAAGGCATAAAAAAATCCGATCTTCTTCCAAGAAATTCAAGAATCTCCCATAGATTTTTCCAAGTGGTTCAAGAATCAAGATTTCCTAGTCAAAGGCACAAAAAATCTTAGCCTAAAAGTGCGAGAAAGAAGTTCAAATCAAGTCTCTTATTCCCAAATTTATAATTCAAGGTATATGGGGTTTGAACAAGAATAATTCTTTCGTTCTTGTGCCCAAAGATTTAATTTCTATTATTGAAATCCATGATTTTGCAAAGTGGGTTTACACCCAAATTACTTTATTAATGATTTATGATATTTGAACAAATCAAGATTGATACACATGACAATTTCATTATTTTATTCCTTAAATTGAGAACTTATACCATGAGTTGAATATTGTTATTATGAGTTGATGATATCCGAATGATTTGAGATAAGAGTCATGATTTAAGATTTTCAACGAGAAGTTTAATTATTGAATATATATATATATATATATATATATATATATATATATTGATATTTGAGCTTGAGAGTCAAGAATGAGTTCTATGATGTTTTCATGAAGTTTTTGATACATGAGTATTTTACAACTTCCAAATTATGTCTTGATATTTAATATTATGAATTTCATGTTTCTACCATGAGTTGGTATTTCAAGTGCCTTCAAGACATGTGTCAAGGTTTAAGCCTCCTGATGACAAATTGGATTATCGAGTATATTGATTCATGAGATTGAGTTGTTATAATGAGTCTTGATATCTCCTCAAAGTTATTGATGTTACCATGACTTAATGAATTGATACATCTTAATGTTGAGAAAGATTGTTTGATTTTGAGTCGTGTTAGGAATCCACAGTTATATATGATTTACCGATGAGATATATATATTTATGTTTTGGTCTTTAAAATAGACCCATGAGTTGATATTGATTAAGGTGGATTTACTAATGCGTGCTGAGCGGAGTCTTGGAGGAGTATTTAGCATCGAGCGGTAAATGTGGTATTTCCCCAAAACTACGTGGCACCATATATTTGATGTTGATAATTGTGGGCCAGAGGATGAGTATGGGATTGTGATAATGAGATTGAGGTTGTACTCCTTGGAAAGAGTACAACACCCCCGCCAATGTGGGGTTCTCTCCTTAGGTGGAAAGAATGTTGGACTCCTTGCAGCTCACATGGTGTAGTTATGTTTGTTATAAGAAACTCCCAAGTCCATAGAGTTTAAGTTTCATGTGTTACCAAGTCACTCTAAGTCATGATTTAAAGAGTTTGAGTTGAGTATAATGATTTATAAGTTATATAATGCTTGCATTACTAATGATGAGTTGCAAGCAATATATTTCAATTAATTCAAGCAAAGAAAGTCGTTATCGTCAGCATGTATGATTTTTTGAAATTATTTATGATTTTATTTATAATATTGCATTGCACCCCCATATACTCAGTACATTCTTTAAAGTGCTGACCCCCATATAATGTTATATGCTACAGTGCCTTATAATGTAGGTACAAGTTATAGTGTAGATACCGCATTCAGTCAGTTTGCAGCTTCCAGTCAGCAGGTGATGAGTCCTTTTAATTTGAGGGCTTGATTCAGTTATATAGTTTAAGGAGTATCATATTTTCTTACTTTAGTCGTATTGAGATTGGGTAGTTGGGAGTCATGACCCATCTATCTGAAGTCAGTACCAGTAGAGGCCTCACTGACAATCAGTAGAAATTGATGTATTCAGCTTCAGTTTCATTTGTAAAAGTAGAGTTGTAACCTTGTAACATTCATAATTGTATTGATCAAGTTTAGATAAGTTCTATGTTTTTGCTGATCTCATGTAGACTTGAGCATTTTATTCTGTTGCTTATTAGTTATGCCAGTAAAAGGGTTAGCTTAGGGTCACTTATGCCCCTAAGCACCGTGTGACATCTTGGAACCTAATTTTGGGATGTTACATAAACTAACCCATAAGCTGGTACCTATTATTAGCACTGAATAATAACAACAAAATAACATGTGCGAAAATATCAGACTAGGCCATAAAGTGTAAATGCTAAAATATTTTTGAATCATGAATATAAAAAACAACTATTTGAAATGACTGTCTAAAACTGATAAGTTAAAATCAACTAATTGACTATCTGAAGTGTCTAAAAACCTCTAAAACTGACTGAATATGTGTTTATTAGACATACCCCAACTAACTCCAATTAACTACTGAATTGAAAGCATGAAAATAAATATAGTCTATCCTTAAAATATGAGGACTCACCACTACTACGACTGATAATTTTAAAGGTCTATGTGCGATCCAGGAACTGAGCATATGAACCAATGATATAATACATCATAGCACAAAAAAGAGTATACAATCAGTACTTTGAATGTACTGGTATGCTAAATAAGGTTGGCCGATATGCATAGTTTTATGTACAAGCATAATAACGGACTCAATAAATATAATGAAGTATTGAATAGAATGCATGAAATTAATAAAATATTGAGAATGTATGACCAAGCGTAAAACATGTATTTGAATATAATCTATACTGAAATACTAAAAACTAGATAACTAATATCTGTATGCTATGGTTAATACAATACTGAACTAAAATATACTGAATAATGAACAGAGACTGTGAGAGCTATTATCTAACCGACATGTCCTAATGATAAAATTAGGGTCCAACTTATGACCCAAGTTGGAAGGGTGTTAGTATCGAGCCATGGGTATAACATTGGATGTGTGGATCCTCGGGTGAAATGTCCCGATGGACTAAGAGTGTCAAGCCTAAACTGACGGGTGACCCCTGGGAGGTAGTCAAGACTAGCTGATAGGTGAATCCTCAAATCCAATGCTGCCTACATAGTTTTAAAGCACACGGATGCTACTAACAACTCTGCCTAACTGATGAAGAAGTCTTCATCCTGGCACTGACATGGTGTTAAATCCCTATGATCATAGATCATATTTATGCACTTTTCATAGAATCACGTACATTTGCAGTTCGTAGTATGAGAAGTTCTAGTTCCCTCAGAAGTAAAAATTATTTTCCATGAATTTATAAACTCCAAACTCAGGTCATATAGCTCATGACTCATGTACTCATGCTTTACAGTATGCTCAGTTCCCATAACTCATGGTGCACTCTTAATGACCAGTGAAATTCAAATTTTTCCATGTATATCCTTAGTTTAGATCTCTTTGATGAAATTATGTCATTCATACTCTATTCATTTAACCTCTGTTAAGTGTCCAAGTTATGCACAATATTCTTTCATGCTTCAAGATCTCATGCTCTAACCTTTCAGTGGCCTATTCTTGTGAAATGATAGTGGTGATGAACAATTATTTAGATTGGAGAAAATAAATGGTTCTTGTTGGGGGAATATTGTTGTATGTTTGTTTTATGTAAGTCTATAATTTTAAAGAAAGATTGAGACAAACCTTCTGGTATATGTCATGGTTAGTTGAAATTTCCTAGGTATTTTCTTGGGGATAGTGCATGGAAGTTTTTATTTATAGAGGTTTAGATAATATGAGAATGATTCTTTTATGGTTATTTGCCTAGAAGTTTATGTATGGGTATTATGATAGGCTTGAATCTTATGTTTGTATATAAGTGGATGGTGCATTGTGAGCTAGTGAATTCCTAATATGAGGTTGAATTTAGTTTTTGAAGTGGTAAGAAGATTTATTCTTGAGATGAAAGATGTAAAACACGCATAGAGTATTGAATTCATGGTTTATACTAGTATTATGGTGTTATGTGTTTACCTTATGATTTTAAGTTAGGCTTGAACATGGAAAGAGTATGTAGTTCAACTAAAACTTTGGCTATAGTAGTTATATGTACCCATGTAAGGATTATAAGTTGAATTAAATAAGCATAGTATTCAAAAAGACAAGTATGGTTGAGGGAGTATTTGGGAAGTGTGGCTAAGATTGAAGTTAGCAGTTACATTGCCTAAGGCAAACTGATTCTATCCTAGCTTATATTTTATAGGCCTATAGTCCATGATTATATATTTATAGCGATGTTCCGAATCCTTATGAAGATATATTATTTAGATCATGCCAAAAAATCTTTTCTCCCTAATATTGTTAGAGCTTCTTACAAAGAGTGTTGAAGAAATACTCCAGTTGAGTATAGGCTTTCAGTATATTTCAATCCATATAGCCAACATTTTGGTTTAGGAGACAAGCTGACAAGTTTCTATGGTTTCCATCTTTCCACCTAGTCTTACTATCCAAAGTTTAAAGAATTTGGCTATTCCATGAGGTAATTTCTTTGCATACTTGCAAGTTGCGAATTTAGTTCAATCCAAGCATCATGTTTGAGATTCAACTATTTAGTCATGATGCACTACATAAGTTTTCAATTCATGATCTTAGTTATCCAAGTATTCCAGCTCAGACATTGTGATACACATTGTATAACCTAGGTCTCATTATCTCATGATTCATGCTTACCTAATGTACTTGATGATTCCATGAAGCCCTTTTATTTTGATCCCTATACGTGTTTTGTTGAGGAACAATTCCTAATGAGAAGTTACGTTCTTTACTCTATCCTTAGTAACTCTTGGAATTTTATTGCATCAGTTATCTCATTACAGTTCTATATGTAAGTTCATATTATGAAATTTCAAGTGGGTTCAAAACTTTCAGCATGAATCAACTCCTTATAGTCAATAGAGTCAAGACAACTTTAAAATCAGTTTCATGATGGATGTTTTGTTATTTTAGCTCAACTATATACTTCATTATGAGACATGTCATGTGTACTCATTCCACATTTATAAGACATCAACAAATTTCTATCCATCATTTGAGGACAAATGATTTCAAAGGGGAGATAATGTAACACCCCACATTTTTGAGCTGAAAATTGAACCATCGTTCCTACGTGTGTAAACTCTAATCCCATGACTTATATTTGAATACATGTGTCATGATCATTATCATAGTTATAAGAGTCATTATGAGGTGAAAAATGTCCATAGAAATCACTCAGATAAAATTTGAGCTAAAAGCTTTGATTCGACCCAACTTTTGTATTCGATTCTACAAGGGTCAACTTAGAAAGTTTATAAATTTTAACATGTTATGAACCTTCTTGTCATTAACCACGTTCTTTCTTATTTTCACCAATAGAGCTTCTCCATAGCTTCCCTAAGTGATTAGTGACTTGGTAGAACCAATTGTTCAGTTACCTGACAGTTTATTTGTTTTTTAGAACCACTTTTCCAATTTGAAGACTTCGTTGGTTCTAATATACAATTGGGCTAAAACATCAGTAAAATAACCTTAAATGCAAAATCCAAATTCTCCAATACATCTGAAACATCAAAATTAATGTGGTTACATATCTCATTTGCTCAAAACAGACTCTGAATGCATGTCGAGGCATTGGCTGAAGCTTGAAATCAAGTTCCAAGATTTAGCCATAGCCTGGCATAGAGGGAGATGCTACGACTGCAGTAGAAGAGGTGCGAACGTGATGCCGCGACTGTGGCCAAGGATCATGCTACTCGAGGCTTGGGATAAGGCTATTTAAAGGCTATTTTTCCTGATATTTTGGCCATTTTGTGCCTCCCTCTTGAGCTCTAAACCTTAATAGAGTGTAAAATCTTCAACTGAGTATTGTGGGCTAATTAGGAGCTTGAATAACTTGTATAATCTATTTTTACTACAAATCTAAGGTAAGATTCCTTCAAATTTGGTATTAATTTCTTGATTTCTAGACCTTAAATTCATAAGTATTTGAGGCTCAATCGTAGACACAAATGTGATTAATTTACTCAAATTTCTTGAGGGTTATAGCTCCCTAATAATTGTTACATAACATGTTAGTCTTAGAAACTCATTTTCCGATGGTGGAATCCACTTGGGAGTTTAGTGTAATTTTGGACCCATGACACAATGGTTCCATAATGGGTATTGTCATTCATGTACTAATGCTTAGATTAGTCTGAGACGTCACACGACACTTGGAACCATAAGTGATCCTAAGCTAACCCATGAACTGGCATACTGTTAAGCAACTAAATTGTCACATAATAAATAACTATTCTGGTGTGCAGAAACATAGTCATACTAAAGATCTAAGATAGATACAATACCGATGATAATAAATCTGAAGGAAGAAACTGAAATTTACATAACTGACTTTGACTGACATATATGAATCCTCTACTATACTAACTATAGATAATTGGGACATACCTCCAACTACCACTAATCAATACACATGAAAGTAAATGAACTGTACATGAACTAAAACTGTTTGGAGTTCCCAAAGTAGGAGAACTCATCACCTGCTGGCTAGAATCTGCAGCTGTCTGATCGGGATGCATAGTCTATAACTGGTACCTATATTATGAGAAAATGTAGCCCCACAGACGTATGTATAGATCATTACTTCTAGAATATACTGAGTATGTAGGGGTGAATGCAATAAGTAAAACTAATTTCATATGTAATCGTAAAACATGCATGCTAAGTGTAAGTAGACTCACCAATAAGCCAGAACAAACTAAAAGCTGAAAACATCTTAAAACATGAGAAATAAACATGATTTGATAAGATGGTGAATCTTTATGCTTAGCTTTTGTAAAATTTACTTTAATGATATAAGTATAATTGAAGATGAATACTGGGCATATAGAAGTGGACTCTACTTAGTCTGAATAATTGGACTTAAACTGTTGTGTATTATGCATATGAGAATGGGACTGACTTAGTAGCATCAGGTAACTGAGCATGAATTCATGAAGACTGTATTATCTGAGAATGCAAGACCAAGCGCATAATATGATTCTAAAATATTCTGTAAATTGAGGTACTATAATAGTGATAACTGAATAACTAATAATTGTACGCGATGGTCAAGCAAACTTGAAACTAAACTGAGTTACTGATCTAATTACCAAACTAAGACTGGGACTGAGACTGTAACTAAGACTGTATACTGAGTTCTAATAACAGATTAACTGATATCTGAGTTTACTGATACAATATTACTGATACATTGGAGACTGTATCTGATAGTCCTATTTCTATGGAACTATGCTGAGTTTCGTACTGAGCTGAGTGACTTTATCTGATAGTCTTGAATCTGTAGAATTAAACTGAGTTTTTTACTGAGTTTGAAACTGAAATTGTGGGAAGTAATCATCTAACCGACATGCCCCTCTCTGAACTAATTGGGGTCCAACCTGTAACCCCAGTTTGAAGGGTGTCAATACCGTTCTGTCACAACCTGAACTGGGACCCTGGCCATGATGAGTATTTCGAACCATGAGGCCCAAAACACCCCTATCTGTCTGGTAGTCATGCACACAATTCATATGATAAAAGAAATGTGGAAGATACACAATATAAAGAAAACATGGTCAAGAATCATGCGAAAGTAATAATGGGGAATAATGTCCCACAATCTCAACATAACATCTCTATAACGTCTGCGAAATCTCTACTTCATGACTAAAATAATTGTCTATCTGAAAATTGGGACAAGGCCCCCAGTAGACCCAAAACTAATAAATGATAAATTAAATTGCAAACATCAGGCCTTCCAAAATATAGAAGGCTCACCACTTGATTTTGCGATCTGTCGGAAGGAATCTACTGGTTGTCTAGACCCCTAGACTGTGCCTCCAAACCTGGGAGGAGAGGGGGTCAATACGAAAGTACTGGTATGCAGAGAAATCAAAATAGAAATATAATATTTTTACACAATTAGGTGAGAGCCATTATAAAACAGTTTCATGTCAAATTATTTGAAAACACATGGGCATAATGTAATAGTCTTCAATACCAATGTAATGAGATTGAGCTAGGTGGAATACCCTACAATTGTAATTCCACATCTATGTGGAATCTGCCTCTGGTGCTCGGCGGCCAAGCCTCCAATCCAAGTAGCAACCAGGATTTGGAGCCGGTATACCCCCATGTGAGTGTACCGCAGGGAATCCCCCCATGTGAGATGTCCCAATTATTTTATTATCCTCCTATGTAGGATACATTATCATATGAACCGCATCGGCAACTAAGGTTTCCAGCAATGAGTCCTTTCACTCAAACGCTTTCTTCAGGCATCCACCTTTCTCATGAAAATAAATGCATTCAAACTTTATTCAAATCAATCACACGTCATACTCTGTATGGTATCATCATACCCGACTTATAATTCATCAGTATCATATCATTCTCTTCATTCAATCATCATATGCAACATATTTCAACATGAACAAAACAACCCTCTCTTTAAAAGTCAAAAACCATATCCGAATCATGACATTTTCAAAATATTTCAAGACATGCATTTCAAGATGATTTCAAATGATTCATATCATGTGTAAACTTAAAATAATATCATATCAAGAGAGGGGTTCCATGTAAATCATGCTCTCAATTTATCATCATTATGAAATACATGCATATCCATATGCAATATATCAAATCACATTGGAATTAGGCCTAAAGACCAAAACAATATCATAAAACGTTTAAAACATAATCATATTAGTAATTTCAAAATCCCAATTTTGAAAACATGAATTTTTAAAGCCCATTAGATTTGTAAGATAACCCCACGTACCTCTATATGCAAAGATTATAGGTGCTTCTTGAAGCCTACGTTCTGGGGATTCCAAATATGCAATTAGTTTCTAAAACCCCCGATTGAATCTTGAGTTGCTTGGGTTTTTATTTTGAAACCCTAAGGAGAATCCTTGAGCACTTTTGATGAATGAAGGTGTATTTTGGGGTCTTTGGAACTGAATTTCGTGTTTAGGGCTAAGTAAGGGTGGAAAAGGATCGTTTTGCCCCAAAAATGGAGTTTTTAAGTCACTTGAAACCTTTACATAGACGCTGCGTATTCCATCGCCTATGTTTACATAGGCGCCGCCTAGGCTATCGTCTATGTTTACATAGGAGCTGCTTCTGCTATCACCTATGCTTTCCAGTGGCCATGTGCGATTGGTTAGGCAAGGCATATTACTTTGAAAGGCCATAACTTCTTGATCGGATGCCGGATTTTAGAAAAATTGGTATCGTTGGAAAGCTAACTCGGAAAACTATCATTTTACACATAGTAGGCTTTCTAATTCGACATATACAAAGAGTCATGGTCGATAAAATTTGACATAAATTATAATTTCCACTTAAGCTTAATTGGTCGAAGTAGTTTTCAACTCGTCCTTGAGTCAAATGACCCCTATGGTCTAAATTCAATCTTGAATGGATTCATATGCTACACAAATAATTAACATGTCATATTGGTATAGGATTTATTGCTTCAAGATTTATCAATACATCAGAATCATGGTCTATATTGTAGCCCGAAATGCAGGACGTTACATTATCCCCCCCTTAGGATCATTTGTCCCCGAATGATGATGCTGGACACAAACATACACAATTACAAGAATAATAAATGACTAGGAAAGATAAGATAGGAATAGTACCTTCTATCTCATCCTCCATCGAAGTTGGGATATCTAATTCTCATGTAATCTTCTAACTCCCAAGTTACTTCTTTGACTTTCTAATTCCTCCACAGTACCTTTACTGAGGATATTTCTTTACTCCTTAGCTTTCAAACTTGGCGATCTAAAATTTCAATGGGCTTTTATTCATAAGACAAGGAATATGTCACTTTGACACCCTCTACTAGAAATACCAAAGAATGATCTCCAATGCATTTCTTCAACATGGAAACATGGAATACCAGATGAACGGAACCCAAACTTGCAGGCAATTCTAGCTCATAAGAAACTGTACCAATCTTTCTCAGAATCTGATATGGCCCTATATAGAGAGGGCTCAATTTACTGCTTTTTCCAAACTGCATAACTCCTTTCATAGAAAAAACCTTGAGAAAAACCCAATCACCAACTTTAAACTCTAGTTCTCTTCTCCGAACATCAGCATAGGACTTCTGACGACTCTAAGCAGTCTTGAGTCATTCTCTAATGATCTTCACTTTCTCCATCGCTTGATGAACAAGATCAGGCCTATATAACTGGGTCTCACCCACTTCATACCATCCTATCAGAGACCTACATCTCCTTCCATACAAAGCCTCAAAGGATCCATCTTGATGCTGGCATGTAACTATTACTATAAGAAAATTCAATTAGTGGCAGGTGATCTACCCAATTACCCTTTAATTCAATGATGTATGCCCTCAACAAATCCTTGAGGGTTTGAATGGTACGTTTAGCTTGCCCATCCATCTGAGGGTGGAAAGTTGTGCTCAAATTCACTTGTGTACATAAATCCTTCTGGAAAGATCTCCAGAACTGAGATGAAAACTGCGTACCTTTATCGGATATAATGGACACTGGTGTCCCATGCAACCGAACTATCTCCATAATGTAAATCTTAGCATAACCCTCTCCCAAATAATTAGTCCTCATAGGAAAAAAGTGGGTTGACTTTCCAACGGATCTACAATCACCCATATAGAATCATACTGGATTTGGGATCTCAGAAGTCCTGTAATAAAGTCCATGTTTATCATCTCCCACTTCCATAAAAGCAGGGCTATCTCTTGGGAAGTACCACCTAGCTTCATGTGTTCTACCTTCACTTGTTGACAGTTCAAACACTTGGACACAAAATCAGCTATATCACGTTTCATGGTATTCCACTAGTATAAGTTTTTCAGATCATGGTGCATCTTAGTAGATCCTGGGTGAACGACATACCTCGAAGTATGTGACTAATTAAGGATTCTTTCCTGCAGACCATCAATATTCGGAACGCACAACCTACCCTGAAATCTCAGAATACCATCACCACTAATTTCAAACGACATAACCTTTTATTGACCCATATCTTTCTTGATTTTCATCAAGATGGGATCTTCAACCTGCTTCTCCTTAACTTCAGCACAAAGGGATGACTTAGATAACTCATGAACAATCACCCCTCCGTTTTCAGAATCTAACAGTCGCACTCCCAGATTTTCAAGGCGATGAATATCCTTCACCATCTCTTTCTTTCCTTCTTCTACATGAGAAAGGCTGCCCATAAACAACCTGCTGAGGGCGTCGGCTACAACATTTGCCTTGCCGGATAGTAATACAGACTCATATCATAGTCTTTCAAAAGCTCCATGCAACGCCTCTACCTGAGGTTCAATTCTTTCTACGAGAAAACATACTGCAAACTCTTATGGTCAGTATAAATATCAATATGCACTCCATAGAGATAGTGCCTCCAAATTCAAAGTGCAAACACCATGACTACTAAATCTAAGTCATGAGTGGGGTTATTGCACTCATGCACCTTTAACTACCTAGATGCATAAGCTATCACCTTACTATGCTGCATCAATACACAACCAAGTACCATAGGGGATGCAACACAATAAACCACAAAACCATCTACGCCCTTGGGAAGGGTAAAAATAGGAGCAGTAGTCATATTTTCCTTTAACTTCTCAAAACCATTTTCACATAAGTCAGACCACATAAAATTTATGTTTTTCTGAGTCAATTTAGTATGCGGAGCAGCTACGAAAGAAAAACTCTCTACAAACCTTCTGTAATACCCCGCCAAACCCAAGAAGCTCCAAATATCGGTTGGAGTCATAGGTCTAGGCCATTTTCTCACTGCTTCAACTTTCTGGGGATCCACTCTTATCCCGTCACTGGACATATCATGCCCCAATAAGGCAATAGCATAAAACTAGAATTCACACTTAGAAAATTTGGCATACAAATGATGATCCTTAAGGGTCCAAAGAATAATTAAGAGGTGATAGGCGTAATCCTCTTTACTCTTAGAATAGATCAGGATATCATCAATAAATATAATGAAGAACAAGTCAAGAAACTAACGGAATACTCTATTCATAAGATCCATGAAGGTTGTAGGGGTGTTAGTCAACCCGAAGGACATGAATAAGAACTCATAGTGACCATATCGGGTTCGAAAGGCTGTCTTGGGAATGTATGACTCCCTAACTTTCAACTGATGATAACCCTAACGAAGATCTATTTTCAAAAAACACTTAGAACTTTGAAGCTGATCAAAAACATCATCAATCCTAGGAAGAGGATACTTGTTTTTAATCGTGACCTTATTCAACTGACGATAGTCTATGCACATACAAAGGGAACCATTTTTCTTTCGCACGAAAAGTATAGGTTCACCCCAAGGGGACACACTAGGGCGAATAAAACCCTTATCTAGAAGGTCTGCTAGCTGCTCTTTTAACTCTTTCAGTTCTGCGACAGCCATTCTTTATGGCGGAATATAAATAGGATGAGTGTCTGGCAACACATCAATGCCAAAAACTATTTCCCTATCAGGTGGTATCCCTGGGAGATCTTCGAGAAAGACTTCTGGAAACTCATTTACTACAGGGACTGACTGAAAAGGAAGATTTTCAACTCTTGAATCTTTTACTCAGATTAGATGGTACATACAACCTTTGGAGATAACCTTTTGGGTTCTAAGATAAGAGATAAACTGACCTCTAGGTTCCACAAAACTCTCTGCCTATAAAATTGGTGTCTCATTCAGAAAAGAAAAAGTGACCTTTCAGGTTCTACAATCAAGGGTGGCATAACACGAATGGAGCCAGTCCATCCCAAGGATGGCATCAAAATCTACCATATCACGTTCTATGAGGTCATCCACAATATCCCTACTAAGAATAGACACAACGCAATTTCTATAAACCCTTATAGCAATAAAAAAATCACCTACAAGAGTGGAAATAGCAAAGGGTTCTTCAATGACTTTGGGTTCAAACCCAAAACCAATAGCCACATAGGGGGTCACATAAGATAAAGTAGACCTGGGATCAATCAATACATAAACATCATGAGAAAAAATTTGTAACGTACCAGTGACAATATCTGGTGAAGCTTCTGCCTCCTGGCGGTTAGTCAAAAAATATTACCGGTTGCGACCTTTCCTAGTAGCTGAAGGGGCACCCTTAGGAGGAAGAGTTGTGGGGGCAGCTTGGGGCCTAGTCCTCCTTGTATTTCCTCTAGCAAAAGGGAAATCTCTCTGAAGATGTCCCACCTTGCCAAATTTATAACAATTTTTCCCCTCAAAAAAACACTTCCCTGGGTGATTCCTCCCACAAATCTCAAATTGTGGATAAGTACGATGCTATTAGGCCACACTCCCCTGTGACTCAGTATATGGGGATCTCGATCCATGATGAGTCTGGAAACTCTGAGATCGTCTGTCTGCTGGCGGTCCGGGCGCTGGGGCGCTGGCAGTAGACAGTGAATTACTCCATGACTTCTTTTTTTGCCACCTATTTCCCCAGTTGCCACTCTATGGATGGCTGTGATTCTGATCCGCAGTTCTGGCTCTCTTTGATTGCCTATATTTCTCTTTTATTTCTGAAATTTTCTTTTTTTTCTCTTCTATCTGTTGTATATGAACGGTCAGCTGAGCAAAGTCTAACTCCTTATTCAACATAGCCCCCTAGCACTCAAGTACCAGGTTATAAACAAGGTTGGATGCAAATTTTCTCATTCAGTCTCTCATATTACTAGTCAACTGTGGTGCATAATAGGCTAGTTTATTAAACTTTAAAGTGTACTCCTGGACACTAATACTGCCCTACTTCAGATTCATAATTTTTTCCGCCTTGGCCTTCCTCAACTCCATAGAAAAGAATCGATCAAGGAAAGCTTCCACAAATTTGCCCCAAACTATGGGCTCAGCATCTCACCTTTTGCATCCTCCCAATCGGCATACCACTGATTCATAACATCTTTGAGCTGATAAGTTGCCAGTTCCACCACTTCAACCTTATCCACATACATTACTTTAAAGATCTTTTCCATCTCATCCACGAACTCCTATGGATCTTCCTCCACCTTGGTGCCAATGAACTTAGGTGGATTTATCTTTATGAAATTTTTGACCCTTGTAGCCTCAGACATAACAGATGCAGACCCAATATCTTTCGATCATTGATCCTGGTTAGCTACCAACCGTGTCAGCATATGAATAGACCGTCTGAATTCTGCATTTGAAATATCTCCCTGAGCAGTTGAGGGATGGTTGACATTAATCTGTAGAGCCCGAGGTGGACTGGTCGGAACTGGAGGGACTCCTGGAGTAGGGACAAATTCTGGAGTGTGAGCTCTAATACGGGTTCGTATCACATAGGTGGGACAGACCTCATCTGCCTGAGCACTCTGATCGATGATATGACGTGGAGGCATAACTGTGTTTCTGAAATACAAGAGATCATTATTTCGGGGACAACTCAGACTCTAAAGCAGGAACTAAATCACAAAGAAGGGAAACATTTCCTAAATGCCTAGAAACCTCCTTCTTATAAGTGTGGCGCGCTACACACCCATAAAAAGGACTCTACCTAACACAATTTTGCAGACACCCTAGGACCATGAACCATGCTTAGATACCAAATTTGTCATGACCCAAACCGGGGCCCTGGCCGTAATGAGTATTCTAAACCATGAGGCTTGAAACAACCCTATCTGTCTGGTAGTCATGCACACAATTCATATGATAAAAGAAATGTGGAAGATACATAATATAACCGAAACATGGTCAAGAATTATGCGAAAGTAATAATGGGGAATAATGTCCCACAATCTAAACATAATATCTTTATAACATATGTGAAATCTCTACTACATGACTAAAAAAATTGTCTATCTGAAAATGGGGCAAGGCCCTTAGTTGACCCAAAACTAATAAATAATAAATTAAACTGCAGACATCAGGCCTTTCGAAATATAGAAGGCTCATCACTTGATTCTTTAATCTGTTGGAAGGAATCTACTGGTTATCTGGACCCCTAGACTGTGCCTCCGAACCTGGGAAGAGAGGGGGTCAATACAAAAGTACTGGTATGCAGAGAAATCAAAACAGAAATATAATATTTTTAAACAATATAGGTGAGAGATATTATAAAGCAGTTTCATATCAAATTATTTGAAAACACATGGGCATAATGTAATAGTTTTCAATACCAATGTAATGTGATTAATCTAGGTGGAATACCCTACAATTATAATTCCACGATTGTGTGGAATCCGCCTATAGTGCTAGGCGGCCAAGCCTCCAATCTAAGTAGCCGCCAGAATTTGGAGCTGGTATACCCCCCATGTGAGTACACCACAGGGAATCCCCCCATGTGAGATGTCCCAATTATTATATTATCCTCCTATGTAGGATACAATATCATATGACCCGCATTGGCAACTACAGTTTCCAGCGATGAGCCCTTTCACTCAAATGCCTTCTTCGGGTATCCATCTTTCTCATGAAATTAATGCATTCAAACTTTGTTCAAATCAATCACATGTCATACTCTGTAGGGTATCATCATACCTGACTTGCAAGTCATCAGTATCATATCATTCTCTTCACTCAATCATCATATGCAACATATTTAAACATGAACAAAACAACCCTCTCTTTGAAAGTGAAAAACCATATCCAAATCATGACATTTTCAAGACATTTCATGACATATATTTCAAGCTGATTTCAAATGATTCATATCATGTGAAAACTTAAAACAATATCATATCAAGAGAGGGGTTTCGTGTAAATCATGCTCTTAATTTATCATCATTATGAAACACATGCATATCCATATATAATATATCAAATCACATTGGAATTAGGCATAAAGACAAAATCAATATCATAAAACATTTAAAAAATAATCATATTCATAATTTCAAAACCCCTATTTTAAAAACATGAATTTTTAAAGCCCATTAGATATTTGAGATAACCCCATGTACCTCTATATGCGAAGATTATAGGTGCTTCTTGAAGCCTACATTCTGGGAATTCTAAATATGCAATTAGTTTCTAAAACCCCCGGTTGAATCTTGAGTTGCTTGGGTTTTTATTTTGAAACCCTAAGGAGAATCCTTGAGCACTTTTGATGAATGAAGGTGTATTTTGGGGTCTTTGGAATTGAATTTCGTGTTTAGGGCTAAGGTTGGAAAAGGACCGTTTTGCCCCAAAAATGGAGTTTTTAAGTCACTTGAAACTTTTACATAGGCGCCGCCTATTCCATCGCCTATGTTTACATAGGCGCTGCCTAGGCTATCGCCTATGTTTACATAGGCGCCACCTAGGCTATCTCCTATGTTTATATAGGCGCCACCTCTGCTATCACCTATACTTTTCTGTGACCATGTGTGATTGGTTAGGCAACACATATTACTTTGAAAGGCTATAACTTCTTGCTCAGGTGCCGGATTTTAGCAAAATTGGTATCATTGGAATGCTAACTCAGAAACATATTATTTTACACATAGTAGGATTTCTAATTCGACATATAAAAATATTCATAGTCAATAGAAGTTGACACAAATTATAATATCCACTTAAGCTTAATCGGTCAAAGTAGTTTTCAACTCGTCCTTGAGTCAAATGACCCCTATGGTCTAAATTCAAGCTTGAATGGATTCACATGCTATACAAATAATTAAAATGCCATATTGGCATAGGATTTATGGCTTTGGGATTTATCAACACATCGGTATCATGGTTTATATTGTAGCCCAAAATATGGGGCATTACACATGCCATGGGTAAAGACAACTGAAGTGATACCCTGATCTGGCAACTAATTTAATGAGAATGGTGGAACTTTTAATTGACACATTAAAACACCTCATCAACCCTCATCTGAAAGGTTTGATGCCTCAACCTATGCTAGCTACGTAGTTCTAGAATGCAAGGATTTCTTCTAAGGATCATACCCTCTACTAGTAGGGAAGTCCCCATCCTTGGGTTTACTCAGTACTGAATCCTACTTCCAACTGAATAGAAACTAAACCAATTTCCTAGTTCACACTAGGCTTGACTGAACCGTTACTGATCGTTATGTTTAACTAAGAAAAACTAAGTTCATTGAGTTCTATTGATTGATAGAAATATTAATAAATTTTGTTAACTTACTTAATAATACCGAGGTCTGAACTGAATACTGAATATTACTAAGGTCTGAATTGAATATTGAATACTACTGAGGTCTGAAGTGAATACTGAATGCTTTTGAGGTCTGAAGTAAATACTAAATACTACTGAGGTTTGAACTAAATACTAAACAAGACGGGACTGATATTGAGTTTACTGAGTTTTCCTGAGTTCTATAACTGGCTGAGTTCTATTGAGTTCTATAACTGACTGAGAATACCATTGATCATTACATGAATGATACTATTTTGTAAATGACACTGTCTCTAGGTAAGAAGCTAAATTGTTAGGTATTAAATACCCCCAGGACTCGATAGCATGAAAGTAAAGCATAGCATGATCATAATAGCATAACAATAGTCAATTGTCAATAATGTTTTCAGTTAGACATTTTGTCAAACACTTGGAGGTTATGGACTTATACATGGATTAGAACACATGGTAACATGTCATGATTACCCTATTCAATTCACATGGGCATTCTATCAAGCACATGAAAATTAACCCTTGGAGTTAGGAATATCTTAAAAACATAAGAGCATAGCATGGTTTCATAACCAACATCATGAATTGGGGAAATTAAATAAAATTCACTTGAAATAGGATATGGGCATTTCATCATAATATGTAATGATCAAACATGTAGCAAACATGAACTTAAAATAAGGAATTATTTCTAATTATCTTGAATATGGGATCCACTATGGAATCAAACTAAAACTCTAAGGACATCATATGTAAGCCTTTGTTCAAAATCATTCTTGTTGGCATTTCACCAAACACTTGTAATTCATGGTTTAGGCTTAAAAATAGTAGTAATAGCACGATTCCATCTCTAAAATCACAAATTAGGGTATAAATTTAGTAAACAATACCATTCAAACATGTGAGGTTTAATATCACCCACAATTTCATGGAAACATGATATAAGTTTGATATTGATGAAAACGTATAAACAAAATTCATGGGAACATGTAAAGATTGTGACTTTAAACTTGAAATTTTAGTTTTGGGCTCCATGGGTGAAATATGACCCATGGATAAACTCCCACATACCTCAAGTTTTCTTGAATTCTGAAGAAAGCTTGAATCTTGGAATCTTGAATGGTAAACTTGTGAAAGAAACTTTATTCTTGATTTTTCTTGAAGGTTTATTGAACTAGGAAACTTTAACCCTTGGATTATTGAGTAAATATTGAATTCAAAACATAAATCCTTATGTTCTTGAGAGAAAGTTGAACTTTGTTCATGGTGAAAAAAGAGGAGGGTTTACGTGAGTTTTGATGATGAAAAGTGGGCAAATAATGCCCTTTGGGGTGTTATAAATCGTCCATTGGACGTTTGGGATTGATGGGAAAGGACAAAAGTATCCCTAGACCTTTTAGGAACTAAATTAGCATGAAAAAAACTTTGGATCCATGTCAGTTTTCGTGTTAGGGAACAATCGACTCGACACATTAATATTGCATTGGCTTACTGCCTCACACAAATAATGCCATAACCTTTTACTCGGTTATTGGATTTTGGAAAAATTGGTATCGTTGGAAAGATAATGCAATTATCTATAATTTGGTGGGTATTTATTTGTAAAATTCCATGTATATTATAAGTTATACACATTTAAATTAGACCCTTGTATGATCAAATATCAAATTTTGGATGAATCAAATAATCTTAGCTCAACTTGGCTCTAAGTGATTCCTATGAACATTTTTAACCTCAAGAGCACTTAACATACTAGTAAAAATATCATGAACTTATAGTTATATGGGAATCACTTGTATTATAGCTTATACACATAAGAACAATGGTTCATAGACTAGCCCAAAAATATGGGGTATTACTTCTTGGCTCATGGAAGAAGCTTTAAGAAAAGGGAAGAAAACGCTTGTTGGTTCATGAGAAAATTGGAATCAAGGTAGGTTAGGCTTACTTGTGTTAGATTGAGTTTAATTATAGTATAATTATGAGAATGATGCTTTGATTAGTTGATCCTCGTAGGCAATTTACCTCGTAAGGTGTGATGCCTTACTTTTAGCCTAGAACCTAGTATATTTCTAAATGTAGCCTCATAAATAGTATAATGATACTTTAGTTGCTCTAGTAGTTGAGAATGATGTTGTTGGCTAACCTTAATAGTATGTTGACCTAGATATGACTAGTTATGATTTGTCCTTAGTTTTGGGGTGACTTAGAAAGGATACTTGGTAGAATATTTTCCCTTATAGTCCTAGTAAGGATTAATAATCCCTTAAGGTATATTTAGATACCTAGCCTAATTTCGGGTAGAAGTTAGTCTTATAAAAGTGAATTTTTACATTATTAGGATTTAGGAGTGGGACTTGACCCATCTTAATCTTGAACTATGTAATTCCTTAGTGACCTAGATACTTGGTGAATGTTTAAGCTACATTATTAAGGTTATAATAGTTAAACCCAGTTGTCGGTTATACATGTGGTCGATCATTGGATAATGTGTATACTTGACTGATTATCTAGTTGTCATGATATGGATAAACTTAGAAAGTTTTTTAAATTGAACCTATGGTTATGCTATCATTTCGCTTATTGATGAGCTCACTAAGCAAACCTCTAATCATGTTACCACTCTTTCTATGACCCAAACCTAATGATTAAGCTAATGTTTATATGAAGGATATTTCTTTGGAGTTAGTATTGTGAAAAGTAGGAGTAAAAGAGGTATCTAAAGAGCATGCACTTGACTTATGATTGACTTGATAATAAATATGTTAACCTTGGATAAGTGGTGATTATGTATATCATTAAGATACTCATGCTCATGCATCTACTTATATTATGTAGTGATGATTAATAGTAAAGTATGATGGTATGTGTTACCTTACATCACTTATACTCTATCATTATGGATTGTATATGCTTATTGATTTGACTACATATGTATATGTATATCATTGTCTTAGAGGATATCTTAGTGTTATGATAATGACTGATGAATCCAAAAGAGGTAATAATGATATGATGATACTAGGAGAATTTTAAGGATATAATAATATTATGATGATGCCTGATGAATTTGGAGGATATTATGATGTTATCATGATGCCTTCTGAATTTGGAGGATATAAGATGTTATGATAATGCTTGGTGAATTCGGAGGATATAATGATGTTATGATGATGATTGATGAATCCAGAAATGGTAATGATGATATGAATATGCCCGGTGAATCTGGAAGAGGTAAAGATGTTATGATGATCTTATGTATGGTGAGTATACATGAATACATGGATGTATGTAAGGTTATGCCATGTGTGGCTTGACCCGTTTGTGCAGTTAGGACATGATGTCTTCCTTGGTAAATTATTATTCATTCTTGTCATTAATTACTAGTTAAGAGGTATGGCCTTTGTTAACTCTAATTAGAAACTAGAAGTAGATTATACCGAGTATTTGATAAAGGCTAATTGATATGTGTAATCTTGTGTAAAACCAAGGGCTCACCTAGTAAATCTACTTGACTTGGATAAATGGTTATGTTATGGAATTTTTCCTAGTAAAGTGGCTTATGTGATAACTAGTTGTCTCTAATAAATTACTATGACTTGTAGGCTAGAAGCCTAGTAAACTAGTTTGTATAACTTACGAAGCTAAAATATGGAAACTAGTCCGTAAGGTTGTAACATGCTCTATGATAATATACCTAGTATTGTATGATGAGTGGTTAAGTTGACATCTAGTATGTGATGTTGTGGAGGCTTAATTGATGTCTTATAAAATTAGGAGGCTAACTAGAATATGGCTTTGTGATGGGTGAATAAATAATAGTGTTGGTAACTTGTAGCTATTACTTATGTTATGACTAATAAACTACAAGACTTGCAAACTAGTGGCTCATGGAAATAGAGGATAACTAATATTTACTAGGCATGGAGTTAATATTGAGTTTGAGATTAAATAACTATGACCATGTTGTAGTGATATTGGCTTTGTTGTGTCAAATTATGGTATTGATGATGATTGTAAACCTCGGTTAGAGGCCATGGCGGGAATGTACAACCCACAGCTTTGGTGTGTTTCTTGTGTAGTTGTGCCTTGATATGTTGATAAATTGATATTTTGGTGTACCCTCCAGTGGTATGGCACGCCTTGACGAGTTCTTTGTTTGTTTTCCTTAAGTGTACTTCCCAACAGTATGGGATGTCATTATAAGATTTTCTACTTTATACTCTAATGATGGTGTGTTGATTATGGAAATTACATGATTATTATTAAATATATATGTCTTTACACTTCAAAAACAATTACTCATATTGTATGAAAGTTATGGTATATATCGATATAAAATGTCATACTATTGTTCTAGTTGATTAGTTAATTAGATAGTGATACTAAAGAAGATTCAGATTCGATTCTGTACCTTGACTTTATGTTATTATCTTACTCTATGTCATCCTTATTTCATAATTTAGCTTAGTCGGCCGATTATGCCTATTGAGTACCCATGTTTGGGTACTCATACTTAAATTCTTTACCTTTTTAGAACAAAACCATATTCTAGTTGCCGTCGTTGAGTCGATATTGTGTGGTGTTGATTATCAAGAGACAAGGTGAGCTCTTAGAGTTCAAGTTGCTCTTTTTCCCTTCTATCCTTATTCTATCTTTGGTATTTGATATGAATTTCTAAGACTATTTAAGACTATTAGATGTTAAGCTATAATTTCTATTGTCAAATGTAGAGATGCTCTTGTACTGATACTATCAGGTCATGGGATTAGTATTCGAATGTCATTGTTTCTTTTTGGAATATTATTGTTATATTGTGTTCCCATATAGAGTCCATGTTAGATATTTCTACCAAAGTTACCCATTGTATTAGCTCTGAGATGAGGTGTTGGCTTACCTAATAGTGGGTTATGGTAGGTGCCATCATGACTCAAAAATTGGGTCATGACAAATTGGTATTAGATCCTAGGTTTCACTAATATTATTGGTACAAGAGCAAATGTCTAATAGAGTCCTACAGATTGCAATATTAACATCCATTTCCTATCTTCGAGAGGCTATAGGACATTTTTAAGAGTCCCTCACTTTTTTCAATCATATCGTGCTAAGTGCATAAGTTGGTTTGTTGGATATTCTCTTGACTCTTTTGAAGATGCCCAAGACTCGTGCTACAACTATATGTGAGGAGGGTCTCGACACCCAGACTCATGATGTATCCCTAATTAGAGATCAGGGGGGACCTTCCTAGAACCCTATTCTTGCACCCAAGCCAGAGACCTCTCCACCTCAAATAATGGTGGGACAGGGACCAACCTAGGATCTACTAGGATTCATCCCCTCTTCTTTTCTTAGAGATGCTTTAGTTCAGCTATTGGGTATTGTCGATGGTTCATAGACTACTAGGATAGGATTGTAGCCTGTACCACTTAGAATTGAGGTTTCTTCTATTCCAATAGTTTTTTAGCTGACAGTCACTCAGCTAGTTGTGACCCATCCTTATATGTCTACTGAAAAGCAAAAAATACTGGGTAAATTATTGAGGTTGGATGTACCTAGGATTTCTTGTGCTCCTACACAGGATGTATTTTAGTTTTTAACTATTTGTAAGGATAGGCTTAGTCAGGCCTTTTTGAGACCCGTGGTATGGATTATACCATATTTCAATTGGACTTGTTTGCTCAGCACTGGTGGAAAGGTTTTATGAGTTCTAGGCTAGTTAAATCTTCCCATCTCTCTTGGGTTCAGTTCTCCTAGATCTTCTTAGAGAAATATATACATGTAGCCTTAAAGATTGTTTGAAAGATCAGTTCTCTCAATTAGAGCAGGGTTTTATGACATTCACTGAGTATGAATCCCATTTCCATGAGTTTGAAAGACATATGATTTCTATCTTAGATATAGAGTATAAGAGAGTTCGATGATTATGAGAGGAATAAGACTTCTTAGTCAGATAGATACTGAGAGTTTGGTTGCTACGATTTGGAATTTTGCTAAGGTTTTTGATCACGCTAGAGTGATAGAGGACATGCAGTGAGAGGGCCATGATAAAGGTCCAAATTTTAGGGGATATTTGGTAGGATACATAGTAGTTCCAAATTTAGGGGTGGTATTTCTTATGCTGGACATTCTCCACATCCATCTTTTCAGTCTCAGAGTCAGACTAGTCAACCAGATTAGACAACTTTTCAGACCACTGATACGGGTTAATTCATTACTAGTGGTCACCCTAGTACGTGTGGTGATTAGTCCTTGAGAGGTTAATCTATAGGACATGTTAGGCATGGAAGATATGTCGTATCGCCAAATCTATGAGTTCTAGTTTTGCTTATGATTTTTGTTTTAGTTGTAGACTTCCCAGTTACTTCTCTAGAGATTTCCCTAGTCATGGGGAAATGTTTATTTTAGCCTAGGGAGATACTCCTATTAGGGAAGTTCCTTCAAAAGTGGCTAGCTTGGTCGTAGGGGTGATTACCAAGGTGCTCGAGGTGGGACTCAGGTAGGTAGGATAGGAGGTTAAGAAGGTACCTAGCCGGGTGGAGAGCATGGTCAGTTGTATGCAGTATCTGATAAACCCGAGGTAGAGACTTTGGATGCTATAGTTACAAGTGCGATTTTGGTATGCCGCAAGTCAGATCTTGCTTTATTTGATCCTGAATGCACTTATTCTTATATATCTATTTATTATGCACCACAATTGGACTTGCCTAGTAATTTATTATCCGTGCCTTTGTGCGTATCTACTCCCGTATGTGATTCTTTAGTAGTGGATCTAATATTCAGATTATGTGTTGTGGTAGTTATCATGTTGATACTTAGGTATCAGATTTTGATGTGATTCAAGGCATGAACTAGTTATCCTACCATCATACGTTCATGGATTATTTTGTTAAGACCGTTACCATGGCCATGCCCTGCTACATCCAGTTGTGTGGCAGGGAATGATTAGCCATGAGCTGATAGGGATTATTTCTTATTTTTTGTGCCAGATAACTTATATTGAGGGGTTGTGAGTCTTATCTCACCTATGTATATAATACCCATGTAGAGAGTTCGATGCTTGACTCTATTCCTGTTGTGTGTAAATTTCTAGATGTGTTTCGTGTTAATCTGCCTGGTATTCCCTCTGACTGTGAGATTAAGTTTGATATTGACCTTCAGCCTAGCACCCAACCTATTTATATGACACCTTACCTTATGGATCCACCTGAGCTTAAGGAGGTGAACTGCTAGATCTAGGATTTTCTTGGTAAGGGTTTTATTAGACCATGTGTGTCCCCATGGGGAGCCCCTATCTTGTTTGTAAAGATGAAGCATGGTTCGATACAGATGTGTATTGCTTATAGGTAGCTTAACAAGGTGATGGTGAAGAACCATTATCCTATGCCTCATATTGATGACTTAGTTGACCAGCTTCAAGGTGAACCTGTATTTTCTAAGATTTATTTGAGGTTCGGTTATCATCAGTTGAGGATTTGGGTTGAGGATATGCCAAAGACAGCCTTTAGAACCTGTTATGGTCACTATGAGTTCTTGGTGATGTTTTTTAGGGTGACTAAGGCCCCAACAACATTTACAGACTTGATGAACAGTGTGTTTAGACCCTATCTAGACTCTTTTGTTATTGCATTCATTGATGATATTCTTGTGTTTTTGAGGAGTAGTGAGGAGGATGCGCAACATGTGAGCATTCCGCTCCAGGTCTTGTGAGAGCATGTTCCATTTTCCATGTTCTTCAAGTGAAAGTTTTGACTTGAATCAGTGTCGTTTCTTGGATACGTGGTATCTAAGGTAGGTGTTATGGTAGACCCGGCTAAGAATGCAGCAATTAGTGATCGGGCTAGGACTACGTCTTCGACTGAGGTTTTCAATTTTATTGGTTTGGCTGGTTACTATAGGTGCTTTGTTGAGAGCTTTGCTACCACATCAACCCCTATGACTAGGTTGAATTGGAAGGAAGTTCCTTTTTGATGGTCTGAGGCATGTGAGTTAAGATTTGGAAAGCTCAAGAATTGTCTCACTTCAGCCCCGCTGTTAGCTCTTCCAGTTAAGAGGGAGGGATTTACATTGTTTTGTGATACATCTGGTGTTGGCTTGGATTTTTTTTTATGTAGCAGGTTCGTGTCATTGACTATGCTTCTAGACAACTTAAGGTACATGAGAGAAACTACCCTACTCATTATTTGGAGTTAGCGATGGTAGATTTCGCACTCAAGATTTGGAGGCATTAGTTGTATGGTGTGCATTGTGAGATTTTCACTAATCACCGTAGTCTTCAGTATCTTATGTCCCATTGAGATCTTAATGCTCACTGGCGTAGGTGGATGGAGTTGCTGAATGACTTGGATATTTCCATCTTGTTTCATTCAGATAAGGCAAATGTAGTGGCTGATGCCTTGAGCCACAAAACGGCGAGTATGGGTAGTTTGGCATGTATATCAGTTTCTCAGATGCCCTTGCCATTAGATATCTAGTCCTTAGCCAATTTGATGGTTTTCCTTGATATTTCAGATCCTGCGAGGATTTTGGCTTGTGTAGAGGAGAGGTCTTCTCTATTTGTGTAGATTTATGATCGTTAGTTTGAGATAGTAAGTTGTGCCTTCTTCATGAATTGTTAGTGAGTGGTGAGTTTGGGAGACACACTATACATTCTGAGGGTATCTTTAGATTTTAGGGTCATATTTGTGTTCTCTAACTTGATGACTTTATTTGGTCGATTCTATATGAGGATGATAACTCTAGATATTCTATTCATCCCACTACGGCTATGATATATAGAGATTTGAGGCAGCTTTATTGGTG
The DNA here is from genome assembly GCA_030864225.1 of Capsicum baccatum var. pendulum. Classification (NCBI taxonomy): domain Eukaryota; kingdom Viridiplantae; phylum Streptophyta; class Magnoliopsida; order Solanales; family Solanaceae; genus Capsicum; species Capsicum baccatum. The sequence goes on from CM061556.1 coordinate 128,498,645, forward strand.
GGATAGTATGAACTAAAATATGGTAGACTTCACAGCTCGTTACCTATGTTGTTAGCAGGTTGAAGTCGAGTAGTAGTGTCTAGGCAGTTTAATTCAGATGTTACCCATACTTGAGTGGAAATAGAAAAGGGTTACTGTGAGCTTTATTAGTGTTTTGCCTCATACTTACCGTGGTCATGATGGTATTTAGGTCATGTGGATTGTCTTTCATATCAGACTGTGGTTCTGTTTTTATTTCACAGTTTTGGAGAGCATTTCAAGTAGAGTTGGGTACTCAAGTGGGTTTGAGAATAGCCTTTCATCCACAAATGGATGGTCGCTCTGATCAGACTATTCTGGTGCGTAAGGATATGCTCTGATCTTGCATAATAGACTTTAAAGGACAATGGGATCAATACTTAGCATTGGAAAAGTTCGAGTACAACAATGGTTACCATTCGAGAATTGAGATGGTGCCTTATGAGGCTTTATATAGTAGGAAATGTCGTTCTCCTATAGGAGGGTTTGATACTTTCGAGATTAGACCTGTAGTATCGATTTGTTTTATGACTCATTAGATAGAGTGAGGGTAATTCAGGGTAGGCTAAGAGTAGCCGAGAGTAGGCATAAGGCCAATGCCGACCATAGACTTCGTGCCTTGAGATTTAGAGTTGGTGATCGGGTGTTCCTTCATTTTTCACCAATGAGAGGTGTGATGAGATTTGGGAGGAAGAGTAAACTTATCCCTCGCTACATTGGTCCTTTTGAGATCCTCCGTGTGGTTAGTGAGGTGGCATATGAGTTAGCTTTACCTCTAGACTTTTCCATTGTTCATCCAATTTTTTTGATCCTTCTCATGTGCTTAGATGGGATTCAGTCCATTTAGACGAGCGTTAACCTTTATGGAGGAGGCAGTGCTTATTTTGTCTAGTGATGTGGGACGACTACGTTCTAGAGAGATTCCAATAGTCAAGATTCAGTGGAGGCACCGCCTAGTAGAGAATTCTACTTGGGATATCGAGAGTATGATACGGGCTAAGTATCCTTATTTGTTCAAGACTTTAGTTACTTTCTTCATCTTTAACTTGTGGGGACGAAAGTTCCTTAGTAGTGGATGTTATAATCACCCTTTAGGTCATTGTCTGCATTCTTGCTAGTTTTTGCCGATATAGCTTCTCTATAGCTGCCGCAAGTCATTAGTGACTTACTGGAACTGATATTTTGGTTACTTGGCATTTCTTTTGGTTTTGAGAACTAATTTACCAATTTGAAGTGTTCATCCCTTCTAATTGACCACTGGGCAAAAACATTAGTAAAACGACCTTTAATGTGAAATCTGATTTTGCTAACATGTTCGAAACCTCAAAATCAATGTGGTTACCTATCTCATTTTCTTGAAATAGACTCTAGATGCATCTCGAGGTATTGTCCAAAGCATAGAACCAAGTTCCAATCTTCCGTCATAGCCTGTCATAGAGAGAGATACCACAATTTTGGTGGGAGAGGTGTGAACATGGTGCTGCAACTACGGCCAGGCAGGGTTTGCGACCGCACTACTCGAGTTCTGGGCTATGCCTATTTAAAGGCTGTCTTTCCTAAAATTTTGGCTATTTTGTGCCTCCCTCTTGAGCTCTAAACCCTAATAGATGTAAAATTTTCAAGTGAGTCTTGTGGGTTGATTAGGAGCTTGAATAACTTGTGTAATCCATTTTTGCTACAAATCTAAGGTAATATTCCTTCAAGTTTGGTATTAATTTCTTGATTTCTTGACTCGAAATGCCTAAGTATTTGAGTCTCAATTGTAGCTTAGGTTTGATAATTGGACCAATCTTGGTCCACTTTTCAAACATCACATAGATACCCAGACTTATCACGAGGTGAAATAAATTGGAGAATTTCTAACTTTCAATGGCTGGAACTAATCTGAAATGAAGGAAAGAGTTTGAGTATGTAGTGGACCATATCAGGAATAATACGAGTATAGAAAAGCTTCTAAATGAAAGGATTATCCATGGTGGACCTTAAATAGTTGTGATATCTTCACAGTGAAAATTTCTTGGGATCTGTTTAAATCTAAGGAGTATATTGATGAGTACATGAGTAAAGTTTGTGTACACCACGATCTTTTAAAATCTCTTTTTGGCTTGGAAAGTGTGGCTAGAAATGGTAAGTGTCTCTTATTTGATTAATACATGGAATGGTAGTGAATCCCTATATTGTAGTTAATGTACTTATCTAGAAAGAGAGACTATTGAACATTTATTTTAAATTGGGAGGTTGCAAGAGCAATTTGAGAGTATTGCTCAAAAGTTATTGGGATTAGTCAGAGTGGTTTTCTGAAATCCAATATAAGAAGGTGGTGGAACAGTCAAGGTAATCATAGAAGGAAAACAATCACTCAAGTAGTACCTATGATTCTACATTGGTTTATTTTGAAGAGAAGGCACACTGTTTTTCATTTTTGAAAATATGTAATTGGTTAGGTGATTAAGGAAATTAATAATACTTTAAGGAGATTTATTAGGTGCAGATTTAAAGAAAATAGAGATTATAACATTTGGTATGATATGGTGATTGTTATGGATGGATGTAGGACCTACTTATAGGTTCAAAGATTGTCAAGTTGAAACCCTTTTCAATCCACTAGTTCAAGGGCAATACCGATGGTGCCTCTAAAGGTAATCCTGTACCTAGTCCAGCAGCTTTTCGCATAAAAGATCTTGTCCATTTATGGTTGCTAAGAGTGTTAGGATCCTGGAATCTACTAATTTGGTGGCTAAGGTTAGAGCTATAACCAAATGTTTTGAATTTTGCCAGCAATTTATGACTAAACCTATTATAGTAGAATATGATTCTCAAATAATGGTTCAAATTTTAGAATGCATGCAAAAAACTCCCTGGAGTATAACTATGGAAGTGCATTACATTAATAGAATTAGGAGTTACTTGACAACAAGAGTACAACATTCCTTTCGGGAAGAAAATGCTCTTGTTGATTTTTTACTAACCTAGTTTTTTCTTTTGTTAAGAATTTCTTAATAAAATTGGTTTAAGAAATCCCAATAAAAGTTAGATGGATGCTCTATCTTGAATAAAATAAACTACCACAGATTCAAAGACAACTCACAGATAATTAGGCATACTTAGTGATTTAAAAATGTTGAAGGTAACTAGCTAGGCAACAATAGTACTACTTACATTCACTTAAAATAAATGGGATTAGAAATATTTCTAGTTTGTTTTGAGTATTAGCATCTAGTGAGAGATTTAAGGTATAATCTGATACCAAATCAAGATCCTTATGCTCTATATCAGTATGTACTCAACCGACTCTTATGTTATCTGTTACATGGAAAAAGATTAGTTCTATACCTATTTACTATTTATCCTAATAATTCTAGAGAATAGGTGGTGGTGTTAATTTCAAAAGAAATTAAACCTATTAATTAAAGGAATATGAAGGACAATTTTGAAAGGGTTAACCTATTGATAGATCCAGCCACAAAATTAGTGGAAAAAAGGTGAAGATATATAGTGGTATTGACAACACTACAGTGAGAGTCAGCTCAAACATAGGAAAAGAAGTAATCAAGATCAATATTTAGATCTAATAGCTACCCTATCAATTTAAAAAGAAAAGTATAGATTATTACTTAGCATTCTTATTTAAGTTTGTTATTGGGATGAAAGAGAGAAAGGGTAGCGTTCAACTCCATGTACTCAACTCTGAAAATATTAGCAGATGTGTCCTAGCTTAAAGACAAGTAGATTCATATAATACCCTAACTTATCAAGCACTAGACCCATAAAAGGATAGGCCATTAAATTAGATTTCCAATGCCACTAGTCTCTCTTTAATCCATGTCGTGGATAATATTTATGGAAAATTTCCAAAGGGACTATCAAACTACCAGTGACAATAACTCAAGCAACAAGTTGTTACCAGGCTAACACATCATTATATATGAGTCATTTCCAATCTAGTGAGGGTCTCAAATTTTATCCCTGTGACCATGAGTCAAACTAATGACTTGTTATGAAGAATAATAAGTCATTGCATGGACCCATTGCCACCCAAGTAAGAAATTCAAAAATTGAGTCTCAAATCATGACTACTCTTAACGACTCGTGATCAGACCTAATAAGTTATGAGGAGGGGGACTCATTGCCTTAACATTGAAGGCTCAAAACTCAAGACCTCAAGTTATGACTCTGAACACGACCAGTGAAAAGTCGTGATGAGTCATTGGGTGAGTCGTAACTACTGGAACCAGAAATCCATATGATATTTAAAGGGCCTTTTTAAAATTCCCTTCTTTTAACCCCAAACCCATGTGGTTTGGGTACCCCGACATCATTTATTGAGGGATTAAATCTAACCAACACTCCAAAAACTTCTAAATCATTACACTTAGCCAAAAAAGCAATTCTTTTCTTCTCCAAAGAAAACTAGGGTTATCTATGTTCATACACATTTTCAAAGAGATTCCTTAAGGAATTCACTACAAGTATGTGGGATTTCATCAATGTGTCCCTTCCATCCATTGAGTCCCCAAGAATTATTAAATTTTCAAGTAAAATTCTCTTCACCTTGAATTTAATTTTGAGCTAGATAAGAGATTCACTCTCATTATCTTATGTCTGTAATTAAACCATGAATATGTGCTTTCTTCAAGAGTAGTGATTCCCCATGTTCAAAATCATGAATTTCCTTATCATGAAGTGGTTGAGTTTTTTGGTTTTAAATTGTGAAATTCTCCTTATCATGATATAAAAATGTTATTATATTGAGTTGAATTAGTCAAAGCTGGAGGGTTATGAACACCCGATACCTATATAGTCATTTAGGTATCAGTTTTCATGTTATAAGCCATTTAGATTATGTTCATGTTGCTAAATTCAGAATATTGTCATGTTGAGCATATATCAGTTATCAGATCATGTTAAGCAGTTATTAGTTATCAGTTATTAGTTTCAGTTCAATTGGGAGTAGTACTTAGCACCGAGTGAATACAAGGATGAAGCCTCACCTGCCAGTTAAGCACTGAGACCTTTATTAGAAGTCCCTAAGTTCTAGAACTATGGTGCATCCAAAGGTTATGAGGGGTCAGAAGCCTGTAAAGGATTGACACCCTAGTCCTTTGAGGCATTACTTTAGTGGATCCAAACCATCTAGTATTGGTACCCTTGGTAAGGTACTTACGCCGCCCTTCAACCGGGGTTACAAGTTGGAACCCTATTAGCTTAAATTGGGGCATGTCAGTTATTTTTAGCTCCCACAGTACTCAATTCATTTTTGGTTTATATTTATTTTGGGTTTGCTTGACCAAGTGTCACGACCCGAGGCTATACCTTAGTCGCAACAACAGTGTTAACAGTCATAAGTGACCATAAGCTAACCCATAAGCTGGTACCTGCTGCGAGCACTAAATAAAATAAAATAAAACATATACACGAAAGATAATATGATAATGAACTGCATATCTTAATACTGATAGTACAACTAAATCATAAGTATGAAACTTCTGATAAGATACTAAACAACTAAGCTGTCTACCTGAAAATAACTAGTAAGTTTGATAAAGATGACAAACTATCTAACTGATTGTCTGGATGTCTAAAAGCCTCTAACTAACTAAGGAGTTGATGGTACAGTTCCCCAACTAACTTTGACTAACTGAACATAATAAAATACTGTAATAACTAAATAAGGGAAATATGTCCCCGAAGGATGAGGACTCACCACTGCTGCTGCTAAGTAGCGCTGGGCTGTCTAAGTACGATAGGGAAACTATGCATCCGAACCTATGATAGAAGACAACATAGTGCAAAGAAGAGTATACAATCAGTTCTTTGAATGTACTGGTATATAAGATGAGGTCTAGCTAAAATACATGGGGTATTGTGCATATGAAGTAGTGTGAAACTGAACAACATGAAATAATTGAGAATGAATGCAGGAAAACTAAAATATCTGAGAATACAAGACTAAGTGTATATCTGTTATGTAACTGAGATAATTTAAAATCTAAGAGGCTGAAAGTTGTAAAACTGAATATCCAAAAGCCTGTAAACTTAGTCAAACAAACCTGACTTGAAGATACACTGAATATTGTACTGTGACTATGGGATGTATCATCTAACCGACTTGATCTAATCTGAGCTAGTTGGGGTATAAACTATAACCCCAGTTGGAAAGGGGTCAGTATCGTGCCACAGGTACTAACACTGGTTGTGTGGATTCACTAAAATAGTTTCCTAAAGGACTAGAGAGACACCCTAATCTGGCAAGTCCTCTAATAAGATATGTGTAACCCTCAAATTATAGGTGCATACCTTGTCAAACCTCAACTGGTAGGTTGATATTTCTAACCTGTGTTGTCTACATAGTTCTATAAATCAAGGATTACTACTAAGGGTCACACCCTTTACTGTCAGGTGAGATCTCATCATTGAGCTAGTTCGATGCTAAATCCAACTCCTAACTGAACTACTATTGATAGTGGAATGGACTGAACTCAAATGGACATTATTACATTACTGATAGTTCTCATCATGATCTTAAAGATGTAACTACATAGATAAGAGTCATGGATTAACCATCTAAGTACTCGAAAAGTAGAATTTATGTAAATAACATCGGTATCGGATGTACATAACCCACAAATACTTAATTAGTATAAAATATGATATAAAACTTGAAATGATATAATAAATGATTGCGGTTCAAAGACCCAAACATGGACGTTTCATCAAACATGTGAAAATCATAAACTTATACATGAGGATATCTTAAACATGAGGAAACAATAGGATTTTATGGATAAATCATAACTTGGGGATTTATCCTGAATTACATGAACATGAGGTGGGAATTACAACATTCAAAATATGATATGACTCATTCTACTTGAAAGAACTTATAATCATAACTTGAAATTGAATTTAACAAGAGATTCATGGAGATAGTTAAACTTAAACACGTAAAATTCATAACTTAAAACAAAAAGGGGTTCTTTGACTCAATGGGTGAATAGGACCCATGGATAAACTCCCAGATACCTAAAATTAAAGCCTTTTGGAGAGTTTCTTAAAGTTGTTCCTGATCATGAGAAACCCTAGCTGCTTGGAGAAGATGAAAAAACCGCTATTTGATTGTTTATTTTTAATGAATTGATATTTTATGTTATGAATTGGGGATTTAGGTCTTTTATGCTACCCCCTGTGAAGACAAAATGACATGGGTTTGGCTTTTAATAGAGTGGGGAAAGACACAAAAGCCCTTAGAAAAATGTGTTCTAGGTTATTACGAATCGACCTTACAACTCATATACTAGGGTACGATTAGGCTACTGGACTCGTAAGATGGAAAGAATCCAAAGCGCATGTACTATTCTAGATACGAGCCATGCTTACGACTTGTAACATGCCTACATGATTAGAGAAAGTCACTCGTAAGATGAACTGGCAACCTGGAGGACCAAAACTATTATTGGAACGACTTCATTCCATACGAGTCATACCTTAGCATACAACTAGGTACCCCTATCGTATTCTAGAGAGAAAGTCCACCATAATATATTGAATTAGGTATGAGTCCAACATACTACTCAAATGCTGAGTCGTACACTGTCTAAAGACTAGAAAAGATAGAGGGTATCCCAATATCTCCCCCTTGGGAACATTCATCCTCGAATGATCTTGATTAGACTAAGAATACTATGACAACTGAGATCATCAATTGAACATGCATTAATTCGAACATGATTACATAGACGGGTCTAAAATATGATACATGAACTTAACTGACTAAGTGAATACATGCACTGACATGAGAATAGTTACATAGCTAAAATATAGAACGAAAAAAATAGATTCAAGGAGAATCATTACCTCAAGCTGAGTCTGAATTTGGGGTGAAAATGAGGGTACTTGGCTCGCATATCTTCTTGTACTTCCCAAGTATCTCCCTCAACGGACATATTTTGCCATAGAACTTTAACTAAAGGGACCTCATTAATCCTCAAACTACGAACCTGATGGTCAAGAATCTAAACTAGGATCTCCTCATAGGAGAGACTATTTCTCACATCCGCACTCTCTAAATTCACGACTAAAAGCTTAATCAACAATGCACTTCTTCAACAAGGAGAAATTAAAAACTGGATGAATTCATGCCATGTTCGCAGTAAACTCTAGTTCATAAGTTACTTTCCCAAAACAACTCAAATTCTATATAAGCCAACATATCGGGGAGTGAGTTTCCCCTTCTTGTTAAATATCTTCATTCTCTTCCTGGGAAAATTTTTCAAATAAACTAAATCACCAACCTCAAACTCAAGATCTCTTCTCCTCACATCTGCATAAGATTTTTGATGACTTTGGGCGGTCTTTAGACTCTCCTTGATTAGCCAAACTTTTTCCATGGCCTTAAACACTTAATATACTCCTACCAAAGTAGCTTCCTCTTCTTTAAACCAAAAAATATAAGAGCTACATATCCTCCCATAAAGTGCCTCAAACGGAGCAATATGAATACTGGTGTGATAACTATTATTGTAGGGAAACTCAATCAAACATTAGTGGTCATCCCAACTACCTTTAAAGTCAATAACACATGGTCTCAACATATCCTCTAAATTCTGAATGGTCCTTTTATCCTATTTATCTGTCTGAGGATTAATAGTTGTACTGAGATGAACTTTGGTACCAAGACCCTTCTAAAAAGGCTTCCAAAAGTGAGAGGTAACCTGAGTACCTCTATCTGAAATGATAGACAATGGGACTCCATGCAACTTAACCGACTCCCTAAAGTAAAGCCTGGCATAATCCTCAATTGAGAATGAAGTATGAACTGGCAAGAAATGAGCATACTTCGTCATTCAATCTACAATGATTGAGATCAAATCTTCCTGACAACGCGTATGTGGAAAACCCATCATAAAATCCATGTGCACCACTTCCTACTTCCATATTGGGATACTAAACTCCTGCAATGTACCACTAGGACTTTTGTGTTCAACCTTAACTTGCTGACAATTAGAATACTTAGCTACAAACATTGCAATATCTCTCTGCATACCACTCCACCAATAGATTTATCGCAAATCACGATACATCTCACAGCTCCTCGATGAATGGAATACCACTCTCTATGTGTTTCTGCTAAGATTTGCTGCTGCAAACCATCAACACATGGAACAACACAACCTATCCGAAAAACATAACACACCACTCCCTATAGGGAGAAAACCTCTACTTTTTAGTCTCTAACAACCTCCGTCAACTTAACCTATCCAGGATCTCTGTTTTACTTTTGTTTCACTTCGGCAACCAATGAAGATTCTAAACCATTCTGAACCGATCTACTACCTTCAGTTGAGTCAACCAACTGGACACCTAATCTATCAAGATGATGAAACTCACAGGCTAATTTCATCCAATCTTTTTCGACATGAGCAACACTACCATAGATAATCTACTAAGGGCATCCTCCACTACATTGTACTTCCCAGTTGATACAACACACTTATATCATAATCTTTTAAAAACTCAAGTCATCTTATTTGACAAAGATTCATATATTTTTGCGATAACACATACTACAAACTTTTGTGAACTATGAACACATCAACATTAACTCTATAAAGATAATGCCTCCAAATTTTCAAGGCAAAAACAACAGCGGCCAATTAAAGTTCATAGGTAGGATAATTCTTTTCATAGGGTGTAAGTTTTCTAGAGGCGTAGGCTATGACCTTACCTCTCTACATCAAAACACAAAAATGACTAACTCTGGAAGCATCACATTAAACTACGAATCCCATTGGACCATTTGGCAAAGTCAGGACTAGGATGAAGTGAGTCGAGTTTTCAACCTCTAAAAACTCTTATCAAATGAATTTGACCACTGAAATTTAACATTCTTCTACTTCTATCAACATATGAGGGACACAATAGAAGAGAAACCTTCAATAAACCATCTGTAAGAGCCAGCCAAACCAAAGAAACTCCTGATATTAGATGAAGAGGTAGGTTTTGGACAATTTCTTACTACTATGGACTTTTGATGGTGAACTCTAATGCCATCACCGGAAATGATATGGCCAAGGAAAGCTACTAATCTTAGCCAAAACACGAACTTACTAAATATGGTGAACAACTAAAGAACTCTAAGAGTTTGCAAAATGATTCTCAAATGTCTTGCATAATCATTTTCACTGCGGGAATAGGCAAGGATATCTTTAATGAATACTATAACGAACATGTCCAAGTACTTCTTGAACACTCTATTCATCAAGTCCATGAGAGATGCAAGGGAATTCATTAGTCCACGAAGTGATCATACTGAGTTCTGAAGGCTGTTTTTAGAATGTCATATTCTCTAACTCTAAGCTGATGATAGCGAGACTTGAGGTCTATCTTACATAATTAACTTGCATCTTGAAGTTGGTCAAATAAGTTATCAATTATGGGGAGTGAAAACTTATTCTTGATTGTGACTTTGTTCAACTGGCAGTAATCAATGCACATTTTGAAAGAGTCATCTCTCTTAAGCGTAAAAAAGAATAGAGCACCCCATGGGGAAACACTCGGCCTGGTGAAACCCTTGTCTAAGAGATCTTTCAACTGTTCTTTTTACTCTTTAAGTTCAGATAGAGCTATTTTGTAAGGTGGAATAGTGATAGGTTGGGTATCTAGAAGGAGATCTATTTCAAAGTCAATTTTTCTTTCGGAAGGAACTCTAGGAAGATCTTCAGGGAACACATTTGGAAATTCCCTTACTACAAAAACTTACTTGATACGTGGAGTCTCAAAACTAGAGTCTTTGACTCGAACAAAAGAACAAACACACTCTTTAGATATCATATTTCTTGCCTTAAGATAGAAAACGATTTGACCTCTAAGCACAGAGGTACTACCCCTCTATTAAATGACTAATTCATTGGGAAACTAAAACTGAACAACTCTATTTCTGCAATCGACTGAGGCATAACATGAGTAGAGCCAATCCATGTCAGGATTGACATCAAAATCGGTCATTTCTAACCCCACACAATCTAGTAAAGTGATTTTCTAAGATATTATGACCGGATATTTCTATACACCTACCTGTTTTTAATAGATTTACCCATTGGGGTAGACACTGAGAAAGGTTCTAATAAAGATTCTGGACTAAAACTAAAATTGACTGCTTTGTAGAGAGTTACAAAGGAGAGTGAAGCTTCGGGGTCTAATAAACCATAAACATGAATATAAAAGACCTATAAAGTACCCGTAACTATATCAAGAGAACTTTCCTGATCATACCAGGACTGAAGGTCATACAACCTGTTCTAACGTTGCCCACTGGTTGCACTGGAAGTGGCACCCAATTGAGTTGGGCAATCGGCTGGAACTGAAGGACGATTAGGCTGACCCTATTGGCTAGACTTTGGGCATTCTCTTACTTTGTGGCCTATCTTTCCACACCCAAAACACATATCACTGCCAGATATACACATACCCTGATAATTCCTGCCACATATTCTACAAAGCTAATTTATACGACCATTGTTCACTCTACCCCGTCACTTACAACTTGGTGCTCTGTCCTGATTATCATTCCTGAACTTAGGCACCGACACACTAGATGAAGATGGGGTTGGGGTTGAGGACTTCTTATGGAAGTGAGAAAGGTTACCACCTTCTAGACATGGCTGAGAAAACTTAAAACTACCTATTTTGGTCATCTTATTCTCTCTTTCCTTCTTGTTATGCTTCTATTCCTTAATCTTCTGAGCATGAACTATAAGACTAGATAGGTCCATATCGTTAATCAACATAGTTGTCCTACATTCCTTGACCACATTGTTAGCTATACTAGAAACAAACTCACTAATTCTAGACTAATTATCAGCCACCATTAAAGGAGCATACCTCTCCATCTGAGTGAACTTAAGTGAGTATTCCCTAACACTCATATTACCTTCCTTTAAATTGATAAACTCCTGCACCATTTCTTTTCTTAACTCTAAATAAAAGAACCTATATAAGAAATTTGAGGCAAACTACTTCTACTCTAGAGGCCCTACCTCAGCCCCGCTATCCTCTTTTTATTGCTTATACCAGGTGTGAGCTATATCCTGTAAATAATATAGATCCAACTCTTCATTCTCACTTGAAGTGACACCTATGGTATATGTCACTTTTTGAACAATATCAAGAAATTCCTACAGTTTCTCCTCGGGCTTGGATCCTGAGAATAGAGGGAGATTTATTTGGGTAAATTCTCAAATACTAGATGCAGCTGTATATTCAAAGGGATTGGCTGGGGCAACAACCTATTGATTTTTCTGATCAGCTACTAAATGGGCTAGGGTCATAAAAGTAGCCTTAAACTCGGTGTGATAGACATACTAGATCAGTGTATCTTTATGAACAGACGATGGTGCGGCCTTAAACTCAAGAAACTCCTGCGGACCCTCCTCAAACTTGGATCTCGAGAACAGAATTGGATTTATTTAGGTAAATTATTGAATCCTAGCTACAGTTGTATTTTACAATGGCTTGGTTGGGGACATAGCTTGATGGTTGTTCTGAGAAGATACTGAATGGGCTAGGTTCATACAAGTATCCCTAAACTCAGCGTAATAGACATGCTCAGTAAGGGGATCTTTATGAATAGGTGGTGGTGCAAGCTTATTCCCATTCCTTCTTTTGTTGTTTTTTTGAGGCATTGTCTATTAACAGAATCAAGGATAAAATAGAAAGAGAGTTTAAATAGAGCTCATGCTCATTCGCATAACATGAATACTAAAAGAAGGGAAACTTTTCCAAAAATGTCTTGTAGCTTCTTGTCCATAATTGTGGCATGCTTCATGTATATGTACAAGACTCTATTCAATGCAGATTTTAGACTCCTTAAGACACTTTAAAACTTAGGCTATGATACCATGTTTTGTCATAACCCAAGACTACCCCCTAGTCGCAATAATGGTGCTTACAGTCACAAGTAACCATAAGCTAACCCATGAGCTGGTACCTACTATGAGCACTGAATAAAATAGAAATAAAACATATGCACGGAATATAAACTGGTAACAAACTACATATCTGAATATTGATAGTACAGCTAAATCACAAGTTTGAAACTTCTAATAAGATATTGAAAAACCAAGTTGTCTATCTGAAAAAAAACTAGTAAGATTGATAAAGTTGACTAACTATCTAACTAACTATTTGAATGTCTTAAGGCCTCTAACTGACTAAGGAGTTGATGGGATAGGTCCCCAACTAACTCTAACTGACTGAACACAATGAAGTATTAAAATAACTAAATAAGGGTAATATGACCTCGAATGATGAGGACTTACTATTGTTGTTGCTGAGTAGTGCTGGGTTGTCTAAGTAAAGTCAGGAAACTATGCATCCTAACCTATGATATAAGACATCATAGTTCAAAGAAGAGTATATGGTCAGTACATTGAATGTATTGGTAATTGAGATGAGGTCTGGCTAAAATTCATGGGGTACTGTGCATATGAGATAATGTCAAACTGAACAGTATGAAACAATTGAGCATGAATGTAGGAAAACTTTAATATCTAAGAATACAAGACTAAGTGTGTATCTATTATGTTACTAAGATAATCTAAAGTCTGAAAGACTGAAAACTGTAAAACTGAATATCTGAAATATTCTACACTTAGTCAGGCAAACTAGAACTGAAAATGCACTGAATACTATACTAAGACTGTGGGAGGTATCATCTAATTGACATGCCCTAATCTAAACTAATTGGGGTCCAACCTATAGCCCTAGTTGGAAAGGTGTCAGTACAATGCCATGGGTACTAATGTTGGCTATGTGGCTCTACTAAATTGGTGTCCTAAAGGAATAGGGAATCACCCTCAACTAGCAGGTGCTCTAATGAGATATGTGTCACCCTAAACTGGCAGGTACACACCTTGTAAACCCTCAATTGACAGGTAGACATCTCTAACCTACACTGGCTATGGAGTTTTGTAACTCAAGGATTTCTACTAAAGGGAAAACCCTCTACTGTCAAGTGAGCCCTCATCCCAGAGCTAGCTCAGTACTAAATCCTACTCCCAACTAAAATAACACTGATATAGGAATGGACTGAACTCAACTGAACATTATTACATAACTGATAGCCCTCATTATAAACATAAACATGTAACTATACTGATAAGAAACATGGATTAACTGTCTGCGTTCTTGAAAAACTGAATTTATGTAAATCACATAGGTATCAGATGTTCATAACCCACCAGTACTGACTAGGTATAAAATAGGATATCAAACTTGAAATACTGTAATAAGTGATTATGGTTCAAAGACCCAAACATGGGAGTTTTATCAAATATGTGAAAATCATAAAATTATAAATGAGGATATCTTAAAAATGATGAAAAATAGGATTCATCGGTAAATCATAACTTGAGGGTTTATCCTGAATCAGCTGAACATGATATGGAAATTACAACATTCAAAACATCATGTGTCTCATTCCACTTGAAAACACGTATAATCATAACTTGAAATTCAATTTATTACGATATTCCTAGATATAGTTCAACATAAACATTTAAAACTTATAATTTAAAACCAAAAAGAGTTCTTGGACTCCATGGGTGAATGGAAACCTGATAGCTCCCAAGTGTACATGCAAGTGTACGTGGTCTTATCAAGTAGTAAAATGGCTTCAAGAAAGCCAAAGTATCGATCTCTCAGGGACTTGCGTTCGCTGCCTATCTAATTATAGTCTACCGAATTGAGAAAAGTTCATAAATAGAGTTTTAGAAAACTAAAAAGAAACAAAACTAATATGGAAAAATAATGACATAGGACAACCATTGGTTAGAGCCAGGGTTAAGGCTTACGAAAAATCATACTATGTCATTGAACTTCATTTATTAACTTGCTTATCTTGGTTTTTTATTCGTAGGGTTAATTGCATGATTACGATTTCCCAACGTCTAATCCTTTACCTAAGTTGAACCTTACAACTACATCATTGAATGGGGATGTAATGATCCAATTAGGTTATTTAAGCTATCTTCCTACGTGTGAATCAAGTAAGGCATCTAAGTACATCCCTCTCCTAGATGCTAATTCAAGTCTCTTATTTTAAAAAGAAACAAGAACCCTACTTTGCTTATTCCCTTGTTCTATCTCCCTATTCCCTCTCCCAAGATCACAAGGTTGATAATTGATATATTCTAAGGGTAGCTAATCCATAAAATAGTTAAAATAAGAATAAAAAGGTAACCAATGATGATAAGCAAATCAAAAAACTTAATTGAAAACAAAATAATCATGATCTTGTCCTTAAATCCGGAAAGGGAGTTTGAGCCTGTAATGGAAATATTCATCATACAATCCCTTGGATTGATAATACAAACCATGAAAGAAACTAAATTAAAGAATGATAAGACCTAAATAATGTGTAGATAAGACTCCTATTGTCCAAAGACATCCAAAAGTAAATAACAACGTTTAGAAGGTCCTATTTATAGTAAAATAAATATCTCATGCCTTATTGAACAAGGAAACAGTTTCTGGTCGTCTACGAACCCAGTGATTAACGCATTGGAGGGTGTCGCATAGCGTTTATATCATATTGGTTCACTGTTTTGGGTGACTTTTGAATCCATTGTTTTGTTTCATTCACCAAGTCTCCTTCCCAAATTCCCACACTCTCCCAATACTTTTCAAGTGTCCAAATTGGTGTCAATCTGTGTTTTGTGCTTCAGTGATCCATTCCAAGCCTTTTTGAGTTGTTTCCACTTGATTTGAAGCTTTTAAATCCTCAATATATCATCATATTCCATTAATCAAGCATCCTATAACATTAAATACAAAAATTTAAAGCTCAAAACAACACAACACCCTCAACGATGAACTAGAAACATGAGCTAAGCATAGGCTAAATTCTCATTGAACTTTAACTTATTGTTTTGACTCTTTTCTTGATCCAATTGACCCATGAACATTATCAAGAAGTTTTTCACATATAAATACACAATAAAAACCTTAGTTACTCATTAAAACACATTATAATCCAACACAATAGACTAGACAAGGACCTAGCTCAAGCTAGTAACACTAGTTTTCTCGGTTGAACTAGAAATGATTAATTTAAATCAAAACTTGTGTGGGAACACCATTAAACATTTTAAACACATACATGGAAACTTAACTACACATTTATCTCATTATCAACACATTAATCACATGAATCATCCTTAAAACAAGCCTAATAGGCTAGAAAAGTAGCACTAGAATGCATAAATACGCCCAACATCACCACCGCACACTTAAAGACTTGTTCGTCCTCAAACAACTCTTAACTATAAACACCATGAGCTGAAGAGACTACAAACTCCTACTAAATGCAAGATATTCAAGCTAGCACTACAATGATTACATGAAATGCAAGTTTACAACTCTAAGCATGTTATACAGAATTGAAAGTTGAAGAATTCTACTTCAAAACATCCTAGCCTCAAGAATTGACTCAATACATGGAAAACTCATGCATATTGTTCAATATAAGACGTCATAAAAATCACACATACTCATCAAACATGTGCCCCTCACAACAAGAGAGTTACCCATAATCACTCACAATTAAGCAATTTATCACAATGGGTACAAAAGTCAAATTACGCTCACTCTCACAAAGAATTCACAAATTACACATAATGAACCATAGGATTTCCCTTAGTGTAGTGTGCTCCACTAATATTATAATGATGAAATTAGGATCAAATAGGTCTTTTTGGGGTTGTAATAAAGGTTAAGGGACGGGTAGAAACTAATTTGGTCAAGAAGAGTGACTAACCTCTCTAAGCACTTTAATACATTCCTTTTTACAATTAAAACCAATCTTTAACAACTAAATTACACTTTTTCATCCAGCCATATCTTTTATTTTTTTTCCCTATCTCTTTTAAGCATTTTCATAAACACTTGGTGGATGCATAGTTTACTACCACATAAATCAATTTTTCTCTTTTTCACAATTATGGTAATATTTCTAGCATATACTCATCTACGGCACATCAATTATAAACACCAATAACTATTACCTTGGGGCATCAATTTCACCTTTTTCTTCATTAATATCTCAAACTCCTTACTAAATCAATTTTTTTATTAAAGCGCTTAGGGGATTAGGCTACATATGTGGCTACCAAAAAAAGGCTAAAGGCTTAATATGGGTTAACTAGGATAATGCACAAAGGGTAGGCAAAAGAAAAGGTAAAAACAAGGATATCAAGGAAATCCCTATATCATCTCCTAAATCCACACTCTTTATTTCGCTTTGCACACACACCGGGAAAGTTCTAGACATCACATGAAACAAGGAATATACAAAAACCTTACACGCATATGGAAAATGCTCAACTCAATAAGATCATCATAGACTCCGAACCAAACAATAGCATGAATTCAAAGTTAAGACAAAAAGTACAAGAGTCACAAACATGAGCCTAAGAGTCTCAAAAATAGTAATTCATTCAATTAACATACTTTTACAAAAAAACACTTGCATTATGTAATAAAAAATAGTACCAATAAGAATATCTTACACCAAAATTTTTTAAATTGATCCAAAATTTGGTAATTTCCCTAGCCCATACTTAAAACTCTACTTTGTCCGTAAAGTGAATTTAAAGGTATAAATAGCAATACTCTCTGAGGCCTCTAGGCCTAGCGAGCAGCATCTTTTACATAAAGAAGATCCATGGGACTCCACACTTAGTTCCCATTAACCTGTTACTCAAACAAAAACTAAAACTATGTGAAATAAAAACCAAAAAAAAAACTGAAAAGAAAGCATACCTAAGCTTGGGTTGCCTCCCAAGAAGCGCTTAATTTAGTGTCGCAGAACGACTTAATCAACTTTTTTCTCCACCTTGACGATATAAATTTCACCCCAACATCGCATCCATCTTCTTACCTCTATCATAGGGAGGTGGTACAAAGATTACAACACCGAGTAATAGGATGTTCTTGGTAAACCACTCAGCCTTAAAGTGAGGTATAATTTTATGTTGCCTGTTCGGTGTAAAATCAAGAATATAGGATTCTTATTCATCATCTTCACATTCTTCTACTATTTTAAGTTATTCCACAGATAAGATATCATCTAAACATAATGTAGATAAGTTCTTTGAATGAGGCCTAGCCAATCCTACTTTAAAATTTACACTCTCTACTACACACTCACTTTTATTCACCTTTTCCATTTCAGTCTCAAGATAAAGATGACAATCGAGTAGCTATGATTCTTGTGTTTGCTCCATAAATTGGATAATATCCTCCTCATATTTTTCTTTAATCATCCACAATAGACATGGAGGTAGTGCTATCTCCTCAACCTGTTCAACAATTTTAGTTTTTGAGTACTCAGACTTCCTCGAATTATCTACAACTATTACTGCAAATGGTTGGAAATTCATTTTCTGTCCAGCCTCCCTCTGGTTCTTCATGTATGCTAACAACTCAATTTGAGATGCTAAAATTTATTTCAGTATCTCTTTCATGTTGCTAGTTGACTAATTTGGTCGGGCTTGTTAAAACTGTTGGTGATGGTTATTCAATGATTGTGGCTGATTCTGCATCATTTGATTGTAGTTGTTTATATAATTTTGCCTTTCAACATAGCCCACTAAATCAGGATTGACAACACACATATCTTTAGAATGAACACTATGGCCACAAACCATACACCATTTAGAATCATCATCACTAAAAAACCATCCATCCCAGGCTGACATATCAAGAAGTGTGATAAAAAGAGAAATAAAAAAATAAAAAGAGACTAAAAAAAACAAAAACTATTTACAGTTCAATATAGAAAAACTAAAAATAAAATAGTTGCCTAATTACAAGTCTTTGGAAACGGCGCCAAAAACTTTACAGTGCCCAAGCGTACACGCAAGTGTACGTGGTCTTATCAAGTAGTAAAGTGGCTTCAAGAAATCCCAAGTATTGATCTCTTAGGGACTTGCGTTCACTAACTATCTAATTCTAGTCTAAAAATTTGAGAAAAGTTATCAAATAGAGTTTTAGAAAACTAAAAAAAAACTAAACTGATGCAAAAAACATAATGACTTAGGACAATCAATCAATAGAAACCCAGGGTTAAGGCTTACGAACAATCATACTATGTTGTTGAACTTCATTTGTTAACTTGATTATCTTGGTTGTTAATTTGTAGGATTAATTGCATAATTACAGTTTCCCAACATCTAATCCTTTACCTAAGTTGTACCTTACAACTACATCATTGAGCAGGGATGTAATGATCAAATTAGATTATTTAAGCTATCTTCCTACGTGTGAATCAAGTAAGGCATCTGAGTAAATCCCTGTCCTAGATTCTAATTCAATTCTTTTATTTTATAAAGAAACAAGAACCCTATTTTGCTTATTCCCTTGTTCTATCTTCTTATTCCCTCTCTCGAGATCACAAGGTTTACAATTGATGTATTCTAAGGGTAGCAAATCCATAAAATAGTTAAAACAAAAATAAACAAGCAACCAATAATGACAAAAAAAATCAACAAACTTAATTCAAAACAAAATAATCGTGATCTTGTCCTTAACCCTGAAAAGGCAGATTTAGCCTTTAATGTAAATGTTCATCATCCAATCCCTTGGATTGATGATACAAACAATGATAGAAACTAAATTAAGGAATGATAAAACCTAAATAATGTGTAGATCATCCTCCTCTTGACCAAAGATGTCCAATAGTAAATAAAAATGTCCATAAGGTCTTATTTATAGTAGAAGAAATATCCCATGCCTTGTTGAACAAGGAAACAGTTTCTGGTCGTCTGCTAACCCAGTGATTAACGCATTGGAGGGCATTGCATCACGTCTATATCAGTTGGTCAACTATTTTGGGTGCATTCTGAAACCATCAGTGGGTCTCATTCTCCTAGGTTCCTTCTGGCGTGCCAACACTCTCTCAATACTTTTTAGGTGTCCAAATTGGCGTCAAGCTGTGTTTTGTGCTTCCGTGATCCATTCCAAGCCTTTTTGAGTTGTTTCCACCTGATTTGAAATTTGTAAATCCTTAATATATCATCATATTCCATTAACCAAGCATCCTATAACCTTAAATATTACAATTTAAATCTCAAAATAAACACAACATCCTCAATGATGAACTAGAAATACCAGCTAAGCACAGGCTAAATTCTCATTGAGTTTTAACTTATTGTTTTTACTTTTTTCTTGATCCAATTGGCCCTTTAAAATTATAAAAAAATACATAATAACACCCTTAGTAACTTATTAAAACTTATTATAACCCAACACAATAGACTAGACAAGCACCTAGCTCAAACTAGTAACACTAGTTTTCTCGATTGAACTCTAAATGATTAATTTGAATCAAAAGTTGTGTGGGAACACCATTAAACACTGTAAAAACATACATGTATAATTATATGCACATTTTTCTCATTATCATCATATTAATTACATGAATCATCATCAAAACAAGGCTATATAGGCTAGAATAGTAGCGCTAGAATGCATAAATACATCCAACATCAGGACCCATGGATAAACTCCCACATACTTGAAATTAAATCCCTTGGGAGAGTTTTTAAAGTTGTTCCTGACCTTAAAAACCCTAGATACTTGGGGAATATAAAGAAACCGCTATTTGATTTTTTATTTTTTTTGATGAATTGATGTTTTCTTTAATGAATTGGGGATTGGGGCCTTTTATACCACCCCTATGAAGCTAAAATGACATGGGTTTGTATTTTAAGTGAGTGTGGAATGACATAAAATCCCCTAAAAAAACATGTAGAAAAACTTATTCCAGGTCGGTGCAACTCAACCTTACGACTCGTATACCAGGGTACGATTGGGTTGCTTGACTCGTAAGATGGAAAGAATCCAAAGAGCATGAACTAGTATGGATATGAGCCGTGATTACAACTTGTAAAATGCCTATATTATTAGATGAAGTCGCTCGTAAGATGAACTAACAACTTGGAGGGACAACATTATTATTGGTAAGACTTATCTATATACGAGTCGTACCTTAGCATACGACTAGGTACCCCCTATCGTACTTTAGATAGAAAGTCCACCACACTATACTGACTTAGGTATGAGTCTAACATACTACTCGTATACTGACTTACAACTTGTAAGCTAAGTCATATACTATCTAGAGACTAGAAAAAATACACAGTATTACACCAAGTCTTCAGTATTCCGTAGTTTAGTCCATTCAGCACATGTTTATATTTGGTCTGGTATTTAATTTACATGTTCCAACATTTATGTTTATCTTATATACCAATTAGTCTCTTCTATCTCGCATGCTATGTACATTTAAAGTACAAAACACATACTTCTCTATGCTATATTATCTCATAATATAGGTTTGGACGCTCAGTACTTGGACCACACTTAGCACGTTCCTATTCCACTCAGCTGCAGCCTTGGTGAGTCCTCATCAATCGAGGACTAGCTACCATTTTTTTTATTTTCAGTATTTTACATCATTTCAGTTAGTTAGAGTTTGTTGGGGACCTATCCCATCAGCTCATCGTGATTTAGAGGATTTCAGTTAGACAGACAGTTAGACATGTCTTTAGTTTGATCGAGTATTTCAAAAAACATTAGTATTGACTTTATTATTATTCAATATCAGTTTATTTCAGTTACATTTTTTTTAGTAGTTTATTACTTTCCTTCAGTAATCATAGCATATGCCAGGACATGGGTTAGCTTGGGGTTACTTATGACTCTATGCACCATGTTATGGCTAGGGGGAAGTCTCGGGTTGTGACAACACACCATCAAGAAGCCTTTAAAGAGATTGAAAGCAAGTAGTCTCAAGAAGAAGAAGATCAGAGTTTTCACTTTTCTTTTTTGTTCTTTCTAGAATGTTCACTTTGTTGTTAATTTCTGAAATTTATTCATTGTGGATCGGATCATTTTGAGACCTTAATATAATTACCTTTTTATTTAATAAAGGTATTTTAGACCACTTTAATTTTTTTTAAAAGAACTATTTATGAATAAGCTATTCAATTCTCCTATTCCACAAATTCATATGATTTAGATAAGTTATGCAGATCAATTATGAGTGTCATAGGAGTTGTTTGTTTACTCTCTACATCAAAAGAAATAACATCACTAATCCTCCACTAATAGAAAGATAAAGAATGAGAATAATTTATGAAAAAAAAAAGGAATATGTACTTAAGCATTAATATCTTAGATTTAAATAGGCACGCAGTGAAATTAGACAATAATAAATATCCAAAAAGTGAAGCACTCTTAAATTAAATGGACATATTAAGACCCTCACAATACATACCATATTATTGGTTTTTATGCAAATTCCATGATACTCAAAAAGTGTTTTTATGATCATGTACACACATTATAAGTCTCGTGAGTGCTCTAGAAAGGGATAGGATATGTACTGTATATTGAGGACATATATGGCTTTGTTTGACCACAAATGGACATCCATCATATAATCTGAATCCATGGGCTTTAACCTTATCCCCTTAATGATTCAAGAATTATTTTTCTTGTTAAGCCCTTGGTTAAAGGATCTTCCAAATTTTTTTTTGACCTTATATATTTTAAGAAAACAACATCATGTTTCGACAACTATTTAATTGTATCATGTCTGATGCATATATGTATTTTTTTACTATAAACACTAATTTTAGTTATCCACTGCCTTTTGTGAGTCATAATATAAAGCGATCGATGAAGATTGTCTTCCTTATAATGACACATCTTTCATAAGGTATTCCAGTCATTTAGTTTCTTATTCATTCAACTTGAGAGAAATTAATTCAGATTTTATGGTAGAATATGTTTTGATGACTTCCATAAAAAAACACTTGCACCCAAAGTAACTACATAGCCACTAGTTGATCTATATTAATCATTATTAATTATCCAATTTGCATCACAAAACCTTTTCAAATAGCATCAATTTTTTTAAAATACAAACATCAATTTATATTATCTCTAAGTACCTTAACAAGAGTTAAAGAATATTTAAATGTTCACTACGAACATTATAAGTATATCTACTCATTCTGCTAATAGCTTAAGCTATAGGGTGAGTATAGTTCATGGGAAACATTACACTCTCAATTATTTTAGTACATTCAGTTTGAGAAACACTCAAATTAGTTTTTTCAAGTGTATTCTAGGATTATAAGGATTTCTCTCTGAAACTACACCAAAGAAATCAAACCTTTTCAACTTATTTTCAATACAATGATATGACATAAAGATAAACCATTAATAATTCTTTTGATTTTAATCCTTAAGATCACATCAACTTCTCAAAGATTTATCATTTCAAACTTTGAAAACTACAATTTCTTAGTCTTATTAACAACATTTACATTAGTCACATTAATTAATTTGTCATATACATACAAACATGTAATCTCAAAATCTAATCCTACTATTTTTGAATAAACACAAATATCAGATAAATTAACAACAAAATCATTATCTGTTAATATGACATTAAACTTCTCATACTACTTTTTAAGTGTCTACTTTAGTCCATATAAGGACTTCCTCAATTTACATATTTCATCCGCTTGTTCTGGGACCACAAACCCAATGGTTGAAGCATATAGATCTCTTATTTTAAACCTCATTTTAAAAAATGTCATTTTGACTTTCATTTGGTGTACCACTAAATTATGAATAGCAACTGAAGCAATAAGAGTTCTAGTGGTTTATATTTTAGTAACTAGTGAATAATTATCAAAATAATTAACACCTTTCTTTTGGTTAAAATCTCTAATGACAAGTCTAGAATTATAATTATCAATTATACCATCAGCCTCAATTTATTCTTAAATATCTACTTGCTACTTATGAATTTATAATATTTGGAAAAATCATTCAAGTTCTAAGTATGATTAGAAACTATAGAACTTAATACACTTTTAACGACCTCTTTCTCAAATATTGTATCTATTGATCTCATTGCTTTATCACAAGTCTTAGGTTCTTCTTCTATAAAATAAAAAATCACTAATTCATATTTAAAATATCAATATCAAAATTCTCAGTCAAGAAGTAATGATAAAATCAAGACCAAAGCTTGTCTTAATTCTACATCTTTTACTCCCTCTAGGTTCATTTTCAAGTTCATTAGAAAGGGAGAAGACACAAAATGATATTTAGCAACATAGATATAGAAGCATTATTTTTCACATCAGTAGACATATTATTTTTCAAAAAAAAAATATGTTGGAAAAATTCTGCATCTCTAGATTCACAAATAAAATGATTATTTAATGATATAAATCTATATGTAGTACTATGTTTTGAGCATAACCAATAGAGGAAATGCCAAAAATTTGAAGCCTACATTTTCTCGTTGAAATTTAGGTAGATCAACCTTAACCCAACACTCCCACACTTTTAGAAATTCTAAGTTAGGGGTAAACACTTTTCACAAATCATATAAGGTCTTGTACAACTTCTTATATAGGACACTATTAAGAATATAATATGCAGATAAGATAGCTTTTCCCTATATATCGTTAGATAGACTAGAGCTTAAAATCATAGAATTCACTATTTCCTTAAAAGTTCTATTCTTCCATTCAGCTACACTATTTTGTTGGAGATTATTGAGAGAACTAACATAATGTATAATATATTTTTTATGAAAAAAAATCCTCTAGAGTTTTGGTACTATATTCATCGCCCCTATTAAATCAAAGACTCTTGATTTTTCTATCTAATTGTTTTTTCACTTTGAGTTTCTAAAACATGCTAAGACTTAAGAAGATATGCCATAGTGTATCTATAATAGTCATCAACAAAAGTTATGTCATACTTATTTTTACCTTTGCTAATAATGTTCTTAAAATTAGCTAAGTCTCAACATAATAGTTCAAATAATTCACTCTTTCTACTAGTAACAAATTTTAAAAAAAAATTGGCAGGCTTGCTTCTATACACAGAGGACTTTTAAAAAGATCATCAATTTTTACTATGTGAATAAATTTTAATTTTTCTGTGTCTTTTAATAGAAGCAATATTAACGTGACTTTGTTTATCATGCCATATATTAATAGACTCAAAAATATAAATAGAATTAAAAATACTTGTATCATTGGCAATCTCTTGAACAGTGTTTACTACAAAAAATTTTCCAGTAAGATATCCCTTCTCAATAAGTCTGCTCCTTAATAAATAATTATTTTATCAGCTCAAAAATAAGTTTAAGGCCTGCTTATTGAGAAGTTCTTTGGAAATTAAGTTTCTATAGAGGGAGGGAATGTACAGAACATTGTTCGGGGTTAAAGGTTTTCTAGAAGTTAATTTAAGTAACCATTTCTTAACCATAACTCCAGCAGTAGTGAATTTACCCATGTAGATGCATTTTTCATCAGTGAACTCTACAAAGTCATGAAACAATTTTTTATTGATGGAGAAATACCATGAAATATCTATGTCCAACACTCAATCAGGTTTGTTAATCACCCGATTCACCTTGACAACTGATGCAAAAATCACTTTATTAACCTTTTCGAGATTAGTTTGGACATCACCTTATCCTCCCTACTTTGAGTTTTGAAAACTATCTCATATTTCCTTAAAACATTTATATGTAATAAATAAATCAAATAAAGAATTATTCATATGATTCAACAAATGTCCTCTACGATTTTTACTGTCCTTTTAAAACTTTTTAGCAGCTTCATTAACAACCTTGGCAGCGCTAGAACCAATAGTAATGTTAAAACCATTAGAAAAAAGTTTATTAATAATCAACTTCTAATTGTGTAAAGAAAATTAAAAGTTTTTATGTCCAATGTTTCAAATTATTTCTATTCAATGAGTTAAATTTTGACAAAATAGAAAAAATCTTGTTTAACGAAGTATCCGTTTATCAATATTATATGTAAAAAATTAACTTTGAATTGTTGAAAAAATACTATAATATATTGGACAAGGACTAAAACTAGTAAGAGAGTTATCACAAATACTGTATCGTAGCAAGCCACTACCTTGAAAGTAATTTGACCCTACTCTGGTACAATCATTGTAGCCATCATTTTTTTAAGTCCCACTACTACTTCTAAATATATGCACTCATGGATTGAAATTTAGAATTACATAAAAATAATTTTCCAAAAATTCACAAAGAAAGAAAGCCATTATTTAGGAAGAAAATTGATAAAGAAGAGGACTAATGAAAGAGAAAGTATTCTATTTTTGGTATCTTTAGTTCACAAATTATTCTCCTTAAATAGACGCATCATTTACACCATTTATCAAAAGAACATAAGAAGATAAAGAGAGTTAATGTAATGAAACATTAGTCGTATTTTAAAGACAACTTGTCTTAAAAATAAGTAGCTTGGTTCAACTCTTCTAAAACATAATATCTTTCAATAACAAAGTTACAAATGACTAAATGAATAAACCTTAATTTGAATGAATTTGAACTATTTATGAACAAGTCATTTAATTCTCTCCTTCTCCATATCCTTACGATTTAAATAAGTTATGTAGATTAAGTATAAAGAGTTACAAAAGTTGTTTACTCACTCTTTGCCTTATAACACCATTAATGCTGATGGAAAATGCTAAAAATAATAAATAATAGAGATGTCCCAAGTGCAAGTGCTATATTAAAAAGGGAGATGATTGTTTGCACCCATTCTGCAGGTAAATTTCTCTTTTATTAATTTTAGTATCTCATTGAGCATTTGTTAGTATAACTTTCTTTAAGTGGGGAAATTTTAAAAGATGAATTGAAGATTTTAAAGTTTTTGTACTTATGTACTATCAAAAATGAATTTCTTGTTATATAATAATCAAAACAATGAGATTAAATTAGACAACGTTAACCAATCTAGATACAATAGCTTGAAAATAAGGCAATTATTATAGTTGCAATGTCAAATTATCAGTATCACTAGCATTTAAATTTATAATGGTTTCATTGCCCTTTTTAGCATGCATTAGATTAAAAAAAATTTAGACTTGTTGGTAGGCGTGGACATGATTTTTGCTATTGATTTTGACTAGATCACAACTCTCACCAAATTTGTGCTTCAAGTTTTCCATTCATAGTTGTATTTTCAACAACAACATACTATCATTATTAAAAATTTAAATGGATAATACTCACAAAAATACCTGATTGACCAGATTTTCAGTTGAGCATACTGAACTTTGTGGGGGTCCTGTTACCCCCATTTCCAGACTTTTTTTCGTATTTTAAAGGTATATATCAGTTCCTTGGACCATTGCATGTAATTCACACGCATTGGGTGCATGAAAGTATTAAAACATCGTTAAAAAACTTTTTTGGGTCAAAACAACCCTCAATTTTTTATTTTTATGAATTGAATTATTTTTTATTTATTTTTTATTTATATCTTCTCTCTTCTTTCTTCTCTCTTATTTCTTTCTTATTCTCTTCAATGGTGTTTTATTCCATTGTTGACTTGGAATTGAATTGAACATCATATCATCATACACACACAAACCAAATAAATTATCTTCAACACACCCTATTCAATTACATCAATTTGGTCCAATTTCAATACACACACCAAATGAGTCTTCTTCAATTCTATCAAAATAGAAAAATTAGTCTATCATTGTCATTATCAACCAATCCACTATTGGCGCCATAAGAGAATTTGTCGGCACAATCTTGATAGTAATTGAAATTTTAAATTTTCAAGAAATCAATGAAGTTGATTTTCTCAAATTATGAATTTTTTACTCTTTTTTAAAAATGATGCATTTTGAAGTTTCTTTCCATATTGGTGATTTGGATTCTCTGAAGCAAATTCTTTCTATATTTCCATTAAATTAAACATGGAGAGTATAAAGATTGAAACTTTCTAAGTTTTGGGTTGTTGGATGCCAATATTTTGGTTGTAATGGTGTTGTTGGTCTGCTGCTACTGCTAATTTCTTGTGGAATTTCATCATTGTTTTGGTCTGCTGCTACTGCTAATTTTGGAGAAGAACAACACCATTATTGGATACCAATGTTTTAGTCTGCTGCTACTGCTAATTTTTTGTGGATTTTGATCATTATATTGGACTGCTGCTACTGCTAATTTTGGAGAGAAATAATGGTAGTCTGCTGCTACTACTAATTTTTTATGGATTTTGATGAATAAAAAGAGAGAAGAAAATAAGAATGAAAAATGGAGAAGATTAAGAAAAGAAAAGAAACTAAATGAAAATTAATTTTAAATAAAAAATACATGTGTCAATATGTCATTGGCGCGCGTAATACATTTTCCACTTTAAAATTGGGTATAGCATTTTGGGGTGGAGTTAATTCCACTTTAAAAAAGTTCAGGGGTAATAGGACTCCCGAAAAGTTCAGTATGCTCAACTGAAAATCCGATCAAAGTTCAGATATTTTTGTGAGTATTATTTTATTATAATTAATTCAGAATATTGTTATTTCTTAAGTTTATTTGCTTATTAAAAGTTGTCCTTTCTTGTCCTAAATTATAATATCTATTTGGGGTATCTTCATTGAATTTTTTTGGGCTTAAAATCTACAGTTGAACACCTATTTTGCTCTCATTTTCGTTTATCATTACTTTCTTTTTCTTGGTATGCCTTTACTTTTGCTTGTTGTAGAAGACATATGATTGTTTAGTTAGTATTCTATGACAATTCTCGTTGTGATTTTTATTAGATTTTTTATATTTTACCATTTTTCCTTCTTTATTATTGCTTTATATCATTTATGAGTTGTGGATATGGTTTGCATGGTTCCCAAAGCATTTAAGAGTGAATTATACAAGCTTGTGAGTTTGAATAATCTTTAAAGTGATATAGTTAATTTGATTAAAATTTTACTTTTGAAGTATTGAATGGTGATATTGTCAGTTTCATTAGATCCAGAATATCTATTTTGAGTTAGTAGGGTAGTTGGTTTGGATTATGAGATCCTTTTGTGATTTTTGTACATTTGTCAAAATACTTATTTTATTTCCTTAAAATTTGTTTTGAGATAAATTATTTATAATAACTTCCATTGGTGATTCTGATGGTTCCATTGATTGCTGAATGTCAAAATAAGCCTAGTACATTATTGATTTCTTCTATTGGTTCCCAAAAAAACATGAGTGTCCTTAAGAGATTTTCTAGACGTGTTTTTAGTTGAGTTGATGTCTGCTAGTGCAAACCAACTCATTTTTTATGTATGTGGGGGTTACGTTTCTTTCATGGAGAAGGATTCTACGTAAAAGTGAGGTGGTCGTCGTATTCGCAAAGAGTGATTACTTCTGGTTTGAGTCAGTTACGCATCATGTTCCCTATGATTGGACTGTGTTTGCAAGGGTTTGGGTTGGGGTTATTGTTTATATTTATGGCTTTTGCTTTGCGATTGCAAAGAGTAAAGTAGACTTGGATAGTTTTGAAATTTCTTTTTCGAGAAGAAATCATATTTCTCCATTTTTAGAGATTGAGAGATCAAATTAAGATGATTTCAAGTGATTTTTTGATATTTCAAACATGAGTAAGTTTCTAAGCCTTATTTTTATGATTTTCCATTGATTTTATTACAAAACCATCTTCAAATCTTAGCTTGTATACTTGAAATTTCATGTTTTGCCCGACAAATGAAAAAGCACATTTTCCTCAATTTCTAACTCACTTTTTACTCAATTTACACTGAGGATTTAGATTTAGAATTTTTAAAGTATGAAAAAATGGTTCCTTATAAAAAATTCAGTTTATCCTGTCAACGTTATATTAGACTCGAAATCAATGTATATCAAAATGAGTATACTTGGTCTAGTATTTATGTATAGATATCATATTGATCAGACTTAACGTAGTTTGTAGTGATTCAATCAAGTAGAGCTTTTCATTGGTCTTTTAGGTTATGTTTAGGGATTGTAGATCTTTTTATAGGTAAGTTGAGATGTACCTTGACTCTTTTATGAGGTGTTTATGTGTTATGATCTTATTATTGGATTTTGTGAATCTCTTAGGGGTTGGGGATCCTACCTACATGAGATGACGAGCATCTCTACGAGTTTCAAAGTCTATTATAGGGTTAAAGTAATAAAACAAACATCTTGACTGTTCTCTCTCTACTTATTTCTATGTTTATAGTAAACCAAGCTGATGAATGACTTATTTGAACATTAATAAATTAATAGCTCGTATCTATTTAATAGTTTGAATAATGCTTAGTGAAATTTGATGGGATAATTGAGTTTAGCGACTAATTAAGGTATAAAGAGATTACCATTATAAGCAATATGTTGAAAAGATGAACCTTGGCCTAGTTTTATCTATACTATGAATAAAAGTGAACTTTTGAACATGTTCGATAACTACTATAGTTCCCTTTTAGTATTCGAGTCTAAATGTCTTACAACTAGTAAAGGTGGTAAATTATAATATAAGCATGATATGGTCTATGTTAATAGTATTATTGATTTTATTTATTATCATTATTTGAATTCCATCTTTAGGACTTGTGTGAATCTTACTATCTACTTGATAGATTATTATTATTATTAGGATGCCCACTTTTGGACTTATACGTATCTTATTATTGACATTCTAGATTATCATGATTATGATGCCCCAATAGGGGCTTGTATAACTCTTATTATTGGTTTTCTTGGTTATGATTGTTGGGATATCCGCATGAGTACTTATGTGAACCTTATCATTGATATGAAGGGTTATTATCATTGTGATCTCCGAGTGTGGGATGGTATTGGTGTTTGTTGAGTATTAGTAATTTCTTATTATTATTATAATGATCGTGTGAGGGTTTGTATCATGTTTTACTGAGGTTTGAGTTATTTGGGTGTATTTATATCCTTGCTGAATTGATAATATTGTATTATTGATTTTGCTACGATTATGCATACTCTTTCCTCATTCACTATTATGGAAATTGTATTACTATGGAACTTAGAATCCTTGTTAAAGAAAATGAGCTATTTTATAAAATTCATTAGCTGGGGAATATGCTAGCATTATCGATTAATGAGGTTATTGTCATAACCCAAACTCAGCGCGAGTGATACTCGTACTATTCCTTCGGTGGAAGAATTATTAACTAAAATAGCCAACCACTAACTTAGCAGAGTTTATAAGAATCTAGCATTTACATTAAGTAAACAAATATTGTAAAAGTATTTTGTCACGATCCAATCCAACGGATCATGCTAGGCCCTACCTATACCTACCCCAACTAGTAGAGCCCTGAGTATCCCACTATTAAACTAATATGAAAGTTACTTTACTGTTCACTTAATCAAAGTTGTTTATTATTTTATTAACAACTCAATAGTCTAGTAACAATTATTAAATCAATTCTATAGTCAATCATTTGAATACATTTGACATACAATAATAAATGTTGAAAATGATACACGTGACTCCCCAAAACGTAGCATATATCAATACAAGAATACTAGACAAGGAGTCGGTACATCCATAATAAATAAAAGGGGTATGAGTTGTTGATTGATTAACATCATTGCAATAAAAAATCCAACTAACCTGCACCATGGATATACCACCGAGTGGAGGTATAGTAAGTATAACATTAGTACAACCACATGTACTGGTTAGCATCACCGGTCGACTAAGGTTAAAAATAAACAATATTAACAATAAATGCGAAGAAATCATAACATCAAATAAAGTTCTGGTTCTAAAACCTCAAATTATATAAACCCTAACACCCCAACTTAAGCATATTTATGACCTACCTATCATTTAACATTTTCATATATCTTGTACCTTTGACTAACAATTCTAACCTATACCTCTTGTTTCCCTACCGAGTCATTCTTATGGTACCCATCATTCTTAATCAACATCCTTCCCCAAATTATCTCAACAATCCCTATCTTAGATATCATTATTCTATTCCTTTTGGAATCAAAATTTTACCAAATCATATTTTATGATATTCCGTTCTCTCAAGGAATTATAGATTCTCACTTCCACTGGGTGTGCAAAAGAAGCCTATGTACGTTGTTAAATTACCTTCTATCACTTAACAAAATAGGGACATGTATAAGAGCATATAAAAATAGAGTCACAATAAAACACAAAGATAGTGCATGCATGCAAGATGTGTGCATCATCTCTCCTTACCCCTTCTTAGCAACCTCATCACTATCATCAACATCATATCGTGCCAACGTGGTACTCGACCCATATCATAATATATCATATCTAAACTGGCCTGGTAACCTACCTATATCATTGATAATAATATTTATACTGGCTTAGTACCAAACCTATATCATCTCAACATATTAGCACAGTTTTAAGTCATAAGACGTGCAAGAAGGCAATTGTAATACTTTGCATTTTCTAGCTAGAAATCAAACCTTTGTTCTTATATGTGTAAACCCTAATACTATTATTTATATTTTAATGCATGTTTCATGATCATTAAACTTGTGAGAAGAGTGCTTATGAGGTAAAAAGTGTTCATTGGAATCACTTAGAGAAAAGTTGAGCTACGAGCCTTTGATTCGGCAAAATTTTTGCATTTGATTCTAGAAGGATCAACTTTTAACATGTATAAATTTTAAAATATCTGTAATTTTTCATATCAAGACCCAAAAAATGATAGATAGTTGAGATAGCTTTCCAATAATACAAAGTTTTCCTTAATCCGATACCCAAGCAAAAAAGTTATGATAATTTTCATGAGAAACAACAAGGGGTCACGATAGCCACGCACCGCGAGGGCTATTTAACCAGAATAGGGGTTGTATCACGAGGTCTATTTCACCAGAATAAGGGTCACTCCACGAGGGCCATTCCCTCGAGAATAAGAGGCCAATAGATAATTGGGTCCTTTCCCCTCAACCCCAATCATCCAAAACACGACTTTTAATATTCCAAGGGGAATTATTTGCCCATTACCTCAAAATTTCTCACTAGAAACCCTTCCCATTTCATAAAAATAAAGTTCAAGCTTTTTCTCTTAATAACACAAGGATTTAAGTTTCAAATACAAGATTTCTTTAAGAATTCGTTCAATTAAGGTATGTGGGGTATTCATCAAAGGGTTCCTTTTACCCTTTGAGCCCAAAAACCCTCTCTTTGGTTTAAAGTATGAATTTATACATGTTCAAGATGAATTAAAACCCATGTATTTCTTGGTAATTCAAATTCAAGCCATGTTCACATGTTTTCCATGTAAATTAGGTTATTTTATGTTTTAAATTTCAATGACCCATGTCATGTTCAATTTATTTCATGCTAAATTATCAAGTTATGAATTAAACCATGTAAATATGTTGTCCTCTCAAGTTTAAGACATTCTTAAGTTCAAATTCATGATTCTTACTAATTTATTTAAATATCTTATGTTTTGGGTCTTTGAACTATGATTTTATATCAGTGTTTTGAACATTGTTATCATATTTTATGACCATTTAGAGGTGGAGGACTATGAACACCCGATTACATATTTCTATTTTCAAGTTACAAGTCAGTTAGACCATGTTTTTTACTATAATCAGGCTACCATGTTCATGTTGAGCACTTATTAGTACAATACAATGTCATGTTAGACCCATAATAATACCATTGTTAGTTAGTTGGAAGTAGGATTTAGCAACACGTGAACCTAGGGATGGGGGCTACCCACCAGTTAGGAGTGGGTCCTAAGTAACATTTCCTAAGTTCCAGAACGACATAGCCAGTGTCGGATTATGATATGTCACCCGCTAGTTAGGACTGACTCGCTAAGTCCTTCGGGACTTCATGTTAGTGGATCTACACAACCAATTTCTGTACTCATGGCAAGGTACTAAAACCCTTATAATTGAGATCATAGGTTGGACCCCGATTTGCTTTAGATTGGGGAATTTTGATTACATAATGGCTACGACAGTTTCAGTTAGTATTCAATTTATATTAGTTTAGGTTTGCTTGACCAAGTAATCAGATTTCAGCAATTATTCAATTAGCTTTATAGATTATTCATTTTATTCATATCATGTCAGTACATACTATACTTGGTCTTGTATTCTCAGTTTTACATATTCATATTTTTCATGGCTAGTATCCATACATGATCCTCAGTTTACTTTTACAACATGTTCAACTTTACATGAGATTCACATACCGTATTCATGTTTTACCATTTCCCAGCTTCAGTTCTACTTATTCTACAAAATTAAAGATTTAAGAAACTAGGTGTAGTGATTTACCAACTTATCAGATTATGTTTGTTACTCATGTTTTAAGATACTTCATCTTTCAGTTTCTTTTAGTATCTTGGTAAGTCTACTTGCACTTAGCATGTATGTGTTAAGATTATACATCTATTCGGTATTACTTATTGCATTCACCCCCACTTACTCAGTACATTCCAAAGCACTAATCCACATATATGTCTATGTGCTACTGCAACACCTTGAGAGTACACCCTAGGCATCACATGGTGCTTTCAGTCTTAAGGGACCACAAGCTAACCCATGAGGTGGTACCTGCTGAGAGCATTGAATAAGATAATAAAATATACAGAAAAGCAACTGATAAGCTATAAGGTTTTAAGCAATAAAAAAAATAAAATCTATAAATTAAACTAATAATAAGATAAAATATCTGACAATGTCAACTGAAGTTTGAATACTGGATAACTGACTGTAGTGTCAAAAAGCCTCTAAACTGACTGAATATGAGTTGATGGCACAGGCCCCAACTAACTCCAACTAATACTGAATTGAAAGCATGAAAATAAATAATTTGTACTCAAAATATGAGGACTCGCCACTGCAACGACTCATGGTCTAGAAATCTATTGCAATCCGGGAACAGGGCATCCAAACCTATGATATGATATATCATAGCGTAAGAAAAGAGTATGAGATTCGTGCTTTGAATATACTAGTATGCTAAATTAGGTAGGATGATATGCATGGTTTCATGAACATGAATAATAACTATCTCAATATATGCATAGAATATAAAGTACTGAATAAAGTGCATGAAATTTGTAAATATTAAGGATATATGAAATCTGTAGATACTGAGGATATGTAAAATCTGTAAATACTGATGATGCATGAAATCTATAAGTACTGAGGATACATGACCAAGAATATAACATGTTCTAAATATAATCTATAAATACTGAATTATTGAAATCTGATAACTGAATCACGGATATCTGTATGTTATGGTCAAGACACTAAAGCTGAAATACTTAACTGAGACTGTGGGAGGTATCATCTAACCAACATGCCCCAATCTGAGCTAATCGGGGTCTAACCTGTAACCCCAGTTAGAAGGGTTTTAGTACCATTCCAGGGATACCAATGATAGCTATGTGGATCCACTACACTGATGTACTATCCCGAAGGACTAAGGGTGTTAAGCCTAAACTGTCGGGTGACCCATGCGAGGTAGTCAAGCCTAAATTGATGAGTGGTGCCTCATATCCTACACTGGCTACGTAGTTCTGAAGTATAGGGACTATTACTAACAACTCTGCCTATCTGATGGGGAAGTAACCATCCCCACACTTGCTCGGTGCTAAATCCTACTCCCAACAAAACTGACTCAAAATGCTGAATTGTTCTAAGTTTAACTAATTCTGATGACTGACTAAACTGATAATGCTTATAATATATTCTGAAACTATTCTGAAGATATTGAGAAACAACTATGTTTTCAGGCATTCATAACCCCCAGGACTCAATATCAATAAGAGTAAAATAGTACTTAAGCTTGGAGGACATAACATAAAAGCATTTGTTCAATATTCCTCATTACAAGCATTTTATCAAATACTTGGTATGCATGGTGTACATTAAGCATGATAATAGTTTAAAGATTGTAGTAAAAGAACAATTTCAACACAAATATAAAAAATCATGAAGTAAATTAGTGGAAAACAACATTTAAACATGTTGAGTGTCATAATCAACTCCAATTTGATGAAAACATGGTATAGGACAAGATTCATGGAAATTGATGGTTAAAATCATAATTAAAATCATGGTAACTTATAAAGACTACAACTTGGATTCAAACCATGGTACTTGGACTCTATGGGTGAAAGGAACCCATGAATGAACACTTAACATACCTAAAAAGATTAATTCTTAAAGTTTCTTGATAGAGTTCTTGAGATTTGACCTTGGTTCTTGAAGGCTAGGGTTTGCTAATTTAGAGAGAATATTTTTGATTTGAGGGAATTTGTGTAAAATAATGACTAATTAGGTTATTAGGGATTAAATCTCGTGTTTATTAGGGATTAAATCTCGTGTTTGGGGCTGATTAGGTCATAGAAAAAGACCCAAATGCCCCTGGAAAGAATTAAATTTTGTCACTTAAAATTTCAATTTTGGCCATCACCTTGATGCAGTGACAGCGGTGAACCACTATAGTTTTGTCGTCTAGTGTAGTCTAAGGACGAGTGCAAAATTGCATATTGGCGCGATGTAGAAGTATCAAAGTGAAAATTATGAACTGGCACACTAGCGTAGCGCACCATTATTGCGTTGACACATTAGAAAATTCCAATTGGGATCTAGAACTTTACCGCGATGTGATAATATCGCGGTGATTCATTGAAAACTGACAAATCCCATTTGGCCTATGATTAAGATGCAATGTTGCTTAATTTGGCATACTGCTTCACCAAAAGTGTCATAACTTCTTACCTAGATATCAGATTTGGGTGAAATTTATATTATTGGAAAGCTAATTCAATTTTGTATCACCTGGTGGGTCTAAATATGGAAAATTCTAAGTGCATTGAAAGTCCTACATATAATCTCTCATACACTAAGAGTGGAACTGAGTTAGGAAAATACAGGGTATTACAGCTACATTGTCTCATAATGTAGGTACCAATTGTAGCACACGCATCATAATTAGTCAGTTTACAGCTTCTGTACAGTAGGTGATGAGTTCTTTTATTTTGGGGCCTCCAGTCAGTTTAGTTCATGTACTAGCTTTTCATTATTCTAATGTAAGCATTAGTGGTAGTTGGAGGCATTTCCCATCAATCTATAATCAGTATAGTAGAGGTTTCATAGATAGTTAGTCAGAGTCATTACTTCTAATTGAAGTTTCTTTCCTCAGTTTTTTCATGTTGTAAAATTTATCAGTATTATATTTATTCAAACTTTTTCATGATTATGGTTCTGCTCAATGAATTTATTTTTAAGATAATTTAAATCAATTACTCAACAGTATGCATATTCATGGGTTAACTTGGGATCCCTTGTTATTTCGAGCATCGTATTATGACTCGGGGGTTGTCTTGGGACATGACAAACTTGGTATTAGAGCACAAGATTCAAGCATCCTAGGGTGTCTATGAAGCTGTGTCTAGTAGTCTTATAGAATGGGATAGAGATATCTATACTTTTCTTCGAGAGGCTACAGGGAGTTTAAGAAATGTTTCCCTTCTTTTATGTCTTAGATCGTGCTTTAGAAAGGTTCTCTAAGAAATTTATACAGATTCTCATCATGTTCTATTAATGTAAACTTTGCCTTATTTTTAAGGTACCATAAACATTGAAGCTTAAATTCATATAGATAGAGTTTTCCTAGACAATCCCCACAGATAGCTACGGGATTGCACGTTAGCTCCAAAAGTACCCTGCCAATGCCTTTATGTTCCAAAGTATGTAAGATTTCATTCATGATCATGAAATATCGTGCATTAATCCAAATTAAAATGTGTTTTTAGATCCCCTCTCAAAATCCTATGACAACATATGATCGAGAATTAGAAACATGAACCCAAAAGTTTTAAAATAGTAAAGTGGGGATAGTGTCTATCTAGATTTAGCAGATTATGTATCTATAGGGCTAGTTGTATGAAAGGTGAACTAATAGGCTTGAAATAGTGCATACAAGAATTTAAGTTTATTTATTTAAATTAAGTATGATCAAGTAGGTATGATCTAGTGGCGTACCTGAGGTGATATGGAATTATATTATTTCTAAGTTTTTACAGTGTGTGTTCTTGATAGTACACTTGAGTTGCTAAGTGAGCGTGAGGCTAGTTGTGTAGTATATGATGTTCTTACCAGCTAAGTTATGGGCTATAGTTTATTGATAATGGGTATATTGTCGAGAAGGGTGTAAGTAAGTGATGATGATTGATGAAGCTAAAGAAAGTTAAGGATGATATATATTAAGGGAGTGTTCAAGAATAAAGTTAGTATAGCTCATTAAAAGCTTAGGAATATCCATATTAAGCGTTAGAATCTAAGTTTAAAATTCTAGATGGTGTGGACTCTA
This sequence comes from Capsicum baccatum var. pendulum, assembly GCA_030864225.1. Taxonomy (NCBI): domain Eukaryota; kingdom Viridiplantae; phylum Streptophyta; class Magnoliopsida; order Solanales; family Solanaceae; genus Capsicum; species Capsicum baccatum. Next base: position 128,536,936 of record CM061556.1, read on the forward strand.
GGTATGGTGATACTCCTAAAAATCCTAAGTAAGTCAGTGTTTAAGTTATTATATGATGATTGTTGGGAATATAGAAAGCTAAGAGTTGTATATTAGAAGGAAGAACTAGCAGTGGGTCGTACACTTTCAGGTATTTTAGGGTGATTTTATTATTAATATTTATTGTTATATCTCAACCTCTGATACGCCCAAATTACACCTTTCATATGAGAGAGTAAGCGGTTGCTGTCAAATATAGAACCCAAATGGGTTGGGTGTCGAATCCTATAGGGAATACAATGTTCATTAAGTATTGTGATTGTTATTCGACTGTTGATCAAAGGTTCGGAAATAAAGGGGGTTTGGAAATGTTAACGGTGTTCTTTTGTCTTTCTGTTACACAAAAGTCCAGCTACTAAGATTAAATGTAGATGTAATTTCAATGAGAATATATTACCTAGAGTTATCCTCACCAAGATGTTCAAACAATTAGGGTTTTGAGTTTGCGTTTGAATTCTAACTTATGTATCCAATTGCAAGAATTATTGAATTCTAAGGATTACCCATGAGTTTCTCAACCTAATAAGTATTTCACCCTTTAAATTTGTCGAACTTAAAGGATTCATGCACATTATTCAATAACACTCTCATAAGGGTTGATCCTGTTAGGGCATCAGCCCGTTAACCGAAAGGGTAAAGCTATGGAGTTCATGTGAATCACTTATTTTTCCAACACCCACTTTCTTGTCAGACAAGTGGAGTTCATGGTCTCACTTCTCATGTTTGCAACCAAGAGATGCCATTAAGATGAAGAAAGATTCATGAAATTTCGATAGATGTTAGAAATCAAATCCATTAACAACCCCAGAATAGTTCTCTACATCAAGGCTCCTATAACCCTAGTTATGGGAGTTTAGCTACTCATCTCCTTATAAGAAATCAAAGTTATATTGATTGTTCATAAATAACTTCAGAAGAGTACTTACAAAAGTCGCAATATTGTTCTTCCGAATCTTTGATGGAGAATATGAAAACTAATAATCAACTCTCAATCTCTAGATTGAAATCCAAATGAATAGTAGTACAAAGCTCTCAATAGAGCAGAAAGTATGAAACTGAAGACAAAAGATACGGAATAAACCCTAATACTTGGCATTTATATGATTCTAGAACTGGGGTTTTAAAATTCAAACTCAGATTCTTCGCGTTTTGGTCGATGGATCAAGCGACGATTCGTCGCAGGTCCAACGGTCCATCACCTACACCGTCGTTGGGTGTCCAGTGGCTCCATGTTCTGCTTTTGGGCGACTGGTAGTGCGACGACGCATCACAAGGTCGACGGTCCATCACCTGGACTGTCGCATGATGTCCAAAGTCTGTGCTTTCTGATTTTGGTCGACGGTTTAAAACGACAGATCATTGCAAGGTCGACGGTCTGTTGCCCAAGCCGTCACTGCTCATTTTACTTCTGTTTTGTTCAGATTGTCCTAGTTACCCTTCAAACTCAGTCCTTATCCTATAAGCACTAAAATACCATGTTAAATACAACAGTGGCTTCTTGAAAACACATAATTATCCTAAGAAAAAGGCCTAAAATGTTCCGTCAAGAACCGAAACATCAACACCCTTAACTTAAGGCAATTGCTTGTCCTCAAGCAACTCAACAGTAGGATACATATAAAAACAACATCATGATAGGAATTTCATGGTAAAACCAACACAACATACAATCATTCCACTACATATGGATCCACCACTAGCATTAATTACTAATCAGCATATTCATAGCTACAAATACAACACCCCAAAGAACTAAATAGAATAGATATAACTCAACATGCCCTCTCAGCCAAAGAATTCCACCTCATATCACACAGTTAAACCATGGACAATACTAAGTTTCTCACTCTTAGAAAAGAAATTGCCAACAAAGTGTACACCTACAAGCTTGCCTTTATCATCTAGTATTTTTTTATAATTGAATCGCTAAGATCAAGAAGGACTTTCTAAGGGTTGTAATAAGGTTTTAGGCACGGTGAAGGTTATTTATTTGGGTAAGATACTTAAAGTACAAGAATTTCACTCTCTTTACCCTTTTTGGTAGCTACTTACCAGAATTAAGGACCCTCTAATTCATTCGCAATTATTCATCGACGCTCTTGTCATAACCTCTTTTCTTTATTGAGAACACAGCATCAACCACCCTCAACTTATGCTGATATAGAAGACTGAGCTGCATAATATCTATTTAGATTACTAACTAGACCAGGGTCGGATGTTACCCCTCAAATTACTTTCAACACAATCTACTAGTCTGCTAATAATCCAGCAGTGGCCACCCTAAATTTAGGCGATTTGCCTAAGTTAAAGTGCACAATGTCCAAAATTGGACCAGGGCCAAAGATAAATACTTAACACCTTCTAGAGAGTGAATCAAATTTATTTGGATAGAAAAACACTACCACAGCTCCAAAGGGTTGACAAAGGTAACATAATTTTTTTGGTGGGTCAATAATTTGGCTAAGTGGACAAATGACACAAAATGGCCCACTATCCTTTCTTATTGAGTCAAAACACACGAAAAAATCTGATGAATTGGGCAAGTCCTAGGTGTAAAACTTATGTCAGAACTACACAAATACTCACCCATACAGGTACTGAGTTAATTTCTATCCTATTAATTCTCAGGATCCAAATCACATAGCTATGCTTTGCTTCATTACTAATTTCTAATGCCATTAACAGAGTCACACATGGCTGCACAACACTTTGCCACTTTATACAAGGAATTAATTATACAAAAAATGAAAAACATACTTTTTCCACCATCAATTGTCATCCACGTATGCACAATAAGGTGCTAACGGGAATGGAACTTTTATTTCAACACCAATAAAACATAAAAATCAACATAGTAAATATTAAAATGCAACACCTTAATAGCAACCTAGACATGCCGATTCTCCTAAATAGCATATGAGAGGAAAAGAATATCGGTAACACAACCCCTCATGGTACAAGAACATCCCACCCCTACAAAAAAATACTTTTTCCTCAAATGCATAAGATTTTAAGTACAAAGAAAGAGAAAATACTTGTTGTGCCTCTTATTTAATCTAAGGCATCAGTGAAGTGCAGTGAGGCTGCTCTATCCTCACCCAGTGCTATGTTGACTCCCATAGTGGTGGGAGTACTCATAATCTCTCCCTCCAGAATCGAAGGTACCATATCTCCAGCTGGATCTACAGGTTGCCTCCTAGCTGGGGCAGAACTGGTAGACACTCTAGCTGTTTTATCTTCTACTTTTTTTCTTCTTCTCTCCTCATCTCTCCTTGACATCTTTCTTTCCTTTCTCATATCATACTCAAGTCTCTGCTCCAGTGGTATGTCTTATAGATTCTTCCTTTTGGCATCCTTCTTTGCTGCTTTCTCAGCCTTTTTATCTGGTTCAGTTGCTTTCTTATCCTTATCCTTGATTGGGTGCCCAAATAAGTCAACCAGGCTCTCGTCCTCATCACTAGCAATCTATATTGGATCAAAGATAGTCTGTTGTGGCTGCTAATTTATCTTATCTACATCTTCTCAGAGTCGTTTAACCTTCTCTATCACTTTAGCAAAATCTGGGATAGACATTGTATCCAGCTTTTTATTGATTAGCTCCTCCATGCTTTCCATTCACAACTGGATATTTTTGAAAGGGTGCAATGCTTCCTCTACAATCCTCTCAACAAAGGGTTTGAAATCTTTCCCCCATATGGCCATTTTCTTTTCAACCTTTTTGAAAGCCCGTACAGTCTTTGGAAAGTTTTAATGGTTCAGCCTATACTCAGAATATTAGGTTGCGATAGACGCAAAGTATAAAGTCCCACCCGTAGGCATCGAATCTGAACCTGCAGACATAGTAGGAGGTACGTACGTAGTAAGTGGAAATGGCATACCTGCAAGAACCTCTGATGATTCAGGAACTGGCGCTGACTGAGTCTGCTGATCTGGAGTTCTGATAACTCTTATATCAAACCTCGATTCATCCCTCATATTTTCAATGTCCTAGTTGTGTAGTAATGGGACCTCATTATAGATCCCACTAATCAATGGGACATTTGCCTTCTTGCAGAAGTTAGTGATAAGGCAAGGAAATAACAGCGTTGTTGAGTCTTGTGAGCACGGAAAAATAACTTATCAGAGATAATGTGACCAAAATATATGGTTAACCCTTCAATCAAAGCAGCCAAAATCACAGTTCTAGTAAGTTCCAAGCGATCATTGCCTCCAGTGGGCATGATCCACAGACACACAATCGCCCACCAAAACATGGCTCTTAAGCTGAGGGATTTCTTTGCTATTCACTCATGAAGGTCATGAAACCATGTTGGCTCGCCCCCGTCTATAAGGATCCTCATTAACTAGGGCCTTTGTGTAGCCCTTGTGAATAATTGATACTACAACTTAGGAATTACCCCTGGTATCTGGTAGTTGGGCCCAAATAAGAACCTATTCAAAGTCCGTTCTGAAATGTCAATATCAACTCCACCAATAGGAACTGTCTCCAGCTTATTCATGTCGACAACTGATGCACCCATGGGATAATTCTTTTTCAGCTATACCAAATAGTTGGCAAAAAACTCGCGAAACAAGATAGGTTGGTAGGATCCAAGTGACTTACTCATCCAAGACAACTCATACTCATTGAACCGCCGCTCAAGTTCAGGATACTCGTGCAGGGTTGTTGTTATAATATGATACTCCTCCAAAGTTACTGTTTTGAATAGAAACCTATCTGTTGGTGCCAGCCCTTTGTAGAAGATATCTCAAGCACCCACCACTTTCCATCTTATGGCTTTCAGTACTTGGGGATCCTTGCATCGGATTATGCTAGGATCCTCCTGTTGGGGAGTATCTTCTTGAATGGGGTTAGAAGTCTCAACCCCATCTCAACTAGACTAGAACTGGAGCCACTACTTCTACTTTCTTCAACCTTCTCTTCAGACAAGGAGGATGAAGAAACCCTTGTGGACTTCGCCGAGTGTTATGGGCTAGTGCATCAGACCTGGATGCTTAGCCTCTACCCCGACCTCTAGTTTGTGGTAATTTGTGATCCTTGGTATCTATAAATGTAGAATTTATCAATATACAGTTTTAAACTGGAGAAAAGAAATTTTTCTGACCAGCGATGGTTAAAGGCGACAGTCCATCAAGTATGTGACGGTTCATCGACCCCAACCATCGGGATCATTCTAGTAGCTCTACTTCTGTAGAATGTGCAATGATCCAATGCGATAGTCCATCGAGTCTACAATGGTCCATCATGCATACCATCAACTGTAAATGGCAGATGCAACCCTTATTTTGGAATTTTGTCAAACACTTTACGTGCATCTCATGTAAGAGTGATTTTTATGATATTTTGATTGATAATACATCACCTTAACTTGCCATTCTTGGTCCATGGATTACTCAGACTTCCCCCAGGACAATATATGCTAGGCTTTGACTAATATCAACAACATACCAACAAAATTGAAAAAGAAATGACTTTGATGCACCGGGTTGTTTTCACCTATTTGATTTCCCATCATGTTAAAGAAAAGGAGAGGAGAATTCATACCTGGTTGATACAGTATTGAATCACTACTTGGACTTGCACAAGGAACTTTGAACAATGAGATGAAGATTTGATTTAGTGAAATGAACTTATGACTTGTGATGAGAAAATGATAAGAGGGAAGTATCGTTTAAATAGAAAATAATAAGAAGGAAGTATCATTTAAATAGAATGAGAAAAAGGGAAGTTGAGAAGTTATAAGGGAGAATGTAAAGGCATAGGTGCATTGAATAGGCGGGAGTTACTTAACCCTTCAAATTTTCAGTTTAAAACCATTTGGATTAGATAAGAATTAGAATTTGGCTATTTAAACTAATTCGACCTGACTCGTTAAATTAGGGTTAAGTGCAATGGTTAAATTGATGGTCTGTCGGGGCTGCGACGGTCTGTCGGAAATCCCGTCATAACTATCCAGTAAACTAACCTTGGGGCCAATCTATGATGGTTTACACGATGGTACATCGACGGTGCGACGGTCCATCAGATAATCCCATCGCAACTTTTCTAGATTCTTAGTTTTTGGGCATGGTTGTGATGATTGATCACGATGGTCCATAGTCTCTCGATAGTCCGTCGAGTGATCCATAGGCCACCTAAAATTTCTTCAGCTTCTGTTTTCCCTACACCGTTGTACCTGCACACTTGCATAAATCCTTTAGCTTGCACAAATCAACAAAACAAACAACAAAATAAATTAAATCAATGCTATACAACAACACAATGTGGGTTTCCTCCCACTAGCGCCTGATTTATCGTCACAACACGACTTAGTTATCTCAATTACTCAGACTTCATCAAGATAGAAAGAAGAAATACTTTTTATCAAGTCTTTTGGACCGATATAAAGTTTGACGCGTTGCCCGTTGACTTTGAAGACACTTTCATCTTCATTTTCAAGTTCAACTACTCTAGATGAGTAGACTTGACCAACTTTATACGGGCCTGACCACTTATACTTAAGTTTATCTGGGAACAATTTAAGTCTGGAGTTGAATAGAAGCACCAAGTCACCTTTTTTAAATTCCCTGTTTTCAATTTTGGGATCATGGTATTTCTTTAGTCGTTTCTTGTATAGGTCAGCTCTCCCATAAGCTCTGAGATAGAACTCATCCATATTATTAAGCTTCCCTAGTCTCATATTTTTTACCTTATTCTAGTTCAGATTAAGACACTGCAGTGCTCACATAGCTTTATGCTCTAGTTCAATCGGCAAATGGCGTGCCTTTCCATAAACCAATTGGTATGGCGCCATGACAATACGTGCCTTGAAGCTATTTGATATGTCCATAATGCATCGTCCAGCTTCCTAGCCTAATATTTCCTGCTCGCATTCACAGTCTTGGCAAGGATAGCCTTGATTTCCTGATTGGAGATTTCCACTTGCCCACTTGTTTGCGGGTGATATGGCATAGATACCTTATGCTGCTTAACTCTATATTTTGCCAATGTGGCTCGAAACATATTGTTGCAAAAGTGTGATCCTCCATCACTTATGATGGTATGTGGTACCCCCAAAGTGAGAGAAGATGTTTCTCCTCAAGAACGCAATGACTTGCTTTCCTTCATTATCTGCTAGAGCCACAGCCTCAACCCATTTTGACACGTAGTCAATAGCAACTAGTATGTACTTCATCCCAAATGAGCTCACGAAGGGTCCTATAAAGTTAATGCCCCATACATCAAACAGTTCAACCTCTAACATCTTGGACATTAGTATCTCATGGAACTTTGAGATAGACCCTTGCCTTTGACATTGGTCACATCTCTTTACGAACTTGTCAGTATCCTTAAACAAAGTGGGCCAATATTAACTTCTTTGAAGCACTTTTCTAGCAGTACGATCACCAGCATGATGACCTCCAACTAAGGAAGCATGAGTTTCTTCCAATACACTCAACATCTCTACTTCTGGAATGCATCTTCTAATAATGCCATCGTAAACCACCAAAAAAGATATGGCTCATCCAAGAAATAGTATTTCATATCATGGAGAAACTTTCTCTTCTGATGAAAGGAAATATTCTCTAGCATTACCTCACTTACTATGTAGTTTGCGAAGTCAACATACCAAGGTACTTTTCTTAGCACTGCAGCCAATACTTTCTCATCCATAAAGGAATCATCAATCTCAAGCTCGTCTTTTATTGCCTGCTCGGCTTTGAGTTTTGATAAATGGTCAGCCACCTGACTCTCACATCCCTTACAATCCTTGACCTCAAAGTCAAGTTCCTAAAGTAGAAATACCCACCGGATCAACCTTGGTTTAGTATCCTTCTTCACTATTAGGTACCTCAAGGCAGCGTGGTCAGTGTGTACCACTACCTTGGTACCTAGAAAATACGCCTAAAACTTCTCAGAAGCATACACCACTGCTAGAAGTTCCTTCTCTGTGATGGTGTAGTTTTTCTGAGCTCCATTCAATGCTTTGCTGGCATAATAAACTGGATGAAATAATTTGTCCTTTTTTTCCCTAGCACAGATCCAAGGACAACACGTCTTACATTACACATTATCTCAAATGGTTTTGACCAATCCAATACAACAATGATAAGGGCCTCAACCAGTTTCCTCTTAAGGCATTCAAATGCCTTAATGCATTCAGCATCAAAGAAAAACTTAGTTTCCTTCTCCAAAAGTTTGCAAAGTGGATTTGCAATTTTAGAGAAGTCCTTTATAAATCTCTGATAAAAGCCAGTATGTCCAAGGAAATAATACACCCCGTTCACTTAGATGGGAGGTGGTAGCTACTTAATAACTTCTACTTTGGCTCAATCGACCTCTATCTTTTTTGCAGAAATTTTGCGCCTGAAAAAAATGTCCTCCTTCACCATGAAGTGGAATTTCTCCCAATTAAGCACAAGATTGAATTCCACACACCTCTTCAAAGCCCTACTCAACTTTTCCAAACACAGCTCAAATGAATCTCCAACCATAGAAAAATCATCCATGAACATCTCTAAGGTGTCCTCAACCATATCTAAGAAAATAGACATCATACATCTTTGGAAGGTAGCGGGTGTATTACATAACACAAATGGCATCCGCTTGAATGCAAAATTGCCATACGGGCATGTGAACATTATCTTCTCCTAATCTTCAGGATCAATACAGATCTGACTATAGCCAGAATATCCATCCATGAAAAAATACCACCCCCTTCCTACCAACCGATGAACCATTTGATCCATGAAGGGCATTAGGAAATGGTCCTTTAAAGTCCATGAGTGTAGTTTGTGGTAGTCTATGCAAACTCTCCAACTAGTCACATGCCTGAGAGGAATCAACTCATTCTTTTCATTTGTAACAACAGTTATACCCCCTTTCTTAGGCACACATTAAACTGGGTTTACCCATTTACTGTCTAAAATATGATAAACCACTCCTGCATCTAGACACTTAATAGTTTCCTTCTTAACTACCTCTTGCATCGGTGGGTTAAGTCAGCGTTGATGCTCAATGGTAGGAGTACATTCTTCCTCAAGTTTTATTTTATGAGTGTAGATGCCAGGGAAAATGCCAATAATGTCAGCAATAGTCCAGCCTATTGCTCTTTAGTATCTTTAAAGCACTAAAATAAGTGCTTCCACCTGTTGTTCACCCAGGTAAGTCCCAACAATAATAGGTAATGTATTCCCACTGCCCAGGAACACCTACCTCAAATGACTGGGTAACTCTTTCAGTTCCAGGCTAGGTGGCTCTTCTATAGAGGGCTTAACTGGTGGATTTGGATGATTTTCTATGTCCAAGTCCAAATTCATGGGTGCATATGAGTAAGACCCTATGCCAGTTAAGGCATATACAATATCCTCATAATCCTCTATACCATCCTGATCAAAATTCATCAATACGGAAGCCAATATTTCAACAACAAATTTCTCTTCAATTGACACTTCCTGCTCCTTCTCATAATAGACATCCACAATGGAAAGAACGCTCATTTGTTTCTGCTAATTCATTAATTGGCACACATCAAATCACACCACTTCAGCATTCAACCTAAATAAGGGCCATTAGCTCTAAAATCAATCAGCACACTTTAGATTGCAAGGAAAGGCCGACCCAAGATTATGGGCACCTTAATATACACCTCGCAATCCAAAATGATGAAATCCGAAGGAAATATGAAACTAGAAACCTTTACCAGCACATTATACAAAATACCAATAGGTCTTTTGACCGACCTATCTGCTATCACAAGTCACATATTAGAGGGTGTGGGGTCTCCCAAACCCAACTTTTTGTTAATAGCTAGAGACATCAGATTGATGCTAGCTCCCAAGTCTCATAGAGCTTTTGCAAAGTCTAGAGATCCACAATGATAAAGATTGTCTATCGGCTCAAAACTAATCGACCATTTCTTTATGATGAGGTCTTTCATGAACTTTGTATACCCAGGCATTTGCTCTAGTGCCTCCACTAGTTGTAGATTAATCGTCAACTGCTTCAGTATATCCATGAATTTTTTGAACTTTGTGTCATCAGCCTTCTTCTTCAACCAATGAGGAAATGGAGAAGGTGGTTTTGGAAGAGTGGTAATCACCACTTCAACCTCCTTTCCCTTATTATTATCCAACTCATCAACCTGCTGATTATTGGATGGTGTGTCGTCAATGACCTCATCCGATTTCCTAGACTCCACCGGATGATAAATTGCTACTTTTTTAATATCATCGGCTATAATATCAACCACAGGGTTACCCACAAGAGGGCAACCAATAACTTACAACTTCTAGTACTGGTAGCCATGCAACAACCATTATTTTGCAGATTCTGAATGGTATCACTTAGCAATGTTCTAGTCTTTCTCTTACTCAACATTGTTGAGAGATGGTTCATTTGTTGCTCCAACTGCTAAATAGAGGTAGAGTGTGAGTTTTCCAAATGACACATAGAAGGTACATTGCTCTTCATGCTAGTCACACTAGAATTGGTAGCTTCAACTCTCTTTAAGAATTTCTCCATCATGTCCTCCATGGATATCTTGCCAGAGCTAGTTGCAGCACTATCTCTCCTTCTGAGAGGTACATATATCCCACTCCTATCATTCTTACCTTTCTAATTTCCTTCCTCCCTATCCTTGTAAGCATCCTTGTCGTAGTAGTTTCAACCTTATTTCCTTGGCTATTGCCTCAAAAAAACCCCTAATTATTCAAATAGTTAGCCTCTTTTTCCAAATCTAAATCATCTCTACTTTTGGCTGCAAGAGATTTCACTTTTTCAGTCTTTGCAGATAATAAATGCTTGCTTAACAGATCTATTTATGTATTCAAGTGTGCCATGTCTTGATCATGTTCTTTCTCTTTCTTACATTGCTCTACAGTCATGTAAATAGACACAACAGGGCTTGCTACTACAAAATCCCTGATATGCCAAGCTCTGGTTTATTTAGTCATCGGATCAAGCATCTCCAAAGCCTCCTGAAAAGTAAGATCCACAAATAATCCCCATGCAATATTATCAATAACTGGCTTCATTACAGAGATCAAATCCCAACAAAAAGTCTCCACCAGATAAATATCTATCATATTATAGTTTACAGACTGCATCAGCTTCTTTTTGAACCTCTCCTATGTCTCATGAAGGGCTTCGGTTGGAAGCTGCCTAAAGTTTCCAATCCCATCCCTCAATTGTACCCTTCTGGAAGGCAGAAAGAACCTTTCTAGGAAATCCTCTTTTAATTGCCTCCAATTGGTTATAAAATTGGACGTCAGCTCATTAAGCCATAATGTTGCCTCCCTAGACAGAGACAACAGAAATAAACACAGGCGGATGGCATCAAAGGACTTGCAAATAGTGACAAAATTCACTAAATGCATATTGGGATCATCTCCCGAGAGTCCACCAAACAATCCTTTGAGATAAAGGAGCTAGATCATTGTAATGGTAATATTGAACTTTGATACTAGTGATACAGGTGGAGGAATAATAGCTCCAGTGGAACCAGCTCCATAAATTCTATGTTCATCATCATTAAAATCATATTAAATAGCTTGACGATCAGGTCTCACCCTGAAAGGACGGTTTCTGTCGATATTTCTATTCATTGGTGCAACTACATTCTCGATACGCCTTCGATTAGCAGGATCTAAAAAGTTATCACCCCCAAATCATCATTATCAGGATTAGGATGAAGTGTCTACTGGCCAGTATTCAGCTAATTTAGTTAAGCTCTAGCCAACACGGCTAGTCTCTTAGCATCTTGGGGTTCTGTCATTCTTCCAATAAGTTGCGGTTATAGATGTATTAGTAACAATGGTGCAACCAATCTCCATGTACTTAGCATACACTATGATTCCTACTGAGTACCTATTATTTTTGTACTCATACTATAGTGTTGCATGTTTTTTGTCGCAGACCTAAGTACTAGTTGCTGTTGTTGACACTTTATTCAGGCTAGCTTTTGGTGTCTACAAAGATAGGGTGAGCTTTCAGAGTCAAAGCAAATTTTCTCTCTTTCTATTATTTAGACATTCTTAGCCTTCAAGACTATCGGTACACCAATACCATTTAGTACACTTTTCTATTAATTTAGTGGCACTTATGTCGACCTTACTAAGTCATGGGCTACACTTTTGTACTCTTTTCTCATTCTCCACTTTTATTTGGTAGTTTGAATTTATTTTTTTCTGCTTATAATTTTGTTATATGCTTTTTTTAGTAGTTCTTATACCATGTACCAATTAGACCATTATTAATGTTTTGGGCTTTGCTTTGGCTTACCTACTTTTGGTTTAGAGTAGGTCCCATCATGACTTGAGTAATGAGTCATGAAAAATTAGTATCAGTTCCTAGGTTAACTAGTATTGTTTCCACAAGAGCAAGAGTCTAGTACATTCTTGAGAATCAAAAGATAACGTCTGATTCTTATATTTAGGGGGATATAGTACATTCTTGGGAGATCTTCACTTTCTTCATTCATTTTTAACATCGAGACCATGTTGGTATATAAATTTACATTGTTTCACTCTTTCAAAGATGGTCAAGATGCGAGTTACAATGATTAGAGATGAGGACCTTAAATCCATAACTAAGGATTCAATTTGAGGTTGTGGCCAACCCAAGGGTCCTAGGTTAGGTGAGATTTGAATCCCCACATAGGGTCTAGGATAAGGAGCCTTCACCATACCCTACTATTTCTCTCAAGCCGGAGATATTACTACTTCAACCATTGTTGGTCCATGGGGCAGCCCAAGCTCCATCGAGGTTTATTTCTTCTTTATTTCTTAGAGATGGCTTGATTTAGTTATTAGGTTTTATTGGTGATGTACTATCTGATGATGCTCAATATACAGATCAGAGTAGTAGACAGGTAGAGGCTTAACTTATAGTTGTGGCTTCTAGAGTTGTGGCCCCTCCAGCACCAGTAGTTACTCAGCAGGTTGCCTCATAGCCAGCTATGACAATTGAGGAAAAGAACATATTGAGTAGATTTCTAAGATTGATTCCACCTAAGTTTACATGGGCTTTAGGTGAGGATGCATTTGTGTTTTTGATTTCTTAAGAGGATAGGATTCATAATTTAGGTCTAGTTAAGACTGGTAAGGTTGAGCTACTACCTTTCAGTTGGATTTAGCAGTTAGACATTGACAGAGAGGTTATCTTAGTTCTATGCCAGCTAAACCTCCTCCATTGGCATCGACTTAGTTCTCTGATATTTTCTTAGAAAAGTGTATGCCTTATAGCCCTAGAGAGAGTCAAAGAGATCAGTTTTTAAGATTGGAGTAGGGTTCTATGACCGTTGTAGAGTATGAGGAATGGTTCCATGAGTTGTTAGTCATGTTACTACTATCTTACAAACTGAGTATGAGTAGGTTTAGTGCTTTGTTGGAGCATAAAACTTTCTCTTTGTATTGCTACTAATAGTTTGGTTGTAGCTATCAGGTCTTTTGCTAAGGTTTCTGATTATTCCCAAACTATAGAGGAGATACACTACAAGGCCCAAAGGGGCAGCGATAATAGGCCACATCACTAGGTAAGCTTTAGTAGGAGATGGAGTGGATCATAATTTCGAGATAGAGGTTCTAAGAATAGGAACCAACTATATTAGTCTTATCAGCATCAGGATCATCCTAGTAGGCCCATTCATGCTACATTATTAAATGTTGTTGGGGGTCAGCCTAGCTATTATGATTACCCAGCCAGAGAAGTGTTCAATCCTTGAGAGAAGCATATTCTAGGTTTTATAGCTGAGGTATCTATTCTGGGTCAGCCAAATCTTTAGGTTAGAGTGGAGTGTGTGGGGAATCATATGAATGTTGGTCATCAACTATTAGGGTAGAGAGTGTCCCCAATGTAGGACGGTTATACCTGCAGCGCAGAGTGCTCAGCCAATTAAGGTAGCGCCACCCCTAGTAAGAGATGGTATATAGGGTTGAAGGGGTGGTCCCTAGGGTTCTTAAAGAGGTCCTAAGGTAGGTAAGGCAGGTGTTCAGTCAAGCAACCTACTGGGTGGTGGGCAAGGTCATTTTTACATTGTATTTGATATGGTGGCATACTCTTCTAATACAATTATTATAGGTACAATTCTAGTGTTACGTTAACTAGCTATTTATTTATTTGATCTAGGATACACTAATTCATTTGTCTGCCAATTATGAATCGTGGTGAGAGTTTCCTTAGGAGTCTTTATCCATGTCATTACGTGTATCTACTCTCATGGGTGATGAATTAACTAGAGTTATGCTCACAAAGATATTCAAACAATTAGTGTTATGAGTTTGTGTTTGAATTCTAACTTATGTATCCAATTGCAAGAATTATTGAAATCAAGGATTACCCATGAGTTTCTCAACCTAATGAGTATTTCACCTTTTTCTTCTCTAGAACTTAAAAGATTCATTCATTATTTAACAACACTCCTTTGAGGGTTGATCCTGTTAAGGCATCAACCCGTTAACCCAAAGGGTAAACCTATGGAGTTCATGTGAATTACTTATTTTCCCAACATCCACTTTCGTTTAAGACAAGTGGAGTTCATGGAATCATTTCTCAGGTTTGCAACTAAGAGATGTCATTAAGATAAAGAAAGATTCATGCAATTTCAATAGATGTTACAAATCAAACCCATTCATAACCCCAAAATAGTTCTCTACCTCAAGGCTCCCATAACCCTAGTTATGGGAGTTTAGCTACTCATCTCCATATAAAAGATCAAAGTTATATTGATTGTTCATAAATAAATTCAGAAGAGTACTTACAAAAGTCGCAATATTGTTCTTCTCAATCTTTGATGGAGAATATGAAAACAAATAATAAACTCTCAATCTCTAGATTCAAATCCCAATGAAAAGTAGTACATAGCTCTCACTAGAGGAGAGTATTAAACTGAAGAGAAAAGATATAGAATAAACCCTAATACTTGATATTTATATGATTTAAGAATTAGGTTTTTAAAATTGAAACTCAGATTCTCCGTGTTTTGGTCGATGGGTCAGGCAACGGTTCTTTGCAATTCTGACAGCCCATCACTTGCACCATCGCTGGGTGTCAAGTGACTCCATGTTCTACTTTTGGACGACGGGTAGTGTGATATCCCATTAGAAGGTCAACGGTCCATCACCTGCACCATCGCATGACTTCTAGTGATGATGTGTTTGTATCATGGTGACGGTTTAGACCGACAACCCATCGTAGGGCTGACGGTCTGTTGCCTGGACTGTTGCATGATGTCCAGAGTCTATGCCTTCTTCTTTTGGTTGATAGTTTAAACTAATGGATTATCACAGGTTTGACGGTCCATCGCCTAAGCCGTCACTGCTTATTTTACTTCTGTTTTGCTCAGATTATACTATCTACCCTTCACACTCAGTCCTTATTTTGAAAGCACAAAAATACCATCTTAAATACAATAGTGGCTGCTTGAAAACACACAATTATCCTAAAAAAAGGTCTAAAATATTCCGTAAAAAAGTGGAACATCAACCTTTAGAGTAAATTGGTTGTAGTTAAATTTAGAGTTTATTAAGGGGTCCACAAACTTAGAATGATGGCTTGAAGAAAAAGGGGAGATGATAGAACAAGAAACCAAGTTAGGCTCTCAGATTCTAGTAGTGATACCACTGTGTTATATAGAATAACACAAGGGGAGAAAGATGCCCAACCCATTCTTATCTCGGTACAAATTTTGTACTTCAATTATCATGATATCTACTCAATCCTTACATGTCATCCCCAAGATCATAGCTTATATTTATGTTTTTTTCATAAAATTGCGTAAGCTTCCAGTTCCTAGTATGAGAAGTTCCAGTTCACCTCAGAAGTACAAAATATTTATGAATTTATGAACTCCAAACTCTGGTAATGCAGCTCGTGACTCATGTACTCATGTTTTACAGTATGCTCAATTCGCATAACTCATGGTGCATTCTAAATGACCGGTGAAATTCAAATTTTGTCATGTATGTCCTCAGTTTAGATCTCTTTGATGAAATCATGTCATTGATACTCTATTCCTCAGGCCTCAGTTAAGTGTCCAAGTTATGCATAATATTCTTTCATTCTTCTAACCATTCAGTGACCTCTCCTTATAAAATAATAGTGGTGATGAACAATTATTTAGATGGGAGAGAGTAAATATTTCTTCTTGGGGAAATATTAATGTATGTTTGTTTTATGTAGGGCTATAAGTTTGAAGGAAGATTGTGGCAAAGATTTTTGTATATGTCATATTTAGTTGAAATTTCATATGAGTTTTCTTGGGGATAAAGCATGGAAGTTTTTATTGATTGAGGGATAGAGAATACAAGAAAGATGCTTTTATGGTTGTTTTCCTAGAAGTTTATATATGGGTATAATGATAGGCTCGAATGTTATGTTGGTATATAAGTGGATAGGTGCATTATGTGCTAGTGAATTCCTACAAAGAGGTTGAATTTAGTTGTTGAAGTGGTAAGAAGAATTATTCTTGAGATGAAAGATGTGAAACACACATAGAGTATTGAATTCATGATTTATACTAGTATTATCGTGTTATGTGTTATACCTTGTGGTTTCAAGTTAGGCTTGAACATGGCAAGAGTAAACAGTTCAACTAAAACTTTGGCTATAGTAGTTATATATAAATGAGCATAGTATCCAAAAGGACAAGTACGGTTGAGGGTGTATTTGAGAAGTGTGGCTAAGCTTGAAGTTAGCAGTTGCATTTCCTAAGGCAAAGTGATTCTATCTTAACTTATGTTTTATAGGACTATAGTCCATGATTATAAAATTGTATCCATGTTGTGATTCCTTATGTAGATATCTTATTCAGATCATGCACAAAATTCTTTGCTCCCTAATGTTGTTAGAGCTTCTTACAAAGGATGTTGAAGAAATACTCTAGTTGTGTATAGGATTTAAGTATAATTCAGTGCATATAGCTAGCAATTCGATTTAACAAATAGAACGACAAGTTCCTATGGTTTTCCATCTTTCTACCTACTCTTAGTATCTAAAGTTTCATGAATATGACTATTCCATGAGGTACTTTCTTCGCATACATGTAAGTTGCGAATTCAATTCAGTCCAAGCATCATGTTTCGAATTCAACTATTTAGTCATGACTTAATACATAGGTGTTCAGTGCATGATTTCAGTTCTGAAAGTATTCCATCTCAAATATAATGATACCTATTATTTGACCTTGGTCTCGTTATCGCATGATTTGTGCTTACATAATGTACTTGGCAACGCCATAAAGCCCTTTTATTTTGATCCCCATAAGTGTTTTCTTGAGGAATAATTCCTAATGAGAAGTTATGTACTTTACTCCATCCTTAGTAACTCTTGTAATTTTATTACATCAGTTATCACTTTGCAGTTCTATATGTAAGTTCATATCAAGACATTTTATGTGATTTCAAAACTCTCACCATGAATCAAATCCTTACAGTCGACAGAGTCAAGTCAACTCAGAAATCAGTTTCATGATGGATGTTTTAATGTTTTAGCTCAACTATATCCTTCATTATTAGACATCTCATATGTGCATCATTCCACATTTATAAGCCTTCAACAAATTCCTATCCATCATTCGAGGACAAATAATTCAAAGGGGGAGATAATGTAACACCCCACATTTTTTAGCTAGAAATTGAATCGTCATTTCTACGTGTGTAAACTCTAATCCCATGATTTACATTTGAATACATGTTTCATGATAATTATCCTAGTGATAAGAGTTCTTATGAGGTGAAACATGTTCATAGGAATCACTTCGACAAAGTTGAGCTAAGATCCTTTAATTCGGACCAATATTTGTATTAGATTCTACAATGATCAAATTTGAACGTATGTAACTTTAACATATATGTAATTTTTCGAATAAAAACCCACCAAATAATAGTTAATTGAGTTATCTTTCCAACTATACCAATTTTACCTTAATCCGATACACGAGCAAAAAGTTATGACCATTTTTGTAAGAAACATTACGGGGTCGCGATAGCCCCGTGCCGCGAGGGCTATTCCAACGAACTAGGGGTCGAGTCAAAAGGGATATTCCACTTGAATAGGGGTCATGCCACAAGGGCCATTCCCATTGGAAAAAGAGTCCAAGAGGCAATTAGGTCTTTTTCCCTCAACCCCAATTGTCAAAAAACATGATTTTTAACATTCCAAGGGGCATTATTTGCCCATTACCTAAAAATTTCTCACTATAAACCCTTCCCAATTCCAAAGAAAAAAGTTCAAGATTTTCCTCACAAGAACAGAAGGATTAAAGTTTCAAATACAAGGTTTCTTCAAGAATTCATTCAATTAAGGTATGTGGGGTATTTATCAATGGGTTTCTTTCACCCATCAAGCCCAAAAACCCTCTCTTTGGTTTAAGGTATGAAATTATACATGTTTAAGATTAATTAAAACCCATGTATTTCTTAGTAATTCGAATTCAAGACATGTTCACATATTTCCCATGTAAATTAGGTTATTTTTTATGTTTTAAATTTCACTGACCCATGTCATGTTCAAGTGATTTCATGCTAAATCATAAAGTTATGAATTAAATCATGTAAATAGGTTGTCCTGTCATGTTTAACACATTCCTATGTTCAAATTCATGATTCTCACTAATTTAATGACATGTCTTATGTTTTGGGTCTTTAACTATGATTTTGTATTAGTGTTTTAAACGTTGTTATCATATTTAGTTTAACAAGTAATACGATAACACCCTTCCATCTTTAGTAGTGAATTTAATTTATAGATCATGTGTTGTGATCATTCAAGATTTTGATACTTATGCTGATCTGATTTTAGTACATACGGAGGTATTTGATGTGATTTTAGGCATAAACTACTTAACCCCTTATCAATTGGTCTTGGATCATTTTTCTATGACCGCTACTGTCACAACCTGAGACTTCCTCTTAGTCCTAACATAATGCTTTGTGGCACGAGTGACCCCAAGTTAACCCATGGTCTAGTATAACTCTAAGAATACTCATGAAAGTAATAAAATATTGCGCAGAAGCTATACTAAAGTAACTTATGGAAATAACAATGAGGAAATATGGAATACCAACCAATATTGGGAATAGACCAGTCTGAAAAACTACATACTTAATGTTTAGACAATTGTCTAAAAGCCCCTACTCGTAATGAATTTTGGGGAAATTCCCCAGCTAACTCCAACTGACTAAAATAAAAACTAGACAAAAATAAAATAGATAACTAATAACTAGTCCTCGCATGATTAGGACTCACCAATTACTACTTCTGAGTGGTACATGAATGTGCTGAGTTAGGTTTGAGTGCTGAGCGTCCAAACCTATATTATGAGACAACATAGTTCAGAAAAATATGCGATCAAAACTTTGAATGTACTGAGTATGCAAGATTAGAGAACTAACAAAATATAATCTGAACATTCAAGCATGAAAGATGGTACACTAAATGCAAGACCAAGTATTATCATGTACTGAATGAAAACTAAATATCAGAATAACAGAATACAAGGTTATGCAAACCTAAACTGAACATAAACTAAAGCATAAACTGAGTATTGTGGGAGCTAAAAATAACTTACATACCCCAATCTAAGCAAATTGGGGGTCCAACATGTAAGCCCAGTTGGAAGGGTGCTAGTACCTTGCCAAGGGTAACAATACAGGCTGGCATGGAAGCACTAAACTGAGGTCCCGAAGGACTAGGGTGCCATGCCTCAAATGAAAAGTGACCCCTTATAACCTATGGTGGGGCCATAGTTCAGGAACTTAGGGAATTCTACTAACGGTCTCAAGTTTAACTGATGGGTGAATCATCATCCCTGTGTTCACTCGGTGATAAGTAATACTCCCAAATAAATGATACTTAAGCATAAACTAAATTATTCATTATGATTTCATTCTTAAAGTATTAACTGAAGGTAATCTAAAATGCCCAAATGACATTTAAATTTGTAAATGCATTAATCCCTAAGTATCAGGTGTTCATAACCCACAAGCTCTGACTAATGAACCTGAACAAGATAAAATTAAATGTTGATCATCATAGGAAGTTCCATAAGTCATGCCAAAACACAATGGTTTATCAGAAAAGGGAAATTTATGATTTTACGTGTGAGAAGATACTACTCTCATGGGAAAACATACATTCATAGTTAAATTAAAATAATAAACTAAAGGAATTAAGTAAACTCATATTGGACCTGGAACCCAACAATTTAAGGGAAAATTTAACTTGAGGATTGAGAAAACTTTTGGGACTCAATGGGTAGAAAGAATCTACTGATGAAGTCCCATATACTTGGGGTGGGAAGCCTTGGATATATACTAGAAATTAAACGTGAGATGGAGAAACCCTAGCTTGGCCTTGGAGAAGAATAATTGTTGCTTTTCTTTGTCTGAATTGACTAGGTGTCTTAATGGGGATTTTGAAAGAAAATAGGATTACATCCCACCCCTGGGGAATCTTAAAAAACGTAGGTTGGGAGTTAAAAGAAAGAGAAAAGACAAAAAAGCCCTTTTTAAAACATTTAAGAAATTCTGGAAACAGTCGTCATGGCTCGATTAATGACTCATTATGTCAGGTCAAAAATCGTGGCCTTAGTCGAGACCTGATGACCTAGGTTTTGGGTTCTTTTTATTATGACAATGACTTCTCTCCTAATGACTTGTTAGGTATGATAACCAGTCATTATCAAGAATATGATTTCTTTGTTTCTTTCTATTATGACGATGGGTCCACCTAACGACTCATTAGGGCAGAGAACGAGTCATATGTTGGACTCGCCCCCACTAGGCTAGAATTTGGAATACCTTACTACTGTGGCAATGAATCCACACAGCAACTAATTATGTATGAGAACAGGTTGTTGCCAAAGTCATTTTCACTGGTAGTTGACAGTCCCTCCCAAAATTCATACTACAATATTGGATTAAGATGACACTGGTGGGGATGGAAAACAAATTTGATGGATTATCTTTTGATGGGTCTAGAGAAAAATTTTTTAGGGTATTTCAGTTACCTTAACCATGTCTTACATACCCATGGTCGTGTGCACACCGATATGGATTATTTCTTATATATGGGCTAGGAGACTTATATAGAGGGGTTGCAAGTCTTATCTTGCTTATATTTTTTATGTTATTGCAGAGAGTTCTTTGCTTAAATCTATTCCTATATTCTGTGATTTTCTTAATATTTTTTCTACCTATCTACCTGGCCTTCCTCCTGAGCCTTATATTGAGTTTGTTATAGATCTTGAGTTGGGCACCTAGACTATTTTTATAGCACCTTATCACATGGTCCTTGTTGAGTTTAATGAGATAAATTCTTAGATTCAGGGTTTTATGGAAACGTGTTTTATTAAGCTAAGCGTATCACCTTGGGGGTGCTCCTATCATTTTTGTTAAGAATAAAGGTTCTATGCGTATGTGTATTGACTACATGTAGCTTAAAAAAAGTGACACTGAAGTATAAGTATCACATGCCTTATGTTTATTATTTGTTCAACAACCTCAGGGAGTATTAGTGTGCTGTAGATTAACTTAAGATCTGGTTACTATCAGTTGAGAATTCAGGTTTAGGACATCCCTAAGAAAGACTTCAGGACTTGTTATGGCAATTATGAGTTCCAAGAAATGTCTTTTGGGTTGACCAATGCCCAAATAACGTTCATGGGTTTGATAATGAATATTTTTAAGACTTATTTAGATTTATTCATGATTATTTTCATTAATGATATCCTTATGTACTCAAGGAGTAGATCGGAGCACGTTCAACATTTAAGGATTGTGCTCTAGACTTTGAGAGATCGTAGGCTTTATGCCAAACTCTCAACGTGTCAGTTTTGTCTTGAATCTATTACATTCTTATGACATGTGGTGTCTAAGGATGTGATCGTGGTGGATCCAATAAAGATTGAGTCTCTTCGTGTTTGGGCCAAAGTTAAATCTCCGGCCGATATTTGTAGCCTTATTGGTTTGGTAGGTTAGTATAGGAGATTAGCTGAGGGTTTCCTTACTATTGCAGTGTGATGACTAAGTTGACTAGAAAGGAAGTTCGTTTTTAGTGGTATAAGAAATGTGAGTCAATTTTTTTAAAGATTAAGGATTTTCTTACTTGAGCTACTATTTTGACTTTCTATTAAGGGTTAGGGATTTGTGATCTATTATGAACCTTCTAGTGTTGGCTTAGGTTGTGTCAAATGTAGTAGGGTCAATTTATTATATGTGCATCGAGGCACCTAAAATTCTATGAGCATAACTACCCTACTAATGATTTGGGGTTAATGAAAGTCATATTTGCACTCAAGATTAGGAGGTAACACTTGTGCGGTGTTCATTATGATATTTATTCTGACCATCATAGTCTTTAATACATTATCACCCAGGGAAGACTTAATTAGAGATAATGCAAGTGAATTGTGTTGTGGAAGGACTGATATCTTTATTCTATACCCTTTGGACAAAGAAAATATGGTAGTGGATGCCTTAAGACAGAAGGTGGTCAGTATGGGTATCTTGGCCTTCAATTTAGTCGTTGAGCAGTTATTGGCTTGGTAGCCCTTAGGAAACTTTATGGTTTGACTTGATATTTAACAATCTAAGAGGATCCTTGTTAGCGTTAAAGAGAGGTCTACATTATTTTAGTAGATTCAGAGT
The DNA here is from genome assembly GCA_030864225.1 of Capsicum baccatum var. pendulum. Lineage (NCBI taxonomy): Eukaryota > Viridiplantae > Streptophyta > Magnoliopsida > Solanales > Solanaceae > Capsicum > Capsicum baccatum. The sequence goes on from CM061556.1 coordinate 128,559,601, forward strand.
TACTAATTTGGGGATAATAGACTTTATGGTATTTGTGACTAGGTTCTGAGAGATGAGTCCAGGAGAGACAGCTTTTTATTCTATGCGTATTTTGAGATATGATAGTTGCATCAACATTTTAAGGGTTAGAGACTTGATTTAGCTGATATTATCGGAGGCTTACAGCTCTTGATATTCCAATCACCCTGGGACAACCATAATGTATAGAGATTTGAGGCAGCATTACTGGTGGAGTGGTATAAAGAGTGATATATAAAATTTTGTATCTTATTACCTATGTTTTTAGCAGGTTAAGGGCGAGCATTAAAGATTTTTTGGCCTGATTCAGCAATTACCAACTCTCAATTAGAAGCGGGATCTAATCACTATGGACTTCGTTAATTGTTTGCCTCGCATTTTCAGGGTTCCAATGGTATTTGGGTCAGTGATGATCAGATGATTAAATAAGCATATTTTATCTCTATTCAGATGTATTTCAGTGCTAAGAGATTTGCTCATATCTATGTTTGTATGATAGTTTACCTGCACGGAACACCCATATCAATTATTTCAGGTAGAGGCTCAATATTTACTTCTTTCTTTTAGAGGACTTTTTAGGAGGAGTTGGATACTCAGATTAACCTTAGCACAACTTTTCACCTTCAGACTAACAGGCAGTCAAAGCAAACTATCTAGATTCTTCAAGATATGCTCCGAATATTTGTTATCGATGTTGGAGGTGAATGGGAGAAAAACATAGTCTTAGTGGAGTTTTTCGATTATCATAGAGAACATTTGAGTACTGATATGGTACCATTTGAGACAATATATTGTAGGTGTTTTCAATCTCCAATAGGTTGGTTTGAGACCTCTGAGATTAGGCCCCATGATATTGACTTACTTCATGAGTCATTAAATAGGGTCCAAGTGGTGCAGGATAGGTTGAGGGTAGCTTAACGTAAGCATAAGAGCTATGTGAATCATAGACTTTGTCCAGAAGACTTATGTTACGATGGTATATCCTAGATGAGTCTCATATTCTTTTGTGGAATTTGGGTCAATTAGATGAGAGGTTGAACATCGTGGAGGAGTCGGTCCTTATATTAGATAGGGATGTCAGACAACTGTGATCTAAAGAGGTTCTAATAGTTAAGTTTTAATAGAAACAATGGCTAGTCAAGGAGGCCGCTTGGGAGATCTTTCATTCCTTCAACTATATTTACCTTGTTATTTATTACTTCTCAGTCACAGCATTATTTCACGTTTTCCTCTTTAGCCCAGATCGTACTTTTCTTTCGGGCACCTTATTATTCTTTTATTATGATTTAACTCAGTCGAGCGATAATTCTTACTGAGTTACCACTGTTTTGGTACCTATACTATACTTCTACACCTTTTATTAATGCAAATCAAAGTCGGAGTTGATTCTCACTCCCATTATTTTGGAAGGTCTTTACCTTTGAGACTATTTGTATACTGATATTATTTAGTACTCTTACTCTTTAGGTATAGTGGCTATTATACTGGCCTTAATCAGTCATCGGATATTCTTTTGTACCTTTTCTCATTCTTTGCTTTTATTTAATATTTTGCACTTATATTTTTTTCCTTACTATTCAGTTGTATGCTTTATTTCTATTATTTATTATGCCTTACACAAATTAGCCCATTGTGGATGTTTCAAGCAATTGTTTGGCTACATACTAATGGTTTAGAGTAGGTGCCATTATAACCAGCGGAATTGGGTAGTGACAACTATCTACTTGTACTTAGTAGTTATCATAGGACGACTGAGAAAAGTAGAAAATAACGTAAGTAAAATAACACTATGAGCACGTCATCTACTAGCAGAAAAGTCCCAAATGGTAGTTCACGTCATCACCACTAACAGTTGTACCTGAAACAAAACATAAGTCAAAAGTAATGTAAGATGTCTATCCAATGCAATGCAATGAGCAAGGGATGAATAATGAAAGCCATTATATGACTTTCTGTATACACTTACCGAGCTTGCAATCTTTAAGATTGGATCCATGGGGGTTCGCAACCCATATAAAATAACTCATATCTCAATATCGCAATTTACATAAAATATACTTTGACATTATATTTTTTTTCCAAAAGAAAATTTATTGTTTTCATCAAGTTATTCAAGCTCGGTACTAGTGGGGAACTATATGGAGGCTTCTTGGAGAGACATTTTAGCTTTTCCATCCAAATACGATAGGCTTACCCTATCTTTATATTGAGCTTATGCATGGTATTAGTATATTATTATGCTAGTTTTAGGCAGGTAATTGTATCTCGAGTATTATTTGAAATATTTATGCCTTTTTTATCTGGTTAAGACCTCGTTCTAGTAAAGTTTGATCATGTTATATTTAAGTATGATATAGTATTTATGAGCATATGGTGAGGTATTAAGCTGTGAAACCTTGGATCCTCTCTTTTAACTAAGTTATGTGAGTGTTTACTTAAATGCATTTATGTTATGATTCAGTGCCACCATATATTTTATTTCAGTTATTATTGTAAATTTTGGCACCGCTTTGGCATCAGTTATGGTGTGGTTTGGGTTTTAGTTTTATAGTTGAGTAAGGTTACTATGAGTTTTGATTCGAGTCCGGTATCTGATTATGAGCTTTGTTGTATGTTATACATGTGGCCTGTCATTATTACCCACTATTTCCAATTTGAATCTGGCATATGGTTTCTAGATATTATACACTACTACCGGTTCGATCTCAACGTATATCCTCTCGTTGTTACCTATTCATACTGGTTCAAACCTAATATGCATCTTTCTTAGGACTGGTTCGATTACGGATTACTTACGCTCCATCTTTACTCACTCTTTGTGTGTCCCACAATCTTATAGGGGCAAGGTTTGGTTAATTATCTTATACAATGTGTTTGACAGACTTATAGGGGCCAGTTAGGTTATGTTTCGTTTTCCTTCTTATCACTGCTATTTATCTTTCTAAAATTCTTTTACTAATTCCTTTATCTCATTTGCATAGCTTGATAGTTATTTACCTTTCAATCTTTATATACTTTTGACTTAGACTACACCCTCGCATTTTAGTTATATTTTTCCTATATTGAGCTTAGTCATCCAATGATGCCTACTGAGTACCCATTACTTTGGTACTCATACTTCACTTCTGTATCTTTTGCTTCACTAGTTTTTGATATATTTTATATGTTCCCTTTCTGATTTTGCCTATTATTACTACTGTTATCATTTATATCTAGTATTCTCTAGTTTCTTTCCATTATCCCGTTACCTACTATTTTGGGCTTTGTCTTGGCTTTCTTACTAGTGGGATAAGGTTGGCGCCATCATGACTTCAGAAATCAAGTCCTAATATCTTGGTATCCTCTCAAACTCGTGTTCACAGCGACGCTTGTTGTTCCCGAGCGCACACTCAAGTGTACATAGTCCAAGTGGTAAAATGGCCTTATAAAATCCAAGTATCAAGCCCACAGGGACTTTTTCTCAACAACTATCCAATTCTAGTTCAACTATCAAAATTGAGCAAGTGCTAAAGTAACCAAAAGAGTTTGAGAGATATATATTGAAAGTAAAGTAAATAATGCAGTAAATTAAAGGTTCTTGAAAAATAGCGCAGAGAAACCCATGGTTAAGGCACTACGAATAATAATACTAAGCTATGTAACTTCGTTGGTTAGGTTACTTCTCCTTTCTATTGGTCCACGGGGTTGATATTACGACTATGGCCTTCCGAACTCTAATCAACTATCTAACATAGCCCCACAACTACATCATTGAGTGGGGATGCAAGAAATAAGTTAAATGCATTCATATTTCATCCTATAATCAAATCAAATAGGACACTTAGGTATATTCCTATCCTAAATGCAAATCATAACACCATTCAATTGAGAGATTACGATCCTATTTATTTTACCCCGCATTTTATCCTATCATTTCTCCCTGCAAGATCATGATAGAATTAAGAATGTATTCTAAGGGTCCCGAATCCTTAAAATATTTAACACAAGTATAAATAAACAGACATCAATAATAAATAACCACAACTCGTTCAATTCATAACAAGAGTAATCATGTTCTTGCCCTTAACCCTGTAAAAGGGTGTTTAGTTGCTCATGGACATAACCGTTATCACAATATATGAATCCATGTTATAAACCATATAACAAACTAAAGTAGAAGAAAAAAACCTAATTGAAGCCTTCTCCAGCGTATCTCCAAGCCCCAAGGTCGTCCCAGGTTTAAACATAAGAGTTTAAATGTCCTATTTATACTTGGACCAAGCTGCCCCTTTTTAACATAGCAATGTGTCACGCACTTATTGTGTGGCCTAGGTGCGTAGCACGTCAAAATAATAGAGGCTCACTAAAAACAACAATTTAGTATGTTACCAAGGGAGTTCCCCACCAATATCACACCATCTAGGCTGAGTGACACGCCAATCTGTCCGAAAATTCCATATTTCATCAAGCTTAGTCAATGCATTAGTCCTTTAAGTCCAAGCTTTGTAGTGACTTTTCTTAGTCATATCCATCTTTTATATCATCAATATATCATTTTTAACAACTCACCAAGAATCCTATAAACTAACCAAGAATCCTATAACATCGAACACCACAAATTAGAGCTCAAAACACAATCAAATCCAACACGATGAACTAAAAGAAGCATAGCTCAAGCTAAGAGTACTAGTTTCCTCGTTTAAACAATAACTTAATATTTTCACTAAAAACTCATTATGAACACCCTTTGAACATTATAATTACATATCTAAACACATAAAATGTCATTTATATAAATATTATCTCAATACGCTCACGAGAAGTTCTTAAAACAAAGCTAGTTAAGTGTAGATAACAACACTGAGGTGCATAAATACACCTCAAATCATCACCCCCCACTTAAAGCCTTTTTTTCCTTAGAAAAACTCTTTACTTTGAACATTATATCAAGAAATACTCCACACTAATACTGCAAGCAAGACACTCATGCTTGCAGTACAATGACAACAAAGATAGCAAGAGTCGACTCACCATATTGACAAACTCAAGTGTATTACTCAATCACAGAGGTCAATTTCGCAAATTCATGTGTATTAATCAACCACAAATATCATATAAATTACCTAATATCATCAAACATGCACCCACCCAACAAGAGAGTAGCCTATAATATAAACATCCCAAGCTTTGAACCATTGCAAAATTTTCTTAGTTTTTCATTTACTAGACTTGGTCTGACTCAAAGGAATTGTACCCTAAAATATGACTTGTGGGGTGGCTTGATGGTTCAATCCTATGTAAGGCAGTGTGCTTGGCTTGGTTACATCCCAAAATACAATTCATCAAGCTACGAGCCGTATCCAAAGATAAGAGTGGTGCTATAACACCCCGTACTTTTACCTAGCTTAAATTCAGCCCAAGAATGTCAAAGATATGCTTTGAAGATGAATACACTTTTATACATGTGTAGTTTCAAGAATAAGCTTTCCATTGATACCAAATTTGCCCAAATCTGACCCCCGAGCGAAGAGTTAGAGCCATTTTAGTAAAACTATGTACCACTTGGTACTCTAGCGCGGCGCGGAGGCAGCCCAAATGGGATTTATCATTTTCCACTGAGACAACGCGATACCACTGCATCACGCCACTAGCCTTTTTCCCAATTGTCACTTTCCAGTGTGACTCAACGACCATGGTGCATCACGCCGAAGGTAAAATTCGCAACCAATGAGGCACCGCAATGGCGTCGCATCGCACCATCAACCCAGTTCCCAATCGTCAGTTTCCAGTGATACGGCGCGATAGCACCGCGTCTCGCTAGGTGCCCAAATTGGGTTTTTAGTAATAAAAATTAAAAACTTTCTAGGGGCAATAGGGTCTTTTTTCATGATCCAGATCAGCCTTTAAACACGAAATTATGCCCTAAATACCCCATTATGTCATTTTTTCCTCACTTTCTCTCAAGAACAAAATCATTCTCTCTCAAGAGATAGAAACCCTAGTTCAAGAAATCAACGTCAAGCTCAAGAAATCTTTCTAGAACTTTAAGAATCTCAACAATTAAGGTATGCTAGATATTCTTTCACCCAAAGAGTCCAAGAATCCCTTTTTAAACTTATAAGATCTCAGATTTATGATTTCCATATTTGATTTTGATTGAATTCACGTCCATGATATTAGTTGGGTTCCAATACATGATTTAAATGCAAGTTTTCATAAAATTAAATTACATGTGTGATGAATATGTGATTATCTTGATAAACCCTTGAACGCACAAAGTTGTTAATGCATCTGTGACGTTAATTTGGTTTGCAATCCATGATTATGATAAGATTCATGAAAAATAAAATAGTATTTAGGGGGAATTATATGAATTACATGTTAAACCCTTGAATTTTCAACTAAGTATTGTATTCATTATGTTTATGTGATGATCATTATCATGTGAAATACTCATGCTCCCCAAGTATTTGCTAAAATGCCTATGTGAAGTAGATGGAGGAATCATGAGATATTATTATGAGATCTTAATCGTGTACAAGCTTATGCCCTACAAGTGTTTGATAAAATGCTTATGAGAATTCACTAGCTAAGGCATGACATGTTATTATGTGATCCCATTCATATACAAGTTAATGCATTACAAGTGTTTGATAAAATGTCTTTACGAATGAATTATAACCAAGTGAACATTATTATGTTATTCAAGATTATGCTTTGCTTTACTTTTCATGCAATCGAGTCCTGGGGGTATTTAATACCTAATAATTTAGCTGTTTACCTAGAGTCAGTGTCAATTATAGAATAGTATCATTCATGTCACGGCCAGTAGTACTCTTAGCCAGTTACAGAACTCAGGAAAACTCAGTAAACTCAGTCTCAGTCCAGTCCCGTTCAGTATAATCAGTTCAGTGTCTTTCAATTGGGAGTAGGATTTAACACCGAGAGAGTTCAGGGATGAAGGCTTCCCCATCAGATGGGTAGAGTCGTTAGTAGCAGCCCCGGTACTCCAGAACTGCGTAGCCAGCACAGATGAGGATTCACCCGTCATACTAGGCTTGACTACCTCCTAGGGGTCACCCATCATATTAGGCTTGGCTCCGCTCAGGTGTCACCCGTCAGTTAGTCTTGGCATCCTGGTTTTCTAGTGTTAGTACCTGTGGCACGGTATTAGTACCCTTCAAACTAGGGTTATAGGTTGGACCCCAATAAGTTCAGACAGGGGCATGTCGATTAGATGATTACCTCCCATAGTTTCAGTTTCAATTTTGGTCCTTAATAGGGAACCCAGTTTAGTTCTACAGAACCAGGACTGTTAGTCACAGTTAATTTAGAACCAGTAATTCAGTTATCAGTAACTTAGATATCAGTTACTCAGTTATTAGAATTCAATACTTAGCTTCAGAAAACTAAGTCACAACATATATATAAATACACAGTGTTACATACACAGTATTTTTCATAGTTCAGATTATCTATGTACTCTCATGTTCAGTTATTCTATATCATTTAGTCAGTAATTGTTCATGTATATGAACCCTTGCATTCAGTCTTACCTCATATAGCATACCAGTACATTCCCACGTACTAAGGCATACTTTCCAGTGTTATGATGTTTCATATCATAGGTTCAAATGCTCAGGTTCTCGACCATGTATAGTAGATTCAGATTCAGCCAGCAACGGTATATTTAGTAGTGAGTCATTATCATTTAATAATATTCTATTATTTCATATTTTTAGTAGATGTAGTAGTTTAGTAGATGGAGTTAGTTGGGGGATTGTCTCATCAACTCCACTTTTCCGTTCAAGGCTTTTCAGATTAGATTTTTAGAGAGTATTCAATCATACAAATGTTATATTTTATCCGTATTTCAGATGTTTTGAACCTTATGGCATTTTAGCCCATTTTCTACATTAATTATAGTATTATTATTCAATTCTCACAGCAGATATCATTCATGGGTTAGCTTATGGTCCTTTGGGGTTGTAAGCACTATGACATCTAGGGGTAGTCACGGATTATACAGGTGTAGGGAAAGTCATATGGTGTTTCATTAAGTTATTTTGTGGAGTCCGCCCATGATATGGTTGGTGTGTATGATTTAGTGTACCACTTATACCATTAGGTACGATTTATGGAGGTGTGAGTCATATAGGAACCAGTGTGTAGGGTCTTTGCGTAGTTTTAGGTATGCATGGTCTTGGGTACGAGTTGGGGTACCACTTGTAACCTAGGATACGGATGGTATAGGTGAGTCGTAACCCTGGATGTGGCCTACTTTTAATTTTAAGTCAAGGGTATTCATGACATTTCCTAATTCAAATCCCTTATGTCCTCATGTTATATAATCCTTGGTGGCCTCTCATAACACTTATTAAAGTATAGAAACACTCCAAATACTCTCTCAAACTTACTCTTGAAGAATTTGAGGATAGGGTTTCTTCATATGTTCATCAAAGGGCTCAAGAGTCATGTTTCTCTTCAGAATTTTCATGTTAAAGACATGTACTCCTTCCCTCATTGTTATTTCCAACTAAAGGCATGTGTATTTTGTTTTAAACATTTGATTTATGAATCATGAACGGTGTTTTTCAAAATATATGTGACGGTCTTGATGCATATGGTTTGGTATTGGTTTAAAGTATGTTTTTACATATTCTTGGGATATTTTGCATAACTTGGTACTTGTTGGTTATGGCTTAACAAATAGGTCTTGAGTAACCCTAATTATGATGGTTTATGCCTTAGTTTTGGTCTTGGTAAAAGTATGCCCTCAAAATGTTTGACAAAATGCCTAAAAGAATGTTTTCACTCTAATATTGAATTTTCAATGGAAAGTTTGCATAATTTGGTTTCGTAATGGAACCCTAAATGGATTTAGATGTTGGTACTAGTCATCCCAGGTTTTCTTCCCTGGTCGTGCGGCTACACGCACTGGGCCCCTTTCAGAAAGGGGAGCTGAACCCATATATCCCATAGGTGGTTTAGGATGACAAAGCTAGACAACTCATGTAAAGGTTTTAATGGCATGCTAAACGCGGTTCCCTTTCCCAGCATGATTATATATGTATATGTATGGTTGTATGCATTATGGATGGTTTTATTTGGCTTTATAAATGGCATTATTTTTATCCTTATCCTAAGTTCATGCTAGTGTTCACCCACTAAACCATCTTCGGGCGACTGTATACCCAGCTATGAAAGGATCAACCATTCTACTCCTCCTGCTTTGTAATTGGATTCGGGGACAGTCAATGCTGAATTGAAGTGGTGAGCTTCCATAGTTTGGAAGGCATCTATTTCATGTCATGGTTTACTTTACATAGTTGTTGTCTTTCATAGACTTTGGGTTTTTTTTATGGTCAGGGGCATTTCCCGACTAGGTACTTTTTAGTTGGTCTAGAGGCTTGGTATGGAAAACTGTGGACTTGGGAATAACATGGATTGGTTATGTTTTATATATTTACATACATTAGCTTATTATCATGGTATTGACTTATGGATTTTGCATTGGTTTAGGTTGGTTATTGGGTGGTTTGACTTGGTAAGGTTGGTCTCAAATATAGACTTATACTAGAGTCACCACATAGATGGATACTCTATTTTTTATATATTCAGATTTCACCCGAATCAAGGTATGTGTTAGGTGGTTCGGTTGGGTAACGGGGGCGGTTCTTGATCTTGGTTGGGCTTGGGATTCCACATTACGACAAGGCCTTGTTTTGGGTCATGTCAAGTTGGTATAAGAGCTTTAGGTTTCAGTGTTATAGGGTGTCCACAAAGCTATGTTGAGTAGAGTCTTACTTATGGGTGTGTCGTGCATCACACTTATAATAAGGAGGCTACGAGGCATCTAGGAATGTTTCACTTTCTTGGTTGTTCTACTTTCGGGCTATAAAGTCTAAATTCTTGAGCTCTTCTCTGAATCTTCCTTGGTTCACTCTTCGAATCATGTCCTCTCAATGATCTAAAGATTCTTGGAAACTCACCTATCATACTCGAGGATAACATGGATGGATTTAGTCCATCTCATGGGGCATAGACCCGGCCAATGTTTGCAGCTTGTAGATTTCCCCGTGGAGTACCACTGAGCTCCACTTACCCTATCTCAGAAGGTGATACCCAAACTCGGTTACCTCAAGAAGAGTTTACTAATGCTGATTTTAGTCATCATAATAATCTATTGACCTAAATAGTGACAACTATGTCACTCTCGTCTGTCCTATTGGTACGGGAAGGAACGAGGTAAGGCTGGGAAATAGGTAAGGCAAGGGGTCTCGATTCTTTGAACAAAATGGAAGACCAATGAAGTAGTGTTAAATAGTCTAAAAGAAAGTGTTGAGTGAGTCCTAACTCTTATTCTATGGTTGGTGCCCCGAAACCGAATTCAATACGAGGCAGGTGTTTTCAGATAGGTAATGTTTCTAAGGAAAAAGGTGCTTAGTCTCAGGCTAATGGGGCTAAATATGCATCATCCTATCCTCTTTTGAGATTTTGTGGTTGGTCGCACCATGGTTGATTTGAGGGAGGGAGGAATTAGTATTATGGTTGTGGTCAGTTAGGTCTCGTGTAATGGGGATGACCCATAAGGGTTGCGGCTTAGGCAAACATAGTATTGTCTACTACCTCTGGCTATGATAGTGGTCGGGATTGTCTCAATGTTCTTACTATTCTTCAGGAGTCCAAGGCATATTTTGGTGTTAATGCTGGTATGTTTAAAACTCTTTTCCTTGTTGTGTGTATGGTGTCCTTGGATCGGGGTCCCCTATCTTTTTTAACCTCATTGGTGTTTGTGTATATTTGTCCCAAGATTACTTCAAACTCTTTTCTACTTCTGTTTCTATCCCGATAGTTGACTTTGTCTTTTCCAAAAGAGTCTTATAAGGGGTGTGTGGTATCCACTGCTAATAAAAAGGGTCTATGTAAAATTGTTTGACTCGGATGTGGTGGATTCGAATGTCATTTAGAAATGGATTGGTTGTACTCGTGTTATGTGTCATTAAGTTGTCGAATCTATATAAAGGTTTCTTTTAGGCTCCCTAATAAGTCAGTTATGGAATGGAAGAATGGTTTCATTCGTGTCCCTAGTTTTTATTACAGAGGTTATATTTTAGAATACGAAGATTGGTCTTTAAAGAGATCTTTATCATTTGGTCCTGGTTAAAGATTCTAACTCGGAAGGTCCTTCTTTGGTTTGTTTCAGAGGATAAATTTCTTGAGGTCTTCTTGACAACCATCATCATGTCTTTCTAATTGGGAGGTTGGTTTAAGTTGGTCTTATTTGGAAAGTTGTCCAATTTCTATTCTTTCTTTATATAATGGTTCTGATGGGTTTAAAGGATCTTATAGGAGCAATTTAGGGATCTCATAGAAAAAGTTTCTCTTCGTCATAGTACTGCTCAATGGGGTGTTTTTCTCTTTAATGCATAAGGGTAATGGTTTCCCCGAAAATGGATAGTTTGTTGGTTGGTGGATAAGGAATTTGGAGTGCCCTTCTTGTAGAAAGGACTGTATATGTATATTCTATTCTATATGCGGTATATTTATAGTATTGAATAGTGGTTGTTGGTGTGGTGTGGAAACACGACACTTTCGATGCTTCAAACCGTGAATTTATGCATGGACTTAGGGTATTTTGTTAGATATGATGCACTTTGGTGTGAATTGCAGGTAAAATAGGTTTATAATAGTATTTGAATGAGAAAAGGAGGAAAATAGCTAAAAAAAGACCAACTCTGATCAGTATACATGTTTGCCCTGGAGTCGTAACAATATGATACGACTCGTATGCTGAACCATATGACAAACAGAACCAAAAGCCAAATCGGGAAACCAAGTATGAGAAAGATACGAATCAAGTATCTCATTCGTAAGCTAGGGTACAAGTCATATACTGAAGTCGTGAGTATTACAGATTCCAAGATACTACCCAGGAATTGAAGTATTAGAAGGATGCAAGTCAAAAGTTTGAGTACAACTCATATAGGGATGTCGTATACCAACCAGTGTTCAAGATATGAAAAGACAGAATACCCAGGTGGATACAGATCAAGGACACAAGTCGTATACGTAGTTAAAACTCATAAGATGGAGCCGTAAGGTGAACAGAGAGTTGAAGGCATGGGAGATTAGACACTGGACTGGTTAAGACAAGGCTGGGTACGACTCGTAAGCTGAGGATATGAGTGAAGATCAAGTCGTACCAACTGCTGACTTAGCTTTACCTTTCCCGATTTTAATAGTATTTTTGTGTTTTTTTAGATAATATAAATACCCTAGTGTTTATATTTTATTTGGATAAGTGTTGTGACATTAATTTGCATGTAATTAGTTCCTACTACATTATTTCTTGAGATTTTAAGGTTTTATTAAATTAAAGACATTGGATATTATTCATCCCTTCTTGTGCAATTGATTTTAGGTATTCTTCATGGATAATCATGATTTCTTGCACAAACATGAGCAACTAATCACCTCAACTAGGGTTGTGGGAACCCTGGTGGATTAGTTCGTAAAGGACGCAGGAGATTCAGTTGTTCTAGGATTTCTGTTTGTATCTTAGTTCTCCTTTGTATTAATCAGCCTCAAGTAGCTGCGGACACTTCAGATAGCCTGTATTCGCATCCATTAGATAATCAAGAAGCTTGCAATTACATAAAGAGAATTAAGATAGGTGTACAATAACTAAGTATGATTGGGCCGTAACAAGGGGCAACAAAGAGACACTATGAGATGATAACCAAGTAAACGGGTGAAATTTATCTTCTTGATAATACATAACTCATAGGCATTGCATGAAAAATAGTAGAATAATTGGGTTGAACACGAGAAATCAATGTAGTTGAGAATCCATGGGGAACACATTCCTAGAATTCGTCTTATATTGATTTTAATTAAACAATACTCAAGAGTTGGTTACCATTTGCTACTGAAAACAAAATCCCCCCATTTACTTTCCTGTACAACTCATGGATTACATTAAGGCTAGTAACTATTCACGTCTTCCCGGTGCGATTGACCCAACCTTGTTGGTTACTATATTTCCAATTGACTGCATTATACTTCTAGTGGAGGTGTATTTTTGGGTTACATCTAATTTTGGTGCTGCTGTCGGGGAATACAATTTTAACTGTGAATTGAATGAGTGAAGTTCATAGTTCTTAAATTTTTCAATTTTTATTTGGGCATTCGTCGATGTATGCTAAGCACTAGGAGTAGAGGCAATCCTTTACTCCCTTTTGATCCAGAAATGGATAGAATCCTTCAAACACTAAGAAGGATAGAAGAACAAGTTCATGATGGGGTTTAAGATCCCCCACCTGTGGATCAGAACGCAGTACTCCCACGTGGTCCAATTGATCCACAATATATTGCAGACTTATAGACATAACAACTGTTGGAGCAAGAATGCAGAGAAGCCGAACAAGCTAGAGCTGTTGAAGAGAAAAGGGTATCTCAGCAACATGAGCTAGACAGGTTGTTGGTCGTCGAGTTTGGTAAGGCAGAGCTCCATTTGTACGAACTTGTCAACACTTAGAACCATATGAGGACGAAGATGATGAAGATCTGGGTTATGTTGAGCCTGCAGAATCCAGAGCCATTGTTCCTCCGGCATTATCCCCTAATGTGAAGTTCAATATTAGTAGTGTTATGAACCAAGTATTGAATCTAAAAGGTGTATTTTCTGGTGCAGCTATGGATGACACAAACATGCATCTTACAAATTTTGTTGGGATATGCACAAACTTTCATATTTCAGGGGCTAATCAAGAGGCATTATGATTGAGGTTGTTCCCATTTTATTTGATGGGAGAACCATCTATATGGCTATGTGAACTTCATAAAGGATCTATCACTACTTGGAACAAGTTGAACACATAATTTCTGAAAAGATTTTTCAATCCTGCACGGATGTTATAATTGAAGGACAAAATTTAGAATTTTAGACAACTACCTCCAGAGTCCATTATGAGGCATTGTTTTGGCTCAAGAAGAAGTTGAGCACGGTACCAAATCATAGAATCAGAGTATCTCACTTGTATGAGTTCTTTTACAAATCATTGAATGAAAGTTAAAGAGCTATGATAGATATAATTTCAGGAGGAGCAATAATACGTCTTTGTTTGGAAGTTGCATAGGAAATGCTTGATGATATTATGGTTACCAATAGAGGTTGGTATACTCAATATTTTGAATGGAGTAGTGGTACATATGCAATTGGTTTATTGAATGCGCATGGAGAAGCAAATGGCATGGTAGCTCAGGAGGTTGCACAACTTCGTATAGATATTGGGTTGCTGACAAAACAATCTACTTTCATGATTGCTAAGAAAGTGAAATTAGTTGCTATATAGGGGACACATCCAAACCATTTGAAATTGAATCTGAAAATTAGAAAAATTTCCTTGATCTTAGGTTGGCAGATTTCCGAGCTCAAGGATAGGGAAATCAAGGTTGGAACGATTATAATGATAGATATAGAGATAGAGATGGTGATTTGCGGTATAAGGATGACTATAAGGAGAAGAGTGACAAGTATATTCTACCAGGAAGTCGAGATACAGAGTCCAGAATTTAAAAACTCCTACCAAAGCTTGTCAAAGTGAAATAAAGATAAAAAAATAGCATAAAAGATATCAAAGACGATCTATCAGGATTGAACCAGAAAGTTGAGTCACATGCAACAGCAATCAAGCAGTTGGAGCAGCAATTTAGTCGAATATCAGTCGTAATGAATCAGCGACATCCTGGCACTCTTCCAAGCAATATAGTGGCAAATACTAGAAATGATAGTCAATGTTATGTCATTACCACTCAGAGAGGTAAGGTTACTACAAATCCACCTAACTGATGAGCAGAAAAGTCTAGAGAAGCTAGTTGATATGGGGAGCAGTAGCAAGCAGAATGAAGAAAAAGAAAAGATTCCAAAACCTGTGTTGAAACCCATTCTAAGACTACGTCCTCCCTATCCAAAAAAAAAACTAAAAAAACAAAAAAAAGGTAAGTATCAGAATTTTTTATCCATGTTAAAAGAATTAACTGTCAACATACAACTTGTAGAGGCATTGGAGCAGATGCCAGGTTATGAAAAATTCATGAAGGATTTGATCACCAAGAAGAGGTCAGTTAGCTACGAGCCAGTAGATAATATTGATCATTGTAGTATTGTGGTTACTAGATCTCTAAAAGAGAAGGAGGACCCTGGTTCTTTCATAATACAATGTACAATCAGGTCTTTCAACTTCACTCGAGCACTAAGTGATTTCGGGCCTAGCATCAATCGCATGCCCTTGGTCATATTTAAGCAGTTAGGGTTGGGAGCTCCCAAACTAACCACTATGAGACTTGTTATGGCTGATAGAACAGTAAATAAGCATGGTGGTATCCTTTATGATGTTTTGGTAAAAGTGTTTTCTTTTATATTTCCTATAGATATTGTTATATTGGACTGTGAGGTGGAATTTCAAGTCCCTATTATCTTAGGAAGACAGCTTTTTGCTACAGGTAAGATGTTGATTATTCTGGAGAAAGGATATCTGATGCTAAGACTTAATGACAAACAGGTGACATTTAGTTTACTCAAATCTATTAAGCAGACTGATGAATTGAGAGTGGTATTTGTGATTGACGTGGATGATGAAGAGGCCAATTCATTCCATTATGTTGATTCAGTGAATTTGTGGGATGATGGTTCTGATTCAGTTGTTCCTGTTGAAGAATGATTAGGAGTTGAGTCAGTTGCAGCTGTGATCATGAATTTTGATCTTGAAGGTATTGAGGAGTATGAGGAGCTGGTTGATAAACTACAAGGGAGTGGTTATAATTATGGACCGAAGAAGCTTGATTTAGATTTGAAAAATAGCATTACTACACCAGCTCATCCGTCTAGTGAAGAACCACATGTGTTACAGATGAGATCCCACCTATCTCATCAGAATTATGCATTTTGGGGGGCCAACAACACCTTATCGGTTATCATTGCAGCTGATCTAAGATGGTTATAATTTGAAGCATTTTTTTCAGTATAGCAAAATTTTAAAAGGGCCTTTGGATAATCCATTGTAGATATTATTGGTATACCACCTAATTTGTGTACTCGCAAAATTACGCTTGAACAAGACTGTGTTCCATCTATTGAACACCAGCACCGACTTAATCCTCCTATGCATTAGGTGGATATAAAGGAAATTATCAAGTGGTTAGATGCTAGTATAGTATTTCCTATTGATTATATCAAGTGGGTTAGCCCGATTCAGTATGTTCCAAAGAGGAGCGGAATAACTATCGTGCCTAATAAGAAGAATGAGCTAGTTCCTTTGAGACCAGTCACTGGATGGAGAGTATGCATGACTTATTGAAAGTTGAATGCTTGAACTTAGAAGGACCACTTTCTGATGTCGTTCATGGATCAGATACTGGACAGGTTAGCAGGCAGAGGATTGTATTGTTTTCTTAATGGGTACTCAGGTTATAATCGAATTTCTATCGCACCGAAAGACCAAGATAAGAACACCTTTACATATCCTTATGGGACCTTTGCATTCAAATAAATGTCATTCGGGTTATGCAACGCCCTAGAAACTTTTTAGAGATGTATGATGTCCATTTTTTCCAATATGGTGGAATACACCACTTAAGTTTTTATAGATGATTTTTAAGTTATGGGGGACTCTTTTGATGAATGTATAAAGAACTTGGCAAAAGCTCTACAAATGTGTGAAGAGTGCAACTTGGTACTTAATTGGGAGAAGTGCCATTTCATGGTTAAAAAAGGAATTGTGCTTGGGAACAAAATTTCAAAGAGATGCATAGAGGTTCGTCGAGAAAAAGTGGAGGTGATAGAAAGATTACCTTATCCAATTTCTGTAAATGAAATTTGAAATTTTCCAGGACATACAGGTTTTTATTGATAATGTATCAAGGAATTCTCGAAGATTGCTAGTCCACTTTGAAAGCTTCTCGAGAAAAAGGTAAAGCTTGATTTCGATGAGCGTGTAAATAGGCTTTTGAAAACATAAAAGAGAAGTTGGTATCTTTTCCAATCATTGTGTCTCCGGGTTGGTCTTTACCTTTTGAAATTATGGCTATGTATGATGTCAGTAGAATAACCTTAGGGATTGTACTAGGCCAAAGGAAAGAGAAGTTCCTTCATCCCATCTACTAAGATAGTAAGGCACTAAACCCTACTCAAAAGAACTATACCGTTATGGAGCAAGAGTTATTGGTAGTGGTTTTTGCTTTTGAAAAGTTTAGATCTTACTTGATTGGGACAAAGGTGATTATGCACACCGATCATGCAGGATTGAGGTACTTAATGGCTAAGAAATATGTAAAATCGAGGCTTGTTTGGTGGGTGCTGCTGTTTCAAGAATTTGATTTTAAGGTAAAGGAAAGAAAAGGCATAGATAATCAAGTTGCAGATCACTTGTCTAGACTAGAGGAGGAAGCTATGTAAAATATTGCCAAGGGTTTAGAAATTGATGACATCTTTCCAAACAAACATATATTGATTGTTTCCCAAGATTTGATTCCATGGTTTGCAGACTTTGCAAATTATTTAGCAAGTATTCTAGTCGCAGAAGATATTTCATATCAGCAAAGAAAGAAGTTCATGCACGAGGTAACAAATTTTTTGTGGGATTAACTTTATCTATTTAAGATTTATGCAGATGGAATCATTTGTATATGCATACCTGAGGTGGATATAATGAGCATACTTGAGACGTTATTCATCACCAGTTCGGGGTCATCATGGAGAGGCCCACGCCGCTCATAAAATACTACAATACGGATACTATTGGCCTACCATATACAAAGATACTCATGACTATGTGGCTTCTTTCGAATAATGCCAACGACAAGGCACTATTACTAGAAGACATGAACTACCTATAACCCCTATCTTAGAATTGAAAGTGTTTGATGTATGGTGAATAGATTTCATGGGGCCTTTCGTGAGTTAGTGTGGCATGAAAAACATACTTGTACCTATTTACTATGTGTCAAAGTGGGTGAAAGCAATTGCACGTCCTAACAATTAAGCAAGGAGTGTTTCATCATTTTTTAGAAAGTATCTTTTGTCGATTTGGTATGCCACGTGCTGTTACTAGTGATGGAGGATCACATTTTTGCAATCATCTATTCAAGAGTCTTCTTGCAAAATATGGAGTAAATCACAAGGTGGCAACACCTTATCATAATACGCTTACTAGTGGACAAGTTGACAAGTCAATACTGGTGAAAACTGCGAATGCCAACCGGCGGACTAATTTGGCAAGAAAGATAGATGATGCATTATGGGCTTACCGTACAGCTTACAAAACCCCCATAGGTGCTTCACCGTATCAGCTTGTGTATTGCAAAGCTTTCCATTTACCAATTGAGCTTGAACATAAGGAAATATGGGCCTTGAAGAAGCTGAATTTAGAGTGGAAAGATGCAGCCAAATCTAGGTTGAATGGCATAAATGAGTTGGACGAATTCTCGCTCCGAGCATGCAAAAGTTCATCACTTTACAAAGAAAAGATGAAGTTGTATCATGACCAAAAGATTGAGAAAAGGTATTTGAAAAAGGTGACCAAGTACTACTGTGCAATTCTAGACATCATTTGTTTCGTGGAAAGCTAAAGTCTAGGTGGTCTGGTAGAGTGCATCCCTTTGGTGTCTTAAAAATAAAGAAGGATTGCAAAAATCCATTCAAGGTAAACGGACACAGAGTAAAGCACTATATGGGAAATACAGAAGAATTGAAGGAGATAGTTGTTATTGACCTTGATGAAGTCTGAGTATTCAAGGCAACTTCATCACGCCATAACATTAAATCAAGCATTGCATGGGAGGAAACCCATGGTTTTGTACTTATTTAATTTATAGGTAATGTTTTTGTTCAATATGCAGGACTAAAAGAATGCGGCTAAAATCTAGAGAAGATAAAAGGGTATAATAAAAAATCTTTACGAGTTGTATCTATACTGTACGACTCGTGAGTAGGAGTCGTAATTACCTGGGAGATGAATCAGGATCACAAATTAAGTTCTAGAATGTATACGACTCTCGATACGAGTCGTAGCCTAAGTTTACGTATCATGACCTAGAGTCGTATCTATTCTAGAACCCATATAAGCTTTCAGGCAATACGAGTCAATGAAATGACCCATAAGACTAGGTAAAAGTCATGTCCATCACTCGTACCCCGACTTACTTGGTTAGATCTTGGGTTTGACCCAGCCCAGACATATGATTTAAAAGGAGAAACTAGACCCGATAGGCCACCCGAGAACCCCAACTCGTACCCAAAATTTTCCACCTAATATTTTAAACTTCAATCTAAAAATCAAGTTGTTTCCAACTAAAACTAAGTACCAACAACTTTGAATTAGTCACTTGGTGCTAATTTTAATTCAAATTTGAGGCCCCTACGATCGAAAGTCAAAATCCTTCATTCTACACTTACCAAGTAAGTTTTCAACTTATTTTTGAGGCATTACAATGTAAATTGAGAAATATATGTTATGGTATTCATGGGTTAAGTGAAATTTATCCATATATTAGGTAGATTGATATCATAATTTTGATATTTCAGTTTAAACTTGGAAATGGGGATGAACTAGGGTTTAGAAATGGATTTGTGGGTGTTTACGTGTTGACAATACTGAATATAGTTAAATAAAGTAGTGAGTAGATCAGGAATTTCATCAGAGTCAAACTTTCAAAGTTGGACTTCTATGTTGTAGTGGATACGGGACTCTTTACGACTCGTACCCACTATTACAAGTGTCGTAATGAGACTTGTACCACCTGAAATATGGAAATCTAACAAATTAAAAGTTCTGAAATAGATATGACACAACCTTACGAGTCGTATCCAGACCTTGTGACTCGTACATATATATCGTACCCACCTAGGAAGAAAATAAATTGAACAAAAGTTTCTGACCAGCTTACGTATATTGGTCACGAGTCGTAACCAGCTGGTACGACTGGTGAGGATAGTCGTAAGCTAGCCAGTAAATAATGATCATGCACAGTCTAGGTTACAACTCAGATATATGAGTCGTACCCAGTGGGTATGACCAGTACTGACCACTCATACCCACTTGGGACAAGGCACATTGAGCTGTCATTTTTAATTTTGCTTTTATTTTCTTTTCTTAGTTACTAAATTTAGTTTATTTGTAGGAAAAATACCTCTAAAGACTGTGTCTTTATCCAAAATAATGTCAAAGAAAGGAAATAAACAAAAGCCAATGGTAAGTGAAGAAACCAAAATATCCGTAAGCTAGGTTGAAAGCAGTGGGGAAGATTATATCAGGACCACATCCGAGAAAGTTGCACTAAAGGGAAAAGAAGTAGGTAAAGCTAAAGGGAAGAAAGCAGATCCACAAGATTCTGATACTCCACCACCTAAGGGTCTGAGATGAAAGAATCCAAATGTCTCCCCACCGCACACACCATAGCCTGACGAGGATGAAGAGGAGGAGGATGAAGAGGAAGCTTAATCCATTTCAGTTTAGGAAAGCTCAGAAAAGGGTTGAGGTGCTGAGGTAGAGGCCACCCCGATAGCTAGATAGAATCACCCACTCGCACTAGCCCCTACTCTTATGCCTATTGTAGAACGGTGGGCTTACCTCAACATGCAGGCAATATTTATCATGGGGTTGTCTCAGCTATCGGGTAGAAAGATTAAGATAATCGTATATAAGGAGAGACAGATGACTACTACGGGCATGGCCGAACCGCCATAGTTTATTGAATAATTCAGGACTTATGGATTTAAATGGACGACGAGAGCGCTAGGACAATACAGTGAGGTCCTCGACCATGAGTTCTATACCACCTATAAGGGCGAGTTGAAGAGGCAGTATCCATAAGTCTTGTTATGGAAGGGAGGTGACTCTGTTACTTCCATGATGATTGATGGAGTTTGAGTGGATATATCACCCCGAACCGATGGATGATTTTTGTATGGTCAACATATCAGGCCCCGGACAACACAATAGAACTGGATTACAGAATGGCCAAAATAAGAAAGATCACGAACCAAATGTTGGGTACTGACGATAATATAGTAATATTCCAGTGGATTGCTAAGTGAATAGCTCCACATGGTGAGCATGCCACTTGTGATGCAAGTGGTATAGGAGAGTCTCGGAAGATAAAGAAGAGTACCCTTAACTTTTAGGGTAAGGTTTGGTAGACCGTAGCCCATCACAGGTTTTGTCCAACTATAGAGGATGATGTGCTAAGCCCATTCTGGGTTGCGATGATAGCAGGTTTTACACTCGGGTATGATTTTAATATTGGTGAGTTCTTAGCCCAAGAATTAAAAGATAAGGATATTGCAGAGCAGAAGGCATTTTTTGTATACCCCTGCATTATCATCCAAATATGTTTATCTGCAGCGGTATTGGAGATCCCAGGTGTTGATAACATGATAGAGGCCAATCGTATGTTTTATATTGGGATTATTCATGTGCAGCTAGCCCACTGGCTTGATCTATGAGGTAGGAAGTAGATGTTATGGTGGGAGCCTTCCCAAAATATTATCTGATAGATGTTGCTGCTACTGCTAAGGCTACTGAAGCAGGTGCAAGGACTGAGACAACACCCTCAGATATAGCGAGTATATTTAGTGCCCCACCGTCAGTCCATTCTATGTCGCCTAAGCCATGAGGGTACCACTCGGTGTAATGATGATTTATCAAGCTGCTTGGACAGAGGTAGTGACTTAGTTTGCCACACTCACTGCAAAAGTTACCAACGTGGAAGGCAGAATATAAAGTTGGATGAAACGGTAGTTGGAGGTGCAAGATAGGTACGTACAAGAGCTCCTTAATGTATTAGAGTCAAGGATCACTCGACAACTTGGTAGTGGGCAGGCGCCCAATGTTGCTGATGTTCGAGCTGAGGTTGCTAAGATAAAGAAAATGGTTATCGAATTATTCGAGAGGCCCGTGGTTATTGACCAAGTCATAGACTGTGCTTCCTACAATTGACGTGTCGAATATTAGGACAGCCCTGGTGGATTAGAAGGCTAAGAAAACTAAGGAAGACAGAAGAGAAAAATAGATAAAGAAAAAGTAGGACAATAAAAGAGGAAAGAGGTAAGATTTGCTAAGAAGGCAAGATGTAATGGCATCCAGGATGGTCAGCACCAAGAGATTGATAGCAGATTTGGCAGATCAAGAGATCAAGTTATTGATGCAAAGGGGGTAGAAGTTGTGCCTCCGATTATTGATGATCTAATCCTAGTTGGGACAGTTGCTGAGGAGAGTGGGACCTGACCTGATGGCCCACATGCTAATATTGATGCTCCGACGCATTAAGTGCCTAGGTATGATTTTTATCCCTACACTTTTAATGTTTTTTTTGTACTTAGGACAATTCAATGTTCTTAAGTTTGGGGTGGGGTACAAAACTTTTGGGAGCAGTTTGAAAATTTCCAAATGTAGCTAAAATTGAAAGTCTGTTATGACTTACAAGTTTGATATTGGCAGGTGAGATGGATTAAATCAGCGCGCCTATGGCAGCAAATGTATTTGATTTTAACTATGATGTTTATAAATTCTGTAAAATTTGGGTTGTACTTAAAGATTTTGATTCTTATTTTGATTTCATTTTGTTATTGATGAAACATTATTGACTTTTGTGGAGTTTTGAACTGATCTTCTGAAAAGTAGTGTTAACTGTGCTAAAGAGTTGAAAATGTTGAACCTTCTTGAAAACTTTTGTTTGGGAAATTGTTTGAGTTATATATATGGTTGAGACTATTGAGTATCTAATAATGACATTAGGATTAGGGATAGTACAGGCAAGGATAAAACAATTGCATAGTTGGATAACTAGCACTTAGTAATGTAGCTCAGTGCAAGTGTGTGTAAGGATTACTAAGTTTCTGGTTGTATTGGAAGAAAAAACTTGCCCGGTTGCTTTTACCGAGGTTTAGGATGGTTAGATATGATATGATCAAAGGCCTTTTTTGTATGAGTCCACTTGAGCCTAAAATACCTATCCCATATGAGTGAATCCCTTTGATTCAACTGTTTGAGCATTAATATACTATCTTTTCTTGTTACACCGATCACCTTCCCATTTGGCTTACAATGAACCTAGTCCTGTGGATACTATACACCTCAACTCAGGAAAATAGCCTAAGTTGAGTATGGCTATTATAGGGTGCATGAGAACAGAACATGTATGAAGGGGATATAAGCAAAATAGTTGAATCATGGACAAGTTTGATGAAGACCAAGCTAATAAAACTGCAAAGTAGAGAAAAAGAAAAAGAATGAAAAAATAAGCACTAGAAATAGGAGGTACGATGGAGGAAATAAATGAAAAAGTGGGAAAATTTATGGACCCCAAGAAAATCATTGTGTTTAGGAGGCTTATACACTAAAAGAATCTCAAAATATATCCTACCAGCCCGTAACCTATATTACAAGCCTAATAAATTCCTATAGTAATCTTACAACGACTGTCTGCCAACTTAGGAAAAAAGTATAAGGGCAAGTCTATGACATTCCATGCACACAAATGATACTTCTTTGTGAGAGAGAGAGTTGTTCTTTCTATCCTGGATATAGATGAGTATGTATATGTGAAGAGTGAATGGGATTTCTTTGACTGTGAGTGCACAAAGGTTATGCTGCTAAGTTGCTAGATTGTTTTATGGATGTAAAATAGGTCTATGCCCGAGTATCTATTGATAATGTAATGCCATAATTGGATCCTTTCATGTTTTTACATATGTTGAATTGTTATATGCAAGTTTGTGTTGAAAAATTTAAAATTAAGAAAGGAACATTGAAATTTAATTCAAAATCACGGCCATGGGTATTTGAGATCTTCAAGTTTTAAGCATTGCCTCATGGGTAGGAAATACAATTTGGTTTTGTTTGTCTGAGGATATGCAAAAGTATAAGTTGAGGGTGTTGATATGGTGGAAAAACATAACACTTTCGAAGCTTAAAACTGTGAATTTATGTGTGAACTTGGGGTATTTTGTTAGATATAATGCACTTTGGTGTGAATTATAGGTAACACAAGTTTATAACAGTATTTGAATGAAAGAAGAGGAGAAAAAACTAAAAAAGACCAACTTTGATCAATATATGATTCTTCCCTGGAGTTGTAACCATTCGATACGACTCATACATTGAATCGTATGAGGAACAGAACCAAAAGCCAAATTGAGAAACCAAGTATGAGGAAGATATGACTCAAGTATCTCAGCCTTAACCTATGGTACGGTTCATATGATAAAGTCATGAGTATTATAGATTCCAAGCTACTACCTAGGAATTGAAGTATCAGGAGGATATAAGTTGGAAGTCTGAGTATGACTCATATAGGGATGTCGTATCTTAATCAGTGTTCAAGATCTGAAAAGACTAAAGTCCCAGGTGGATATGGATCAAGGACACGAGTTGTATACGTAGTTACGACTCATAAGATGGAGTTGTAAGCTAAAAAGAGAGTTAAAGTCGTGGGAGATTAGACACTGGACTAGTTACAACAAGGCAGGGTAAGACTCGTAAGTTGAGGATATGAGTGAAGACCAACTCGTATTGACTGCTGACTTAACTTTCCCTTTCCATTTTTAATAGGACTTTTTTGTTATTTTGAGATACTATAAATACCCTAGGGTTTATCTTTTGTTAGGTTACGCGTTGTGAAATTAATTTGCATGCAATTAATTATTACTACATTATTTCTTGAGATTTTAAGGTTTTATTTAATTAAAGGCTTTGGAGTTTATTTATATCTTCTTGTGCAATTGATTTTATGTATTTTTCATTGATAATCATGATATCTTGCACAAACATGAGTCGCTAATCTCCTCAGCTTGTGGATTAGCTACGTAAAGGACGTGGAAGATTTTATTGTTCTAGGGTTTCTGTATGTATCTTAGTTTTCCTTTGTATTAATTAGCCTCAAGTAGTCGCATAGACTTGAGATAGCCTTTAATCGCATCTATTCGATAACCAAGAAGCTTTCGATTAGGTAGCAAGAATTAAGACAGTTATATGATAACCAAGTATGAATGGGGCCGTAACAAGGGGCAACAAACGACACTCTGAGACGATAACCAAGTCAACGGGTGAAATTTATCTTATGGATAATACCTAACTTGTAGTATTTGCATGAAAAACAATAGAATAATTATGCCAAACATGAGAAATCTACATAGTTGAGAATCCAAGGGGAACACATTGCTAGTGTTCGTCTTATATTGATTTTAACTAAACAATACTCAAGATTTGGTTACCATTTGATACTGATAACAAAATTCCTTCATTTATTTATGATTATGAACATTGTGGAATGCATGAGAATGTTAATTGGATTTTACGGTACTATGAATTCCCCAATTACTTGGTTTTGGCCTTGAAAAATTATATGCCCTCAAAATGTTTGTGAAATTGCCATTAAATATAATTTTATCATACGGTTTGACTATTCTTCATTCTTTGCATTACATAAATTATTAAAGGAACATGAATTGGTTTTGGTTGGATTCAAATGATTTTGAAATAGCCCTGGTTGCTATAGTTTTGATTTTGAATGGTTTTATTTTAACTGGAGCCAATTTGGTCTCAGGGTTTTTGCATTTCTATGTTGGCCTCTAGGTAGCATTTGGTTGAATGAGGTTTTGGGTTTAAAAGAACCAACCGTCCCTGGTGTACATCTTCGGTGATACCCATTAGAACGAAGAATTGTGTTTATAGATATGATAGGATGAATGTTAGTGGTTAATCTAGAATTTTCTTCTAGGAGTGAACTTCAAGGGAAGGTCTTGGTTGCATATTCTTATGATACTCTTCTCTCCCGATTGAGAGAGTACTCTCCAAGTGTTGTATGCATCCTTATAGCACGGATGCCTAAGGTTCGCATTTGGTCTTTGCATGTTCCCTAAATATGAGTTTTGACTTACATTACATTACTCATGGTCTGGGTGGATTTTTTTTTCGGTGTCCAGTCTTAAGGCCTCCTCTTATGGTATGTTTTGATCGGGTTATTCCTTCGTTATGGTCTAGGTGGTTGTTATGAAGTACTTCATGCCTATAGTGTCATGTCATATCTCTAGTATCTTTCCTTGGGAGGCATGGGTAACTCTTTTAATTTTGTTTCTTAAATGACTCTTCTTATGTTAGGATGGTAGTGGTTTGTGAAGTAAGGTGATGTGTTGACATGGGGAATGTAGAAGCCCCTAAGTAGGGAAGAGTCGAGGGTGACTCTAAAAAGTTAAGGTTTTGGAAAGTGACGTAAGGTCGTTCTGGGAAATGGTTAGGAAAGGAATGAGTAGTGAAAACTTTGTGAAGGTTGTAAAAGGGTGCCAGATAGTTTGATGAATAGATCATACCGTAGGTATATAAGTCATAGGCTTAAATGTTGTGAATTGTAAATAGACCAATAGTTTTGTTGGGTACTTAAGATATGTTATAGGGCATAGTTTTATGAATTGTTTTCCTAGAATAGTATTGTATGGTTTTACATGTTCAATTATATGTTGGGGGTTTCAGTTATAGTGGTTGGATATGGTTTGTCCATGACCTTTACTCATGGTTTTCTTGTTATAATGGTGATGGAAGCGGAGTAGTGTTTAAGGATAGATGTAAGGAGTAAAGCCCGGTGGCTTAACTCCTTTTAGTTTAGGATAGGCTTGAACATGGAATTGGTGGTGTATATTTAGACTCAAGATTTAGTAGTAATGTCTCGATAAATTCTACGTTGTATTGGACTTGCCCTTACATGAGTCCATTCATCCTGTAATCTATGTATTTGTGTTGCAGGTAACATGTGGATGGTCCTTAGTTGGTTGGTTCCTTTAAGTTGCATTGGTATCTCAAAATCATTGTTATTTAAGGGGGTCCTAATGAGGTTTATGGAATAGTAAGTTCGTCGGTTGAGAATAAAAGGTGTAGCTACGGTAAAGTTTCCATAGTGGAACTAAATAGCTCGGGAAAGTCATTTGGGGAGCAAAAGGAGACAAAGTCCAAGTGTCCGCATTGGTTCTTTGTTCCATAAATTTGTGCATGATGTGTGTGCTCTTTAACACTTCTTTTTGTTTTCAAACTTGGTTAAAGGTGGGGAATGGTTCCTCTTGCATCTTTGTTTTCTAACTTAGTTAGAGGTCGAAATACAGGTGGTCGGGTGTAAATTGCGTTTGGATTATGGTGTGATCTTCTCACCTTGGTTGTGTTTCCTTGCTTTCTATTTTGGTTGAGGAAAAGTTTGTTGGGTGTTAATGTGTTATCTAATGCTTGTCTCTTACCCTTACCCATCATTCGAGGACAAATGATCCGAATGTGGGAGACTGAAACACCCCAAGTCTTAGAACCTTGCAAATTTCCTTGGTTTTGGACTTAATGGACGTGTACCACTCATACCCTTAGGTATGAGTTCGGGAGGTGTGAGTCTTTTAGGAACCTGTGTCTAGGGTCTTGGCATGGTCTTGGGTATGAGTTGGGGTACCACTCGTACCCTAGCACTACAACATTTTAGTGCTACTGCCACCCTCGTAAAGTGTGGCCTAAAGTAGCAAAAAGGGTGGCCCTTGATCAACGACTACATTTTTGTACTTGAGGCAACACTTTTTGGGGGTGGCCTAAAAAGGCGTATCCTTTGACATTAGGCCACGCTTTTCAAGTATTGCGATATTAGATACGTTTAAAAAGTGTGACCTATGAGTTACAAAGGCAATGGTTTGTCGCATCTTATTAGCAACAATTTTATTGGATAATTCAACTCTTGAAAAGCATGGCCTTAACTTAATTATTGGCCGCACTTTAACAATGCAGACTTTTATACTTTTCTACAACAACAGTTAAAAAGTGTAGCTGCTGCTACCTCCTATAAAACAACATTTGTGAAATGTAGACATTTTTTTATTTTAAAAAAAATATAATTTTATTTTGCATTTATTTTGTATATTATTATCCTATTTAAAAGCATTAAACCATCTAATAAAGAACTCAATAAAAATTCAAACATGTAGATTTGTAATAAAAAAAAATTGTAACTAAAAATGTATTTTTATCAGAAGGTTATATACACAAGACATAAAACTAAAACTGAAGCCTAGACATTATTCCAAGTTCAGTGATCAAACAAAAAAATATAACTACTCATACATCAACTAGCTAAGGCTAAAGATAGAGAGTTAAGCTCATCTACTCTATTCGGTAATCTGGGAGGCAAACATGCTCGGTATAGAAAGTTTTGAATGATTAATATCTCAAGTCAACTTCACTAACTTTTTCCCTTGTTGGAGACACTCTCGTTACACTCCATCCAAATTTAATCAATGCAGAAGGTTAGTCTGAATAGAAAAAAGAGCTAGTCAAAATAGTAGAACGACAAGTAACGATGGAACCACCAACATATTTGTTTTTTACGAGAAATATTAAACGATGGAACCACTAACATATTTGTTTTTTACGAGAAATATTTAATAAATGATCACATCCCAGTCGAATCCTAAAAAAATAAACATATTTTGAAGGATCTGACACGCACCCAAACAGAACAAAACAAACTGAGAGTGCACGTAATAAAAATTCTAGATACAGTCCAAACTTATAAAAGAAATCTAATAAAAGACGGTCCCAAGCAAATTCTTAAGTCAAGTCAAACCTTCAATATCAGTTCATTTTAATGTTACCTAATTAACTGGATAGTTCTTACAACACATTTTCTTTTTTCTACATCTAGTAAATCAGATAAGTTGCCGTTGTAACTCCCAAGTTTAAGTGCAAATAGAACATTGTAACGCCAATGAATGTTTGTATTCCTCAAGTCAATGTGTTCCAAAACTTGAAGTCATTCAAGTTCAGTTAAAGAAAACATAGATGAACAATTTAAAGAAACATCCATACCTCCTTTAAATTCTCTGGTCCCATTTCCATTAACTCATCAGCCGTATTAGAATAACCAAGACCAATATGGTTCACTGGAGCACTTCCATTTTCCTGATCATTATTTTCCCATCCCTGTACCTTCATCAAAGTCCACTCCTTTTCGAATTCACTTGTTACCTGTCAGAAATTAGTTATTAAATTAAAAAACGATACATAAATGTTTTTTTAGGGCAAGAAAGGGCTGGGGGAGGAAGAGGATATGTCAAGTATCATTCCATATGCGCATATAGAAATTAACCATAACCATCAGTGCATTAGTTATTCTACCTTCACTGCATGTGTTCACGTAACTCTCCATTATTTTTAAACAGGAAGAAAGAATGCAATACTCTTTCAAACGATGTTGGACAGAACACGGAATAATGCAACAAGTAAGAAATTGTCACTCAATAGTAAAATCAAATTGAGGAACAATATGTTGATAACAGAAAGAAGCACCTTCGAGAATATCCTGTCAAGATACTGTAAAGGCTCCATCCGCTCAAAAAAACAGACCAGATATTCCAGCAGCTTCTTCAAATATTCTAGATACTACCTGTAAAAGAGCAAAAGGACAAATGTTGCATATCACAAAAATGTAGAAATCATGAAGAGGAGGTAACAGTTTACACCCAGGTTTGAACTTAATGGGAACAACAAGATTTCACCCAAACTAACAAATAGCCACTAAATTTGAGAAGTTGTTTCCTGAAAATGTCTGCACTTCATTTTACTATTTTAAGCAACAAACTTTGAGCATATATCTGATTTTAAAGATTGAATATTCACATCGACTACAGAAACTTTGCTTTATAAGGAATCTTCTGCGGTTGGGAAAATACATCAAGATAAGATGTGTATTCAATTGGCTCACCAAATTTGGAGTTCATAAACTAATTATATAATTCATGTAAGTCAAGATATCTTCTAGAACCTTCCTGTCAACATTCCACAATATAAAATGGAATATGAGACAATTAGTATCACAAAATTACCAAGGGAACATAAAGAAGCAATAGAGACACCAAGAGTAACAGACCAACTACGAAGTTCTTGCTTCAAAAGTTATACAAAGTAACAGTATGCATAATCTCATGGAAGAATCATTAGACTATTATTGAAAATTCACATAAATATTAGATATGAAAAGAAGTTACTAAATCATAATCTAGACTACACAGAATGAGCGCTTCATTCTTGCTTCTACGAGAATTTTTATGAAATACTTTAATTTCTTCTCTTTGATGGAAGTTAGATTTTCCGGGAATGTAACCTAATTTTGGCCTAATTCTTCTTTTGAGTATCTATTAAACCTCTGATAAAAAAGATATACCTTGCTTATATTTCATATATTCAACAGTTTAATAATGAGCCTCACAGCCCTATAGTTTTGATTGAGAGAACTGATGATTAGCATTTATACAAACTTCTGGACATCTAATTCTCTCTTTTGCAATGAGTAGACAAAAGATGTCTAATTTAAAGTCCTATACCAATACTGGTTTTCACGACAAGCTGTTAATAAGTCTACTAACAACGGGTGAGCATAAGATCTATACGGCATAATTTCCTTATCATAGATCTACAGAATTGGTGAATATTCGTCTGTCAATGGCTTTTCACTGCAACTGCTATAGAAGATACTAGAAAATACTCGGTATCAGCAAAGAGCTAACTAATAAAATACAATATCCTCTCACAGACTACTAATATTCAGAGCAGACAAAGGATGTCTGCATCTTAGCTGATGTGTAGCAAATAAGCAGTGTAAATATGTAAAATGCTAAAAACTACTAAAATCACAGTAGATACTAATATTTCAACCACACTCAGATTACATACAGAAGTAATTCACCATCTCTTTAAGAAAAAAATACAAACAACTAATATCCTGGCAAAATGCAATAGAAAAGAACATGAAGCACATATAGGAGACAGAGTGACACTAACCTCACCACTAAACTCGATTTATGGTTTTTCTTTAAGGAGATGCTCATATTCGTCACTGGTATCAATAATAGCACGTGCATTAGAATCAATTATCACCTTGAGATCCTACCAAGACGCTCAAAAAGGAGGATCACTTTTTGCCATGGTCCTTATAATTTTACCACTCAGACACCACTCACCTTGAGATCATACCAGGACGCTGAATGGGGCAATCCAGTAACCAAAACTAAAAATAAACAAGTGAATTAGATCAAAAGACATGAAATGCAGCAAAGAATAAAGGGCAGGCGCATTAATAGTAAATAAACGTCGATACTCAATACGCTTGGGCACTCCAAATTTTTTATTATTGCAGCCACTATTATAACGATTATTTGACGATGAGTTACCACGCCCACTATGTGCAAGTTCAACCTGTGTAAAGATACACGATATTTAACAATTTCAAAAGGCATAAGCACCTAAAAAAAAAGAAAACTATTTAGAATTTAAGTGTCTTATAAGTATTAGATGCGTTAATTTTCCTTTAAAGACAGACTAATATGACAGACTATTATTGAAAAGAAATAGACCTGAATAAAGTGGAATTGATACAGATGATTTTATATAAATGATCCAAACTAATTTGGGTCAAGCATTTATATGGAGAAACATAAGAGTTAAAAATTGCAATTAAGACATGAATTGGAAACCTGATTTTGAAAAATAAACGTCACACATATAGTTGATTCATATGTGTGTATCCTATAAGCTGTTAGGAGTTTACTAACCCTCAAGCGATGCCCATCAAAATCATAGCCATCACGCCCATGAATAGCATCATCAGCATCGCGAGACTCTTCAAACTATTAATATTTCCAACAAAACAATGTCAAAATGCTTAAAGTTTAAGAAGGGAATATCTAATGAAATTTATTTTAGCCAGCGCAGCTATAACTCACCTCCACAAAAGCATAACCAGGGGGTCTTGGTGGAATTTTCAGATCAATATGCGTTATTGGGACATACTACTGTTGCACACGACACTCATTTAGTTTAGGAATCATCTCCTAAATCCATACTCTTTGTTTCACTTTGCACATACACCAGGCAAGTTCTAGACATCGAAATGCAACAAGAAATACACAAAAACCTCATATATCACATGAAACATACTTAAATCAAGTAAGATCACTATAGTCTCTAAGCCAATCAACAACATGAATTTGGAATTCATCCAACAATGTTCAAGATTCATAAACATGAGCCTAGGAGTTACAAAAGTAGTCATTCAACAAATTAACATGCTTCAACAAAACAAACCCACCTATATTATATAATCATACAGAGCAACTAACAAGAACATCCCACTTATTCCTAACTAAAACATTTAAAATTTACTCCTAAACAAAGAAAAAGAGATATTGGGTTCACAAGGCGAATGCATAGAAAAGAACCAAAAAGAACAACCATGGGGTGGGTGAAGTGTGCACCTGTATGACACCAACAACTACAACTAGACTCAAACAAAGAGCAAATCTTTTTGTAAATTTTCAAAATTTTCAAATTTAACCCAAAAACTAAGAAAACAACTAACTTAAGATTATAACATCACTTCACCCAAAATCATGGAAATTTCCCCATCTCACACTTAAAACATACTTTGTACCCTAATTAAACTCAAAAGTAAGGATAGAAATACTCCATAAGATGTCTCGTTCTAGCTAATAGTATCTTTATACATTAGGAGGGTTTGACGAACCACATCCAATCTTTTCCATGCTCTTTAGCTTCAAATCTTTGATAGTCAGACTTTTTATAAACCTGTGACTCAACAAAAAGTAAAACTACATGAAGTAAAAACTAAAATATTTAAAATAAAATACCTACCTTAATTTGGGTTACCTTCCAAGCAGTGGTTGATTTATTGTCACAACATGACCCATATCACTATATCTTAATTGCTTTACTTCATCCTCTTTTTCCTACTCTGAGGTCATCTTCGTACTCATTTCTGACTTGTTCTGTGTACTCTCAAGTTCTAGATTATTCTCAACAACTACCTTTTCAGGCTCCTCAATCATCATTACTTTGGGATTAGGTGGTCTCTTGGGAAACTCAATGAGAAAGTCCAAGGATATCATTGGTGGTTTGGATATCATTGGTGGTCTCTTCATCATCCAACCTTATTTTAAGAGTTACCTCTCTCACATCTATCAATGCTCCTCCTTTTTATAAAAATTAACGTCCTAAGATGATTGGCACCCTATTACCTGCATCAAAATCCAAGATAATAAAGTGAGGGACAATAAAATTACCAACCTTTATAAGTACAGATTCTATGATTCCTTTTGGCTGGACTCTGGTTCAATCTACCATCCGTAACACCATAAAGCATAGCCTTGGCTTTCCCTACCCTAGTGTATTGAACACTAATAAGGGAATCAAATTAATACTTCCCCCTAAATCACTCAAAGCATGGACCACATCAATGCCACTAATTTGTATACGAAGGGTGAAACTTCCTGGGTCCTTAAACTTTTTAGGAATTTTTCGCATCACCATACACTGCAATTCTAAGTATATGCCGCAGTCTCAATATCCTGGAGTTTAATCATGT
Source organism: Capsicum baccatum var. pendulum (assembly GCA_030864225.1). Taxonomy (NCBI): domain Eukaryota; kingdom Viridiplantae; phylum Streptophyta; class Magnoliopsida; order Solanales; family Solanaceae; genus Capsicum; species Capsicum baccatum. The sequence continues at coordinate 128,593,051 of CM061556.1, forward strand.
TATACATGGCATACTTCAAGTGCATGGCTAATGTTGGGTGTATTTATGCACTTTACTGTTGCTTTCCTAGCTTATTTAGCCTTATTTTAAGGACTTCTTGAGTGTTTTATGCGTTAATAATGATATAAATGAGTATCTAAGTTTTTAAGTAGTGAATTACAATGTGTAAAGGTGTTCTGAAGAAAGTTTGTATATAATTGGATCATTTAGAGTTCAATCGAGAAAACTAGTTTTACTAGCTTGAGCTAGGTGTTGTTCTAGTCTATCATGGTGGATTCTAATTTTTTGAATGAGTTACTAAGGTTATTTTTGTGTAATTATATGTGGAACAACTTTATTATAATGTACAAAGATCAATTATATCAAGAAAAGAGTCAAAATCATAAGTTATAGATCAATGTGGGAAAGCCTAGTCTTAGCTCATGTTTTTAGTTAATCATTGTGAATGGTGTGTTGTTTTGAGCTTAAATATTTGGTGTTTGATAGTTGAGCATGCTTTATGAGTCGATTATGGTGATATATTGATTAAATACATGCTGAAAACCAAAGGAAAACAACACCAAAAGGTAAGGGATAGAAGGAGAAAAACTTAGAAGAATATAGGTGTCAAGAGGCAAATTCCAATGAGCCTACTTATTTGGGCTGTGACACGCCACTCCTTCAATGAGATATCAAACACTACATTATTCTCTCTCAATAAGACATCTAACATACTGTGCCACTCCTTCCAGTAGGCTTTACCAACACGATGTGTTGCAAATCCCACACACGACCAAATTGGTCTCTTATAAATAGGACATATTGCACTTATTCTATTCACTTTTAGACGTCTTTGAGAGCTTGAAGAACCTTCTACATATGTTTTTAGGGTTTATACTCTTTAAATTTTACTTTTTAATAGATTTAATCATGTATGCAAGTATTTGGATGATGATTATGTCTATTAATGGATAAACGTCCCCTTTTTGGGGTTAAGGCCAAGAACATATTTAATATAAATTGAGTTTTCTTGGAATCCTTATCATATTTGGTTTTTTATCATCCTTTTTTAACCATTATGAGGATTTGCAACCCCTAGAATATATATATATATTGTCTCCCTTGTGATCTTAGAAGGGGGAATAAAAAGATAGAATATAGGGATCAATAGAGTAAGGTTCTTATTCTTTTATAAAATAAGGAATTTGAATTAGCATCTAGGATAGGGATATACCAAGAAGCTTGGCTTGGTTCACATTTAGGATAATAGCTTTATTCATCTAATTGGATTATTACATCCCTGCTCAATGATGTAGCTATAATGTCAAAGTTAGGTAGACGATTAGAGGTCGGGAGACCATGACCATGCGATAAACCCTATGAATCAATAACCAAGATAAGAAATCTAATGAATAAAGTTCAATAGCATAGTCTGATTGTTCAAAGTGACATAACCTTGAGCTTTCATCTATTGTTTATCTCAAGTTTTTATTTTACGCATTGTTTACTTTACAATTAGTTAATAACTTTCAAAACTCTATTAGTTAAGTTGCATCATTTTAATCTTAATAGTTAAACTGGAATTTGATAGTTTCTTAACACTAGTACCTGTGGGATTGATACTTGTCTTGAAAAAGGGCCACTTTACTACTTGTGAGGCCACATATACTTGCGTGTGCGCTTGGGCGCAATATTGGCATACTAAGACATACCAAGCAAAACATCTAAAAGAGGAAGGTTAATGTGAAGTTCTCTAAATGTGTCAAAGAACTTCTTGGAGAAAGAATCCTCCTTGGCCTTCATGAGCCTCTACGAGAGTGGTGGCGGTGTTGTCTCATTCACGTGCTCAGCAACCTTCGCTTTTGGGTACTCAAACTTTCCTAAATTTGTAGCATCTTTACTTGCAATCGGTTGTGAAAACAACTCTACATCTACCTCTTTGTTTTTCTTTAGAGGTCTATCACTAAGCTCTTTATCACTCCTTCAGGTGATTACCATAACTTGTTTTGGATGTTCTGTATTACTTGGCAATCCACCTTAGGGCCTAGTGCTTTGTGCCTGAGCTAGTTGCCCCTACTACTACTCTAACTTCTGTTGAGCGACTTATTGATTTTTTATTCAGCAACCAATTCTTCTTGCTTTTCTAGGATCTTCTTCAAAGTTTCCTCAATATTAGTGGCTTATTTGTTGCGTTACTTCTGAAATTGTTGAGTATGATTGTTGCACCATGAATAATTGGGTCAACTCTGCCACTTGTAGTTACAGGCATTCCCATAGTTTGGCTCTTAAGCATTGCCTAAAAAGTTCACTAATTTTAAATTTGCACCACACAAGTTTAAAAAGTGGCACTGATTTCACTAATTCCCATTGTTTTTTGCCCTACATTAAATTGAGTCGAGGATTCGTTCATACCCAAATTGCTAAATTAAGTCATCATCTGATTTGCATAGTTGATAATTGGGTAGCTAAGGTTATGATACTATCAATTTCAACTATGGCCGTAGCCATTTTTACTATGCTTCTTGAGATATCACCATGTCATCTAAGATTACCTTATGAAATATGGTTCAATAATGCATAAAGCTTATACTATGTCTTCTCCAAAGCTAAACCACCTACAGCTGAATCTAGCAAAATTTTTGTAATATTGTTAAAAGCTTCGATAAAAGTGTGAGCTCATACCTCATTGGACTGTTGGTGATGTTGACAGTCCCAAAGAAGTTATTTAAACCTTTCCCTAGAATGATAAAGATTTTCATCCGGCTTTTTCTTGAAGCTCAAAATCTCACTGCATAACCTTGTAATCTTATTGGATGGGAGTAATTTTCAAGATAAATCATCCCATGTAGTGATAGAACCTATCATCTCAGCAGTTAACAACTTTTTTACTTCCCCTAAAAGTTAGAAGGGGTAGAATGTCAGTGTAACGCCCAAAAAATGGGTCCCAAGACGTCACACGATGCTCCGAACTACAAGTAGTCCTGAGCTAACCCTGTAAGCCTGTTACTTATTCTGAAACTCATGGTGAGGGAAATATAAGCATGCAAAATATTGAAATACAATCTAAATTTACTTCTTATACTAACTCAAAGAAAGGCATAGTCGGAGGAATTTTGAGTAACACATGAATCAATGTAAGTTTCTAAAAGGACAACTTTACTGCGTGATCTAGATATGAAAGAAAGGAGACATTTCTTAAATGCCTAATAGCCACTCAAAGAAAGGTACAGATGACTCTGTACTATTATGCAAGATTCTACTAGATATAGCTTCACAGACACCTTAGGAAACTTAAAATTTATTCTTTGATACCAAGTTTGTAAAGCCTCGAGACTACCCCCTCAGCGTCACACGATTCTTAAAATCAAAAGTGATCCCAAACTAACCCATCATACTGGCATAACTCATAAGCAACTAAATTAATTCCATAAAACTGGAAATAATAAGAAAAAAAGGATGTCATTAGCATAACTTGTTCAATCTAATACTATTCAAAATATTTACGTCACTAAATTATACAAAAAGAAACTAAAACTAAATGTATAAACTCTGACTAATTGTCCATGAATCCTTCACTAGTACTGACTATAGGTAGCTGGGACATGACCCCTAGCTATCCCTAATCAATATGATCAAATAAAAATGATACTAGAACTATAGTTGACTTGAGTCCTCAAAATTAAAAGAACCTATCACCTACTGGCTGGAAACTCTGACCATATCTTATGGGTTACAAGTGTTACCTACATTATGAAATAATGTAGCCACACACAAATATATGTGGTCAGTACTTCTAAATGTACTGAGTTAGTGGGGGTGAATGCGTTAAGTAAAATTGAATCAATTCATAATCTTTAAAAACAAACATGCATGCTACATGTAAATAAACTCACCAAGATACTAAAATAACTAAAAACTGAAATATTATAAAACATGACAAACAAAGCTTAATCTGATAGACTGGTGAATTATTATACTTAGTTTTTGAATCTATATTTCTATGGAATAAGTAAAACTTAAGCTAAATATACTTAAATCATGTAGGCTAAGTGTAAAAGAACCCACCCTGATCATAAGTAAAACTGAAAGATGAAATCTCATAAAGAATAACTCGTAAAATAATAATTGAACAAAACTGTGAGTCCTTACACTAAGTTTCTAAAATACTCTTCCTCTGTGGGAGATTCTCTTAACCAACCTACACAATGTGAGCGAGCATAGAGTCCAACATTTGACCCGTGTGAGGAAGGATATTTTACCCTTGCCATCGAAATAGAACCTAAACTAAACTAAAGTGATCACAAAATTAAGCACATTTGTCAAGGGGGACACTCTCAGGCGAGGCTCCTATACCTAGGCATCATATTGTTTTAGGGAAATAGGATGCATTAAACCTACATTCCCCTCTCGCTGCTAAATACTACTCCTAATATATATATATATATATACACATATGTATAATATATATATATATAATCTATGCTCATACTTATGAAATTCACCTTAAAATAAGCAAATGGGTTTATAAATCTAAAAACTAATCATGCTTCTATCAATAAATCATACTCATGAATAATTATGTGAATTTTATATCATGCCTGAGATCATAAGATCAAAACTGAAATCTGATTCATAGTGTATTATGCTTGAAAACTAAATAATAAGTCTAAACTTATTGTAAATTGAGAGAATCCTAATAAATTCAGATGCCTTTATTTGTAAATTCACTAAATTATGTTAAAGATCATGTACATTCATTAACCCATGAAAATTTATGTCAAAATATTAAAATTCATCTCATAATAACAATATGTAAGTAAAAACATAAATAAAATTAATTTCTTGAGCTTTATGAACTTTAAATCATCAAATTTCAAAAGAATGAAAGTTGGTGTAAACCCTAGTCATGAAATCTATAGAAATTCATGTAAAAACTTAAATTTTGGGGAACAAGGATGAAAGGTTATCATTGATCAAACCCCATATACGTGAACTTGATGAACACTCTTAAGAGAAACATTAATTGAAGCATTGAAAGTTGAACTTTTTGAAGAAACTCTAACTTCTTTCTCTTAAGAGTAGAGAGGAGACTAATTATTTGAAAAATTGATAACTGATGCTGACATAAAGTTTATAGGGTTATTTAAGTCTTGGGTTAGGGTTTGAGGTGAGGAAAGGAACAAACTACCACTAAGGAAATTAAAAGTAAATTGCAAAGATTATCAGTTGACGGCTTAATCTCTAGCTGATGTTAATCTTTACTGGTTAAGATTGATGACAGGAGTTGATATCCCATCAACTAGTTGACGACTCATTAACTTAGGTTGTCAATATCTATACATTTTTGGTTTTTACTAGCTAAGGTTGATACGGGATTTTATATCTCATCAACTAGTTAACAGGACATCAATCTCTGGCATACTAAAACTCTCAGGTAAAATGAGCATAACTTTCTACTCTAATATCGGATTAAGGTAAAATCAGATATGTTGGAAAGAAGATTCCCAGATATTTCTTTTGGATTATCTTGAGCTCTATAAATAAATATATTTTAGAATTTATTCTCATTTAAAGTTGACCTTTGTAGGCTCTAATACCAAAACTCAACTGATAACAAATGTTCTTAACACAACTTTGCTCTTAGTGCTTCCTATGACCATGATTCATACTGAAAATACATTACACACATGTGAATGGTCATGAAACTTATTTATGTTTTAAAATAATCATTTTTGGTCCTTTAGACATATGACGAACGATTAGAAATTTAGTATACATATAATATCTCCCTATTAAGATCATTCATCCTCGAATAAAGATTTATACTAAATTTAATAGGCTAGACTAAGGATCATGATAATGAATAGAGAACTATTCATGTAGCATGATAAGAACTGACTTATATAGTAAGTACTGGCTCAACCACTATGTTAGGAGCATACACGTATATAAAGTATTTCATGAGGCTAAACAAGAACCCAAAACTAGGGTAATAATAATATGAGGAAGATATATACTTCATACTAACTTGACGCTAGGAGTGAAGAAGTGAGGGTATCTATCATCACATCTATTTCTGCATCCCAAGTTGCTTTTTCACTTATATGGTTCCTCCATAACACTTTCATTAAATCAACTTTCTTATTCATTAACATTCATGCTTGATGATCAAGGATCTTAATTGAAACCTCTTTATAGAACAAATTTTCTTTCACTCCAATACCTTACATAGGAACAACCAAGGATAGGCCTTCAATGCACTTCTTTAATATTGATATTTAAAAGACTGGATGGATTGTAGCTAACTCTGTTAGAATATCTAACTCATAGGCAACATCTAAAATGCACCTCAAAATTGGATAAGATCCAATGAATCAAGGTCTAAGCTTTCCCTTCTTCCCAAACATCATTACCTCTTTCATGGGATATACATTCAAGAAAATCTAAGTATCCACTAAAGACTTTAATTCCCTCTTTCTCAAATATACATATGACTTCTCATGGATTAGAGCTGCACTAAACTCAATCCACCCAATAGGATGCCTATATCTATGCCTATATAAATCCACAAATGATGTTATCTATAAAACAGAAAGGTAGTTGTCATTATATGCAAACTTAATTAGAGGTAAGTGATTATCCCAATTTTCTTTAAAATCAATCACACATGCTCTCAATATGTTCTCTCGAGTTTGGACTGGAGGGTTACCCCGACCATCTTCCTAGGGATAAAATATGGTACTAAGTTTCACTTTTGTATTATTACCATTATAAAATAATTTCCAAAATTAAAAGATAAACTTAGTACTTCGGTGTGATAATAGATAAAGGAACCCTATGAAGTTTGACTAACTTGTAGATGTATAGCTTGGCGTAATCCACAACATTATCTAAGGTTTTGACTGACAAACATTTGGTCAATGAAGACCCAAATTGAATCATGCTAACACCTAGTGCAAGAAATACCCATAATAAAATCCATATAGATAAACTCCCACTTCCATGTGTGTATGCTAATATCTTTAAGAATACCTCCAGGTCTTTGTTTCTTAACTTTAACTTGCACACAGTTAGGATACTTAGCCATAAAATCTATACTGTCATTTTTCATTCCAATCCACAAATAGACTTCTCGTAGGTCATGGTACATCTTGGCCACACTTAGATAGATAGAATACTTGGAACTATAAGCCTTTTCTAACATTTAATCTCTCAACCCATAAATATTAGTAACATATAAGTGGCCCTAATAGTAAAGTGCTCCATCTTCCATTTTAGAGAAACCCTCTACTTACTGCTGATGGACTGCATTTAATAACTGACTCAATATAGGATTATTATGTTTCTTCTCGTTTACCTATGCCACAAGAGATATTCTAAACCATTCTATATCATCATACTACCAATATCTGCATCAAGAAAATGAACCCCCTGCCAGTCCAACCTATGAAAATCTTTAGCCAACTTCTTTTTCTTATCTGCAACATAGGATACACTACTCATAAACAATCAACTAAGAGCATCTACAACCATATTTAATTAAACATTCATATCATAGTCTTTCAAAAACTTTAACCATCTCATCTAGCACATATATTCGAGATATTTATGGTTGGTGAAAGCATCAATATGTACTCCATAAAAATAATGTCTCAAAATTTTCAAAGCAAAGACTATTGGTACCAATTCTGTTACATGAGTCAAATAATTCTTCTCATAATCCTTGAGTTGCCAGGACCATAAACACATTTAACCCTTTTGGCAAAGCTAAAACCAATGTTGCAGTTAACTTATGTTTCAAATCTCGAGAACTTTTCTCATATATATTTGACAATCAGAACTTAATATTTTTGTGTGTCAACTTAGTCAATCATGTTGTTATCAAAGAAAAATCCTTAACAAACCTCCCGTAGTTTCTAGTTAAGCCTATAAAGCTCATAATATTTGATGGAGTAATGGTCTTAGGCCAGCAATTCACGACATCTATATTTTGAGGGTGTATATGAATACCTTCGCTAGAGATAACATGATCTAGAAAGATATTAGGATTCAACAAAAAATCACATTTCTTGAACTTAAAAAATAACTACAATTTTTTCGGTCTACAACACTATCCTCAAATGATCTACATACTTCTCTTTGCTTTGATAATAGACATGTATATTATCAATAATGATAATGATAAATATATCTAAATATTGGTTGAAGACATTGTTCATTAAATCCATAAAATTTGCAGGAGCATTTGTTAATCCATACAATAAAACCACAAACTCATAGAGAACATATCGATTTCTAAAAGAAGACTTCGAGATATCACACTCCCTAAATTCAACTAATGATATCCTAACCTAAGGTCGATTTTTAGAAGAATACATCAGTCTGAAGTTGTACAAATAGGTTATCAAATTTTTAAATAGGATGTTTATTCTTGATGTTGTCCTTGTTCAATTGCTTGTAATCTATACACATTCTTAAAGTTTTATCTTTCTTTTGGAAGAATAGAACTAGAGCACCCCATAGAGAAACACCAGGCCCAATGAAACCTTTGTCAATGAGGGCCTTGATTTTCTCTTTCAACTCCTTAAGGTTAGTTGGAACCATTATTTAAGGAGGAATAGAGATGGGATAGGTATCTGGGAAAAGTTATATCCTAAATTCAGTCTCCTTACTGAGAGGAACTCCAAGTAGATTCTCAGAAAACTTTGGAAAACTCATTGAATATTAGAACTAACTGAAGACATGGTTTCTTGGATTTATAATCCTTAAATTGAACTAGATGATAGCTACACCCTTTAGAAATCAATTTTCTAGCATTGATATTAGAAACAATACAATATCTAGGCATCACTGGACTACTTTTCCTCTCAAAGATTGGCTTACTAAAAAACTAAAAATTCACAATTCAAGTTTGACAATCAACTGAGTCATATTAAGAATGGAACCAATCCATTACAATAATGACATTAAAATTACTCATCTCTAATTTGATTAAATCTGCTAAAGAACAATTTCTATTATAGATCAACTTCTATAAACTTTTTTAGCAACAAATGTCTCCCTAATAGGGATAGAAACTTAGAAAGGTTCAGTATTGTGACCAAGCACACACGCAAGTGTATGTGGTCTCACCAAATATTATAGTGGACTTTTACAAGCCAAGTATCGATCCCTCAGAGACTTATATTGACAACTATACAATTCTAGTTCACTATTAAGATTAAATTGGTGTCAAAGTAACCTACTGAGTTTGAGAGTTAAAACTAAACGTAACCGTATACAATGTGGAAAAGTAAAGTACTTGGACAATCAATGGGGAGAAACCCAGGGTTAAGGCTCTGGAATAATCATACTATTCTATTTGAATTCATTGGTTATATTACTTATCTTGGCTGTTGATTCACAGGGTTGATATTATGACTATGATCTTTCAAGCCTCTAGTCACCTATCTAATCAAACCCACAACTGTATCATTGAGCGGGGATATAAGAACTAAGCTAAATACATTCATATTTCATCCCATAAGTGTACCAAATAGGTAACTTAGGCATATTACTATCCTAAATGCAAATTATAACTTCATTTTGTAGAAGATTACAATCCTATTCTATTTACCCCACATTCTATCCTATTGTTCCTCCTTTCGGGATCACAAGATGACAATAGATGTATTCTATGGGTATCTAATTCTTGAAATAGTAAAAAAATAAGGATCAATAAATAAACAAATATGGTAAATAATCAAAAACAGGTCAATTCGTAACAAGAGTAATCATGTTCTTGGCCTTAATCCCAAAAAAGGGTGTTTAGCCGTTAATGGACATATTTGTAATTGCAATGATTGGATACATGTTAAAATCCATAAAAAGAACAAAGTAATGGAATAAAAACCCTAATTTAAGTGTTATTCATCCTCCCTAAAAGTTTCAATGTCTTCCAAGGTGTGTAACATAATGTTTAAGGGACTTATTTATAGGAAGACATAAGGTGCCCATTTGAACTTAGGTCCTTGTCACACCCCTTATTGCGGCTCCTAGGACCCGTGGCATGTACATATCAAGGTGAAACACTGAAATTGTTTGTTTAGGAAGCCCCCAAGGTCGTGTAATGGTCCCTAACACGTTTCCTAAGCTCTGTGGTACACTAATGACTCCAAAATGCTTATTTTGGGTCAAATCTTGTCCCGTACTTTTGTCAATCCTTTCAAGACTTTTAGTGTTGTTAAAATTTGATTTAAAGATTTTACATCATCCATATATCATAATTATAAACTCACAAAGAATTTTATATCATCAAACACCACGTATTAGAGCTCAAAACGACATACAATTCAAGCGATGAACTAGAATCTTAAGCTAAGAATACTAGTTTTGTCCTTTTGATCTATAACTTAGTTTAGACTCTTGGCTTGAGTAAATTGAATTTTAAACACTATAACCAAGTTTTCACACACATAATTATACAAGAATAACCTTATTTACTCATTACAAACACTAGAATCCATTGAGATCAACTAGAACAATGCTTAGCTCAAGCTAGTAACACTAGTTTTCATGTCTAAACTCTAAGTGACCAAATTAATTCCAAACTTGTTTGAAACACACATTAAACATTATAATCGAGTATTTCACAACTAATATGATCATTTATATCATAAAACACTTATTAAGCACAAAAGAATTCCTCAAAACAAGGCTAAACAAGCATATATAAGGACACTGAGGTGCATAAATTTACCTCAAATCATCACCCACACTTAATGTATTGTTCGTCCTTGGACAATTCTTTACTCTAAACATCATAATCCGAGGAGACTCCACACGTCTAATGCAAGTGAGATATAGAAGCTAGCACTACAATTACTACATATACTACATGTTTTTATGCTAGGCATGTTATACACAATTGAAAGATCAAGAACACTACTACAAAACATCTTAGCCTCAAGAATTGACTTACCAAGTTGCCAAACTCATAAATATTTATCAATTAAAGATATCATACAAATTATCCAACTATAATCAAATATGTTCCCTCACAATAAGAGATTTACCCATAATCACTCTCATAAGTGTAATTTATTTCAAATTGGGTACAAGAATCTAATTATGCTCACTCTTATGAAGAATTCACAAGTTGCACAAGATGAACGATAGGCTTGCCCTTAGTGTAATACTCCACTAATATCAGAATGATGATGCTTAGGATCAAATATGTCTTTATTCTTTATAATATAGTGTAAGGAATGGGTAGGAACTATTTTGGCAAACAATAGTGACTATCTTCCTTAAGAGCTTTAATACATCACACTTTTTATTCAATTCATCTCTGACAACCAACTTTGGCCTGCCCACATCTTTCATTTTGACCCATATCATTAAGATCACTCATATACAGTAATGAATGGAGTATTGTCTATTAATTCATGATTTAATTTTAGCACAAATTTATTTCACTCCCAACCACAACACATCAATTGTACACAACAATAACTATAACTTTGGGTCTTCAATTTTACCTTTTTTATTCCTATTTTTTCGCACTACTTAACTCATTAAATTTACACTAAAGTTCTTAGGAGCTTTGAATCAAATTAAGGTCATTAAAGAAGGGGATACAAGCTACGTATGAGGCTGCCAGAAAAATAAGCTAAAGGTTCAGCAGGGTTAACTAGGTTATGAACAAAGGTAGGTTAGAAAGAGGGTATAAATATGGCTATCAAAGAAATGCCTATATCATCTCCTAAATTGGCACTCTTTGTTTCACTTAGCACACAAATCAGGCAAGTTCTATACATCAAATGTAACAAGGAATACATAAGGTACAACCTTACACACATATAGCATATTCTCAACTGGAGTAGGATCATTAGAGACTATCAACCAAACAATAGAATGAATTCGACATTAATCCAACAAGTAAAAGAGTCATAATCATGAGCCTAGGAGTATTAAAAGAAGTCATTCATCATAACAACATGCTATCACATACAAAGCCTACTTGCATAATGCAATTATACATAGCACAAATAAGAACATGCCACTTACCTAATCATAATGATTTAAAAATTACTCCTAAAAACAAAAAAGATATTAGGTTTAAGGGGCACCTTTGTGTAAAAGAACCGTAATGAACAAATATGAGGTGGGTGAAGTGTGCACCTACTAGATTGAATCAAAGAACTAATATCTAAAAAGAGAATATTTTTTTAGTTTTTAAGCATTTACCCAAAAATTAGAAAAACAACTAAGTCTCAAGAACTACAACATTACTTCAATCAAAACAATGGGAATTCCCACACTTCAAAATCTTACTTTGTCCCCAAAGTATATTTAAAAGTAGAGATAGAAATATTCCCTAAGGCCTCTACGCCTAGCTAGTAGCATTTTTAATCAAGAGGGTCTGGGGACCCCATACCTAGTCTTCGCTATTCTACTTAGCTTTAATCTCTGGCACTCAGACTTTCCATAAACCTGTGAATCAAGTAAACAAAATCTATGTGATTTAAAAACTAAAAATATATAAAAATAAATACCTAACTTAACTTGGGTTGCCTCCCAATCAGCTCCTAATTTAGTGTCGCAACACGACCTACATCAACTTATCTATTTTCCTTTATCCTTTTCCTTCTAGTTGAAGGATATATTTTTACTTATTTCTAATCTCTTGAGAGTATGCTCTCAAGGTCAATAACTTTTTCAACAAAAGCCTTTTTAGGTTCATCAATTATTATCACTTGGGGCTTAGGTATTGGTGAATTAGGCTCCACAACCCCACACTTATCCACTTCCATCACTATAATCATGCATAAATCTTTAACTGGGGAAGTTTGTTGAGTGGTTTGAAACCTTGAAGGTCACTTCTTCATCATCCAAACTCATTGTGAATGTGCCCTCTCTCTTATCTATCAATGCACCTCCCATTACCAAGAATGGATTTCCCAAGATAATTGGTACCCTATCATCTTTCTTATAATCCAAAATAATAAAATCATTAGGGATAATAAATATACCATCCTTGATGAGAACATCCTCGATGATTTCTTCAGGATGGACTATGGTTTGATCTTCTATTTAGAGTAGCACAGAGCACAGTCTCAGCTTCTCTAAACCCAAAGTGTTGAACATTGATAGGAGCATCAAATTGATACTTCCCCCTAAATTACTCAGTGAGTGGATCGCCTCACTGTTACTAATTTGAAAAAGGAGAGTGAACCTCCCATGGTCCTTAATCTTCTTAGGCATCTTCTGCATTACCACAGAGCTACACTCCTTAGTAAGTGCTACTGTCTCAACATCCTGCAACTTAATTTTATTAGTTACCACACCCTTTAAGTACTTAGCTTACTTGGACATTCCCTGCAAAACATCTACAAGAGGAAGGTTATGTTAAGCTCTCTTAACGTGTCAAAGAACTTCTTGAAACATGTATCATCCTTTGTTTTTCTCAGCCTCTGTGGAAGTGGTGGTGGTCTCTCATTCTCATCAACTTTTACCTTTGGTTATTCAGACTTCCCCAAATAATCAATATCTTTTTCTGCAACTGGTTGAGGAATCAACTTTACATCTACCTCCTTATTTGTCTTTGGTAGTATGTTAATCAACTATTTTCCACCTCTCAATATGATTGCCATTACATATTTAGGAAATTCATCATTACATGGCAAACCACCTTGAGGCCTGGTATTTTGTGCCTGCTGTAATTGCCTCAACTGATGCGCCAATTTTTTCTAAAGTACTTATTGATTTTTGAGTTCAACAACCATTTGTTCTTTGGTGGCCATGATCTTCTTTAACATTTTCTCTATGTTACTAGACTGTGTGTTTTGTTGCTACTGATATTGATTATTATTGTTCCATGAATAATTTGGTGCCTAAGTCTTTTACTTTTGGTTGTAGGCCTTACCATAATTTAGCCTTTGAGCATTGCCTACAAAATTGACTAACTCGGTATTCGCACTATAATTATCTATAGAGTGACCACTATTTCCACAAACTTCACACAAACGTGTTGTCTTCTACACTGCATATACTGACTTGGGTCATTATCTAATTTTGCATGGCTGACAGTTAAGCGGCTAAGGTTGTCATACTATCAATTTCAATTATATGTAATACCCCATAAGATCCCAAGCTCAATTAATCTTATAGTTGCATGTTTAAGTGGTCCAAGACATGGAATTTTCACTTAGTGTTGAAGACTTAGCCAGTTTCAAGACCTCTAAACTTTGAAGATTTTATTTTTAACTTTCCCGACCTCAAGACGTCAATTTATGGGTTGATTCATGATCGGAGTTGTTCAAATTATGTCTCAGGTGAGTTTGGAAACTTTCAAACGAGCATAGGGGCATGTTTGGAAAACCAAACTAGTAACACCACCAGGATAAGCGGGTGCTGCCCCTTCCAATCAATCAATCGAAGGAGGGCACCGCCCGACCTAGTCCACTGCTCTAGAGCCTATGCTGCCCCTCCCTATTCCATACAACTTTTGTTTCTAGTTATTTTAAGGGAATTTGGGTCATTTCTCATTATCTTATTTCATCTATAGCACGTATTGGGGCTTCCAAAGGGTCATTATTTGCCTCTTCCACCCCAAATTGTTCTAAAGAAACCCTTCTTCTTCCCAAGAATAAATTCAAGCTTCATTCTCAAGAAATCAATATTTCAAGCTTCAAATCCAAGAAATCTTCAAGAATTTAGTTGTTAAGGCATGTGGGATGTTCATCTATGGGACCCTTTCACCCATGAAGCCCAAAAACTCTTTTTTGGTTTAATTTATGAGTTTATATATGTTCAAGATGAAGTAAATCCATGAATATCTGGTTAATTCAATGTCAAGCTTTGGTTAAAAATGTTTTTAGGTTGAATGAGTCATATCATGTTTTAAGTGTTGTGATTCCCATGTTATGTTCAATTGATTTCAGGAGAAATCCCTAAATTATGAATTCAGCCATATAATCATGTTGTTCCTCATATTTAAGACATTTCCTTGTTCAAATTTTTTATCCTTACATGTTTGATGAAATGTCTATACTCTGAGTCTTTGAATGATGATTTCATACTACAATTTTAAGCCTTAATATTATACTTCATGATCATTTAGTGTGGGTGGGTTAAAAACACCCGATACCTACGTGTTTTACATGCTTTAAGATCTTTTAAGTAATAACTTAGTGAAACCATGAGTCATGTTATTTACTCAGATATTTATGATCATGATGAGCACTCTCAGTTATCAGAAATAATGTTCAGTTAAACTTAGTTCAATTCAGTACCAGTGCTAGTTCAGTTGGGAGTAGGATTTAGCACTGAGCGCATCCAAGGATGGTGGCTTCCCCATTAGTTAGGCAGAGTCATTAGTAGAAGTCTAGTATTCCAGAACTACATAGACAGTGTAGGATATGAAGGGTCACCCATTAGTTTAGGCCTGACTTCTTCTCAGGGGCCACCCACTAGTTTAGGATAGATACTGTGGTCCTTCGGGACATCAAATTAGTAGGTCCATATATATAGTGTTAGTGCACGTGGCACGTTACTAACACCCTTCCAACTAGGGTTACAGGTTAGACCTCGATTACCTCAAATTGGCACATGTCGATTACATCATACCTCCCACAGCATCAGTATAGTAATCAGTGTATTTAGTTTAGGTTTTCTTAACCAAGTATACGGATTTTCAATTATTCAGTTATACAGTTTTCAGACTTTTAGATTAAAGGATCTCAAAAGAATTTTTATACTTAGTCTTGCATTCTCAGATATTACATGTGCATGCATTTATGCTTAGTTACTTTATATATATCAGCCATTCCTCATCTCATATACCAGTACATACTTTTTTTCTTGTTATGTTGTCTTATAACATAGGTTTGGACGCATAGTTTCCCAACCACTCTTAAATAGTCAGCATCACTCAACAATAATAGTGATGAGTCCTCATCCATTGAGGACATGATTTACTTATTTTAGTTACTTTAGTATTTTCATATGTTCAGTCAATTGGAGTTGTTGGGGGGTCTATCCCATCAAATCCTTATGATATTTAGAGGCTTTCAAATAATAAGTTAGATAGTCAGTCAGTCATTTTAGTGTTATCAATTATTATCATATATTTTAGACATATTTTTATTCATATTTTAGTATCTAGTTTTACTGTATCTTATCAACTTATCCTCTATGTATGTGATGTATTAATATTTTGTTTAGTGCTCACAGCAATTTTAGCTCATGGGTTAGGTTTTGGTCACTTATGGCCGTAAGAACCATTGTTGCGACGAAGGATTAGCCTCAGGTTGTGACAAAACTTGAAATCAGAGCCTAAGGTTTTAAAGTGTCCTAGGGAGTATAGCCATGTTGAGTAGTGTCTTGTGCATGGGTGTGAAGTGCGCCACACTTATGGATAAGTACCTATGAAATATTTTAGGAAATTTTCCCTTCCTTTGATATTTATGTTATGCAAAAGAGCATGAGCTCTATATATACTCTCTTTCTAGATCATCATTCATCCTATTTATAGACAATGCCTCCAAGAAGAAACAATGGAAGAAGGAATAGGGATCAGCCCACACCACTACCTATTCAAAAAGATCCCCTGAATGAGCATGATTCTCACGCCGAATTTAGGGCCGCTTTTATGACCCTATCTCATTTAGTAGCTACTCAGAACAACAAACAGGTTGTTTCCCTAGCTAATCCAGTGGAAAATACAACTCTTGTTAGGATTGAAGATTTTACTCGAATGAATCCCCATTATCTTTTAGATCCAAATAAGAGAAGAATCCATAAGAGTTTCTCGATATGGTACAGAAAGTAAATAATATCATGGGTATCACTTCAAATGAGAGTGCAGAGTTGGCTGCCTATTAGTTGTAAGATATATCGCATACCTGGTTTAAGTAGGGGAAGGAAGACTGTGGTGTTGATGTAGGGCCGGCAGAGTAGGAGGAGTTTCTCATAGCTTTCTTAGACAGGTTATTTCTCTTAGAGTTGAGGGAAGCTAAGATTCAGGAGTTTATCAATTTAAATGAGGATAATATGAGTGTAAAGGAATAATCTCTTAAGTTCACCTAGTCGGTGAGGTATGCTCCTTCGATGGTGACTAATATTAGGTCTAGAATGAGTAAGTTTGTGTCTGGTGTAGCTAATAGTGTGGTTAAGGAGTGTTAAACTACCAAATTGATTAAGGAGATGGACCTATATGGGCCCATGGTTCATGCTCAGCAGATTGAGGAGGAGAAGTATAAGGAGAGGGAAAGAGAGAACAAGAGGGACAAAATAGGTAGTTTTCACTTTTCTCAACCAAGGTCAGAAAGTCGTAACCATTCTCTGCTCCTTCAGTAATTTTCATCCCCAGCTCCATCATCATCTAGTGCTTCAGTGCCTAAGTTTAGGGAAGACAGTCGAGATAGAGCGCTAGGCTCTATGTCCCAGGGCAGTGTGAACAGTTGTCGTACGAATCCGCTGTAACACCTGAGTCTGTACCATAGATGCCACACGGTGCTTACAATTTCAAAGGACGACAAGCTAACCCATGACTGGTACATACTATAATCATTGAATAATAACAGTATAATAATGGAAAAAATTAGGCTGAATATACCATAAGGTTCATAACTAAAATCAAATACTGAAAAATAAATATTGAAAACTGATCATCTGTCTAAAATAGTCTAGTCTAAAAATCTCAAAAACAACAACGAAAACAAACCCAGTGTATTCCCACTTAGTGAGGTCTAGGGAGGGTAAGATGTATGCAGTCCATACCTCTACCTCTAAAGAAGTAGAAAGGTTGTTTTCGATAGACCCTCGGTAGTCTAAAAATCTCTAACTATCTAAATATAGAGTTGATGGGACTGTAACGCCCCGTAAAAGTCATGCATGTATTAGACTGTAATTTCTGAGCTTTAGACTTAAGTTTTAAAATTTTTCTAAGTGTTGAAATGACTTAGACTCGTTCTTAGCTGGCAACCTTCGGGATACAATTTATCGACCTTCCCGACCTTCATTTTTAGATTTTCAAGTTGCTTTACGATCGGGAAATCTCATAGTAAATCTCGGATAAGTTTTGGAATTTTTCGGAATGCATAAGGCTGCGTTTGGATTTCAAAATAGTAGCAAAACGCATAGCCTATTGCCCAGTTTTTCAGCATTTCAGGGTCAACTTCAAACGATCATAACTCCTTGTATATAATGAACTGTGTGAGCCATGATATATCAAACGAAATATCTTTGAGTCCTCTTTCAAATTCAGTTGGTTTCATCCAATTTTAATATATGAGTAAAAAGTTATAATCGATTTACTCCAGCCTATCAAACTGTCAACTGCGGGACAGATTTGACCTTAATTGTTCCTTAGGGGTATTTTGGTCATCCTCCACCCCTATATATACCACCAACACGGGATTTAATCCCTCAAACACCATAATACACATGCTTTCCTCAAAATTTTTCAAGAATTCTCCTTAGGGTTTCAAAATAAAAACCCAAATAGTTCAAGATTCGACCGTAAGTTTTCAAAGATAATTACATATTCGGAATCACCAATCCATAAGCTTCAAGAAACATCTATTATTTTGGAAATAGAGGTACGCGGGGTTTTCTCTAAAATCTCATGGGCATAGAAATCATGTTTTAAGTATCAGGTTTTCGAATTCATGTGCATACTCATGTTTTAGAAGCTTTAATGATATTGTTTTGGCCTTTTGGCTTTCCCCCAAAGTGGTTTGAAAATTATATGTATATGTATATATGTGTTTGTCCTGAAATATATGAATTTAAAGCATGATTTTCATGGAACCCCTCTCTTAATGTAAATTCTTCCATGTTTCACGTAATATAAATTGTTTTGAAAGACATCTTGAAGAAAAGAAATTATGATATGAAGTGCTTTGACTTTTGCTATGTTTGGAATACGATTCTTGAACACGAAAGAGAGGGTTGTGAATGTTGAATATGCATGTAATGAAAGAATGCATGGTTTTGCCAAAATGCACATGACCACCATATGTTTGATGAAATTTCTGCATGAATTGAACTTTAAGTTCGGAATATGAAATCCTTTACATCGGTTGCATGTTTTGGGTGGTCTAAACTATGTTTTGAATGAAAGCTTTTTCTTAGTACCTTATGGCTCAGAAAAATCATGACTTTCAAGGTCTTGGTATGACTATACCAATTCATACTAATGCCATATCAGACTCAGACTAACAGACATTTCAGACTTTCATGATTTAGAAATTTCAGAACGATGCATGTTCAGAAAAGGTTAAAAATGGGCATACAGAGATGTTAGGTGGTTCCCCGAAGAGGGCTTGAGTTCAGAAAACTCTTTGCCTAAAATCGTGGTTTGCCGACCCGGGTATATTATTATGCGCTGACTTAAATGTCCTGTGGCGTATCAAACTTAGTGACTCCAACCCTTGCGGCACACTTGGGTTGGGGGCTTCCCCGCCGAGTCAATGGCGGATTCCATACAGCCCGTGGAATATTCAGACTTGTAGGGGAATACCACCTAACTCAGGAGTAAAACACAGATCATGATTTGAAATAAATAGACAGGTTGCATGTTTTCAGAAAGTGCCCATGTATTTTTCAGAAACAGTTTTATACGTGATGTCTTGATGAAAAAATTTCTTTCACTTAATATATATATATATATATATATATGTATGTATGTTCCATTATACTATTTTTGGATTGCTTTGCGTGCCAGTACTTGTGTGCTGACCCCCCCTCCCTCCTTCCAGGTTCTGAGGTACAGTCAAGGGGTCCAGGTATTCAGTAGACATTCTCGGATTTACAGACTTGATCTCATAGTGGTGAGCCTTCTATTATTCGGAAGGCCTAATTATGTCTGACATTATCTTATTTATTATATTTTTGGTTCACTGGGGGCCTTGTCCTAGTTTCTTTTCAGACGGATGTTTGTGTTCTTAGTAGAGATTTTCATAGACTGATGTCAGATAGTATTATTCAAAAATATTGCAGGACTTGACCATGTTTTCCGTACTCAGTTTAAAGTCTGCATTTTATTATGATTATGAATGTTGTGCATGATAACCAGACAGAGAATGGTTCTTCCGGGCCTACATGGTTTGGGATGCTCGTCACGGCTAGGGCCTAGGCTCGGGTCGTGACAAACTTGGTATCAGAGCACTGTTCATGGTCCCAGGGTGTCTGCGAAATCGCGTCGGGTAGAGTCTTGTTTATGGGTGTGTAGCGCACCACACTTATAAGCAGGAGGCTACTAGGCGTTTGGGAATGTCTTTTTTTCTTCATGTTCTAGTTCGTGCAATAGAGTCAGAATATTCCTCTTTCATACTCTAATTCATGTTATGGTGTCGCCCATACAAAAGTAAAAAGTTATCCCACGTTCTTTCCTTACTCTAATGTCCTCAGATATGTCTCATTATTAAGGTGAATCAAGTGCAGAAGTTTAGATTGTAAATGGTATTGTCCCTTCGGATCGCGTCATATAAGATCTTAGAATTGTGCAAGGACTTGAGAAGAGTCCGTTATTGCTTCAGAGAGTGGATAGGTTCTAGTGTGAACCTTGATCTTGACGAAATCATGCTTTTCAGCCTTCTATATTGAGTATATTCGGCCCTTTTCAGAAATTTATGTTGCAGATGTCTTGCTTAAGGGGGGATGATGTGTAGTAGAATGTTGGAACTATATTTCCACCCAAATAGTAGTATGAGTCAAAGTTTTATTTTCATGACCTATTGGTAATGAAATTAGACCATGAAGTTGGTGATGTAAAGTCACAAAGTTAGAAGTGAGAGTGAGGGTGATTTACCCATTTATAGTGATAAACTAATGTGGTAGCTAGTAGCACGTGTGAATGGTATGGTAGTCCACGGGGGAAGTGTTTTACTCAGATTTTTATTTATACAGAATAAAATGTATATTCTTAGACCATTAAATATTATGTGTCAATTTTCTATCTCTTGTAATATGTAATCTTGTTATCATGGTCTTTTTGAAAAAAAAATTTTAAGTCTAGTGAAGTCGTGTGGGGCTCTTTCGATTCACTAGCATAGTTGTCTTGTCATTTTGCTTGTTCAAAATACAAAAAAAAAAAATCAAAGTCTAGTGAAGCCGTGTGAGGCCTATTTCGATTCACTAGCAACTTGTCATCCAACTTGTTGATTTTGTGTTGGTTTAATATATGTATGGCTGAATTTATTTGCATGAGATCGAGTTGGTAATGAAATGATACGTCTTTGTGTGTGATTAGTAGAAGGTAGAGAAGGAGTTGTTAGTCAGGGTGATTGTCGGTTGCTTGATGTGTGAAAATGGTTGTATTAGCCATTAAGTTATAATTATAGAATCATGGTTGTAGTGGAAATTGAAGGTAGACTAAATGTATGTGGTGAGAAATCCATATAAGTAGAAAATATTGTATGGGGTAATATTATAAGATTAAGGTTGATCATGTCTATTAAGTAACTTAACTCCCTTGACCTTCTTTCCGTTGGTAGCTGTAAACTAGTACAACTTGTGAGAAGGTATGTAGTGGATTTTGAGGTGTGTGAATAAAATGTGTCAATTTTATGGACTAGCATATTATTTTGCACTCGTCATTAGTGGTAAATGATTGATACTAAACTATAGGCTTGAATTTAATTGGTGTGGTGGTAAAAAGTGGCAAGAGTTTGATGATGCATGTTTTGTGGGTCTAAATTAGTAGGCTTGATGTGCTAAAATAGTGCATGCTAATGGATTATGATAAGGAAAACTGTTAGGTCATGATCGGTTATTGGGGTCATAAAGTCCTACCGCACTAGTGTTTTGTGATGTTTATTCATAGTTTCCAAAGTGAAAATTTTGTGTAAGGTTGAGTTGTAAATCATGTTTGACACTAGACATTAAGTTTGAAACAATTGATGGCCATGAAGGTGAAGGTGAAGGTTTCTTGACTAATGATGCTAGTTATTGGGAAGTGATCTATAGGCTTGAACAGTCTATCCAAGTGCCTAAGTTTATTTGATTTCATAATGAAGTATGACGGTGTATGTATGATGTAGAAGTATGCCCAGGGTGGTTTAAAATGGCGGTATTTATTCTAATGCTATACATGTTGTGTGTGACTAGTGGTACCATTGAGTTGATGTGTGGCGAGTGCCTTGAAAGTTGTGCTAATAGAAATAAGAGTAGAGGTACTAGAGGGTGTGCGTTTCAACTTTGGGGATGCTCATGAAGATTCAAAGTTAGTAAGTGTTCGAGTAATAGATGATGACTATTAGGGTTACAGAATGATAGAGTTTGTCTCAGAAGGCGGTATTTGTAGTGGGTTTTTCCACTTTTAGATGTAGTCATTAGGGTCAATTTATATTGATTATGAGTATTGTTGTTTTTCATACCCCAGAGTGCAGTTAAGTTCAAAGTCTAATACGGTATCTCCCACAACTTAAGATGATGGTTTAAACCTAAGGGGTAGATGATAGAATGAATAACCAAGTCAGGTTCTCAGATTCTAGTAGTGACGTCATGACGACAGCGAACGTCAGAAAGTGAGAGTGAGACTCAACCCATTCCTATCTCAGTATTTTTTTGCAGTGATCCCAATACATACGCATGCCTTACATGTCAGTTCGATAATCGTAGTTCATAATTATGTTTGTGATAGCGAATCATGTACTCCTCCAATTCTAAAATGAAGGGTTCCAGTTCATTCAGTAGTTGGAATTACATTCCATATGTTACAAACTCCAAATTGAGGTCATACAGCTCATGAAATATATGTTTGCGCCCTATAGTATGCTTGTTTTAGATACAACCTTAAGTGTTAAGTAAGTTTGGGGCCAATTTTTGATACATGTGATGGTTAGTGGAAAAGTTTGTGTGTATGTTTTAGGGTAGCACGTGGGATTTATATTGTCAGTAGTTTAGAAACTATGGGAAGTATGTATTTATGGGTGATTGCCTTGAAGTAAACATGTGGTTATAAAATAGGCTTGAATGATGTTTTGGGATTATAGTGGGAGGTCGCAATATGCATTAACGACTTCATATTAAGAGTTCAGAGTAGTTATTGAAGTGGTAAGACATGTTATGCTTAGGATACGATCTTTAAAAGAGATATAAAAGGTGGCGTCATATGGTTTAGAATAATAGCGTAGTGTAGCATGTTGTATTTTTGTGACTTAAAGTCAGGCTTGATCGCGGTGTAAGGATTAAGCTATTTTAGACATTAGTAGAAAAATTTGTCAATGCTCATATGAGGAATTTAAGCTGAATTAAATGAATATCATATTTATAGGGAATAGTATAGTTAAGGGATATTCGGGAAGTGCGCTAAGCCTGAAAGTAAGAAGTCGTATTGCCAAAGGTCTGAAAATTCTATCCTAATTTAGGAGTTATATGTCTATATTTCAGACTGCAGAGTAGAGTCAATGTTGTGATTTCCTCAGTTGGATGTCTTGTGTAATCCATACCCAAGATTCGTGGCTCCCTATTACTGTTAGAACTTCTTTAGAGAGAGTGTTGAAGAGATACTCCAGTTAAGTATGAAAGTTCAGTTTAACAGTGTATTTAGTCCTACGTTCATGAGAAGAACTCAAGGACAGATCCATGCATCAGATATGCATGTTCATTATGAGAATTCAGCCTATGAATAGCTTCAATCGTGTATTTCATGCATCAGATATGCATGTTCATTATGAGAATTCAGCCTATGAATAGCTTCAATCGTGTATTCCATGCATCGGATATGCCTGTCCGATATAAGAATTCAAAATATCAGTAGTTCCAGCCATATGGTCATGTTTCAAATCATTGTATTCTTTATTAGAGGACATGTCATGTCCGCGTTATTCTATATCTTTAAGGCTTCAACAAGTTCCTACCCGTCATTCGAGGAAGAATTATCCCAAGGGGGAGATAATGTAACGCCCCGTAAAAGTCATGCATGTATTAGACTGTAATTTCTGAGCTTTAGACTTAAGTTTTAAAATTTTTCTAAGTGTGGAAATGACTTTGACTCATTCTTAGCTGGCAACCTTCGGGATACAATTTCTCGACCTTCCCGACCATCATTTTTATGTTTTCAAGTTGCTTTACGATCAGGCAATCTCATAGTACATCTCGGATAAGTTTTGGAATTTTTCGGAATGTATAAGGCTGCGTTTGGATTTCAAAACAGTAGCAAAACGCATAGCCTATTGCCCAGTTTTTCAGCATTTCAGGGTTAACTTCAAACGATCATAACTCCCTGTATATAATGAACTGTGTGAGCTATAATATATCAAACGAAAGATCTTTGGGTCCTCTTTCAAATGAAGTTGCTTTCCTCCAATTTGAATATATGAGTAAAAAGTTATAATTGATTTACTCCAGCCTACCAAACTGTCAACTGAGGGACAGATTTGACCTTAATTTTTCCTTAGGAGTATTTTGGTCATCCTCCACCCCTATATATACCTCCAACATGGGATTTAATCCCTCAAACACCATAATACACATCCTTTCCTCAAAATTGCTCAAGAATTCTCCTTAGGGTTTCAAAATAAAAACCCAAATAGTTCAAGATTCGACCGTAAGTTTTCAAAGATAATTACATATTCGGAATCACCAATCCGCAAGCTTCAAGAAACATCTATTATCCTTGGAAATAGAGGTACGCGGGGTTTTCCCTAAAATCTCATGGGCATAGAAATCATGTTTTAAGTATCGGGTTTTCGAATTCATGTGCATACTCATGTTTTAGAAGCTTTAATGATATTGTTTTGGCCTTTTGGCTTTCCCCCAAAGTGATTTGAAAATTATATGTATATGTATATATGTGTTTGTCCTGAAATATATGAATTTAAAGCATGATTTTCATGAAACTCTCTCTTAATGTAAATTCTTCCATGTTTCACGTAATATAAATTGTTTTGAAAGACATCTTGAAGAAAAGAAATTATGATATGAAGTGCTTTGACTTTTGCTATGTTTGGAATACGATTCTTGAACACGAAAGAGAGGGTTGTGAATGTTGAATATGCATGTAATGAAAGAATGCATGGTTTTTCCAAAATGCACATGACCACCATATGTTTGATGAAATTTCTGCATGAATTGAACTTTAAGTTCGGAATATGAAATCCTTTACATCAGTTGCATGTTTTGGGTGGTCAAAACTATGTTTTGAATGAAAACTTTTGCTTAGTACCTTATGGCTCAACAAAATCATGACTTGCAAGGTCTTGGTATGATGATACCAATTCATACTAATGCCATATCAGACTCAGACTAACAGACATTTCATACTTTCATGATTTAGAAATTTCAGAACGATGCATGTTCAGAAAAGGTTAAAAATGGGCATACAGAGATGTTAGGTGGTTCCCCGAAGAGGGCTTGAGTTCAGACAACTCTTTGCCTAAAACCGTGGTTTGCCGACCCGGGTATATTATTATGCGCTGACTTAAATGTCCTGTGGCGTATCAGACTCAGAGACTCCAACCCTTGCGGCACACTTGGGTTGAGGGCTTCCCCGCCGAGTCAATGGCGGATTCCATACAGCCCGTGGAATATTCAGACTTGTAGGGAAATACCACCTAACTCAGAAGTAAAACACAGATCATGATTTGAAATGAACAGACAGGTTGCATGTTTTCAGATGGT
The DNA here is from genome assembly GCA_030864225.1 of Capsicum baccatum var. pendulum. Taxonomy (NCBI): domain Eukaryota; kingdom Viridiplantae; phylum Streptophyta; class Magnoliopsida; order Solanales; family Solanaceae; genus Capsicum; species Capsicum baccatum. Next base: position 128,618,641 of record CM061556.1, read on the forward strand.
GCCCATGTATTTTTCAGAAACAGTTTTATACATGATGTCTTGATGAAAAAATTTCTTTCACTTAATATATATATATATATATGTATGTTCCATTATACTATTTTTGGATTGCTTCGCATGCCAGTACTTTTGTGCTGACCCCCCCTCCTTCCAGGTTCTGAGGTACAGTCTAGGGGTCCAGCTACTCAGTAGACATTCTTGGATTTGCAAACTTGATCTCATAGTGGTGAGCCTTCTATTATTCGGAAGGACTAATTATGTCAGACATTATCTTATTTATTATATTTTTGGTTCACTGGGGGCCTTGTCCCAGTTTCTTTTCAGACGGATGTTTGTGTTCTTAGTAGAGATTTTCGCAGACTGATGTCAGATAGTATTATTCAGAAATATTGCAGGACTTGACCATGTTTTCCGTACTCAGTTTAAATTCTGCATTTTATTATGATTATGAATGTTGTGCATAATAACCAGACAGAGAATGGGTGTTCCGGGCCTTCATGGTTCGGGATGCTTATCACGGCTAGGGCCTAGGCTCAGGTCGTGACAGGGAAAAGTCCCCTAATAACTCTGACTACTGAATATACTGAATACTAAAATAATGAAATAATAACCTTGTCCTCGGACTTGAGGACTCACCACTAAATCTGCTACTAAAAGTTTGGGCTGCTAAGTACACTCAGGAGCTCGTGCGTCTAAACCTATGATATGAGATATCATAGCAAAAAAGAAAGAGTATGCATCAGTATTTTGACTGGTATGCTAAGTGAGGTAGGATGATATACAAGGGTTCATATGCATGAACAATAACTGGCTTAGTAACATGAATATAATTGAATGAGAGTATATGTATATCTGAAACTGCTGTAAATACAGAGTATGCAATGCTGCATACATATCTACTTTACTATAACTAAGATCATTGATAACTGAATGACTATTTCTAACCGTCCTAATTCTGCAGACTTGAACTTAGTTCCATACTAAGCTGGGTAACTGTGTCTGAAAGTTCTGATTCTGAAAGCTGAACTAAGGTTTCATACTGAATTTGAAACTAAAATTGTAACTGTGAGAGTGTTCATCTTACCAACATAGCCCAATTATAAACTGAGTTTGGTTCCAACCTATGACCCTAGTTGGAAGGGTGTTATCACCTTTCCAAGGGATACAAACAACAGGTATGAGTTAACCCTATCTGGTAGGAAGACATTTGGTCAACCCTCATTGGCAGGAAAACTCATACGAGATTCATCAACCTTTGTCTGGAAAGAAGATATCTCAACCTATGCTGTCTACGTAGTCTTGTAATACAGGGATTACTACTAAGGGTCATACCCTCTACTGGAAGAAATGCCCTCATCCCCGGGTCCGCTCGGTGCTGATTTCTACTCCCAACTGAATAGGTACTGAACTGATTTCTAGACTGTTCTAGGCTTGACTGAACTATTACTGATCATGATGTCTAATTCAACTAGACTGAGTTCACTGAGTTCTGTAACTGACTGAGTATTACTGTTTATGACATTTCTGAGACTTCTGTAGCTACTAAAATTCTAAGCAAACGGCTAGATTATTGGGTATTGAATACCCCTAGGACTCGATAGCATTGAAAGTAAAACATGGCATGATCATAATAGCATAACAATAGTAGCTTGTTAGTTGCAACACCCCGAATCTGGTACACAGAATTCTACACAGTGCTCATAACCCTGAAGGACACAAGCTAACCCATAACTGATATCTATACCTAAACACTGCATAAAATACTGTATAAATGTGAAAATAAAGGATGAAAGGCCATAATGTTCAAATTTGAGACATAATATCTAAAAAAATATAACATCTGGGTGGGGTAGAAATACCTAAAACAACTGAAATAAACTGTCTGAACATGATAGTCTGAAAAGCCTCTAACTATCAGAATAAGGAGTTGATGGGACACGTCCCCAGCTAAATCTATCTACTAAAAGCTAAACTGAATTAATAAAATAACTAATAATATCATCCTCGAATGATGAGGACTCACTGCTAAATCTGGCTGCTACTGATTCTCTAGATCTAGTGCTTCTAAACCTATGGTATAAAATACCATAGCGCAAATGCATCAGTACGATTGAATGTACTGGTATGCATGTGAGGTAGGATAAATACAAAGGGTTCACATGCATGAACTATAATAACTGACTGAATAAAATGAACATGAGAATGCATACATGAATACATAATAGTTGTAACTGAGTTTGTGATGACATAATTACTGAGCCTGAGTACTTATAACATGAGATACTAATAACTGTATAACTAAAATAACTGATACTGAGTGACTATATCTGACAGTTTAGGTTATGATGGAACTAGCTGAGTTCTGTACTATTCTGAGTTGATTGTACCTGACAGTTCTAAATTCTATAAACCTATCTAAGTTCTATTACTGAGACTGAATGATTGTATCTGACAGTCCTAATTCTGTAACTGAAATTGTAGGAAGTAGTAATCTAACCAATATGCCCTAAATAATGCATTATAGCTGAGTTGGAGTCCAATTTGTAACCCCAATTCGAAGGGTGTCAATACCACACCACAGGTAAGGATAATCTGTGAGCAACCCTCATATAATAGGTAACTCTAGTGAGAATGGTGGGAACCCTCATATAAAAAGTTAAGCAACCTCATATACCCTCATATAACAGGTTGTGATATCTCAACCTACGCTAGCTACATAGTTCAGGAATGCAAGGATTGCTTATTAGAATCACACCCTCATATAATAGGTGATTTCCCATCCTTGGGTTCACTCGATGCTAATTCCTACTCCCATCTGAATAGACACTGAACATGATTAAGTGAAATGGACTAGACTGAGTTCATTGAATTCTATGGACTGATGGAATGCTATTGAGATCTGATAACTGTCTGAGACTTCTGAGATTACTGGATTACTAATATTTACCAGAATTTTTAAGTTTACTGGACTGATATTGAATTCACTGAGTTTTCCTGAGTCACATGACTAACTGAGTTCTAGGAAAAATGCTTGACTGAGAGTATCGTGAAAATATGACACTGGCTCTAGGTACACAACTAAATTTCCAGGTACAAGTACCCCCAGGACTCGATAGCATAAAAGTAACTCATGGCATGAGTTTTAAAGCACAACAATGGCTACACATATATCCATAATCCATTGACTAAGACATTTCATCAAACACTTGACATGCATGAACTTGTATATGAATAGGGATTTCACATTATCATGCTAGTATGGCACTTTTACTTCACATAGGCATTTAGTCAAACATATGGGGAGCATGCTTTGGTTATACAATCATCAACACATCTAATAATCATGGATACATCAATCAACTTGTAAATTGAAGGGTTTATCATGAATATCATGTAATTTATCACATATTAGAATCAATTCTTGTAATTAATAGTCTATAAACAGGAACGAAACCAAAAAACAACATAAACATCAATTTTCAATTCAATCAAATCATGAACATTCATAAATATACAAATCTTGGATTTTGAAAAGAGATTCTTGAGCTTCATGGGTGAAAGAGACCCATGAATCAACACATGACATACCTGAGTTAATGAATCAAAAAGGATTAATGGAGAGTTCTTGTGATTTGGCCCTTGAATTTGAGAGCTAGGGTTTCTTGTCTTGAGAGAGAGCAACTAAATTTGGGAAAAAACAAAGTGAATAATGATATTCTTAGGTCATGTAGGGTTAAATTTCGTGTTTAAGGCTAAACTAAAATCATGGGAAAAGACCCATTTAACCCTGGATGCGTCTTTTAAATTTGGTGAAAATTTCACAACCTGGACCCCTGGCGCGATGCGGCACTATCGCGCCCTGTCACTAGAATTTGACAACTGGAAAATTGGACGACGGCGTGATGCGGGACTATTGTAGAGCTTCACTGGAATTTGAAAATCGGTATATGGGAGCCCTCCATGTCCCAATGAAATCACACAGTCTAACTGGAAATTGCCAAATGTCATTTTGGCTTATGGCGCGATGCGCCATTGACTGAGATGACGGTGTTTTACGACTGAAACTTTTAATTTCCTTAACTTCTTACCTGGTTGTCAGATTTAGGCAAATTTGGTATCAATGGAAAGCTTATTGGATTTACCAGATAACTAAAAGTGAAAATCTAGTAAATTCCCCATGGAATAAACATCATTCAATTTAGAAAATAATACTTAACATTCTTAGAACAAAATTAGTTAGGAAACTTTGGGGTATTATAATATCTCCCCTTGGTTGATTCATCCTCGAATGAGACTGGTTGAGGTGGAAAAAACAAAGAGGTAAAGTATATAATAAACATAAACAACTGAAACATGACTGACATTTCTGAGATTTATATTGAGCATGCATATCTGAAGCATAATTTCATGACATAACTGACTCATAAACACATGAATGAGATTTCTAATAATTGAGTTTCTCACAAGGAGAATGCTTGTCTAATGCATGAACACACGACGAATCTGATGCATTAAAATATGTCTGAATATGAAATGGTACTTAGTACCAAGTTTAAAATAGAATTCTGAACATGAACTGTATACTAAGCTTGTAACTAAAATCTGAATATGAACAACTGAAAATCTTAAGGAGGACTGTTACCTTGAGCTAGATATGATTTAGCAGAGAAGAGGTGAGAATACTTGGTTCATATGTCTGCTTCTGCTTCCCAAGTAGCTCCATCAATAGACTGATTTTGTCAAAGAACTTTGACTAGAGAGACTTCTTTGTTCATCAGTCTATGAGTCTGATAGTCAAGAATTTCAACTGGAACCTCCTCATAAGAGAGGTTGTTCTGAACATCTATACTCTGAATAGGGACTCTAACTTCTGGGTCACCTATAAACTTCTTGAGCAAAGAGACATGGAATATTGGATGAACTATGGCTAGATCTGAAGACAATTCAAGCTCATAAGATACCTTGCCGAAGTGACTGAGAATTTTGAAGGGACCGACATATCAGGGATTAAGCTTTCCCTTCTTGCCCAAACTCTTCACTCCCTTCATGGGAGAGATCTTTAGATAAACATAATCACTAATCTAAAACTCGAGATCTTTTCTACGCACAGCTGCATAAGACTTCTGTCAGCTCTAAGAAGCCCGAAGTCTTTCTCTAATCAATTGGGCCTTTTCTAAGGCATCGAATACTAAGTCAGGCCCTATAACTAAGGCCTCACTAACTTCAAACCAACCGACTGGAGATCTGCACCTCCTACCATAGATAGCTTCAAATGGAGCCATCTTCATACTATAATGATAATTGTTGTTGTATGCAAACTCAATCAAGGGCAAGTGGTCATCCAAACTACACTTGAAATAAATTACACACGCTCGCAGCATATCTTCTAAAGTCTAAAAGGTCCTTTCTTCTTGACCATCTATCTGAGGATAAAAGGTTGTATTGAGATGAACCTGGGTACCAAGACCCTTTGGAACACTTTCTAGAAATAAGAGGTGAACTGGATACCTCTGTCTGAGATAATAGATAATGGAACACCGTGAAATCTGACCAACTCTCTAATGTAGAGTTTGGCGTAATCCTTGGCTGAATAAGAGGTATGGATTGGAAAGAAATTATTTGATTCGGTCATCTTGTCTACAATGACCCAAATAGAATTATGCTAATGATGAGTATGAGGAAAACCCATCACAAAGTCTATGTTCACTTCTTCCCATTTCCAAGTTAGAATATTGAACTCTTGCATGGACCTACTAGGCTTCTGATTCTACTTAACCTGCTGACATGTTGAGCACTTAGCCACAATCTCTACAACATCTCTTTTCATCCCACTCCACCAATAGATTTCCCATAAGTCGTGGTACATCTTTGGTGGCCCCTGGATGAATAGAGTAGCTTGCACCATGCACTTCTACAAAAATTCACTGCCTTAACTCATCTACACCTGGAACACACAAACGACCCTGACAACGTAGGACACCATCTCCCCCTTAAGAGAAAACCTATACTTTCTGATCCTTGACTGACTCTTTCAACTTGACTAGATGGGATCTGTATCTTGATTTTCTTTCACCTAAAAAACTAGAGATGATTTTGAACTACTCTGAACCCATATATCACCCTCTTCTGTATCGACTAAGCAAACACCTAGTCTAGTAAGATGATGGACTTCCTGAGCTAACTGCTTCTTACTAGCCTCAAAATGAGCAGCACTACCCATTGACAGTCTACTGAGAGCATCAGCCACTATATTGGCCTTGCTCGGATGATAAAGGACACTCATGTCATAATTTTTCAAGATCTCTAACCACCTTCTCTGATGAAGATTGAGTTATTTTTTAGAAAAGACATACTGAAGGCTATTATGAACTGTGAACACATCTATGTGAACCTCGTATAGATAATGTCTCTAGATCTTTAAGGAAAATACTACAGCTGCTAACTTAAGATCATGAGTAGGATAATTCTTCTCATAGGATTTAAGATGTCTGGAGGCGTAGGCTATGACCTTACCATTTTGCATGAAGACACAACCCAAACCTACTTTGGATGCATCACAGTACTACGAATCCATCTGGACCATCTGGAATAGCCAAAATTAGAGCTGAGGTGAGTCGAGTGTTCAACTCCTGAAAACTCTTCTCGTAAGGATCTAACCACTGAAAATTGACTTTCTTCTGAGTCAATTAGGACATAGAGGGTGCAATAGAAGAAAATCCCTCAACAAACAATTTGTAATAGCCAGCCAAACCCAAGAAACTCTTGATATCTGATGGAGAGAAAAGGCGAGGACAATTTCTTACCGCTTTGATCTTTTGAGGATCTACTCTAATGCCATCACTAGAAATGATATGTCCAAGGAATGATACTGACCTTAGCCAAAACTCACATTTATTGAATTTGGAAAATAGCTGATGATCTATGAGAGTCTAAAGTAAAATTCTGAGATGGTCTGCATGATCACACTCACTGTGAGAATAGATAAAAATATTATCTATGAAGACTATAATGAACATGTCCAAGTACTGCTTGAACACATGATTCATCAAGTCCATAAAAGTTGTAGAGGCATTGGTAAGACCAATCGACATGACCAGAATATCAAAGTGACCATACCGAGTATGAAAGGTTGTCTTTGGCATGTCACATTCTCTGACCCTGAGCTGATGGTAGCCTAATTTGAGGTCTATTTTAGAGAAACAACTAGCACCCTGAAGTTGGTCAAATAAGTTATCAATTATGGTAAGAGAATACTTGTTCTTGACCATAACCTTATTGAGCCGACGGTAATCAATGCACATTCTGAGAGAACTATCTTTCTTGTGTATGAATAAGATTGGTGTGCCCCACGGGGACGCACTGGGTCTTATGAATCGCTTATCTAAGTGATCCTTCAATTACTCTTTCAGTTGTTTGAGTTCTGCTGGTTCCATTTTATATGGCGGAATATATATGGGCTGAGTGTCTGGAAGAAGATCAATGTCAAAGTCTATTTCCCTTTCGGAAATTATTCCTGGAAGATCTTTGGGAAAGATATCTAAATATTCATTCACGACTGGGACTGATTCTAGACTGGGATTTTTGGAACTAGCGTTCTTAAAATAAACAAGATGATAGATATATCCTTTAGATATCATTTTCCTTGCCCGAAGGTAGGAAATATGCTGACCTCAGAAAGCGAGAGTACTGCCCCTCCACTCTAGGACGGGTTCATTTGAAAACTGAAACTGGACTATTCTGTTTCTATAGTCAACTGTGGCATAGTAGGAATAAAGCAAATATATGCAGAGAATGACATCAAAATCAGTCATCTCTAATTTGACTAAGTCTACTGAGGTGACTTTCTGAAGTACCATAATCGGACAATTCCTGTATACCCACCGGGCTATGATGGTTTTACCCACTGGGGTAGAGATTAAAAAGGGCTCTGCTAGATTTTTGGACTGACTCCAAAATTAACTACTATAAATGGAGTAACAAAAGACAAGGAGGCTCCTGGATCTAGCAAAACATAAACATGCACATGAAATATTTGTAACATACCAGTAACTACATCAAGAGAATTTTCCTGATCTTGTCAGGACTGAAGAGCATAGAGTCTATGTGGGTGTTTCCCACTAGTAGCACTAGAGGTGGCACCCTGTTGGTTTGGGCGATCGGACTGAGCTGAGAAATGATTTTACTGACCCTGCGGACCTGGATGAGGACAGTCTCTGACTCTATGGCCTGGCTTGCCACATCCAAAACAAATACCACTGTCAGCTCTGCAAATACCCTGATGGTGCTTGCCACAGTCTGGCAGAGAGGATAGGTATGGGCATTGCTAACACTGCCCTGAGACTTAGAGCCTAACGCTCTATCCCTGTTGCCTTCCGTAAACTTAAGAGCTGGATCACTAGCTGAAGAAGGAGCTAGAATAAATGACTTAGGATAAAATTGAGAACGATTCCCTCCTTTTGATTTGGGCTGAAGAAAGTTAAAACTACCTATCCTTGCTATCTTATTCTGCTTTTCCTCATCTTAATATTTTGCTCTTCTATCTACTGAGAATGGGTCATAAGCCTTGTTAAAGTCATGTCACTATTTATTTTCGCAGATCTTCACTCATTGGCCACACTATCATTTACCCTTGAAACAAACTTACTCATCTTGGCTCTGTTATCTGTAACCACATGAGGGGCATATCTGGCTAATTGAGTAAACTTAAGAGAACACTCTTTCTCCATCATGTTTCCCTGCCTGAGGTTGATAATTTCTAACACCTTAGTCTCTCCCAACTCTTGGGGAAAGAATCTATCTAAGAATGCAACGACAAACTCCTCCCACTTAATAGGTCCTACATCAACTGACCTCTCTAACTTCCACTATTTGTTCCAAGTGTGAGAAACATCCTGCAACTAATATGCAGCTAGCTTAGCACTCACACTTGAAGTAACCCCCATGATGTATGTAACCTTCTGAACCTGATCAATGAATTCCTGAGGGTCCTCATATAACTTAGACCCAAAAATGGATAGAGGATTCATTTGGGTGAAATATCGAATCCTGGCTATAGCTGAATTAGCCACTGGGTTATCCGGAACGACAGGTGGTCATTTATTCTGAGCAGCAACTGACTGAGCAAGAGTAGTGAATGCAGCTCTAAACTCTACATGAGAAACGTGTTTGTCCAAGGAATCTGCTTGGACGGGATGGGGGGCTAACTGATTTCCAAATCTTTTCTTGGCAGGCATATTCTGTAGACGAAAGAGAAATGGACTAGACTAGGAAATTAATTTTGAGCTTATGATCACTGGCACGACATGAATACTGAAAGAAGGGAAATTGTTCCTAAAACATCTCTTAGCCTCCTATACATAAATATGACGCACAACACACCCATGTACAAGACTTTACTAGATGTGGCTTTCAGTCTTCCTAGGACTCTGATCTTGGGCGTATTTACAATCCTAAAGCACTATAATTTACCCATATTTTAGCTATGTTTTAAGGACAAAATATATAATTCCTACACTTTTAGTACATTTTCCTATAAGTGAGCTAACCAACGTGATTAGCATGTTTTCAGGTATTTATGATGAAGATTTCAGCACTTTATGGACCTTTCGGTAGCAAGGGAAACTTCACGTAAGAAGGAAGGAAGCTTTTGGAAGCTTGTGGACTGAATGTGATGCATGGAGAATCCGTCCCGGGCAAAATCAGTATTTCTTAATACTTAGGGGTGCAGCAGTAACCCAGTAGGACTAGGACAAGGATAAAAACCCTATTTCAGTAGGACTAGGACAAGGATGTTATAAAAACCCTATTTGCTGAATTTTTCAGCAAGCTTTTCATTCACGCTTTTCATTAAGCTTTTAATAATTCATTCGACACTTTTAGGATTTATTCACGTTACTTTCTGACAGAGAAAACTCGATTCTCTTGAGGAACGGCCAAGAAGAAAAACGTCATCTCCTTCTTGACGTTTAAGTCATCCCATCGCCAAGATTATTCTAGGTTGTGGTATGATGATTATATCTATTGTGATCTCCATTATACTCATGAGTAGCTAAACTTCTCTGTTAGGGTTATGGAAGCCTTTCGAGATACTATCTATTACTATGAGTTGGTGAATTCTTGATACGTATGCTACTTATATCATTACTCTCTTCATCTTAATTAAATTCTTGTGGTTGCAAACATATAGAATACGCCATTATAGCATTAACTTATTCGAGAGAAAAGTTACATGTTTGGAAAAGAGAGTGTGACAAGGAAATAGGGCTACCAACCCCTATTTACACGTTAGTGTCGTAACTGGATTAACCTCTTGGAGAATTTGTACCGTTAGTTATACACTTTAAGCTTGAGAGAGTTAAAGTGAAATAATCCTGGATGGTCGAGAGACACTAGGATTTACCATTAGAATACGAATCTGTATAAGTGCATGCATGTCTGAATTCCGCATAACTCATAGTTAATAGATACATAGAACTCATAAGGTGGACATAACCCTAACTTATTATTCTCTGTGATTAAATCTTACTACATTGATTGTTTCTTTCTTTATTTTGTTAACATTACTTCACGCCTAAAACCAATCCCCCCTTTCCGTAGAATTTTCGACCAACAGTCTGCTAACAATTACAACACTTAGTGACCAAGTATTCCCTGTGGGATTCGACACCCAACCCAGTTGGGTTCTATATTTGACATCGATCGCTTACACTCTTAAGAGAGCAATAGTTTGGGCGTTATAAAATTTTGGCACCGTTGCCGGGGAATACGGTTGTCAACTAAGTTTGTGATAGTTAATAGACCCTTTGGTCAAGAATTCTCAGATTTTACTTTTAGTTGTTGTTTTTGTTTTATTCAGGTTCTGTTCAGTGCATGCCACATACTCGAAGTTCTGGTCAGCCATTATTACCCATAAATCTTGAACCACAACTTATTGGCAGAATGGATGCACAACGTGACATTGAAAGAAGGGCTTCTCAACAGGAGCAGGCTAGATTAGCTGCATTGGCAGCTGCTCAAGTGCATCAACAGAATATTGATAACCCAGGGCGAGCAACAAATCCTGATGATGAGGACCTGGGTGATGATGAGTTACTGAATCCTAGGCGAACTGATGAGGTGGCGGCACCTATGCATAGGAGAGATCATCAAGTTAGAATGAGACCTGACCGCCGAGCTGTGCAGGGTTCTTTTGATGATGATGATGACGATCTGGATGGAGCTGGTGCCACAGGGGCTATTATTCCTCCGCCCTTGGCTCCCGAAGCCAAGTTCAATATCACTAGCACCATGATTTAGCTATTGCAACTCAAAGGGTTATTTGGTGGACTTGCAGGAGACGATCCGAATATGCATCTAATTAATTTTATCTCAATATGCAAGGCTTTTGACAATCCAGGGGTTGGACAGAATGCGATCCGGCTGCACTTATTTCCATTGTCTCTATCTGGAGAGGCAACTTTATGGTTGAATAGGCTAACTCCTGACTCTATTACTAATTGGAGGCAATTGAAAGATGCTTTCCTAGAAAGATTCTATCCACCAGCCAAGAGAGCACAATTAAGACATGAGATAAGTAATTTTTGACAACTTCCAACTGAAGCTATCCACAAAACATAGGAGAGGTTCAAGAAGAAGCTTATGAGGTGCCCAAATCATCATATGACCAATGTCCACTTGATGGAGATATTATACTGGGCTTTGAATTTGGTGACTAAGCCAGTGGTTGATAATGCTGCGAGTGGTTCATTCATGGACCTTACTTTTAATGAGGCAAGTGGTATGCTAGATCGGATGACAAAACAGATTAAAGCTTGGCATACCAGGGATTCTAAGGTAGCGAGCTCTATTGTATCTATTGGCATAAATGCAGAACAAAGGCGAAGAGAGAAGGAACGTTACCAGGATATGGCTCACATAAAAACACAGATGGATCTTCTTACCAAGCATTTATTATCAGGGAAGACCAAAAAAGTCAAAGTTGTTGTGTCACAGGAAAGAGATGAATCCAATTCTGAGGAAGAAGCTAACTACTTGAATAATCAGGGGGGTTTCCGAGGCAATGCCCAAGGAAACCAAGGTCGGAACTATTATGATAAATCTGGAAACAAGGACCGTGATCAAGGTAGTTGGAAGAATAAGACTGACAGGAGTGGTTTGTATGTTCCTCCTGGAAGTCATGATGCCACTGCATCTGGCTCTGGGAAGATATCCATGGAAGATATGATGGCCAAGCTATTGAAAGGAGTGGAGGCAACCAACACGGGAGTAACTGAGGTAGTAAATGATTTGTCCTCAATGAAGCAATTGGTTGACTCGCATTCCACTGCAATAAAACAACTGGAACAACAAATGAGTCAACTATCGGCGACATTCAACCAACGAAAGGCCGGCACCTTACCTAGCGACACCGTGCAAAATCCAAGGAATGATGGATCATGTATGGCTATTACTACCAGGAGTGGTAAAGTGTTGGAAAATCCATCCAAAGGCAAGCAGGTGGTTGATAATACAGAGGAGAATGTTATTGATGCATATTATGATGATTCTGTAGAAGCTGAAAATCAGAATGAGAGTGTTCATGAGAAAACTATTCCCCTTCCACCACTACCTTTTCCTCAGAGACCGAAGAAGAAGGCTGATGACACTCCTAAAAAGGTTAGTAATCAGAAGCAAGATAAAAAGGAAGTGGTGGAGAAAACTATTCCCCTTCCACCACCACCTTTTTCTCAGAGACTGAAGAAGAAAGCTGATGACACCAGGTTCAATAAATTTATGACTATGTTGAAACAGTTGACTATTAATGTTCCTTTGGTGGAGGCGCTGGAACAGATGCCTGGGTAAGCTAAATTCATGAAGGACATTTTGACAAAGAAGTGGGCAGTAAGCTGTGAGCTGGCAGATAATGTTCATCATTGTCGTGCAATCGCTACAAGATCATTAGTTTAGAAAAAGGCAGATCCTGGTGCTTTCACTATTCCTTGCACTGTTGGATCTTTGGATTTTGCCAAGGCATTATGCAATTCAGGGGCTAGCATCAATTTGATGCCGCTATTCATCTTCAGGAAGTTGGGGTTAGGCGATCCTACACCAACCAATATGCGGCTCGTGATGGTAGATAGGTTGGTAAAACGACCTGTTGGTATCTTATATGATGTATTGGTGAAGGTTTCTTCCTTTATTTTTCCTGCAGACTTTGTTATTTTGGATTGCGAGGTGGACTCTGAAGCTCCCATAATCTTGGGGCGTCCTTTCCTTGCAACAGGAAGTGTGCTTATTGATTTAAGAGCTAATGAGCTTTTATTTCGGCTGAATGATGAAGTGGTCCATTTTGATGTATGCAAATCGATGAAGCAGCCTAGATATATGGATGTGTTCTCTGTAGCTGATGTTTATTATGAGGATAACAAAGAATTATCTGTATAGAAGCAGCTTACTGTTGAGTCACTATCTGATGTGTTGTTGAATTTTGAGCGTGAGGAGGCTGAAGAACATGAAGAAACCGTTTGTGCTCTAACAGGAATAAGGTCATATTCTCATGCTCCTAAGAAGATGGACCTTGATCTCAGGAATCGACCTTCACCAACAGCGAAGACTTCCATTGCAGAGCCACCAGTGATAGAATTGAAAGAGCTCCCCAGCCATCTAAGGTCTGCATTTTTGGGAAGTGGAAATACACTTCCGGTGATTGTTGTGGCCGATTTAGGTGAACAACAAGTAGAGGATCTCATCTCTACTCTAAAGAGGTACAAGAAAGCCATTGGTTGGTCTATTGATGATATAATTGGTATCCCTCCTGGGATATGTACGCACAAGATTCATCTCGAAGAAGATTGCATGCCCACAACTAAGCATCAACGTCATCTGAATCCATTCATAAAACGATGCACCATATATCTCGATGAAGTCTAAGTAATCGAGATAACTATGTCGTGCCGCAACAATAAATCAAGTGCTAGATGGGAGGCAACCCATCGTTTTTAATTGTTTTGTTTTACTAGGAGTTTGTTTTGTTAAGTAAAAAATCCAAAAAGAAGAGTTGAGCCATGACCAAAACTAAGGCGCTTGGTGAGAGGCAACCCATCGTCCTAATCGTTTTTGTTGTTTTTGAGTAAGTGTAGGTGCAAGACGTATAAAGGAGGAGATTGGTCTCAAACTTTGATTTGGAAGTGTGTCATGTTGAAGGTGGTAAGTTAGGAATGAAGAAGAAAAGGCTATTGGTTAGGCATTGCCTATGCAAATCTAGGCAACGAACAAGGCAAGGCCTATGTAAATCTAGGCAACGAACAAGGCAAGGCCTATGCTATGGCCTAAGCTCTCTGAATCTACAATGCCATAGCATAGGCGCCGCCTATGCCTAATAATTCCATGGCATAGGCGCCGCCTATGCCAATGACTTTGGTCTCTGAATCTACAATGCCATAGCATAGGCGCCGCCTATGCCCAACAATGCCATAGCATAGGCGCCGCCTATGCCCAACTAGGCAAAGCATTAGGCGCCGCCTTTACTTCCCAAAATCTCTCAAAACTTTTCTTTTTGCTCATCTAACCTTGCAAGATCATCTTCTGAATCCATCACCAAGTAGAATGGCCCCAAAAGGACGACAAGGAAAGTAAAAAAATGTGTCCACCTCATAGAAAGGTCAGAAAAGGGGAAGAAAAGAGCAAGCTGAATCCTCCTCGCTGCAAATACCTCAATGCACTTTTGGATCAAGTGGGTACATTTTGAGGATACTCTGAGGATGACGACTCTGATGATGATTCCGACGTAGGGGGTATGACCCCAGACATAGCAGAGGAGTCCGACTAATCAGGTTTTCCTTATTTATTTTCCACTGAGGGCAGTGTGTCCCATCTAAGTGTGGGATGTTGATATTTGTATGCTATATTTCTTTGCCTGCATTTGCATTTATTTATGTTTGTTTGTTTGATTTAGTTAGTACTTAGTAGTTAAATTTTAGAATTTTTTTTTAGATTTTGCATGAAATTGTTCTGATTGGCGGCATGGTATTATGACAAGAGTTTGTGCTAAAATCATTACTGTTGAGATGTTTAGGCTCTAAGTGTGACTCACTGTGTGATAAGTGTGTGGTTTAATTCCTTCATATGTAGGGTCAAGAGTCTATACTGCTCCCAATAAAGTTGACCATGTGCCTTTTGTGTGTGAGGTTATAGTATATTCTGTGTTTGTGGCTGATGCTAGAACTTGCCTGGTGTGTATGTAAAGCGAAATAAAGAGTGTGAATTTAGGAGATGATTTAGGTATTTATTTGGCAGCCTATAATTGTTTACCTTCTTTTTACCTACCCATGTACATTATCCTAGATAACCCCCTTTGAGCCTTTAGCTATTTTCTTTGACAGCCTCATATGTAGCCTAACCCATTTTTTTTAAAGACCATAATTTGATCCAAATTTCTAAGCGCTTTAAATTGTAAAGTCATGTGACAAAATAAGAGGAAATTGGGTAAGAGTGATGCCTTAGAGTGTATTGGTACTTGAATTTGCTATGAAAAAGAGTGGCTATTATAGAGGTGTGTTATAAGAAAAAAGAAAAAATGAAAAGAAAAATAGAAAGTTAATTCTATTTAAAATTGAATAACAAAATAGGTGAAAAGGGATGGTAGATAAAAGAAAAGTAGAGAGGTTGTTTAAAAGAGTGTGTTAATGGCATAATGTGATGTATTAAAGCGCTTAGGGAACATAGTCACTATTTCTGGCCAAAATAGTCCTACCTGTCCCTTAGCCTACATTACAACCTATAAAGACCTATTTGATCCAAAGCTTAGCATTCTGATATTAGTAGAGCATTACACTAAGGGCAAGCCTATGGTTAGCAGTTGCAACATATGAATTCTTTGTGAGAGTGAGAGCAAGGAGAATATTGTACCCATGTTTCGAAAAATGCAAAACTTGTGAGTGATTATGGTTAATATCTTGTGTGAGACACACATGGTTGACGAGTTTTGGGTAGTTGTGTATGATTCTTTGTGCCTTAACTTGTGGATACGAATTAGCCTTCATCACGAGTCTAGGTTGGAGGTTGAATTGTTTGTAGTAGTGATCAATAAAACTACTCTTTGTTAATGATTGTCGTACATGTCTTGTTGAAAATTTTGTGTTGTTACAGTGAAATCCAAAGTAGATGTTTGCATGGACGTAATATTTTGTTCGAGGACGAACAAAGCTTTAAGTGTGGGGTGTTGATGTTGGGCGTATTTACACGCCTAAAGCACTATAACTTACCCATATTTTAGCTAAGTTTTAAGGACAAAATATATAATTCCTACACTTTTAGTCCATTTTCCTATAAGTGAGCTAACAAATGTGATTAGCATGTTTTCAGGTATTTATGATGAAGATTTCAGCACTTTGTGGACCTTTCGGTAGCAAGGGAAACTTCACGTAAGAAGGAAGGCAGCTTTTGGAAGCTTGTGGACTGAATGTGATGCATGGAGAATCCGTCCCGGGCAAAATCAGTATTTTTTAATACTTAGGGGTGCAGTAGTAACCCAGTAGGACTAAGACAACGATAAAAACCCTATTTCAGTAGGACTAGGACAAGGATGTTATAAAAACCCTATTTGCTGAATTTTTCAGCAAGCTTTTCATTCACGTTTTTCATTAAGCTTTTAATAATTCATTCGACACTTTTAGGATTTATTCACGTTACTTTCTGACAGAGAAAACTCGGCTCTCTTGAGGAACGGCCAAGAAGAAAAACGTCATCTCCTTCTTGACGTTTAAGTCATCCCATCGCCAAGATTATTCTAGGTTGTGGTATGATGATTATATCTATTGTGATCTCCGTTATACTCATGAGTAGCTAAACTTCTCTGTTAGGGTTATGGAAGCCTTTTGAGATACTATCTATTACTATGAGTTTGTGAATTCTTGATACGTATGCTACTTATATCATTACTCTCTTCATCTTAATTAAATTCTTGTGGTTGCAAACATATAGAATACGTCATTATAGCATTAACTTGTTCGAGAGAAAAGTTACATGTTTGGAAAAGAGAGTGTGACAAGGAAATAGGGCTACCAACCCCTATTTACACGTTAGTGCCGTAACTGGATTAACCTCTTGGAGAATTTGTACCGTTAGTTATACACTTTAAGCTTGAGAGAGTTAAAGTGAAATAATCCTGGATGGTCGAGAGACACTAGGATTTACCATTAGAATACGAATATGTATAAGTGCATGCATGTCTGAATTCCGCATAACTCATAGTTAATAGATACATAGAACTCATAAGGTGGACATAACCCTAACTTATTATTCTCTGTGATTAAATCTTACTACATTAATCGTTTCTTTCTTTATTTTGTTAACATTACTTCACGCCTAAAACCAATCCCCCCTTTTCGTAGAATTTTTGACCAACAGTCTGCTAACAATTACAACACTTAGTGACCAAGTATTCCCTGTGGGATTCGACACCCAACCCAGTTGGGTTCTATATTTGACATCGACCGCTTACACACTTACGAGAGCTATAGTTTGGGTGTTATCAGACTCTATTGAACCTTATGCTCTGATACCAAGTTTGAAATGCCCCGAATCTGGTACCCGAAATGCTACACGATGCTCATGACCCTAAAGGACTACAAGCTAAGCCATGACTGATATCTGTACCTGAACATTGGATAATATACTATATTAATACAAAAATAAAGGCTGAAAGGCCATGAGGTTCAAAACTGAGACATAATATCTGAAAAAATATAACATCTGGGTGGGTTATGAAATACCCAAAACAACTTAAATAAACTGTCTGAACATGATAGTCTGAAAAGCCTCTAACTGTTAGAATAAGAAGTTGATGGGACATGTCCCCAGCTAACTCCATCTACTGATAGCTAAACTGAATTAATGAAATAACTAATAATATCATCCTTGGATGATGAGGACTCACTGCTAAATCTGGCTGCTACTGATGCTCTGGGGCTCGTGCTTCCGAACCTATCGTATAAAATACCATAGCGCAAATATGTTAGTATGATTGAATGTACTGGTTTACATGTGAGGTAGGCTGAATGCAAAGGGTTCACATGCATGAACTTTACTAACTGACTGAATAACATGAACGTGAGAATTCATGCATGAATACATAATAGTTGTAGCTGAGTTCGTGATAACATGATTAATTAGCTTGAGTAATGATAACATAAGATCCTAATAACTGTATAATTGAAATAACTGATACTGAGCAACTGTATCTGACAGTCTATGTTCTGATGGAACTAGATGAGTTTCGTACTGTTCTGAGTTAACTGTATCTGATAGTCCTGAATTTTATAGAACTATATGAGTTTTATTACTGAGACTGAATGACTGTATTTGACAGTCCTGATTCTATAACTGAAACTATGGAAAGTAGTCATCTAACTGACATGCCCCAAATAATGCATTATAGCTGAGTTGGGGTCCAATCTATAATCCCAATTAGAAGGGTGTCAATACCGCACCACTAGTAAGGACAATCTATGAGCAACCCTCATATAACAGATAACTCTAGTGAGAACGGTGGGAACCCTCATATAACAGGTTAAGCCATCTCATCTACCCTTATATAACAGGCTATGATGTCTCAACCTATACTGGCTATGTAGTTCAGGAATGCAAGGATTGCTTTTAAGAATCACACCCTCATATAACAGGTGAGTTCCAATCCTTGGGTTCACTCAGTGGTAATTCCTACTCCCATCTGTATAGACACTTAATATGATTAATTGAACTAAACTAGACTGAGTCCATTAAATTCTGTGGACTGATGGAAGGCTATTGAGATCTGATAACTGTCTAAGACTTTTGAGATTACTAGATTACTGAGATTTACTAGAATTTCTCAGATTATTGGGCTTATAGTAAATTCACTGAGTTTTCCTGAGTCACATGGCTAACTGAGTTTTAGGGATCATGGATTGACTGAGAGTATCGTGAAAACATGACACTAGCTCTAGGCGCACAGCTTTATTGTCGGGTACAAGTACCCCCAGGACTCGATAGCATAAAAGTAATTCATGGCATTAGTTCTAAAGCACAACAATGGCTACAAATATATCCATAACCCATTGACCAAGACATTTCATCAAACACTTGACATGCATGAACTTGTATATGAATAGTGATTCACATTATCATATTAGTATGACACTTTTCCTTCACATAGGCATTTAGTCAAACATATGGGGAGCATGCTTTGGTTATCCAATCATCAACACATCTAATAATCATTGATACATCAATCAACTTTTAAATTAAAGGGTTTATCATGAATATCGCCTCATTCATCACATATTAGAATCAATTCTTGTAATTAATAGTCTATAACATGGAACGAAACCTAACAACAACATGGACATCAATTTTTAATTCAATCAAATCATAAACATTCATAAATATACAAATCTTGGATTTTGGAAAGAGATTCTTGAGTTTCATGGGTGAAAGAGACCCATGAATTAACACATGACATATCTGATTTAATGAATCTGGAAGGATTGATGGAGAGTTCTTGTGATTTGACCCTTGAATTTGAGAGCTAGGGATTCTTGGCTTGAGAGAGAGCAACTCAATTTGGGCAAGAATAGAGTGAATATTGATATCCTAAGGTCATGTAGGGTTAAATTTCGTGTTTACGGCTGAACTAAAATCATTGGAAAAGACCCATTTAACGCTGGACGCATCTTTTAAATTTTGTGAAAATTTCCCGACCTGGACCCCTGGCACGAAGTGGCGCCATTGCACCGTGTCACTGGAATTTAACAACTGGGAAATTAGATGACAACGCGATGCAGGACTATCGCGGAGCTTCACTGGAATTTGACAATTGGGATTTGGAAGCCCTCCGCGATGTGGTGATATCGTGGAGTCTTACTGGAAATTAAAAAATGTTATTTTAGCTTATGTCTCGATGCGCCACTGACTGAGATGATGGTGTTTTACGACTGAAACTTTAAATCACCATAACTTCTTACCCAATTGTCGGATTTTGGTGAATTTGATATCGATGGAAAACTTATTGAATTTCCCACATAACTAAAAGTGGAAATCTATTAAACTTCCCATGGAATAAATATCATTCAATTTATAAGTTAATACTTGACATTCTTGGGATGAAATTAGTTAGGAAACTTTGGGGTATTACATTAACAATGCTTTCATTTAGACATTTTGTCAAACACTTGAGAGACATGCGCTTGTGTACATAGTATTCTTTCATCATTTCACCCTTCAAAGCACATGAACACTTAATCAAACACTTGGGGAGCATAATTTATGCACATAATCAGAATTAACATTAAGCATCATGATCACAATCCCAACTTACAAATTCAAGGGGGGTTTTATTATACATCCACATAACACTACACACATATTAATTACTTCACATAAAACTTGTAATAAATTATGGATTAGAAACCCAAGTAATAGCATAATCATGAATACAATCAAATTCAACATGAAATTCATGAAAGCAATCAGCTTGTAGTTTTTAAAGAGGCTCTTGAACTCCAAGGGTAGAAGAAAACTCTTGTATGAACACCTAACATACCTTGATTGTTAATTTAATGGAGATTATGGTGATTTATTGAGACTTGATTCTTGGTCTTGATGATATTAGGGCTTGTTCTTGAGAGGATTTTGTGAAAAGAATAAGAAATTATGCTATTTAGGGCATTAATTCCATGTTATGCACCTATTGGGTAATGGGAAAATGTTCCCTTAAAAATCCAAAAAAAAATTGCAGAAATTACCCAAACCAGACTTTCCAGGGCGCCGCGGGCTCAGGAGCACCACTCTGGGAAGAGTGCCATAGTCTGCATCATGGGCTCCCCCACAACACCTGATTGGGCAGGGCATCGCTGGCTAATTGCCTAGAGCCCCTATTTTGGAGTTTCAAACACACCCTTACACTTGTTTGAAAATTCCAAAACTCACCTGAGATATAATATTGACTTCCCCAATCATGAATCAATTTAAAAAATAACTTTTTGACATCGGGAAGGTCATAAATAAATTCCTCAAAGTTTGAGGGTTTAGGAATGACTAAGTCCTAAAACTTAGCTGAAATTTTCTAAGTCTAGGACCTCTTTTGAGCATTCTTTAAAGGACTCAAACGTCTAGCATTCTGCAGGGTATTATTTTGTTTTGCAAGAAATGCAGTAGAAATCATCAGGGTGAGTGTAAGGCTGGTAGTGATAGGTGTCTTGACTTAGAAGGAGGCCACATCCAGTGCAACTAGTGGACAGCGTCAAAATAGGTTATATGTCCTCTTGACATGACAAAATCATGAGGGTTCTCCTAACATGATTATAGGTAGTTTACAGGTTTTCCATCTTCATATTTATGAATTATTAGATCCTAGAGCTTCACTATCTTTTATGACTCCTTATACAACTATCAATTTTGGTATCAGTCTCAAAAATTTAGTAAAGCCTTTCTCAATTTCTACCCCAGTGGGTAAATTTATTTAAGCCAGATGGGTATACAGAAATTGCTCGGTCAAAAACCAATGTTACAAAAAGGTATAAATAGGGGAGATAGGTGTCTACACTAATGTTTTTCTTTGGGTTTATTCTAGTATATATTTTTAGTCTACGAATAATTAGAGTTTTAATAGGTATGCATGAATCTTGGTATTATGCATTACTAAGGGAGTGATATGCGGGTGTTAGCAATCAACATCAATTTAGTAAGTCAAATATGGGTAGCTTTGGTTATAGATTTTGATGCTAGTCTTTCAACAAAACACCAAACCTTCACCCATTGATTTTTTTGAATGCCTAATAGGTATGTTCAAAAATTGGTAACCACAATTTCAATCTAGGCATCCCTATTTCTAGGATGATAGCTATGGTATAGTCACCCTCACATTCACCCTTATGTCTAAGATAGTGAAAATTGAGCAAACTACACACACAATTGTCTATTATTGTTTTGGACTCCACATTTCTCTTTCAAGGATGATATGTATTTCTAAACTTTACCAAAAACCCTTCTTTCTAAGATGGCTTTGGGTTTTCTAAAGCATGGAGCTTTCACTCATCACACCCATATGGGTATTTAGGGATTTCACCCATTAAACCCCAACCAAGTTAGCATAGCAATGATAAAACCCATAAACATGAACTACTAAGTAGAAGCTAATCAATAACACCCACGCACACTTTAACCCCTATACACATAATCTCTATTGAAGTAACTTATTGAAGATTAAGTGAATGTTATTTTAAACTTGTCACTCCCACAAATCAACAATGGTAGTGAGCTAGTCTTCCACTAAGAAAGTCTCCAATGTATTCTACACCCAAAAATTATACAATATTTTCTTCTCCAAAAATGGAGGCTATGAACTCAAGAGCTAAACCTCAAAATTGGGAAAGATGGAATATGATTAATGATGCTAGGGTTTGAGTCTTTTTGTCAAAATTGGGATCAGCCACGTGCATTTCCAGTTTTGCTCTTGGGCTAATTTCTTCCGCTAAGTTGATATTATGTGGGCCTGGATGCGAATACGGTTACAAGACTGTAGTTAAATTCCACAATAATGGTTGAATGACGTTTTCTTGAATACCATAATTATGGTCAGCAGTCCGCGATTGCAGTACCTGAGGCCTTTCTGGTCCAAGTCTTCAGCTACAGTTTTCTTGATCCCTTTTGATCACTTTATGTTCCAATCCATATCTTTTGATCTCCTCAACTCTATGCCTGTAAAGAGTGGATATTAGTGTATTTTATCACTAGTATGTCTCATTCATTCATTAAAAACCAGGTAATGTGCACGAATGTTTGGTAAAATCATCACTAATCAATACCCCCAACTAAAAGCATTTGCTTGTCCTCAAGAAACACTACCTCTTACCATGAGACAACAATCATTTATGCTCAAACTTTATTCCTTAAAGCTCACAATGATTTTAACTTTAGTCACTACCATAAGTAGCTCATTGCACACGGGCTAAGCTAATTTTCACTACACCCCTCATCTTAAGAGGCAAAATTTAAGGATACATAGGATTTCAAAGAGCAATTAAGCAACAACAACCAACACACTAGAAGTGGCTTCCTCTTGACTACCATTAGGCTATACTCCATTTATCTCATTCTTCAAAAGGTGACAAAATCACCTACCCCAACTTGTTTCACATTCCAATCCTCATAAGAAAGAAAATTCTACACACCAACTACCAAATATGCAACAAGGATTCTTAAGTGTAAGGACTCTCTCTCACACAAGAGAAATATCTACACAACAAGTGTCATACCATAAGCTTGCCCTTATTTTCAATTGTCACTATGAAGAAAATACATGGTTGGTGATCTCAAAGGACTTTCTAAGCTTGAACTGTAGGTTCAGTTTAGGGTAGGATATAATTTAGGAATAACATGGCTACACCCTTTCTTGAACATCTACATCACACATTTTCAATCTACTTTGTTTACTATGGGCCATTCTTCTTTATTTTCTTTCTTTTCTTATGCCTACTTTTAGCTTCCTTTGTTCACCACTATTCTTTCATTTCTTTTTCTTGTAACTTATGCAATTCAATCCTTTGATGGACTCATTCATTTTCTAATTATTATGGTTTAGGCTCATAAGGCATTTCATTAATAATTTTGTGGCCTCACACTTTCTTTCATCAACCTTTACCACCCCCAACTTAGGCTTTTAGCCTCAAGTTACATTTGTAAGTTCAAGGAGGGTTTAGTTCAAAGGATGGATAAAAATAATGGATCACGGGTTGTAATGAGTTAGCCAAAGAAAGGTCAAAAGGCTCAAAGTAGGTACTAGGGATTATAATTATACATGTGTAGGCTTTTTAGTCTAGATTGGGTTCCAAAACCACAAAGATGGCCTAAGATCATTTCTCCAACCACATACAATCAATTAGTTTTGAAAGACAAATGGGGCAAGTTCTAGATAACACAAGTACACAAAATACGAATACGAAAATCTCACCATACATGACATGCAAAATTTGCCAAGGGAGCTTAAATGTCCCTCCCTTGAGAGACAAAATGGGAGTATCTATTTCTATTCATAATTTAAAATTAATGAAGCCACAAAAAGAGAAAAGTTTTTTTACAACATTGCTCATGTCCATGCCATTTATTTTTTAAAACTTTTGGACGGAGGGGGTTGTTCATTTTGCATTAGCCTTTCACACAATTTTCTAATCTATGGCTATAACCAAAGCCTTAGTCTCAAATTTAGGCTCAAAACAGGCAAACTACCCATATGGCTACTCATACGTCACCTATGGTATAAAAAGTGACCCCAACTTTACAACATACATTGCCACAGGTACTCAGACTTCCTTGCATTTTTTACATTTATGCTATGGGTACTCAAAATTCCCCTGCATCTATGCCTTAAACCCAAACACAACGCTTTATCCTTAAGAATGTCATCACTCAATCCATCATAAGGAAAAACTTGTCGTGCATCATCAAAATCAGAATAAAAGCTAAAGTAAAACAAGAAAAACCAAAACTAAAAGAAAAACATGATAATCGATAAAATGAGGGAACCACCAGAATGCCCAAAAATGTGGCATCCCAAAAAATAAAAAAATAATATCCAAGATTTCAAAGAAATATCCAGTAACACATCACCAAAATAATACAAATCCAGGGGCACCCCCCAACTAAAAGAAATGCAGTATCCTTACTGCATGTGTAATAGAGCAAAAGTAAGAGGGGTCTCCCTGAATCTGCATCAAGAACTTCTCTCTCTCGCTGACTCTGTACCATCACCATTATTATCATTAGCATCATTAGAAAACTAATCTGCAAGGCCCTCATCTTCACTATCCATCCTCAGTGAAGGTAATCGATGATTGGGCTTGAGCACCTTAAAGATTCCCTTTAACCTCTTACAAAGCATCTCGAAGAACTTATCTCTCTTCTTCTTCCTCTTCACTATCTTCTTATGTGCATCTATGAGGTCCTTGTGTGCTCTGGCTAAGGCTGATTAAGCTCTCTCCAATCCAAAAATAGTGGCTCCTTGTATCTTTATCTCCTCATGATATATGTCATAATCTGAACGAGTCATATAGGAGTGGAAAGCAGTGGAGGATTCTCTGGGTCCCTGAGGTAGTCTGGACAATAGATCCCTAACCTCTTGAATCTGACCTGACATATCATCGAAGGGGTTGGCTGATGAAGGTCTACAAGAATAATTGTCCTATTTGGCTAATTTTCCTGTGTCTATCTTCTTTTTCTTACTCTAACCTGGGGCACCCTCACCTCTGAATTTGAGTAGGTAGATGAGGGAGCCTGGACTCACCTATGTATCTCCAACAAACTCTTCCACTTCTGTCTTTTTGCAAAGCTCGGTGTTAAGGGAAGGAAAAAGAAGGTGCTTACCTCCATGATTTTTTAAATACCTCCACCTTGAAAGAACAATCTCACCCATATTAAGAGGGATGCCATATAGAATGCGAGCCACCATTCAAGCTCTCAAATCTGTAATAATGATCGTATGGGTGCATGGCGATACTCAGCTACATATGATGTTCAGCTAAAGCCTGGATTTTTCTGTGAAGTCCTTCATCAAAATATGTCTCTTAGTTATTGACCAAGGAACTGCTTTTCTAGAACATAAAATATTAGCCATCCAGGTCTCTAGCTCAAATGATCTTGCTTGGAACTACCCCATGTCGGCATCTGGGAACCCATAAACCATATTAACTTACTCTGATCTGAGGTTCACTTACTTACCCTAAATTGTCATCACTGGGTTTGTGAGAGAAACTACGTTGAGGTTTGCGTAGGACTCACATACCCCCTGCTCATTATCATAGCAAGATTTCAAGGCAAAGCACATCTATCGGGTTGCAGTGAGTCTGGCATGGAATTCTGGGAGCTTCTCATCCACCTTGCTTAAGCTAATACCCCTTATAGGAGTAGCTTTTTCCTATGGAAATCCTCATAGTAGAGGTGATGGCATTGTGTGGCCATGAATCTAGTGTCATTGAAATCTTCCATCTTTGAGGTTGAGAATCTGTAAGTCATGTAAATCAGACCAAAATTAGTATTATCATACCCAAAACATGGTAGATCAAATAAATAAATACATGTGGCGGTGTTATAGAAGGTTTTAGGGGCAGAAATGGAGGTGCAAAAATTTTTGGTTCCTGCAGACACTGCCCTTAGTTATGGCAATCGTGGAGTAGTGTCCACGACCATGGAGCCACGATCACGATCATTGGGACCGCGATTGCGGTACTTGAGACCATAGTCTATAGTTTTGCACTTCAGTAAGAACACATAATTTTATCCCCACATTCGTATTCTACTAGGAAGAACAATATTATAAACAATGAATGAATACCTAGAATGTGTGATTATAGACCCCAAACTTTGAAAGAATTCAAATTGAACTCTGGGGGGCATTTAATCAAACTCATGGTGTTCACGATCACTTCGACCATTTAAAGCGTAAGTTTGGGTACACAAGACTTCCCTAAAAGCGTATACACTGACTACAATAGCTAACCATATCAATAATCAATACTAATCATGCATTTAGCAATAAAAACACTATTTTAGGCCCTTCTCTATACTACTAGTTCTAAGCATGCAATTATGTCAGAATCAAGTAAGTCAAGATAACTTACCAAGTTAGATGATGCTATTGGAATGAAATAACACTTGCATATGCAATGCAAAGCCACAAATTTGAGAGAGAAGTGTGGGAAAAAATGACATTCGGATCATCACTTAAACTGATTTAACCACGATCATGATCTTAGTTACGCGATCGCGGTCACATATCCTCTACGATCATGGTGGCATGAACCATGGTTGAGATAACTAAGACCAAATAACTGAGTTTCCTGTACTTTTTATTCAGTCCAAATTGCCAATTTCACACATTTCTTTATCAAAGATAGTCAAAATTCTTTTTAGCACCAACATTTGATGAATTATACATGCATAAACAAAATAAAAATCTATACTACCATGCATAACTAAAAAGGATATGTGCCACTTTTCATGGGTGATGGGTTGCCTCCCATCGAGCGCTTAGTTTAACATCTTAGCAAGATTCCCCTTCCACTTCCTTGTGTGCTTACACTTAGAAGATTTAAATCTTTGTCCCAGATTTCATTCAATATGCGATGAGCGGTAAAGGGACAAAAGATTTAGATCTTCCACGATAAAGCTTGGAAGAGGTGATGAAATAGCAAGCAAGCTTCGATCTCACCATTTTGAAGATTTGAATCTTTTACCCAACTTCACATCAAACTTCCAAATTTTCTCCTTGGGTAAAAGTGAGCACATCAATAGGCCATTCCTTGTACATTAGAAATTGAGTTCCTTGGCTATTTATGGATGGGATTCTAAATGCTCTATTGGAATGCCAAATTCCAAAATATAAGAATCGGACTCTGTCTCCCCACAATGAACCATTTTCTAGAAGGGATGGATCCTCATCATATCCTATAAGCATAATGTTGAAAATTGGTTTGAATGAGGTCCAACTCCTAATTTTAGGTTAACCTCTTCTAAAGCATCTTCACCCCAAAATGAACTAGAGTCGTCATAAGTGGTTTGCATTGATTCTTCTGTTGACTCTAGTACTATTTCTTTTATTTTGTCATTTTCTTCCTCATTTGACTAATTTGATTGGGAAGTTACCGAGGAGTCTTCGCTACCAAGCTTATCATTGTAGCTTGGTTTCTCTTCTTGATGAATCTCCTCTTGGGAAATTGGAAAGATTATGAGGTTTACAAGAGTTATATCCTTGCCCTATTCCTTTGCCTTGAAGTTTTCTCATTCAAATATCCCGTAGGATTGATGCAAGTCTTGCACATTCTCCCCAGTTATAGTTACCCGATCCAAAATGGTTTGAAGTATTGCTCCAAGACCAATGGTTCCATTTGGTTGCTCCTCCTTCTTCTCATCATAAGACCTATCAATATCATAACAAGAACTAGCAATTCAATAGGGGGAGGGGGCATTTGTACAATCATCGCAATGTCCATCTCGACCACTATTTAATGAGAACTTATACTCCCTATAGTATTTAGATGGTGGGTCTATCTCTTTCTGGGGAGTAAAGTTACAATTTCTCTTGAAGTATGGTCCAGCATAGATTAGACATGGGTCATCACGATAGGAGTCCTAACTACCAATATCATATTTCTTAGGAGATGCCATAGAGAAAAATAAAAATAAAATAAAGTCTATCAATAAAGAAAAATGACAAACAAATATATACAATCTTGAATTCAAGCAAGAAACAAAAAATTCAAACTAACTTAATACACCAAATATTTTACCAAAAATAGCACCATCATTTGATAACGCTCAACTTATACATCAAGTTAAGTGCAAGGCGGTCATCGTCAATATATTTACCCAAATTTGATATGAAGTCTAATCTATGAGGAACAATATAAGTGGCAATCAATTTACTTCAAAGTAATAGATTCAAGTTAAATCCAAACCAATTTTACAAAAAGGTAAAAATAGGGGAGATAGGTATCTACACTAATGTTTCTTTGTGGGTTTTTTCTAGTATAAATTTTTGGTCTACAAATAAGTAGAGTTTTAAAATGTATGCAAGGATCTTGGGATTATGCATTACTAAGGGAGTGATATTTGGGTGTTATCAATCAACACCAATTTAGTAAGTTAAATATGGGTAGGTTTGGTTATAGATTTTGATACTGCTCTTTCAACAAAACACCAAAGTTTCACCCATTTATTCTTTCGAATACGTAATAGGTGTGTTGAACAATTGGTAACCACAATTTCAATCTAGGCATCCCTATTTCTAGGATGATACCTATGGTATAGTTAATCTCACATTCACCATTATGTCCAACAGAGTGAATTTAGCAAACTACACACACAATTATCTATCATTGCTTTGGACTCAACATCTCTCTTTCAAGGATGATATAGATTCCTAAACTTCATCCCAAAACCTTTATTTTGAATATGTCTTTGGGTTTTCTGGAGCATGGAGCTTTCACTCATCATACCCATGTGGGTATTTTGGGCTTTCACCCATTAAAACCTAACCAAGTTAGCATAGCAATGATAAAACTCATAAACCTAAACTACTAAATAGAAGTTAATCAATAACAACCTATACACACTTTAACCCCTATTAACATATAACCCCAAGAGGGAGATCTAGCTACACATAAGTTAAATAAGAATAGATATACCCAAAATCTCTGTTGAAGTGATTTATTGAAGCTTAAGTGAATATTACTTCAAACTTGGAACTCCCACAAATCAACAATGGAAGTGAGCTAGTCTTCCACTTAGAAAGACTCTAATGTATTACTCATCCTAAATTTATACAATATTTTATTCTCCCAAAATGGAGGCTATGAACTAAAGATCTAAAACTCAAAATTGTGAAAAGTAGAATATGATTCATGATGCTAGGGTTTGAGTCTTTTTGTCAAAATTGGGACCAGCCACGTGCATTTTAAGTTTTACCCTTGGGCTGATTTCTTTCTCTAAGCCGTGATCACGCGGGTTTGGCTGTGACCGCGATGATGCAATGACAGTTAACTTTCACGATTGAATGATATTTACTTGAATGTCGCGATCGTAGTTAGCATACCACGATCGCGGTACCTGAGGCCTTTCTGCTTCAAGTCTTCAGTTGTACTTTTCTTGCTCCCTTTTGATCAGTTTATGCTCCAATTCATATCTTTTGATCTCCCCAACTCTACATCTTCAAATAGTGGATATTAGTGCATTTTATCACCAATATGTCTTATTTATTCATTTAAAACAAGTTAATATGCATGAATGTTTAGTAAGAATGAGTGGTAAAATTATCATTTATGACCTATAATAATATTTATCACTCTAATATTTAGATGGCTCCATTTAAGGCTCTTTATGAAAGGAGACATAGATCTCCTATTTGTTGGTTTGAGATAGGTGAGGTTTCTTTTATAAGGGCAAATTCAGTGTTTGAGGTAATGGATAAAGTTCAGTTGATACGGGAGAGGCTGAAGATAGCCTAAAGTTATTAGAAATCTTAAACAGATATAAGGAGAAGGGATATGGAGTTTGAGGTTGGTGATTTTGTCACATCCTGGGTTTTGTCCATAGAAATTTTTCCTTGAAATCCATTCTTCTCCGAAACCAAATACGACTCTAGGGTATGAGCTGTATGCTGGGACACGAGTGGTATGGTGCTTTCATAAGTTGACCACTGTTAGTTTGTGGGATGATTTTGAACACTGGAATGGTCACTACTTAAGGGTATGAGTCATAAGTATTAGATATGATTCGTATCAGGGACTCGTAAGGTGGGCAGTGTTTAATCCTCTTGAAACTTCATTTTTTTAGGTATATGGATCATGGGTACGGATCAAATGTTGAGGTTATGACTTGGTTGGATGATCATATACTGGACAGTGTCTGATCCAAGATTAAGGACTAGGTACGACTGGTGGGAACCAATCATAAGGAAGGGTATGACTTGTAAGAGGGTCAATCGTATCCCTGTGATGGGTTTTTAAGAGAATTAAGTAGGGGTATTTTGGACATTTCCCTACTTACCTAAATTATGACCCAGGACTTATAATACACTTAGGAGGTTATTTACCCTATTATTCTATTCTTTAACACATAAAAAACTATTCCTAAATATCCAATAATTCTCTCAAGAGATTTTGCGGCAAGAGAGCTAGGGTTTAAACTTGGGGATTGCGTTGGGGCTTGCTTTGGTGTTTTTCCTTCATCATCTTTCTAGGATTAAGGCATGTGTCTCTTCCCTACATGGATTTTATGGATGTTTTCATGGTTTAAATGTTCCATAGTTTATGGTTTACAACTATTAATTGGGGTTTTTGTTTTCTAATGGCTTGGTTATGTTTTCTATGGTTTAATTATGCCTTTATATGCATCAACGATGGTTTTGGGAAATTGGGTTTCATGGTAATGGTTTAATGGTCCTTGGAATTGGTTTTGGTTATATTATAGTAAAGTATTTGATGAAATGCTTATAAAGATATATTTATTGCATTGACTTCTTTAAATGGAACTCTTGCTTGTTTTTAGCTTGTGCATGAAACTATAACTGGTTTAAATGGTTTACAAAGGTTAAGATCTTATTAGTTTTGCTTGTGAAGTACATGGAAGTCTCCTAAAAGGTTAATATAGTAAACGGAAAGGGCACTTGAGAGTCCCCTTAACCTACATGGTTTGGCTATGGATAAATCGTGCAAGTATGGTTGGTATGATGACACCACTAATACATAGCCTTGGTTAATAAATGGAAATTGAATTTTTTTAGATATGTTTTTAATTTGGGCATTAATGGCGGGATGTGTAACTTAGCTGTGGAACATGGAGGTTTGGGGGAACCAAAACTAGAAACTTATATTTACCGATATGAGGGGTATTTAATGGCCATGTGCGAGTGTCACATTTTATATTGGAGGAATGTACTAGTCATCCTATGGGATATCAACTGGTCGTGAGGGTACACGCACTAGAACTTTTTCAGCAGGGGGAGTTAAACCCTTACGACCTATGGGTATGGTTAAACGGTAAGGCTACATAGCGCAGGTAAAGGTTTTAAATACATGCTAATTACGGATTCCCATTCCCGTCACTTATATATATATATGTATGGTTGTATGCATAATGAATGGTTTTTCTTATTTGTTTAAATGGTATTACTTTATTCTTATCCTGGGATACATGCTAGCGATCACTCGTTAACCCGTCTACTAGTGGTTGTGTACCCACGCTATGCAGGAACCAGCCGTTTGACTCCTCCTACATAGTGATTGACTCAGGGATAGCATTTGGATTGAAGTGGTGAACTTCTATCTTTCTGGAAGGCTTTATTTTATTATATGGATACTCTTAGACATTTTGCTTTTTTTTTTATTTTGCACATTAGTTTTGTCCATGGTTAGGGGCATGTCCCAATTGAATATCTGGATTCTTTTAGATAGAGGCTTTGTGGTACTTTCGAGGTTTATTATGGGCAGGATCGGTATTGGTGTCGGCCTTGGCATTGGACTAAGCTGGGAGGCTGGCATCATTGGACAAAATTTCTCATTGTTCCATTGTATTGCATTTTGGGATTAACTGTCATATTATGTTTTGCTATTCTCTTTAGTTTGATATGGTGTGGATAGGTAGATTTGGTACGGTTAGACTCGGTTGGGTTGGTCACGGTCGTGATCATATCCCAGAGTCTTTATATTAACAATAACTCTATCTTGTTATATGTTCAAAATTTAGCTCATTTGAGGCAGTGAAAGGTGGTTAGGTTGGGTTAAGAGGGCGGTCCTCAGGCCTGGTTAAACTTGGGATGCCCATTATGTCTAGGCCTGGTTTGGGTCGTGATAGATTGGTCTATTTGAAAATTTCACCTATGAAGGAAGTAAAGAGACTTGGCAAGAAGGGGAAACTCAGTCCCCACTATGTTGTCCTATATAGATTCTTAAGTCATTTAGGGAAAGTAGCTTCTGAGCTAGAGTTACTTGCAGATTTGGCATTAGTACATCCGGTAATTCATGTTTCTTTGTTAAATAAATGTATTGGTGATTCAGCTGTAGCTGTTCCTTTAGAATTTATGGACGTTAAGGATAACCTTTCCTACGAAGAAGTACCAGTTGAGATCCTTGATCGGCAGATCTGTAGGCTACGGAATAAAGAAGTTCCTATGGTTAAATTTCTTTGGCGGAATCAGTCTGCTGAGGGAGCTACTTAGGAAGAAGAAGTAGATATGGGAACCAAGTATCCTCATCTCTTCTCTACAAACCCAGATTTAGCTTGAGGTAATGATTTTCTTTAGATTGATTCTTTTCCATTCTCAGTTTCAGATATGTAACTATTCTCATGCCAGTGAATGTATTCCATAAAATCAATTTAGTTCATGCATTATGTTTCAGACTTAGCTATATAATCATGTTTCCATTAATGCATGTTAAGTATGTGATATCAGTTACCTTAGTGCTTTCAGTCTAACCAGTATCATCCGATGACGAATGTTCCCAAGAGGGAGATAATGTAATATCCCAAGCTCAATTCAGTTTACAGTTGCATGTTTAAGGGTTCCAAGACTTGGAATTTTCACTAAGTGTTGAGGGTTTAGTCATTTTCAAGGCCCCTATACTTCGATGATTTTATTTTTAAGCTTCCCGACCTTGGGACGTTGATTTTTAGGTTGATTAATGATCGAGATTGTTCAAAGTATGTCTTAGGTAAGTTTCAGAATTTTTGGATGATCGGGGTGTTTGGAAAACCACACTAGTAGCACCACTCTGGTAAGCAGGCACCGCCACCAGTCTACCACTCAAAGGTGGTTTCCCCCGTCCTAGTCAACTGCTCCAGGGCTAGGCCGCCCCCTCTCTATTTTGTCCAGCTTTTGTTTCTTAGAATTTTAATGGTATTTGGGTTATTTCACTTTATCCTATTTCATCCGTAACATGAATTAGGGCTTTTAAAAGGATATTATTTGCCTCGTTCACTCCAAATTGCTCTTAAGAAACCCTCCTTATTCCCAAGAACAAATTCAAGCTTCATTCTCAAGAAATCAATATATCAAGCTTCCAATCCAATAAATCTTCAAGAATTCAGTTGTTAAGGTATGTGGGATGTTCATCCATGGGTCCCTTTCACCCATGGATCCAAAAAAAACTCTTTTGGTGCAATTTATGAGTTTATATATGTACAAGATGAAGTAAATCCATGAATCTCTTGTTAATTCAATGTCAAGTTTGGTTACAAGTGTTTTTAGGTGGAATCAGTCATATCATGTATTAAGTGTTGCGGTTCCCATGTTATGTTCAATTTATTTTGGGATAAATCCCCAAATTATGAATTTATCCATGTAATCATGTTGTTTCTCATGTTTAAGACATTCCTGTGTTCAAATTTATGATTCTCACATATTTAATGAAATGTCTATACTTTGAGTCTTTGAATCATGATTTCATACTACAGTTTTAAGACTTAAATACTATATTTCATGTTCATTCAGGGTCGGTGGGTTATGAACTCCCAATACCTACATGTTTTACATTCTTTTAGATCTTTCAAGTAATAACTCAGTGAAACCATGAGTCTTGTTATTTTCTCAGTTATTTATAATCATGATGAGCACTCTCGATTTTCAGAAATAATGTTAAGTTAAACTTAGTTCAGTTCAATTGGGAGTAGGATTAAGCACTGTGCGAATGCAGGGATGGAAGATTCTCTATCAGTTAGGAAGAGTTATAAGTAGCAGTCCCTATATTCCAGAACTACGTAGCTAGCATAGGATATAAGGGGTTACCCATCTGTTTAAGATTGACTTTCTCTTAGGGATCACCCATCAGTTTATGCTTGACACCCTAGTCCTTTGAGACATCATATTAGTAGATCCACATAGCCAATATTAGTGCCCATGGCATGATACTGACACCTTTCTAGCTAGGGTTATAGGTTGGACCCCGATTAGATCAGATTGAGTCATGTTGGTTACGTGATACCTCCCATAGTCTCAGTATAGTAATCTGTGTATTCAGTTCAGGTTTGCTTGACCAAGTAAATAGATTTTCAGTTTTTTAGTTATACAACTTTTAGACTTAAGAATATACGACCTTAGAAACATGTTTATACTTGGTGTTACATTCAGTTACTTTATGTATTTCAGCCAGTCCTCATCTCATATACCAGTACATTCAAAGTTCTGACCATATACTTTTCTTTTCACTATGTTATCATTTAACATAGGTTCGGACGCACAATTTCCCGACCACTCTTAGACAATTCAACATTACTCATCAGCAATAGTGGTGAGTACTAATCTATCAAGGAAATGATTTTCTTATTTTTTTTACTTCCGTATTTTCATATGTTCAGACAGTTGGAGTTAGTTGAGGGTCTATCTCATCAACTCCTCATAATGTTTAGAGACTTTCAGACAATCAGTTGGACAGACAGACAGTTTTTTCAGTATTATCAGTTGTTATTAGATATTTCAGACATGTTTTGATTCATATTTTAGTATCTAATTTTAGAGTATCTTATCAACTTACCTTCCACATATATGATGTATTACTATTTTGTTCAGTGCTCACAATAGTTACCAACTCGTGGGTTAGCTTGTGATCACTTATGGCTGCAAGCACCGTTGTCATGACTCGGGAGTATCCTCAGGTCGTGACATCATACCAGTTGTCTTTTTCACTAAGTTTACAGATATGTCACCATGCTAATTAGGATTCCCTTGAGTAATATGATTCAACAAAGTATAAACTTATCATAAGTCTTTTCTAGAGCCTAACCCCCTGCAATTGAACCTAGCAAAATTTTTGTGTTATGGTCAAGGGATTCAACAAATGTTTGAGATAATAACTCATTTGACTATTGATGATGTGGAAAGCACTGAATAAGAGACTTGAATCTCTCACAAGAATGATAAAGGTTCTTATCTGGCCTACTTGAAGCTCACAATCTAACTGTAAAGTTTTATAGTCTTCCCTGATAGAAAAAATAGATGGGAACTTCCAGGCTAAGTCATCCCAAGTTATGATTAGACCTGCCGTCTTAGCGTTCAACCACTTACTTGATTCCCCCAACAGTGAAGGGGGAAAAGTGTCAACCTTGTATAGTCAGTTGACATGCCCGTTGGATAAATATGTCATTGATCTCCAAAAAGTTCTGCAAGTGGACTTGTGGATCTTTATGTGAAAGCCTGGTAAACTATCCAACTGATCAAAAGCTACACTATATTTTGTTTCAGTACAAATCTACCTCTAGGATTTGGATTTTAAATGACGGAGATCAAATTAGTTGCAAGCAAGATTGCCACTTCGTGAACTGTCCTGCGGGCTGGTTGATCCTCATCTGTAGTACTAAGAATAACTTTTTCTTCATTGATTTTTGGGATGTAGTAGGGAAGTACAGCTTCTTTCCTTCATTGGTGTGAGCATTGTTCAGACTCAAGGTTTGGTTTACCTAATTCCCAGTCCCTTGCCAACTTACTAGCCTGTAAACCCATTTTCTAAAAAGTCAAAACCAAGACCAAGTGAAAAGAACTAAAGAAATCTAAAAGTAAGACCAAAACTAAAGCAGTTTCCAAATTACAAGTCCCCAAAAATGGTGCCAAAAACATGTTGTGCCCAAGCGCACACGCAAGTGTGGTTTCACAAAGTAATATATTGGCCTTTTACAAGCCAAGAATTAATCTCTTAAAGACTTGTGTTGACAATTATCCAATTCTAGTTCATTATAAGATTAAATTGGTGTAAATTAACCAAAAGAATTTGAGTGTTTAAACTAAAAAAAAACCATAAACAATGCAGAAAAGTAAAGTTCTTGGACAATCAATGGGGAGAAACCCAGGGTAAACGCGTTTGAACAATCATACTATAATATTGAACTTCATTGGTTATGTCACTTATCTTGGTTGTTGATTGATGGGGCTGATATTATGACTATGGTCTTCCGAGTCTCTAGTCACCTATCTAACTTAGACCCATAGCTACATCATTTAGAGGAGATGTGAGAACTATGTTTTAGCCCTATCCCAAATGAAAATTATAACTTTATTTCGTAAATGATTACAATCCTATTTTATTTACCCCATGTTCTATCCTCTTGTTCCTCTTTTCAGGATCACAAGATAGCAAGATATATTATGAGGGTAGATAATCCTTAAAATAGTAAAATCAAGGATAAATAAACAACAAAATATGATAAATAATCAAACCCAATACAATTCATAACAAGAGTAATCATTTTATTGCCCTTAACCCCATAAAAGGTGTTTAGCCGCTCATGGACATAACCGTATTCACAATTACTGAATACACATTAAAATTCATAAAATAAATTAATGGAAGAAAAAACCTAATAGAATTTTATCGAACCTCCCTCAAAGTTTCAAGGTTGTCTAAGGTGTAATGTTTAAGGGTCCTACTTATAGGAGGACACAAACTACCAATTTGAACTTAGGTCCATAGCACACCCCTTATTGTAGTACCTAGGGTCTGTGGAAGGTACTTATCATAGTGAAACACTATAATTGGTCATATAGAAAGCCCCCAAGGGAATTTCTCAAACCCTAACGCGTTGTCTAAGCTCCATGGCACGCCAATGACTTTAAAAGATCTGTTTTCAAATCTTGTCCCATGCTTTTGTCCATACTTTCCAAGCCTTGTGCTATTGTTATACTTGATTTCCATCTTTTTAATCATCCATGTATCATCATTATTAACTCACAAAGCATCCTATAGCATCAAACACCATGTATTAGAGCTCAAAACAACATACAATTCAAGACGATGAACTAGAATTTTAAGCTAAAAATACTAGTTTTGTCCTTTTGATCTTTAACTTAGTTTTGAATCTTGTCTTGTGTAAATTGAAACTTAAACACTATAATCAAGTTTTTACACTATTACATACTCTTAGAAAAAATATATAGCAAAAAACTAATTATAACACTATTCCACTCCAGTATTTGATAAAGCACACTGCAATTGTGTTAGGTGACTTAACTGGATTGATGAGGTAGTGGACTGATCTTGATGGAGAGTATTCCTATTGCACATCCTGATGGAATGGCACTACTTTAGTTTGTGACCTAATTTAGCATATCCAAAACATCCTTTCTTTTCATCCAAATAATCACCTACATGATTCTTACCATACTTCCTATAGGATGGGTAGGCACCTACCCCAAAATACTATCTCATAATTTGGTTATTAGTTCTATACTTTAATGATATTCTTGGAATTGGGTGTTGGGACATTGAATATAGATGGTATGAGAAATTTACCACACCTAACCTATGCTAACTGTGCTCAAATAGCTCAGTCATATCCCTCTTAGCCCCCTCTCTTTCTTGTTCAATTTTTTTGTCTCAGTCTGCTAGACATAGGTCATCAGTCGAGAAATAACCATGCCCCAATCATCAAGGTAGTCCTACACTCTTTGACTACCAAATAAGAAACAGTGGTAACAAACTTACTCAAATGGCCTCTCAGATCAAACATTATCTCAAGAGAATTCATTGAAATTTGAGTGAATTTAAGGGTGTATTCCTTCACTAACATAAAACCTTATTTAGATACATAAAATCCTCTGTGTTAGCTTCTCACATGTATATAGGAAATAACTTATCAAGAAAAGTTTCCTCAAACACATTCCAATTAATTGAAGGTGCAACCTCACCTCCACCTTTCCTCAACTACTTAAACCAGTTATGAGCAATATCTTTTAACTAATATGATGCCAACTACACACTACTTAAACCAATTATGAGCATCATTTTTCAACTAATATGATGCTATATCCTCACTTTCTACCTTAGTGACATGCATAATCTACGTAACTTTCTTAGTCTCATCTATAAAGTGATATATATCCTTATCCACCATTGAATCAAAATACTTGGGTGGATTTAATCTCATAAAGTCTTGGATATTGTTTTTATATACGTTTCCATTTTTCTAAATTAGGGATACTATATTTTGATTAACTTGAACTTTCATAGCCTGAGCCAACACCAAAAAGGAAGCCTGACATTTGATGTTGGGCGTATTTATACGTCTAAGTATCATAATTTACCCATGTTTTAGCTAAGTTTTGAGGATAAAATACATACCTCTTGCACTTTTAGTCCATTTTAAGTGAGCTGACCTATGTGATTAGCATGCTTTTCAGGTACTAATGAGGAAGATTTCAGCACTTTGTGGACCTGTGGACAGCAAAGGAAAACTTCACATAAGAGGGAAGGCAACTTTTGGACTGAATGTGATGCATGGGAACTTTTTCCCGAGCAAACTCAATATTTTTAAATACTTAAGGATGTAGTAGCAACTTAGTAGAGAAGGATATTATTAAAAACCTTATTGCTGAATTTTCAGCATTATCATTCATTATTCATTATTCAGATTCTGTAATAGTTTTGGGGGAACAGAGAAAAATGGCTAGGCTTGAGCAACGGAGAGAGAGAAACACATTCCTCTCTTATTATCGCTAGTCATCTCCATCGCCAAGATTGTTCTAAGTTTTGGTATGATGATTATGTCTATTTTGATTTCCGTTGTATTCATGAGTAGCTAAACTTATCTGTTAGGGTTATGAAAACCTTGTAATATACTCTCTATTGTTGTGAGTTTGTGAATTTATGATGTGTCATGCCACTTATATCATTACTCTCTTCATTTTGATTGAATTCTCATGGTTGCAAACATAGGGAATGCGCCATTATAGCATTAACTTGTTCTACAGAAAAGTTATTGTTTGGAAAAGAGAGTGTGACAAGAATATAGGGTTTCCAACCTCTATTTACACGTTAATGCCCTAGCAGAATTAACTTCTTGGAGAGTTCATATAATTTTTTGTACACTTTAGGTTCGAGAGAGCTAAGGTGAATAAATCCTTGATGGTTGAAAAACACTTGGATTTAGAATTAGAATACGACTCTCTATAAGTGCATGCATGCATAAACTCGGTATTACTCATAGTCAATAGAGAAGTAGAAACTACAAGGTGGACATAACCCTAACTTGTCATTCTCTGTGATTAAATAGTATTACATATATCGTTTCATTCATTACACTAATAGTATTATTATGCACTTAAACCAAAACCCCTCTTTCCTTGGAACCTTTGATCAATAGTCTACTAATAATCGCAATACTCAGTGACCAGAGTATTCCCTGTGGGATTCGACACCCAACCCAGTTGGGTTCTATATTTGACAGCGACCGCTTACACTTTCTAACGAGAGTTGTAATTTTGGCGTATCAACATTCAGCATGAGAGACTTGTTAGTTAAAAGGATCTACATACGCGGGTGGGGCTAGTTGGTTCCCATTTTGATGACCGATAGTAGTATGAGAAGTAAGTTTCTATCATGTCTCATAGACTCTTACTCATAAGTGTGGTAATTCATATCCATGAACAAGACTTTATATAACACAGCTTGTCAGACTTCCAAGGACACCTAAAATAATAGGCTCTAATACCATGTTTACCATGCCCTTGAGTACACCCTGGATATGATGTGGTCTTTAGGACTACAAGTATTCTAAAGCTAATCCATGGTATCTATCTTAGAATTGAACCATTTACAATCGGCTTAGAATCATGAATGGAAGCTATTATTTATTTAATAGGAATATGGATATGATGTACATGTCTTAAATCTATTAAGCATAAATTAAAAACTATCCCAATACTTATAATAATTGAAAATGATACTAAGTCTAAACAAGCCTCTAATATACTGAAGACTCATTGGGATAGTCCTTCAGCTAACCCAACAATCAAACTTAAATCTGAAAGCAAATTTGAAATATTTAAAACAAGATATATCTCTATAGCCTTTGAAGAATAGTGACTCACCTACTAAATGATAATAGGCAATAGTGATTACAGCTAATCATGATGCTGGGGGCGAACACCAGAATCTACATGATAATAGGATGCTGATCATAAAAGTATGTGGTCAATATTTATGGAATATATTCTATGTGGGGGATACATGCAATATGTCTATATGTTGAAAATCATGAAATAAAAATATGCATGTTTAATATATATATAAACTTACCATTTTAATGAATACAACTAAAATTAAGGTATCATATACAAAATATTATTTGATAAATATAGTGAGACAAATACTCTTAAGTTTCTAAAACTGGTATACTATGAGAGATTCTCTTAACCGATATAAACCACGTGACCGAAACATAGAATCTAATGTATACTCCCTATTGAAAGGACCCAATATACCTTGCTAGGGCATAAAATTATGACTAAAATAGAATCCAATGTATACACCCCATAGAGACGACCCAATATACCTTTTCCAAGGATATAAAGGCATGGTTGTTATGGATCTATTAATATAAAGAAAAAGGTCTAGATGAACCTACTATGGTACATAGTTTTATAACTTGGGTATGTTAAACACATGTACTCGGTGCTCAATACTACTTTCCAAATACTAAAGATCATACTGTATAAACTTTATTATTAAATAAGAATAACCAATTTGTAAATCAATGTAAATTATGCTTCTATATCTATTCATGTCTGTAAACTAACTCTTGCCATTTGTACAATGATGGAATCATAGGATATAATCATGTCAAATAGTTTAAATCATACTAAAATCATTTAATGACTAATAACTCATAGACTTTTATGCCAAAACTAACAAATGGTAAATTATGAGTTCAAACAAGTAAAAAGAATCATTATTAACTATAAAGATCATGAATTTAGTAAGATTGTATAAACTATTTCATAAGAGAGCATAAAATTAAAGTTCATGAGATATTGGATTTTAAACCTTATGTGCTAAATTCATAAATTATTTAATAATTTATTATTTTTAGCATAAGTTCAAAAATAAGTCCTTGTTGAAACCCCGCATACCTGAACTTGTCGATTTCTTAGAGAAAAGTTTTGGTTTGGAGCCTTGGAAATAGAATTTTAAGAGAAACCCTTGTGTTGGTT
The DNA here is from genome assembly GCA_030864225.1 of Capsicum baccatum var. pendulum. NCBI lineage: Eukaryota > Viridiplantae > Streptophyta > Magnoliopsida > Solanales > Solanaceae > Capsicum > Capsicum baccatum. The sequence continues at coordinate 128,660,120 of CM061556.1, forward strand.
TTTCTTGAGAGTTGGGAGGAGAATGAGAGATTCTGAGTATTTTTCTAACAATTATAGATGAATTTTGGAATTAAGATGGGTCTATATAGGTTGTGTGTGGTTATAAGGATGAAATTTCCCTTAACTTTTAAAGGAAAATGAAAACTTTAATGCCTGGGAAGAGGGTTTGCCTCGCATGACCTAGTGCATGGAACCCAGTTATGTCTCACATAGCCTATCATGTGGAACCCATTTGTGACTTTCGTGGCCATTTCATAGTCTTAACAAGGACTTAGTGGGAGGTGTTCTGCAATATTATTCTTGTAGTTGAGGTCCTTGTATGTGACACACGACCTCCTATTTTTGTTTATAATATCCTTTTTCGACCCGTCTTACCCCAAACATATTCCAAACTTTTTAAGGTTCAAATGACCTTATTTTATGGCCCTAAATGCATAGAAAACTCATTACAAATATGCATGAACTTTGGGGCATTACACTAATACTCAAGTACCCAACTATAACTTTATTCACATCCTTACAACTTACCAAATTAAGCTACTTAATAATCAATAACACAGTTAATGTTCAATTCACTAATTTCAAGTAAAAACATTATTATCATCTTTACTTACCATATTACAAAGAATAACTGTATTGACCCTTGTAGTGATTTTAGAAATTACTCTATTTACCATTTTACACTTCTTTGTTGTTGCTTTATATTATTTATTAGTTGTGGAATAATTTTTCTATGGACCCTATCATTCGAGAGTGATTTACATGAGTTTGTAGTTTTGAATTTCCTTTAAAGGGATTAGTTTCACTTTGGTCAATATTTTGTGATTTGAGCACCCAATGGTAATTTTTATAGTTCCCTTAGAAATATAATATCGATTTTGAGTTAGTAACATAGTTAGTTTGACCCCAAACCTTTGTTTTAATTTTTGACCATTTAAATAAAAACTACATAATTTTAGCTTAAACGGACCTGAGGGATAACTTGTTGTAAATGATCTCTTATGGTAAACTTGATGGTTCCATTGAATACATAACATCGAAATTAGCCTAGTAGAATTACTAGTTTGTTTTTATAGGGTTTTAAATGAATTTCAAGGGTCCGTTTTGAGGATTTTGGATCAACTTCCTTCAAAACTTTGTTGATATCTGGGGCAAACCTCCCTCATTCACATTTGTGACCTTCAATGCCAGGTTCACAAAGCACTGGTGTTCCTCTCTTCATGTTTGCAACAAATATGTCACATTCTTGAAGAGTGGTATCCTTCATTGGGATTTTGATAGTAGGTACCACATTTTCAAAGTGAATTATGATAGGTCAGGTCAGTTTCTTCTTTGCATTCCTACAAAAGACCCCCATTCACAAAGGTCCGGGTTGGAGCATTCCCATGCTTGTAAACATGGGATCTCATTCACGAAAGCTAATTTACCAGGACAGGTATTTAATTATCTTTCTAATGTAATTTATATGTCTTCTATTTTTGGGGTTTGAGAGCTTGGATTAGGGAAATTTTAAGATAATTTTCACCAATTTTCATGTGGGTAATTTCTAATCCTTCTATTCATCATTTTCCATTGATTCCATACAAATCCATCTTTAAATCCTTGATTTTAAATATGATTTTGGAGTTTTGCTTGGTAAATTACAGAATGAGTTTTTCTTTAATTTAAAGACGGATTTTAACTCATTTTTACTTAGGCTTTAAGATTTATACACCTATGACATGGACAACATAATTTTTTATAAAGATTTCAATTCTACTCTAGTATTTTGAGAAATAATTTTTAAAGTGATTTTAAACCCAAAACTGAAATATATCAATATAGGATCAATAGATATGTTTTGACTTGTAGATGTCATATTTGATTAGACTTGATTTATTTAGTGATGGTTTGATGGAGTAGAGCTTCCACTTGATGCTTTGGAATGTGTTGGGCTTGCAAAACTTTTTTATAGGCAAGTTGAGATGTACCTTGACATTTTCTGAAGTGCTTATGTGTTTTATGTTTGTTTACTTGCCTTTTGTGATTTTTTTAGGATTAGAAGTCCTGCTTAGATTAAATAGTGATCATCACCAAAGGTATAGAAGTCTTTTAATGGATTACATTTATATAAGTGATTACGCTAGTTAGTCTTACTACTTGTGTTTAAGGTTAGAATAGATTGTATATAGTCGGCATATTGACCTTAGATAGTTTGTAGCGCATATCTAATTAGAGATTAAATCATATTAGGAGAATTTATTATGATTTTTAGTGTTTAGCGACCTTTTAGGGAAGGATTAGGTAATTATTTTCCTTCGATGGAGTGATTGAGGTTTAGTAAACTACTTAAAGTATATATAGACCTGTGATAGATTATGTGATTATCAAGGTTTAGTATCTCTTATTAGAATATGTTTTTAACTAGTGCAGCCTTCTTGTTCGTAATTAGTTGTTGATGTCATCATAGGGGTGGCAAACGGGCGGATTAGATTGGATTTGGATGGGTTAAATATGGATCGAGCAAAAATGGTTTGGATTGCAATCCGCCCATATAAATATGGGTAAATATGGATTTGGCCAAATATGAATTGGGTAAAAATGGTTTCAACCCACTTTATCTCCTAAAATCAAAAACTTAAAACTTCTATATCATATCAATTTGACTTTTTTTCAATTTTTTTTAGTTTTTCTCTCTCTCTTCTATATATAGCCTCTAGTTTTCTTTTTTTTTCATTTCCTTTTTCTCTCTCTTCTATTTCTATCCTTTGCTTCTTTTTTTTCTTTTTTTCTTTTCCTTTTTACTCTCCTTTGTTTCTAGTTTTTATTTTTTTTTATTTCTACTTCTTTCTCTTTTTTTTTCTTTTTTGGTTTTATTTTATATTTTTTTTTTATTTTCAAAGAACATGATTAAGTCGAGTACAAATTATGAATGATGACTGAGATATCATAACCATTCAGAATATTGTATTCATCATCATTTTTTTTCTTTTTCCTTTTCTCCTTTTTCATTATTTTTTTCTTTCTGACTTTGTATTTTTTTCTTCAACTTTTTCTTTATGATTTTTCCCTCTTCTATCCCTAAGTTCTACCTCTCTTTTTTTTCTTTATTATTTTTTATTTTCTTCTTTTTTTATGATAACGAAAATACCATAAGCGCATATTGATTTATATTCGCCACATTTATAATTTTTGTAAGTACACTCCACCTAATGAATAGATACAGAGATAGTATCCAGAAAGAGCTTGGAATTACATTCGTCAAACCAAATATCTTTAGCAGTCTCAAGAAGTACACAAATCAAGGTTTCTACGTACTTCCTGTCTTTCCTTACCTTGAGCTCCTCGCTTCGTGCCTTACTTCTGCTCAAACGAGAACTCTAAGATGAGAGAGTTAAAAGTCGGATTTGAAGCTAGACTTTCCCATAAATCAAAGGCTACGTGGATCCTCAGCCATATATGAAATGAAATAAAGATGGACCGAACTTACTTAATACAATTGTATATTTGTATTTGGTTTTTAGACTTCAAGCTCATATTTGTATTTTATAGTTTGCACCATCATATATATTTTATATAATTCACACATATATTTTAAAAGAGCTATTTTTTATTTATAATTGATATGATTCGCACTTATATTTTAAAAGAACTATTTTCATTGATGAACTAGTATTTTTAAAGAACTATTTTATATTTTCATTTGTAAGTTGATCGTGTATTGTATTTATATTTATAATTGCATTAGTTTCATTTGTTTGCATTAACATTCGTAGTTGACAGTATCATTTCTATTTTTAAGCAATTGAAAAAGAATAGTTATTTTTCTTTCTACGAACACTTATATTTATATATATTGATACAAATTATATTTTATTGATATAAATTGAACAATACAAATAAAAATAATAAAATTATGCAAATACAATTGCTAAATTATACAAATACAAATGTTACATTTGTATCAAATGATACATGTTTATACAACTTGAACCATATACATATTAATGATACTTGTTTATATATAAATAAAATATAAAATGCAATGACAAAAAACAAGATGAGGAAAAGAATATAAAAAATGAAGAAAAATGACGAACCAAGAATGAAAAAGGCAGAAATGAAAATACAAAAAAAAGAATGCGAAGAACAAATAAATAATATTGAAAAAGAAAAAAATTGATGAAAAATAAGAAAGAAAAAAGTGTAAGAAACGAGTAAAAAATAAGTGAAAAAAATATGAAAAATAAAAAAAGGTAAATTAAAGGAAAAAAGAAAGAAAAAATAGTAAATTAAAGGGAAAAAAAGAAAAAAAAGAGAAATAAAAGATAGAAAAAAAATAATAATAAAGGTGAGAAACTATATATAGATTATATTTAATTGATAAGAGATGCTATGAATTGTATAGGCTAAATGGGATAATTAGAAGCTTATATTTATTAACTCATGTAGGTCTCAAGCGAATACGAATGATGAAATAAGAATGAGAAAAGAGAAAATGAAAAAAAAAATACAAAGAAAAAGAAATAAAAATAAAAAAATAGATGAAAAAATGAGAAAGAAAAAAATAAATTATAAGAAACGAGTAAAAAAAAAAGCAAAAAAGTAAATTAAAGGAAAAAAGAAAAAAAAACCTACAAAAGAAGAAAAAAATGAAATTTAAAGCATGAGTGGGTGATCTCTGTGTTTAAATGGGTACACATATTTTACTCATTTTGTCCATATTTGTATGAGCTTTTAAAACGAGTTAAAGTCCATATTTATCCATTTGAAATATGAGTGATCCAATTCAATAAATATGAATTAAATGGACTCTTTTCACAAATATAGGTTGAAATTGCCACCCCTATGTCATCATTAGGAAAGATGAATCTAGTGTAAAGAAAAAGCTAGTTTTTGGGTAAGCTTCGCTATATATAGTGCTTAGATTATTTACTATTTTCATATTTCCCGAGTGGGAGATTATGTTAGTATTATTATTGATTTGAGAGATTACTATTATTATGATTCTCAAGTGGGGCTTAAATTGTAATTATTGGCCTTATTAGTACATTAAATAGATTTTTATTATTGTGTCACTTGAGAAGGGGTTTGGCATGATGTTATAGGTCTTATTGAGAATTTAACTGCATTATCATTACAGTGATTCCCGAGTGAGGGGTCTAAAATGAGATAAACAATGTTTTATATGACTAATTACACCAGTGGTGCTCTAAGATGGCTTACATCATGAATCATTATCATATAGAGTAGATTCTGAGCTTACAAATATTTTTCCTCAATTAATTTTTATCTTCATATTGATCAATTATGAGTATCATATTCTCATATCATCTATACATGTTCATAAAATTGATACCATATAAATACTCTTAGTTTGAATAAGAAGATAATATTTTATAAGACCATTGGTCGAGGTCATTTTCCAGCAAGATTGATTTTGATAATTTGAAAACCCATGGATGAAGAGCTAAGGCTTTTAAGATGTATATGAAATATCCCACCATCATCAATACATTACATTTCATCGCTCGCATTCCATTGCATTCCTTGATATGGTTTGATATTATGTTTGAGTATTTACTTTTGTATTGCATTCTTTTTTATCAAACCGTGTTTTTGATATTATGTATTAAACATTCATTTCACTATATTACATCACTTTTGTTGAATTAAAGGTTGAGATATTATGAGTTTGGGTATGACTATAGTTTGGACTGAGAGATTGTTATGTCATAACTTTTGGTAGCATGATTTATAATTTTACATACACTCTCAATATTTTATCATATATTATTTGTTGAATATGATTAATTATGCTGATACGTTGTGTTAGTGAGTCTCTCTCATAAAAGAATTTCTTGAATGGCCAAACACATCGACAAACCCTTCAACTTGGCACGATCTTTCACTTTGGCACCTCAAGTGCACGTTGTTCACTTTTGGCACCTCAAGTAGCCACAAACTGTGTTACTTTGGCACCTTTTGCTGATTCAGAAAAGAGAGTGTATCACACTCGCCTTTGGGCGCGTGGCAGTATCATTGTAGCCCATTTTTCATTTAATTTTACTGCCTTCTTCCCTATTTTTTCATCCTCCTTTAATGAAGTATCTCTTAGCAAAAAATAAAATTAAAAAATTCAAATTCTTTCCAAAAAATTATCTAAAAATTCAACCTCCATTAATGAACATTTTCTTTATGTCATTTTGATCTAACTAATTTATCAAATTATAAGAAATTCAAGAGGAAAATTATTGAAAATTAATAGTCAAAATTTTCAAAATATAATGAAGATATAATGATGATTGGACCTAAAAATTAGAACTGAAAATTGGAACTGAAATAGTAAAATCTTGGCTCAAAAACGGCTGAAGGATTTCAGGTTCCTTGTTTTCTGAATTACTAAATATATAATAATTTATTTCTGTTAATTTATTTTCTAATTGAACACTAAACTCCTCCTTCTCCATATTTTTCATCATATATTTGAAATTCGTGAAGTTATTAATATGGATCTATCATTGTTAGAGAATGAGGAGGTATGTTTATCATTATTGAAAAGTTCAATCACTATTAATGGAGGTCTAAGCTAAAAGAAAGTTGGGTGGAGAAGACAATGTGCGGGGTTTTTTGTAATTATTTAGTCAATAAAACACGTGTCATTAATTCATTGGATACAATTGCCATATTTTTTTACTTTTAAAAAAAACTAATTATGGGTGTATATAATGATGTGGCAATGTAAAATGATATGTCACAAATCAATTGATCGGTTAATCCATGTTGGTAGTGAGTGAGACGCACACACCAGAGTTAATGTTGAAAGGTGCCAAAATAACACACTTTATAGCTATTTGAGATGCCAAAAGTGGACAACCTTCACTTGAGGTGCCAAAGTGAAAGATGATGCCAAGTTGAAGAGTCTGTCGATGTGTTTGGCTTTCTTTAATTATTCACCATAAAATGATAACTGTTAACTCACCTAGAGTAATGTGCCTATCATGTAAGATAATAATCTTATAACTGTTGTGTAGGGTTACCCTTATAGGATGTGGTAGTGTATTTATCAATTATAGATTCATTTTGGGAAAGCTTAGGTAGTTAGGGTGGTCGTTCTCAACATCACTTTAGATTAGGATCCGTTATCTATGATGTTTGGTGAGTACACATGTCTTCTACTCACACTTTCTTTTCTTTCCCTTTTTTTTGCATCCCATGCAGGGATTGGTTTTGAAGGTAGATCATAGATTGTGTTCCTTTAGCAATTGTATTACAAATATCAAGGTAATATTTGGTAGATATCAGGACTTTCTTGAATCTCTCTTCTATTATATTGTGCTTATTTTCACATATAAGATATTTTAGACTATTCAATATTACTTTGTATTATAGGCTTGTACTAGTTGCAGTCATACCTGAGATGTATCTTAAAATATTATTTCACGATTGTATTATAGGCTTGTACTAGTTGCAGTCATGCATTCTTTTTTTGCTAGAGATTCAAATCTAGTGCCTCTGGCATATGATAGGTGCAGAGGTTGAGGCAGAGGTTAGATTGGAACATCTTGTCTAGCTAGAGGTCCGGTTTGAATTACCTCTTTAAGATTTAGAATTGCCAGTGATGTTAGTCCTATTGAGATAAAGGGGTTGAGTCCAGTGCGTAAACCACTGGTGAACATACCTATGCTTCAGGTCTATTTGGTACGAGTGTTAGGTTTCTTTCATAGGGTGGTGTCTACTTTAATTTAAAATAACACTTCTTGTTTTTAGGCTCTAGATGCAAATTTGACTACAAATTTTCCTAGTTTTAACAAGGTAATACCATAGATCACTCCACATCTATTGACCTTACCATTTACATTCATGCAAGAGTAGAGTAGATATGTTAAGTTCATGAGAATTTATCTTCCTCAGTTTAGTGGAGATCCTTGTTTCAAATCATATATCTTCTTTCTTGGTTACTGCAAGAGATTGCATAGGTTAGGCTAGGTGGACTCTAATAGAGTATATTTCTCTGTCTTTCAGTTCTTTAGACTAGCTACATAGTGGTAGAGGATTTTGTAGACAGTAGACCTGTTAGGTCACCTTTTTTTATGGAATCAGTTTGTCAAAGAGTTTCTAAAGGAGTCTAGGAGGAGATATGATAGACTTGTGGGGTAGAGGTCCTATAGATTTGGTGAGGATATAATATGTATAGTAGAGTCTAGGATCCTCATTGTTCATTTTGGAGAGGATTAGATCATGGTGGTCGTTAAGGTCCTTTAAATCTAGTTTAGTAGATCCATAATTCGTTGGGGTGCCTTATATTTCAAGATACCATAGAAAGGATTGCCCTCAACATAGATAAAGAGATGCATCAATAGTTTGCCAGAGAGATGATAGGTCTTAGTATCCCACAAGATGGACACTAGCTGGGACTTTCTGGTACAGTAGCCATAAGTATGTATTAGTATGCCTTTGATATATCTTGGTAGTGTTTAACAGTGGCTCTTTATTCTACCATGTGTTAACTTTTCAGCATTGAGTATTGATACAATTTGAAATTTTTTGGGTTCTATTAATATTGCTATCCAATAGATGATTAAGTAGTGGTAGATCGAGGTGTGTAGACCCTATGTTGTGACTTACTTAGAATATATTGCCAAATTAGGTTTTATTTATTGAGTATTATAGATTTTGGTGTATCTGGATATAATTTTTTTATGGTAATATTATGGAATAATGGAGGTCGGATTCTAGGTTTTGGTAGTTTTTTAATTGTCGGATGTCTAGTGGTACTTATCAATAGTAGAACATTAGATAGACTAACTTGTGGTGTGACCAATTCAAAAGGATTGCAAGTAAAGGACATTGGTTGGGTAAAGGAAGATTTTTAGTCATTTATGCCTTGTGATTTGTTACTTTCTTAGTGATTATCTTTGATTCCATGGAAAGACTTACAGGTGTTGAGACACTCCTTAATTAGACTTGAGGGATTACAATTTGTAATGTATTTTTTCTTGGATTGGAAAAGAGGTTCAAATGTAAATGAAGTTTTCTTATAGCATTTGTTACTTTAGTAGCTAACCGGCTTAATGGAATATTTTTGCTTATAAGTTTTAATTGGAGAATGAGTTATTATTCCATAGTATTTGTGTTAAGAATGTCGAATGAGAAATGAGTCAATAAAGAGATAAGGAACTTGTATGTAATGAATATTGATGTATTTAGAGTTTATCTATGGGCTCGAGTTGGAAATTCAAAGTCCTGATAGTGTGGTTCATCAGTGGCGTATGCAAAGTTTAGTAGTGAATTTCCCAAGTTTTCATTTTTATTTTGGGCATCCTTCAGTGAGATATAGTGATTGTTTTATTTCTTGTATGGGCTGATTTTCATTGATATAATGAGTTACTTCTGTGTATATGATCGGAGAGGGTCATTTTTCTACCAGATTATTGAGGACTTTGGGTTGATTGATGTCACTTGGGTATTGAGGACTACATAGGTTATTGTGATGAATTACCTAAGAATTTAGTGTCATTTAGAGTTTTCTTGTGTATGGTATATAGATTTTTAGATGATTCTCGATTGCCTCAAGGGCTTGAGCATAAGGATATGACTATTGGATATCGATCTAACTATGCTAAGTGTAACTTTTGAGGTTTTTTCTGACATTGATATTGAGTTTTGGCTTAGTTGCTTCAGATTGCGAAGCTGCCTAACTGGGTTGATATAGTATTAACCTTAAATAGGATGATTTGGTATTTTTGATGAGTGGCTATGTGGTTCCATGGGCTCCTTGGAAATTTTTAGGTCCGGGGATGATTTTTAGTTTTATAGTGCAGTTAGTGACTTCCAGTTTCTTTCATAGTTTCAGGTTAGTCGGGCATGTTTAGAATTTCCATTGTGTTTGATTCAGTTTTTAGGTATAGAGGAAGTTTGATAACAATGGAGCTCGGCTTTATTAAGAAATTTTGGCCTTTGATGCTAGTGTTATGACATTTTGAGTCATTGTGTGAAAAACCTCTGGCTCTATAAATAGACTAGCAGTTCGATAGTCTTACCTCAACTTTGGAGTGCTTACTTGAGGTTCTCAAGGGTACTTTTTATCCTTTGTCTATTTTGACACTTTTCTTACTTGTACATTAGAGGACAAACATGAATTTTAGTGGTGGATGATGTAATAACCCTCGTAGTGATTTCTAGAAATTTTTATGTTTTGACCATTTTCCCTTCCTTATTGTTGCTTTATATCATTCGTGAGTGGCAAAAATGTTTTGCATGATCCCCAATGCATTCAGGAGTGATTTATATGAGTTCATAGTTTTGAATATACTTAAAAGGATTATTTTGATTTTGATCAATATTTTGTGATTCTAGGTCGATTGGTGATTTAAACAATTTCATTAGATCCGAAATATCAATTTTGAGTTAGTAGCTTAGTTAGTTTGGACCTCGAGCCTTTGTTTTACCTTTTGACCTCTTAAATAAAAACTATTTAATTTCAGCTTAAAGAATACTGGGATCCAATATGTTGTAAACGGTCACTTTTGGTAAATGTGATGGTTACATTAAATTTGAAATGTCAAAATTAGCCTAGTAGTATTACTAGCTTATTTTGTAGGTCCCAAATAAATCATAAGGGTCACTTCGGAGGATTTCTGGATCAACTTCCTTTAGCACTTTGTTAATATCGGGTGAAAGTCTCCCTTCTTTGCATCTATGACCTCCCCTATCATGTTTGTATAGCATTAGTGTTCCTCTCTTAGCTTCGTGACCCCCATGTCACATTTGTAAAGAATGATTATATCTTTCATCACGATCACGGTGGTTGATACCACAATCGTGTAGCGCATTGTGACGGGTCGGGTTATTTTTTTCATGTTTCTAGCTAAAGTCATACATTCACGAAGGTCCAAGTTAGGGCATCCTTGTGATTGCAAGTGTAATGTCCCGAGTATGTACCCTAGATGCTACACGGTGCTTAGACCCCAAAGGACTACAAGCTAACCCATGACTAGTACCTGCCGTGAGCACTGAATAATAATACTGAAATAATGCAAAAGTTAGGCTGAAATGCCATAAGGTTCAAAATCTGAAATACTAGTAAATAATAACTTCTGATAAAACATTTGAAATCTGAATACTGTCTAAACTAGTCTATGCTGAAAAGCCTTTAACTGAACTGTCTGAATATGGATTTGATGGGACAATCCCCCAACTAACTCTGACTACTACTAGACGTAAACTACTAAAGTACTGAAATAAAAGCATATCCTCGATAAATGAGGACTCACAACTGAATTTGCTACTGCTAACTGAAATCTGGCTAAGCGCAGTCAGGAACCTGAGCGTCCAAACCTATGATATGAGACATCATAGCGCAAGAGAAAGTATGCATCAGTACGTGGAATGTACTAGTTTTCTAGATGAGGTAAGGCTGAATGCAAGGGTTCATAGGCATGAACAGTAACTGGCTGAATGATATAGAGTAGCTAATTAAGAGGATACATAGATAACTGAAACTATTATAAATACTGAGTATGTAATACTATGCATATATGTGTATACTGTATTTGAGCTTTTACTGAAGTTGAGTACTAAATTTTGATAACTGAGTAACTGATATCTGATATTACTAATAACTTAATTACTGATAGCTGAGTGACTGTATCTAATAGTCCTGATTAAGTAGAACTGAACTGAGTTCTATTACTGGGACTAAAACAAAGACTACGGGACGTCATCATCTAACCAACATGCCCCTTTCTGAATAGATTTGGGGATCCAACCTGTAACCCCAGCTGGAAGAGTGTCATTACCGTGCCACAGGTAAAGACAACTGAAGAGTCACCCTTATCTGGAGGATGCCCTGAACGAGAACGGTGGTACCCTCAACTAGCAGGTAAAAATACCTCATCAACCCTAAACTGATAGGGTGCTATCTCAACCTATGCTGCCTACATAGTTCTGGAATACCAGGACTGCTTCTAAGGATCACACCCTCTATTGGCAGGTGAGCCCCCATCCTTGGGTTCACTCGGTGCTGAATTCTACTCCCAACTAAAAGATACTGAAGTGATCACTAGACTATACTGGGTGTGACTGAGCTGTTACTAAGCGTGTTGACTGACTGAACTGGACTGATACTGAGTTTCACTTAGTTCTGTAACTGACTGAGTACTATTGATCATGACATTACTGAGACTATTCTGTAACTACTATAGCTCTAGGTAAACAGCTAGATTGTCAGGTATTAGATACCCCCAGGACTCGATAGCATGAAAAGTATAGCATAGTGTGATCTTGAAAAGCATAACAAGGTCCACTTTTTCATAATTCATTCATAGGTACATTTTATCAAACACTTGTAGGGCATAAGCTTGTACATATGCTGGCATGTCATGATTTCACCATTTAATTAGCATGGACATTCCATCAAACACATGGTGAGAACAACTTAATGCATATAATCATGGACAACATGTAAACATTGTAACTACAACACCCAAACTTGCTAATTCAAGGATTATAACATGGGAATTACATAATTCAATATACATGCTATTTCAATTTCCTGGAATCTACAATTAATCATGGATTGAAACTCAATTAATGTCATGAACATGAATACAATCTAATTTCAAGCATATAAATCATAAATCAATAATCTTGTAGTTTTAAAAATGGATTCTTGGACTGTATGGGTGAAAAGAACCCATAGATGAACACCTAACATACCTGAGAAGATTAATTCATGAAGGTTCTTGAAGGAATTCTTGGGATTTGTTCTTGATTCTTGAAGCTAGGGTTTTTCCCTTTTTGAGAGAGAATATTTTAATCTTGAGAGAAAGTGAGTAAATAATGGGATAACATGTTATTTATGGGTTTAGTCTCGTGTTTAGACTAATTAGGGCCGTGGAAAAATACCAAATTACCCCTGGGAATAATTAAAATTTTCTTCATTGGATGCTCGAATTTGGCCACCACCGCAGTGGTAGCATCACGGTGAGCCACTAGAATGCGGCTGGCACTGTGTAAAAATGGAAGACTGGGAAATTTTCTCTTGGAGCGATGCGGGACCATCGCAGAGCCTCACTAGAATTTGACAACTGGGAAAATGGCCCTTGGCGCGGCGTGGTGGGATCGCGATGGCACACTGGAAAAAGACTATTGGGACCTAGAAGCTCACCATGACATGGGACAATTGCATCACTTCTTTGGAAATTGCCAAATGACAGTTGGACCTTCACCGTGACACGCTATTGGTTAATATCGCGGGGTTTAACTGATGAAACTTAAAATTGCCATAACTTCTTACACGTTTATCAAATTAAGGCAAATTTTATATCATTGGAAAGTTGACTGAATTTTCTATGCATTGGTAAGCTCTAAACTGAAAATTTTTTAGTACTATAAAAAATTTAAATAGGAATACTCATATACTAAGATTTGAATGAAGCTAGGGAAATAAGGGGTATTACAGAAAGCAGGGTCCCCGTTCACGAAGGCCAATTGATCTAGATAGATATTAAATTTCCTTTTGGACCCAATTTGTATTTTCTTTATTTTGGACTTTGAGATATCAAATTAGGGCAATTTCAAGAGGTTTCACCAAATTTCATGTGGATAATTTCAAAGGCAAAATAGGTCATTAGACCCTTGTACTTGGTCCGGTTTGTAAAGTGGATACTCCTACTTACATGTTTATCATCGGACCCTTGAATCCATTAAAAAGCAATAATTTAAACCCTATTTCAATATGTGTAACACAATTGCCGCCACATCAACGTCCATGTCAGCTTCCACGTTATTTTAAATGTTGCATTAAATTCCACATCATTTTTAAAATGCCACATAAGAAATTAAATATTAAAAAAATAAAAATTCAAATTTAGAATTAAAAACAGGTAAAATTGGCAACTTCTTCCTTTGTTGCTTCTTCTTTTTCTTCATATGAGTAAACACACACCATCAATTCATTCCTATAATTAATAATCCATAATTGGCCTAACAATTAAGATCCATAATTGGCAGCAAAAAATGGATCAAGGTACAATTTTTCTTCTCACGAAAAAAAGAAATTAACAATCTAAACAAAAGGAAGAAAGGAAATCAAATGTAAATACAACCTTCATATAATATTCGAATCAACTCTTTCTTATCTGCAGGCTAACCTTACATTTCAAGTAACAAATTGATTTTAAGAATGAATCAAATTTCACAAAATCAATTAACAAGTATTAATTCTGTTTGTCAATTTCACAAAAATAATAAATGAGCTACTGGTGGGGTGGTGGGGTGGCTGTACTTATGTGAAGAAAAAAGGTTCTGGGTGGTTGCTGATGGGGTGGGGGTGGGGGTAGAGGAGATGTAGCCAGCAAAGAAGAAAGATTTATGGGGTTAGGGTTGGGGTGGCAAGCAGCCTTGGGGCTGCCATTCTGCGGGGGTGGGGGCTTTTTAATTTTTTTTAATTATTATGAAATAATACAAAAAAAATCAGGAAAATAAATTAAGGAACAAAAACTTAGAGAGAGAAAATAGAGAAGGGACAAAAAAAACTCAAATTGCTCCAACAATGGTTTTGGAAGCAAATAAGAAAGAAGGAGGGTGAAAAGGTCTTATTAAGACCGTTGAGGCCCTATTTTTGATGGCTTACGCATAGTTGGAGGCTGCAATACATGCTCCTATGTGGTTACAACAACATAGGATGCCAGGTCAGAGAAAGTGTTTAAAATATTGCTTTTTAATGGGTTCAAGGGTCTAGATGACAAATATTTAAGAAGGAGTATCCACTTTACAAACTGGACCAAGTACAGGGGTCCATTGTGCTATTTTGCCAATCTCAAAACCTTGTATTTATCACTTTCCATTGATTTTCTTACAAATCTATCTTCAAATCCTTGATTTTAAATGTGATAATGCAGATTTTTCCCGGGTAAAGTATAAAATAAAATTTTCTTTTGTTGAAAGTTTGCTTTCAAATCATTTATTCTTGGGTTTTAGATTTAGACTCCTATAGATATGGAGAATGTTATTCTGTAAGAAAATCTTGATTTTACCCTGATATTCTTGGAAATAATTTTCAAAGTAATTTTAGACACAGAACTAAAAAGTATCGATATGGGTATCAATTGACTCCTTTTGAATTGTAGATGTCATATTTGATTAGATTGGATGCGTTTCGTGATGGTTCAAGTGAGTAGAGTTTCTTGTTGATACTTTAGATTTTGTTGGACTTGCAAATCTTGTTTAAAGGTAAGTTCAGATGAACCTTGACTATTTTTAAAGTGTTTAAGTGGTATATGTTCATTTACTTGTGTTTTGTGTATTATTTAGAATTAGGGACCCACTTAGATAAAATGTATCATGACCTGAGACTACCCTCTTGTCGTAACACGTTGCTTAGAACCAAAAATAATCCCAAGCTAACTCATGTACTGGCATGATACTTGAGCAACTAATTTAATATATATGTAACTTCACCTTAGGAACTCTCCCTCAACAAATCATATTTAGGAATCAAAAAAGGGCTTCAAGGCATCACTAAGTAAATTTTGTAAGCATGAATCATGAGATAACAGGACTAAGGTTGTATAAGGTGTAAAATACCTAAAGCCCCTCACTCCATGTGAGAAAATTGAAATTGGATGAAATTTTATATGTCAATGGGTCACTCTGCCTACCGCGGAGTCTAACCTCCATGACACACCGCTTATCGCGAGGAGTAGCCTCCGTGACACGGCGTTATCATGAGGCTCATTGAATCAGAATCCAAAAATTGCCCCAAACTTTATCCAAAAATTCTAAAACTCTTCTGAGACAACTTATTAACATACCAAAACACATTTTAAGTCAAAAATCAATGTTTTGAACATGAGAAGGATAAAAATAAAATGCTCAAAATTTTGAGGCTGTTACAAATCATATGACATTTAGTTGAAAACTTACCTAGAATATTGTGGGATATTACAATGTCTGAGCTAGAGTACTAGGAAAACTGAGATCATGCACTAAACACTTATAAACTGAATCATCACTAAATATCTAAATCAGAAAAATGATGCATGGACTGAACTAAATTCACAATTTGTATGGATGTGAATAAATTACCTCATGGACTAGCCATATTCATGAAACTTTAGATAGTAATACTAGATGGAAAGATGGAAAACTATAGGAGCTTATCTGCATGATTGCTAATCTAAATTGTTGGCTATACAGATTAACTCATTCTTAAAGTGTATGCTCAACTAGAGTATTTCTTCAACACTTTTTCTAAGAAGTTCTAATAACATTAAGGAGCAAAGAATTTTGGGCATGATCTGAATAGGATATCTGAATAAGGAAATGTGACATGACTACAACTATTTAACATGGAATATAGGACTATAAAACATAATCTAGGATAAAATTACTATGCCTTAGTCAATGCAACTGCTAACTCTCAAGCTTATCCCTACTTCTCAAATACTCCCTCAACTATGTTTTTCCTCATAAATACTATCCTTCATTTGATGCCCTTTATAATCTTCACATGGTCATCTATAACTCCATCTACTAAAGTCTGCGCTAGACTAAATTGTCTCACCATGTTCAAGCATACTCAAAGTCACAAGGTACCACACATAACACCATAATATTAGTCTAAACCACGAATTCAATATCCTATGTGTCTTCACAACTCTCATCTCAAAAATAATATTCCTTACCACTTCAGCAACTAACTTCAACCTCTTACTTGGAATTCACTAACGTACAATGGATTCATCTACTTCTATACCAACATAACATTTAAGCCTATCATTATAAACTCATATGAACTCCTAGCTAACCAACCCACCTAAGAATTTTTTACATATTCTCTAGTACCTCTATCAATAACAACTTTCTTGCACTGTTACCCAGAAGACACCCCTAGAATTTTCAACTAATTGTGACATATACCAAAGATTGGCCTCGATCTTACTTCATGCTTATAGTCTTACATAAAATAAGCATACAACAATCTTTCCCTATGAAGGAACATTTACTCTCTCCCGTCTAAACTAGTGTTCATCAATGTTCATCACAACTATTTTTACATAAGAAGAGGTCACTAAATGGTTGGAACATGAGATCCCGAATCATGAAAGAAAACTATGCATAATTTTGACACTTAATTGAGGCCTTAGGAAAAGAGTATCAAAGGAATGAATTCATTAAAGATACCAAAACTGAGGACATACATGCCATAATCTAAATTGCACTGGTTATTAAAGGTATATCATGAGTTTGGGGAACTAAACATACTATAAAACATGAGTACATGAGTCATGAGTTGCATGACTTGAGTTTTAGGGTTCATAAATTTGTGGAATAAGTCGTACTTCTGAGTGAAATGGCACTTTTATACCAGGAAGTGGAAGCATACATGATTCTATATAAAGTTCATGAATATGAGCTATGATCATGGAGATGACTTGTAAGTCTTGAGTAGATGTCGTGATGACTGAAGTACAAATATTTATACTGAGATAAAAATGGGTTGGGTATCTTCCTCCCTTAATGTCATTCTAGAACTCACTAGCATCACTACTAGAATCTGAAAACCGACTTGATTCCTTGCCCTATCATCTCCTCCTTAGGTTTATGCCATTGTTCTAAGTCTGTGGACCCCTTTAATAAACTTTAAACTGAACTGCAACCACTCTACTCTATAGTCTAAGATATAACAATACATATAACTAATAAACTCACCCTAAACCCACTATTAGTACTTCTTTATAAGATAGAACTCCTAAATTTCTGTAGCCCCAATTGTCATCATATAATAATTTAAAAACTTACTAACTTAGAATCTTCAGAAGTGTTACCACACCATGAGTTCACACCATCTAGAATTTCAAACTCTTCTTTCTATTAGCTTAATCATCCACAATTCAAACTTACATACTAACACTTAACATGGATATCCCTAAATATTTAATGAACTATGCTAACTTAGTACTACTGGATAGGAATCATGAAATAATAATCCACACCAAATTTTATGAACATACTCAACCTTATCAAGCTCATCTATCATTATGGTCACTGCCTAATTTTTATCTCGACTAAAGAATTAACATACTTTATGTCTCCCTTAACT
Source organism: Capsicum baccatum var. pendulum (assembly GCA_030864225.1). Lineage (NCBI taxonomy): Eukaryota > Viridiplantae > Streptophyta > Magnoliopsida > Solanales > Solanaceae > Capsicum > Capsicum baccatum. The sequence continues at coordinate 128,678,208 of CM061556.1, forward strand.
AAGAAATCTCTCTCAAAGTGCTATTAAACAAACTACACAACACTTTTCTGGATGTATGGACATATAATCTACTAAGTTAAGATAAAAACTATCCCCACTTTTCTACTGCTAAACTTTTGGGTTCATGCTTCAACTCTAGATCATATGCTATCACAGGATTCTAAGCAGGGGTCTGACGACACATCTGACTTTTGCTCAATGCAAGATTTTCATAAATAAGAATAAAATTTTTCAAACTTTGGAACTTAAAGGCACTGATAGGATCTTTTTGAGCCTGCATGCAATCCCATAACTGTCTATGAGGGACTGTCTGAGGAAACTCTATCAGTAGGAATTTAATCTTGACTTTTTTAAATACCTTAAAAATAAGGCAGAGATCTCATGAATGGAGCAATGTAAGAACCTATATAAGTATCTTAGGAAACATCTCTACTGCACAACCAAGATATGAAAAAAAGAAAATATTTCTTAAATACCTTGTAGCCTCTCGAAGAAAAGTACAAACATTTATGTACCATTCTGCAAGAATCTACTAGACACGGATTCATAGACACCCTAGGACACTTGAACCTTGTGCTCTGATACAAAGTTTTTTATGACCCGAGATTATCCCCTAGTCGTAACACAGTGCATAGAACTACAAGTGATCCCAAGCTAACCCATGTACTGCATAATACTTATGCAACTGATTTAATAATTATATAAATTCTAAATAATTGAGAAGAAGCATAATCAACATAATATAAGATATTTCAATACATAGCTAATCAAAGTTTACAACACTGCAATCTAAGAGAGAGAGAGAAACTTAAATTACAAATACTGACTCTGACTGACCATCTATGAATCCTCTGCTATACTGACTATAGATAGTTGGGACATGCCTCCAAATAACCCAAATCAATACATATGAATAAGATAAAAATACAATATAAGAACTACAACTAACTTGATTTCTTGAAATAAGAGAACTCATTACCTGTTAGGTGAAAGCTATAATATGTTTGATCCTGGTGTGGAGGGTATATATGGTACCTATATCATGAAGAAATGTAGCCACAAATGCTTTTATGTGGTCTGTACTTTAGAATGTATGGAGTATGTGAGACATACATAAATTATGAAAATACTTACAAATAGTGTTTTAAAATTGAGTACATAAATCCTCTGCTAAATATGCATATAAAACAGGTCTGTATGTAAAACTGAAAGACATAGTGCAATTTTTAAATCATGATCTAAAAACATTTCAGTAAGTTGGGAAGCGATAAAAATGATTACTATATGTAAATCTCAAGTTAAAACTCAATAGGTTGCAAAACCAGACTAAGGATCATGTATAAATACTAAGCATGAAAGCAAGAACATGTAAAACGAATGTAAGACCAAGCATAATTATGTACTAGAATGATCTAAAAAATTGAATAATTGATAAACTAAATACTTGGTCATGCAAACCTGAACTGATATAATCTGAAAATAGAACTGAACTGTGGGAGCTAATATTTGATCGACATGCTTCAATATGAGCTAATCGGGGTATAAACTGTAACCCCAGTTGGGAGGGTGTAAATACCTTCTCACGAGTACTGACACGGGTTGTGTGGATCCACTAAACTGGTGTTTCAAATGACTTGGTTATCATTCTAAACTGGTGGGCTATCCCTAAGAGAGTATTAGTTCTAAAATAATGGGTAACCTCTCATAACCTACATTGTCTAAGTAGTTCCTAAACTTAGAGACTTCTACTAAAGGTATCAATCCTATACTAGTGAGTGAGCCTTCATTCCTCGATCTGCTCAGTGTGAAGTTCTACTCCCAACTGAACTAACACCGGAACATAAACTAGTATATGCATTGATAACTAATTTACTCAAATGTGGTATTCTAAAAATAATAGTCCATGCATAATCTGAAGTAATCATGAACATATTAACTGGCGTATTTATCATGATATAATACTGATGAGTGCTCATTATGAAAATGGTATAAATTTTATGGTACAAACATGGTATGAATAACTTAAAATCTTGAAAACTGTAGCATGTATGATTATCTAGGTATTAGGTGTTCATAACCCACCAGCATTGAAAAATATAATTAAATATGATAATTTCAAAGTAATGACATGATAAGAAATTTCATGACTTAGATTTAAAAACCCAACAATTTCATCAATATAATGAGTTATTGTGATCAGGGTACATAAGAATACTTAAAATTACGAGGAAATATTTGTTCATGGTTGAATTCAAGAATTACATAGAGGAATCATAGAATTTATGCTTTTCATGGAAATCTAGTTTATGAAACTCATAAAATTTATGAATAGAAATCATGATTAGGATACGAAAGAATACTTAAAATTATGAAGAAACACTCGTTCATGGTTGAATTCAAGAATTACATGGAGGAATCATGGAATTTATGCTTTTCATGGAAAAACTAGTTTATGGACTCATAAAATTTAGGAATAGAAATCGTAACATTGGGCATGAGGATGAAAGGAGATCCTCATTGAATATCCACATACCTGATTTTCATGACTTTCTGAAATGGGAAATCGGATTTGGAGCCTTGGGAGATGAATTCTTAGAAGAAACCCTTTCTTGGTATTCTTGATAATTTTGAAGGAAAAGGAATCGTGTATTTGATGTATTTGGGGTTATGTAATGATAAAATGATGTCTATATCAGTCATAGGATAGTTTAGGACATAAATGACTTATTTACCCTCAAAAACTTAAAGAGAAATACGAGTTTTAGAGTTTCTGAACAAGGTCTGTGTCAAGATGAAAATCACAAAGCACAAGGTCCATGCCACGCTAAAATCGTGCTCCCTCACTGGTTTCTCACAAAAATGCTCATTACTTTTTGCTCGGGTATCGGATTAAGGAGAAATTCGATGAGTTGGAAACAAGACACATTTATATATAATTTGATGGGTCTTGAGCTCTAAAATTTCATATATTTCAAAAGTTAAACATGTTCAAAATTGATGCTTGTAGGATTGAATACCAAAGTTTGATCGAATTAAAAGGTCTTAACTCAACTTGCTCTAAGTGTTTCCTATAAGTATTTTCACTCTTCACACTAGGCTAATGATCATGACACATATATTCATATACAAAATCATGGGATTAGAGTTTATACACGCGGGAATGATGGTTCAAATTCTAACCCAAAAATACAGGTGTTACAAAATGTTGAGCATCTTTGTGGATATCGGAGTCTTTTGATGGATTGAATTTATATAATTGACTACCCTAGTTAGTCTTTCTACTAGTGATTACTGAGAATAGATTGTAAATAGTTGGTTTATTAGCCTTGGATAGTTAATATTGGACATATAATTAGGGATTTAATCGTATTTAGGGGACTTTTATTGTGATGTGTGGGATTTGGTGACCTTTTAAGGAAGGATTAGGTTGTTATAGTCATTTAATGGAATGCTTGAGGTTTAGTAAAATTATTAGAGTATAAATTAACTTGTGATAGTTGATGCGATTATCGGAGTGTAATATCTTTTATTAGAGTATGTTGTTAAGTAGCGTAACCTTCTTGTTAATAATTTAGTGAACAATGTAATCATTAGGAAAGATAGACCTATTGTAAAGAACAAGCTAGGTTTGGGTAAGTTTCACTATGTATGGTGCTTGGATTGTTTGTTAATTTCGTGATGCCTATTTGGGGGATTATGTGAGTATTATTATTGACTTGAGAGATTACTATTATTGTGATGCCCGACTAGGAGCTTGAATTGTTATTGTTATTCTTATTTGTGCATTAAATTGGCTTTATATTATTGTGTCGCCTGAGAAGGGTCTTTACTTGATGTTATAGGTCTTATTGAGCATTAAATTGCATTATCATTATAGTGATGCCTGAGTGAGGGGTTTGAAATGATATTAATAATGTCTTACATGACTAATTACGTCACTAATGCCCTACATGGCTTACATCATAAATCATTATCACATGGAGTAGATTTTGAGTTGATTAATACCTGTATTGAACTAATTTTTTTCTTTATACTAATTGGTTGTGAGAATCATATCCTAATACAATCTATAAATGTTCATGAAATTGATACCACTGAAATATTCTTATTATTTTGAAAGATAAGGAAATATTTTTAAAAAATCCTTGGCCGAAGTCATTTACCGGCAAGGTTGATTTTGATACTTTAAAAATCCTTATCCGAGGTCATTTATCGGAAAGGTTGATTGTGATATATTGAAAAACTAGGTTGGGGTCAATTGTTAGTAAAGTTGATTGAGATTAGAAATTGTATATGGGTTGTGAACACCCCATGGGCCCTTTCTGAAGCACTAAAGCATGAAAGGTGTATACGAAATGTCCCGCCATCATCACTACATTAAATTGCATTACTTGCATTGCATTGCATTCATTGGTATGGTTTGATATTGTGTATGCGTATTTATTTTTATATTTTATTCATTGAAATCAAACCTTATTTGTGATATTGTGTATTGAGAATTTATTTCACTAAATTACATCAACTTATATCATCTTTTGTTGACTTAGAGGTTGAGATATTATGAGGTGTGGGGTATGTCTATAGCTTGATCTGAGAGACTATTATGTCACACCTTTTGGTAGCATGATATACACTTTTACATACACTCTCACTATTTTATTTCAGATTATTAGCCGAACATGATTGATTAAGCCTGATATAATTTGTTAGTGAGTCTCACTCATAGATGACTTCCTTTAATTATTGGTCATAAATGACTAGTGTTGACTCACCTAGACTAATATGCCTACCCTATATGATAATAATCCTATGATTGTTATATTAGATTACTCTTATAGGATAAGGTGATGTATTTATTGATTATAAATTTATTTTGGGAAAACTTAGGTAATTGGGGTTGTGGTTCTCACCATCACTTTGGATTAGTGTCTATTATCAATGATGTTTGTTGAGTACACGTGTTTCGTACTCACTCTTTTTTTTCTATACTCACTCTTTTTTTTCTTTCCCTTTTCTTGTTTATACACTCCTTATAGGTATTGGTTCGAGTAGTATATCTTAGATGACTTTTTTCAGCAATAGCATTGCAGAGATCGAGGTAGTGGCTGACAAACTTCAAGACATACTCGGATATCTCTTCTTTTATCTTGTTCTTATTTTGACATTTAAGATATTATAGACTATTCGGTATTACTATATATTAGAGGCTTGTAGTAGTGACAACTAAGCCTGAGACATATCATAAATTATTTCATCTTTACTTATTTTTGAATTATTCTATTAAATTCTTCAGCTTTTGATTTACTTTGAGTATTGAGTTTGGATTGGGATAGATTTACCTGTACCGGAGGGTGTGACAAGTGTCATCACATACTTTAATTTGCGTTGTGAAAATAACTATGTCATATCATTCAAATAATCAACAACCATTTTTAAATTTAGACAGATATACACCTAGCTACAAGTCATCAGACACGACTATTTCACAACAAATGTTAGGTGTTCTTTATTTCGTAAAGTCTTGTCCCAAATAAAAATTACAATGCTCTCCATGGCAAGGATAATTATAAATTAAGGAAATCAGTTCACCGAAAATCTAAGTTAAAATAGCAAGTTGGAATATCAATTCACTGTTCACCTACAAAATCAAACTCAATAATATCCATAATGGTTCACATGATAAGAAACACACACACACACACACACACACACACACATATATATATATATATCAGATCAAAAGACAAAAGTATCCCAAACATCATTATCATCAATCGGATCACGCAAGAATCCAAATATCATTATCATCAACTGGACCACACAAGGAAACAAATAAATCAGAACTCACAAGGATTTGAGTATGCCAAAGAAACAATATAATCTAGTCCACTAACGGAACTATCAAACTCACCAATACCTTGTAAACACATGCTAAATTCACACTAGTCATGACCTATAGGGGATGATCTTTATCCATGTACCACAATAACCCAGACATCTGTGTCTACAACCCTTATTATAAACTAATATTATGCAATTCTTATTCCAACGTCCCCACCCTTATACTCCTGGAGTTTCAATAATTCCATGATGATGGCCTTCACCTATTTATGTCACCATATAATCTGTGATAATAAACCTGTACCAGCTATCTCACAATATCAATCCATGATACAATATGCACAATTACATAATGAGAAAGTTCAACCACACTAGCACTCAAAACAATCCTCTTTACATAATGTCATTTCAAGTATTCAAACAACATTGACAATTATCCAACAAGTTAAAACCAACAACATGCATTGCATTAAGTACAAAATAGGCGGCCAATATGCACACATAAACTAAATTGAGTTCTTCGTTACAATTAAACCATTACCTACTGGTTCAAGTGTAATCATTAAGTATGTACACAAATATAACATTTGCACCACAACACAGTACTTATCCAAAAATACAATAATTTTATTATTTAAAAAAAATTGTGATAAATCATTTAGCATTTTCAATAGCTTCTTAAGAAAAATCAAGTATTCATATTTACTACCGTGCAGTGCAAGCAATGGCCAGGCATTTAGTTAAGTACAATGATTTAAAAGACTATCAATTTTAGTTTGATTCTCGATAATCATTAATTATGACAAAGCATTAGCATGGACTAACTCATCACACAATTGCTAATCCATCAATTTAACCAAACTGTTCAACCTATTTAATTCCTGCTTCACTATAACCAGTTTACATCAATAACTTTCAATTTGCAAAATACCATAATTACTAGTTATTATTTTTCACAACTCATAGTCCTATAATCAGACATTAACATACATATATTGTCATGAATTATCACTCGCAACATATAATCCACAAACTCATCAAAGAATTTCCCCAAAAATAATACTTATACTAAATCAAATTCAATTCATATTTATATTTTAATTATTACCCATCATTCACTGTGCTTAAGGCCTAAACATGAAGTCTCCCATCAAACTATATTATAGTCATATAATTTAATCAAGATCTACTACACATTAAAGCTATCTACTTGGGTGTCAAGCTGCTGCTACGAATTACATAATTCCAAAGTTATCTTACCTGCTCTTACTTCTCAACTGGATCTCAGTCTAACAATAATAATCAAACAGTGATCGACCATTAGTCTGCTAATTCTAGGAAGATGACCTAAATTTTATTGATTTTAACCCAAGTTCATGCATAAACTTGTCATCTAGGGTTTTCTACCCCTCAAAAAACACAAAATCTCTATATTTTGGAATAGTTAGATAAATTTCTAATATCAAGCTCATAAGCTATCAATACTAACTCATATTCAAGATATTTCAACATGTTAATTTATTTCATACTAGAAAATTCCATCTAGGTTAAATTTCTACCACCACCATGATTAATCTAATATCATTTAAAGGATTTAAGATACAAACTAGTGTTGAATTGAAGAAAGAACTTACCTTGAAGGAGGAAATCAATGAAAAACTAAATAAACTGCCACTCTCATGCCATAGGCTAACCTTGAATGATTTTGAGAGTAAAATAACATTTTGGATCTAAAATTATCATTTAACTACGCGTAGCTGCAATAGCAGATAATAACCTTATATTTTCAGAATGGATAATGTTTAGTAAAATGATCACAACTTTATTCCAAAGTTGGATTGATGAATAATTGGTATCGCTGGAAGGGAGACTCAGAGATATCTAATTTGGTAGGTATTGTAACCTATAAATCTTAATATTCTAGGAGGAGTACTTATTTGAAGTGATCCTAGTTTAAACATAGCTCAAAAATAAATTGATAAGGACTCTTCCAACATAATTTTGTGATAGGGGTATTTTGATGACCATAATTCATATCTAATGCACACCCATAATAAATAATTTATACTATAACCTATGTAGAATTAGATGCTTATGCACTTACCACATATTTTTTTAGTAAAGATGGAATTGGCCGTTAAACATTCAATACTATTTATGAATTTTTTTAGCATGCTTAGTTTAATTTTTAGTTTGAATATCTCCCATGCTAAGTACATTCAAAGAATTGATTGCATACTCTTTTTAATTTTCTATCATCTTATGATATAGGTCTTGATGCTTAGTATCAGCATTGCATGACATTCCGATGCCACTTCAGCAGCTACTAGTGGTGAGTCCTCATAATTAGAGGATGTGCAATTATTATTTCTTTCCTTTAGTACATTAGTTTCAATATTTGAGTTAGTAGGGTACTTGTCTCAGCAACTCAACTATAGTAGAGGCTTTTCAGACATAGATTTAGACTTTCATCTTTTTAATTCATTTTGGACTTAATATTTATTGCAAGGATTGTTTCAGACTTTGTTTTATTTTAGGCATTTTGATATAATCATTTTAGCTTCCACACAGTTACTTATTTGATTTAGTTATCCAGTAGTATGTCATGACATGGGTTAACTTGGGATCCTGAGTATCATGTTACTTCCAGGGCATATACTCGGGTCATGATAACTAGAGAAACAAGGATTGGATTTAGGAAGAAAAAGTAGTGGTAGAAGGAAAAGAAACTCTCTCCAAAATAACAGAAATGGGATTTGGAAGAATAAGGACAGGAGAAAAAGAAAAAACAAGAACCTTAGTGGTGATCAAAGAGAGAAAAATCCAAATATGTAGATATTAGAATAGGACTAGCATCTCTTGACATCCTACAAGAACGAAGTGACAGTGAACAAATGGAAAATCTTGAAGTAACCATGAAAAACATGGAAGAAACCAAGAATACAAAGGACATGACATATACTCAAACTTGGCAGGTACAAGTGAAAAGCATCATATAAGACAAAGCTCAACAAAAAAAAAAGAATAAAGAGAAATCTAAGAAGTTATAGGTTGGGATGAACATAAGAAATACAAGTAGAACTACTAAAAAAAGCACAATATTGACACATAGGTCAAAAGGAAAATAATAGGCCTGGTAATCAATAATTCATTCGATACAAAGGGTCTGATAAAAGTGAGAAAATTTGAAAAGTCGATTGTTTTTCCTACTGATATTACATTCTGGGAAGAGACTAGAGATTCAAATAGAGATGATAAGAGATGTCACTAATAAAGCAGGAACCGAGACTTCTTTAAATGTAAGAAAATGACAGAGGAGTTAAGTACAATATTAGTGAGACTCAAAGCAAAGAAGGTTTACCTCTAGAAAACCAACCTAAACAAAAGGCTAATTATAATACAAGTTACAAATTCCCTGACCAGAATATACATAGAAAAGACACAAAAGGACTTGAAAAGGTCTACCATGATATGGATACTATAGATATAAGGTGGATACTAGCAAAAGCGAAGATGACAGAAAGATGATGAGTTCACCAGAGGAACCAACTATAAGGGTAACCATTGTGTAAAGGGATTTGATTGAACCCCGGTCCAACCAAATATCACCTACTTCAAAAATCTTTCGCCAAGAAACCACCAAAAGTAGGGTGGTGATTTTATCCAAAGTTACAAGATGACAAAATATGACAACAAAGAGCAAACGGAGCCGGCTACTATAATCATTTCTAATGATAGATATAATTTCATAGAATATTAGAGGAATAGGCTCCAAAGGATCTCTAGAGAGACTCCAATCTTTAAAACAACAATTTCAACCTCTAATCTGATTACCAGAACCTATGGTAGAAAGTGAAAAAATTAAAAAGTTTTTTAAAAAAGGAACGTTCATCTATTTTTTCAACTGCTACAATAAGACCTGGCTTTATTGGAACTCTTAGTTGAACCTGCCATCATTTAAGACAAAAAACAACACGTCTTGATCAAGGTTAACAACCTTAATACCCTCCCCCCCCCCATAAAAAAAATGCTTCTAACAATAACTTATGCTAAATGCACAGAAAAAAAAGTAATGGAGTTTTGACAAGATATTAAGGATATGGCTAATACCTCAAGTGACTTGGGATGTTGTTGGAAACTTTAATATTATTTTCTCTAGTGAAGAAAAAAGGGGAAGAAGTTTTAAATTAAGGAGATCTTAGACTTCATTGAATGTCTAAATGATAGTGGGCTTCAAGATGCATGGTGCACTTGTTCTCCCTACGCATAGTGTGACAATAAAGACTCTTCCATCACTATATGGAAGAGTTAGACAATCTAGTTTATAATAGTGCTTGGACTAATTCTATTTTTAATAAATCTCTTATCTGAGCCTATTCTGACCATGCCCCACAACTAATCAAAATGAGGAATGAGATCACTTTCCACATTAAATACTTTAAATTTATCATATTCTACACTAAAAACCAAGATTATCTCAAGACTATCTAGGAAGCCTAGAAAGAATCTCGAAGAGATTCGAGGAAATCCTCTCTATATCTTTAATCAAAAAAATTAAGAAAGTATGTAAAGGTCTCAAAGATTAGTTCAAACTAACATATAGTGACATCTATGAATGTTCAAAGAATCCTAAAGTTTATATGAGAATTATAGAAGATATTTGTATGAATGACAATACTCTTGAGAATAGAAGAGAGCTTTCTAAGAGTAGAGCTGAATTCACAAGGTACCTTAAAATCCTAGAGCAAATCCTAATAAAAAAAGCTAGAGCAAAATGGTTTAAGGAAGGGGATGCTAACATAGCTTATTTCTATATTATTGTTGAGGAAATTAAAAGAAGATCAACAATTAGCAAAATCATGGATGAGCATGAAAATGGATTGAAAGAACGCAAAGCATTGATGAAGGGGCAGTCATGGACTTTTAGAAGATGTTTACTCAAGTTTTACTATTCTAACTTTGAAGATCTAAATGATATTGAGAGATGCATCATTGATGAAGTCACCAATATGCTTATTGCTTCTACTATCCAAGAAATAATAGAAAGTGTTTTTGCTATGGATAAAGGATAGCTCCCCTGGTATGGAAGGACTAAGTAATCTCTTCTTCCTGTTATAATGGGATATTATAAATATTGATCTTTATAAAGTTGTGGAATCATTATTTCAAGATTCAAAACTGCCTAAATTCCATACTCATATTTGTTTGGTAATGATTCCTAAAGTTTATCACCTTCAAAAGTTCTATGACCTCAGACCAATCAGACTCTACAATACCTCCAGTAAATTAATTTAAAAAATCCTCAATAGTAAGATCTCTGAATTCCTTCCCAAGATCATTTCCAGAAATCAAACCAGTTTTATTAAACAAAGAGTTATCACTAATAACATTATGCTTGTACAGAAGATGATTGATGATATTAAAAAACTTATCCGATGTGGGAATATTGTCATAAAGCTTGATATAGCTAAAGCTTATAACAGGGTATCCTGGGACTTTCCAGGGAGAGTTTGAAAAATAGACACTTTAAAAACTTATTTAGATTTTTAGACATAAGTCTTGAAAAAATAGGTGTTTAGACATTATTATGACATCACCACTTCTTACATACAAACCTAGCACACAAGGTTTAAAGTTTACACTTTAGTCCCCCACTTCATTCATTTAATATTTAATATTTCCACCATTTTTTATATTTCTACTATTTTCATGTTTCCCTATTTTATTTTAAAAATATTATCCAAAAAGCCACCAATAGGAGCTCTCTTTTTCACCAATAATTTCTGATTGTGACGACTTTTCTGGCCACTTTTTTGACGAAATGTTGCTCATCACAACTGAAAATCTCCATTCTTGATCATTGCCTCTATTGTTGTTCCATCCTTTTTGAAAAAAATAAAAAAATTATTTTTTTTCACCATTTTTACTAGCTTGAAAAGCTCTCCAAATCCACTCAATACCTCGTCATTAGATATATTTCAGTAGTTTAGAAGTCCTAAACATACATTTGTCCATCCCAGATCTAGAAGTGCATCGATTATCTCCAAAATCAATCTATTCACGTCTTTGTATGGATGTTTTCATACCAATCATCAACCAGCTATAGACCGATACCTTAATCTATTATCGATTTGTGTAGTCTATTATGGCAGTAGCTGAGGTAATTGTCGCGGGTGATAATTATATGGGTGTGTGGAAGAAGGATCCCAACTATTGGAAATGGAAATCATCTAGAAAGGAGAAAGTGTCCATCCCGCTGAGTCACAATAGTCCATACGATGACATGGTTTGAAGAGTAATTGATAGCAGAGAATTAGACTGCAAGCCAAAGAACGTTGTGATTAGCTATGTAATGAATGGGCGGGGTAAAATATATCTCACGTTCATAAAGAATGATCGACATGTGTCGTTATATATATTGGATATCATCTTCAATTACTCTAGGCCATTATTGAGGATAAATATCATCTCGAGGTCTTCAATGATTCCGCCACCACACCCAATAATCGATGAACATGATGTATTTGAATATGAGAGTTTGGATGCTCATCCAAAGGATTTGAAATATAATTCAATGAAATTGAAAGATCTAATTTTCTCTGAAAAAGCGGGAGAAGAATGCAGATTGGGATCACAAACCAACCACACCTTCTTCGACGAAACTAATTTTTAGCTAAATTAAATATTTAGCAGTAAAACAAAGCTAAAATTGTTGTTGGGCGTAGAAGCTATGAGAAATTCTTTTGATTTTGGTACATTGAAAAGCTGTAGCAAATTCCTCAAGGTGAAATGTGTTAGTTCTAGTTGCACGTGGATGTTACGGGCGAAGAAGTATGAATGCACGGACAGATTATTCATTTATAAATATGTTGGCGATCACACTTACGGCGTCGAATACGCCATGTGCAACCATAGGAAAATTATGTCTAAAGTCATTGTATCACTCTGTGTGAACATGTATCGCGAAGGAAAGGGTCTGAACACTAGTGAAATTTAGTGGATCATTTTCAAGAACTTTAGCAGTAGACCAACCTATTGGAAATGTTGGTTGGGAGGTGTGATTGCCAAGGAAATGGTTCAAGGAATAGCGGAGCACGGGTATTCCAGCCTGTCGGCTTTTTCGTACATGATCGACGCTCTTAGTAGCCGTTTAGCCATGAAAATTAAAATTTTCCGGAGTTGGAGTTGAAATTGGAGTTGGAGTTGTGTTTGGCCATGTCTTTTTTGAATTTCTTTTTTTGACTTCTGAATTAAAAAATTTAAATATGATTTTATGCTCCAACTTTTACAAACTATTAAAATCACCCAACTAAAATTTACCTACTAACGGGAAAAGAACACAATTAGCCACTTTAATAAAAATAATTATATATACATGGCCATATTTAAAGAATTTCAATTATGAAATATATAATATTTACATCAATAGTAGTTTTTTCATATTTGAAAATTTTAAATATGGATGTTATATTAACATATTACTGCTTCCTATTTTTTAGATAACAAATATTATCTTTCAAACAAATTTATTTTTTTAGGAATTTATTTAATTTATTTCCTTTATTTTTCGTTCCTAAAAAACAGGAAATGATGAGTTGTTATTAAATTTTAGGGTGCCTCTAATTTATTTCTTTAATTTTCTTATACATGAAAGATTTTACTGTGTGTGAATAAATTATTTCTATGTAAAACATACTTTGCATATTTATGGTATATTATATCATATACCATAAATATATAAATATGATTAGTATGTGCCTTTATACTTTGTATATTTATGTATATGTGTATATGGTATATACATGGTATAAACTTCATATATAACATACTCTGTATATTTATGTTATAAATATGCTTAGATAGTTTCTTAATACTTTGTATATTTATATATGTGTGTATATGGTATATACATGGTATAAACTTTATATATAACATACTTTGTGTATTTCTATTATAAATATAATACTTTATATATTTATGGATATAAATATAATACTTTGTGTATAAAGATACCAAGTATTATGGTATATAAAGATAGCAGTTGCAGTTTAAGATATAAATTTGTTAAATTGGACATATTTTTTTATGAAAAATATGTATCATCAATTTATATTTTTAACATATATATGGTATAAACTATTTATATTTGAATAGTATAATAAAGATGTACACAATATAATATATATAATCAAATTAAAAATGACAATAATTTGTGGCTGTGGTAAACTAATTTGCTACAACTTTATTAATTCCATAATAATAGAAAACGATTATCCATTATTAATTACACGATTTTAATTCCTTAAATGACCGTATTACAACAGAAAAATTATCATTATCATTATCATTATTATTATTATTATTATATTATAGTAATTAGGATCATTAGCAGTAAAATAATGTCTTAAATAAGGAAGAAAAATAATGACGAGAGAGAAAAAGAGATATATATTAATTAGGATAGCATTAAGTTTGAAATTATAATTATCTTATTGTTTAAAACTGCTATATACGTAATATTGAAAAAGTGATGTTATAAGAAGAGTTTTATGTAAAAATTTAAAAAATTGGGGTTATATGTAATAATAATAAAAGTTGGAATTGGGGTTTGAAAATTGTGAAAACACCAAAAACCTGTTTTCCCTTTTCAGGAAAATTTTTTGGAATTATTTTCCAAATTTTCAAGGCGAAACACCACAATTTCCAACTCCGAAAAAATTTTCTAGAAAAAAGGGAAAAATTCTCATGGCCAAACGGACCCTTAATAGTGGCATTACCTATTCCATCATGGTGAACAAGGTTGATTGTAGGTTTATGTACTACTTTTTAGCATTGGGCCCTTGCATTAGGAGATTCTCCCACATGAGGAAGGTTATTGCGGTCGATGACACTCATTATATGGCAAGTACAAGGGCATGCTACTTGCGGTTGCACAGGATATCGAGAACCATATTTATCCCATTGCATTTTGCATCATTGACAAGGAGAACGATGTGTCTTGGACGTTCTTCTTTGAGAACATAAAGTCTATTATGGTTGATGAACCAGATTTATGCTTTATCTTCGATACGCATAAGAGCATTGCCAATGACATCGCGAAGGCTTACAACTATGCTCATCACGGGTACTGCATGAGGCACCTAGTTGAAAATCTTTGGGTAAATCATCAATGCATAGAACTCTTATATCTATTCTACAACGAGGTAAAGGCATATTCTCCTAAGGAGTTTGACAACCATTTTGAGGAATTCAAGAACTACTGTCCCGAGGCAGCCCTTTTCCTTGAGCATAAGCTTGGTTTTGAGAAATGAAGCAAGGCATATTTCCCCAGCAACAAGTTTAATGTGATGACCTCAAATATTAATGATTCGATGAACTCTATGTTGATTGTCAAAAGGGAGTACCCCATGGCATCCATATTCAATTCGATTGCTAAGAGGTTTGGTGATATATTCAGGGAGAGGTGTACCTATGTCCTCAAATATAAGGATAACAAATTTGTGATCGCCGCCGAAAAAATCTTAAGGGACAATATGAGCGAGGGAGACTATTTCTATGTGGAGAACGTAAGTAAGGATGAAAGGCAATTCACAGTGTATGGCAATGGTTGTACTACCAAAGTCGACCTACTTGGAATGTCGTGTTCTTGCAGGAAGTTTGAGCTGGTTAAAATTCCATGTGATGATGCAATTGCCACTTTGCGATTGAAGAATAATGATGATTATTGTTTGAGAGACTATGATTACTCTTTGCCTGTGTATAAAGTGGAAGAGTACCTCCTTGCATATTCGAAATCAATTAATGTTGTCCCTTTGATGTTCGATTGACGTGTGCCATAAGAATTGCTATACATGAACAATATTCTACCTCTCTTCATTACTAAGCTTGGAAGAAAGAAAAAAAACGTGTTAAGGGAATGGGCGGGACTTTCAAGTTGAAGAGGAGAAACAAGTGTTCACTATGCAAGAGACCCGGGCACAAGACAACCACTTGGAACAATAACAAATCATAGTTAGACTTGTATGAATTAGATTTTTGTAAGTCATGGAAGTGTATGCATTTTGACAACCCTTCATTGGTCTGATTAATGCCAGTCTTATTGATTTCACTTTGTGTCTATTATCGATCTTTTAAGGTATTGCATATATTATGTGTTAGGTCTATTGCTAGTATTCTTTATATACTACATAGTTATTATCGATCCCACATCAAGTCTATTAAAAAACCCTAATTCTTCAAAGGGACAAATGAATGTATGAGCATTTATTACACATTAAAAAAATTGTTGCACATCCACTCATACCTTGCGTCGATTGGGCATACACTACCTCTTCAAATTCCATCGATCAATACGTCTACCTATCACTAGAAAGGCCAAAGGATTCTATTTTGGTCTATATAAATACCCATCCACTATACCCAAAATTTATCTTCATCGACACATAAAATCGATTAATTAGACAAGATGCCAGGTATTCTATGGAAACTAAGAAGGAGGGTCTAACGTAACCACGATCTTCTCCTCCTTCGTAACGACCTAGACCGTGTCTTCTATGGTCTGGAATAGGACAAGGAGCACTTCTATCATGAACTATGATGTATCTCTCATTTTTTACTGGCGATTGTGGAGAGGCTCAACATAGAGGCCAAGGAGATGATCACCCCTCCCACCATCCCCTTAGTTTAGGTTTTAATTTCTATTTTTTTGTTTTAAGTTCATTGCAATGAAAAGATTTCATGGTTGGGAATATGTTAGATGAAAACTTCTTTGTTTTATTGTTTTGCTTGTCTTTTGTTGTACATATGGTGCTAAACCATTACAATGAACGTATGAATAAAGTATCTTTTGTTTCCTACATTTGTCTCCTCTTTAATTTTACAATTTATTTATTGTTTGAATTTTTACAATTTTTCCTTTAAGAAGATGAATCAAACAGTTGTGAGATGTGAAAATTAATTCATATATGCTAATGGAAAATGAATCTGGTCTATCCGGGGTTATTTTGTGTACATATGGTGTTAAACCATTGCAATGAACTTATAAATGAAGTATGTTCTATTTTCTGCATTTGTCTCCACTTTAATTTTACAATTTTCTTCTTTTTTGAATTTTTGCAATTTATACTGTTAGAAGATGAATGAAACAGTTGTCAGATGTCAAAATTAATTCATATATTCTAATGGAAAATGAATCTGTTCTATCCACAATTATGTTGATTTATAAAAAATTAAATGTAAAGTCGATGGAGTTTATTATTTACCGAGCTCAATATCTATGCGTGAATATCTACTTAATCGATGCATTCCACTATACGGGTTGGTGAAATGGTAAGCAAATATTAGCACTTAGTAAAAAATACAAGAAATTAAATAAATTAAATTGATTTGAGGGTCATCGATTTTGTCCAGTGTAAGTGTAAATTATAGATTGTAAACCTTGTCAATAATATATCGTATCGATTTATTTCCCTTAGTATCATATTTAGACAAAAGGGAATACTTAGTTAATCAAATAATAAATAATTAGATTTTACGCAATTAAAGAAGCTTGAACAAGTCATGTGATCATATAAGAGTCCACGCAAATTGAAAGTGGTGATCAAAGATGTGTGAGGATGGATAGTGGATGAACAACCAATACCCTTGGGGCAATGTTACCCAAAGCACAAGTATGTTGTGGAGAATTCATTTGTTCAACCACAACTCATCACCTCACATCTTTGATCAACACTTTTAATTTACATGGACTCTTACACGATCACATGACTTATTTAGGCTCATTTAATTGCATAATATGCAATTACTTATTATTTTATTAATTAAATAATCCTTTTCAAGATATGTGTTAGTCATAGTCTATAAATATGTATCCTAGTCTAGTACATTTATTAATGAAGTTGTACACCATGTATGCTAGACTATGCTTAGTTATGTCTTTGACCTAATATAGTCTAGCATAGATTGTAAACTACTTTCACAATTAAATAACTAGACTATGATATTTAATCATAGACCATGGCTAGCACATATTTTGAGAAGGATTAATTAATTAATAGAATAATAAATAATTGGATATTATGAAATTAAATGAGCCTAAACAAGTCATGTGATCGTATGAGAGACCACGTAAATTAAAAGTATTGATCAAAGATGTAAGGCGATGAGTTATGTTTGAATAAATGAATTCTCCACAACATACTTGTGCTTTGGGTAAACATTGCCCCAAGGATGTTGGTTGTTCATCTACTATCCATCTTCATACATCTATGATCACCACTTTCAATTTGTGTGGACTCTTATACGATCACATGACTTGCTCAAGCTCCTTTAATAGCATAAAATCTAATTATTTATTATTTTATTAATTAAATAATCCTTCTCAAAATATGTGCTAGTTATGGTCTATGAATATGTATCATCGTCTAGTGACACGGCATGATAGCGCCACGTCGCGCCAGGGGTCCAATTCGGGAAAATTTCACTGAAATTAAAAGATGCGTCCAGGGTTAAATGGGTCAATTTTGCACCCCTATTTAAGCCCTTTAACACGAGATTAAGCTATTTGGAACCCAAAATATACTAGTTTCTCTCAATTTTCTCTCAAGAACAAACTAGGGTTTCAATTGGGGATTCAATTTCAAGAATGTCTCTTCGTCAATCTTTGCTAAACCAAGAACTAAGGTATGTTATGTGTTGATTCATGGGTCTCTCTCACCCATGAAGCTCAAGAATCTCTTTTCAAAATCCAAGATTTGGGTATCTGTGAATGTTCATGATTCAAATTGAATTGAAATTCATGTTCATGATGTTGTATGATTTTGATTCATGTTTTAAATTACATATTCCAATGATTGACCCTAGTATGTGATAATTAGCATAATAATCATGATAAACCCCCTTCAATTTATAAGTTGATTGATGTATCCTTGATTATTACATATGTTGATGATTCTATAACCAAAGCATGCTCCCCACATGTTTGATTAAATGCCTATGTGAAGGAAAAATGCCATACTAGTATGACATTATGAAATCCCCATTAATGTATAAGTTATGTATGTCAAATGTTTGATGAAATGTCTTAGTCAATGGATTATATATTGTTTATGTTAGTCATGTATTCAAGAATGTCATGCCTTGTCAGTTTCCTTCCATCGAGTCCTGGGCGTACTTGTACCCAAAAAACATATAGCTGTGTGCCTAGCTTTAGTGTCATGTTTTCATGATATCCTCAGTCAAACCATGATACATAGAACTCATTCAGTCATATGACTCAGGAAAACTCAGTAATCTTAGTACTATTCCATCAGTCAATGAAACTCAGTAATTCAGTCCAGTTCAGTAATCCATGTTCAGTATCTATTCAGATGGGAGTAGAAATTAGCACCGAGCAAACCCAAGGATGGGAACACACACTGTCAGATGAGGGTCTGATTCTTTGAAGTCATCCTTGCATTCCAGAACTATGTATCCAATATAGGTTTAGACATTAACACTATCAGATGAGGGTTGATGAGGTGGATAACCATTGTTAGATGAGGGCCCCACCATTCTCTTTTGGGGACACTGTCAGATGAGGGTCACTCATAGCTTGTCCTTTCCAGTGGTGTGCTATTGACACCCTTCTAATTAGGGTTACAGATTGGATCCCAACTCAACTATAATGGCGTATTAGGGGAATGTTGGTTAGATAACTAATACCCACCATTTCAATTACAGAATCAAGACTATTCGATATAGTCATTTAGTCTCAGTAATAGAACTCAAATAGTTCTACAAAATTTAGGACAATCAAATACAGTCAACTCAGATACAATACAAAACTCAGCTAGTTTCATTATATTTAGAACTGTCTGATATAGTCACTCATGTCATCAGTTATATCAGTCATCAGAATTTAGTTATCAGTCATGTTAGTTATCAGTAAATTTATGTTATCACGATCTCAGATATAGTTACCATGTAGTCATGCACTTATTCTCATGTTTATATTATTCAGTTAGCCAGTATTGTTCATGTATATGAACCCCATGCATTCAACCTACCTTCCATGCATACCAGTATATTTAAAGTACTGATGCACTGTGCTTGGTGTCTTACACCATAAGTTCAGAAGCAAGAGCTCCAGAGCATCAGTAGCATTCCAATCTCAGCAGTCAGAGTTAGCAGTGAGTCCACATCTCTCGAGAATATAATCATTTATTTATTATCTCATTTAGTAATTTATTAGTTGGAGTTAGTTGGGGACATGTCTCATCAACTCCTCATTCTGACAGTTCAGTCAGTTAGAGGCTTTCTAGACTATCATGTTATTTTAGTTTTGTTTTGGGTATTTCATACCCCATTGAAATGTTATATCTTTATCAATTATGTTACAGTCTTGAACCTTATGGCCTTTCAATTTATGTTTCTGCAATCATTCAGTATATTATGCAGTATACAAGTACAAATATCAGTAATGGGTTATCTTGTGGTCCTTCAGGGTCATGAGAATCATGTAGCATTCCGGGTACCAGATCTGGGGCATTACATTTTCCAAGACTCTACTTGACATGGCTTCACAGACACCCTTGGACACTTGAACTCTGTGCTCTGATACCAAGTTTGTAACGCCCTAAAAATGGTCTCGAGATATCATATGGAGCTTAGGACCACAAGTGATCAAAACCTAACCCTTCTACTAGTATAACTCATAAGCAATAGAATAAAATACATAAATCTGATTGAAATAAGCAAAAGATAACTCTTTTCTAAATTTGATCAATACAGAACTAAATTAAAATATTTACAACTCTGCTTTTTCAAAATAATACTAGAATAAAATACATTAACTCTACTGACTGTCTATGAATCCTCTACTAGTATTGACTATAGGTAGCCAGGACATGACCCCCAACTATACCAAATCAATACAACTGAATAAAGAAAAATATAATACATCTCAAACTATATGACTGACTCAAGCCCTTGAATCAAGAGGACTTATCACCTACTGACTGGAAATAGCAAACTGTCTAAATATGGTATGCGTGCTACAACTGAATGGATACCTACATTTTGAGACAATGTATCACATAGACATATATGTGAATCAGTACTTTGAGGATGTACTAAGTATATGGGGGTTAATGCGTAAGTGAAACATCATCTTATCATCATAATTTGTAAAACAATGCATTCTAAATGTAAATGGCTCACATAACCTGTAATATCTGAAATACTGAAAATAATAATCATGAGAAGCAAGTCTTTCTTTATAAATCTAGTGAGTCATAACATTTAGTTCTAAAAGTTATACTTGCATTCTATTTGTAAATCATACTGTCTAAGTGTAGAAAGAGATCACTTCTGAAATCTAAAATCTAAAAGCTGAAGTGTGCAACAATTATCTTTCTATAAAGCATAATCTGAGTAAACTGTAAGCCTTTACACTTAGTTTTCTGAAAATATTTACTATTAAACTTAGGGAAAATACTTTATCTTAAGGTTTTAGAAATATGAAAACTTATTCTACATGGTAGGCTCTTCTAATCGACATAAACCATGTGAGCATTCATGGAGTCCAACGTTCTTGTCCCCCTAAGGAGGAATCCTCAAGTTGGGGAGAGGAGTCGTAATCTTTCCATGGAGTATAACCTATCTAAGTGATCACATATATATCATCCACATAGAAGTGGGAACAATCTAAATCCTATATTGGCACATAGTTCTGGGGTATGAAACTGTAGCAACATACCCAACTTGGTGCTAAATACTATTCCCATTAAATTTGTATACTCATTCTAATGGAAATCCACTTTAAAATAGTATAATGGTTTATAATGAAAATAAACAGTATATCTGTAAAGCTAAATCTGTAATATGAATTTGTAAAGTGGATTTCATAGCTATTCTGAGATCAAAAGGTCAAATCTTTATCAATAATCAGAAAAAATCTAGTCATAGCGTGCTTATAGCACAACAAATCTTGAATTAGCAATCTTTAATTAGGGCTTAAAGACCCATGCATCAAACTCATGTTAAAACATCATATCATACTTGGTAATGTAAGCATTTATAAATCAACTTAAAATATGGAATTTCTACAATATGCTTGGAAATATGAACATAATTATGTAATTTAATTTTAAATCACTGGAAATCTCATAATCTTGTAAATAACAATAATGGGTATAAACCCTAACTTGAATTTCATGGAAAATCATATAATATTCAATAAATTGTAAATAAAATAAGTTTTTGGGCACAAGGATGAAAAGATTATTCTTGCTAAAACCCCCACATGCCTTGAATTAAGATTAGATGAAGAAACTTGATCTATTTATTCCTATTTGAGTTCTTGAAGATGGATTATTGATTATCTTGCCTTGGGAATCCCTAATTTAGAGCTTTCTTGGAGAATCTATGGAGGACTTTTGATTTTTTAGAGAAAAACCTTTGGAGCTTTAGGGTTTTGTTTTGAGATAGAATGGATGAAATTAGGCATAAAGTGCTTAGAATAGGCTTAAATCTTATGTTTGGATGGATTAAGGGGTTGGGAATTAATCAAAATACCCTCTTTAAACTTCTAAACGAAACTAAAAAATATAATATTTTTCCGAACTGGGTGGCCACCACGATGTGACACTATTATGGTGGATTACTAGAAAGTGGACGAGTGGGAAGTAGGCGGACTCTGCGATGTACAACAATCGCGGTGCCCCTTTGAAATGCCATTATGGCCACTGGTGCGATGCGCCAGTATCGCGTTGGGCTACTAGATTTCAACAATTAGGAATTTGGACCTCTCCACGATATGCTAATATCTTGGAGGTCTATTGGAATTGACAATTATGAAATTTTCCTTCTCCGCGATGCGGTGGTTTCTCAGGTGGGACACTGTCAACTTAAAAATGCCCTAACTTGTCAACCGAGTATCAGATTTGGGTGAATTTGGTATTAATGGAAAGCCCATTCAATTTCCCACAAAATACAATGCCTAAATCTATAAAATACTATATAAAATAAAATTTATTCAACTTTGAATCAAATTTTTAACATTCTAGGGACGGTTTAAAGCTAGGAAAAGTGCGGGGTGTTACACCATTAATAGGAGAATAAGTGATTCGTGAGTAAATATTTGGCTTTGCATATTTATATTTTGAAAGTATTTGGTATAATTATTGTGTATAGAAAGTGGGTTGGTCGATAAGTATATCGAGTGAATGAATAGGGTGTAGCATACATAACTCTATTAGTAATGTCTCCCTAATTCCAACCTCAACTTTTCTCCATTGAATGTCCGCTCGGGGACGAACGGATGGTAAATTAGTATCTGATTATAACAACTCATTTCATCGTTACTAAATTATTCATAATAAATTCATGAAAATTCTTGATTTACATTTCTCAATATTAACTTGTGTCCAAAATAGCCAATATTTTATTTATTAGGTCACCTCAAATTTTATGGCAAAGATTTTAGCCTTCAGATGTGTCCAGATAGCCTCAAACCCAATGAATTTGATTATTCATAAGTGAAAATATCAATACTTTAGTTCTAAAATCTTTTAGGTGTGAATTAAGTTCGTATAATATCCCTATCACAAAGTTAAGTATAAAACTTTCTTTTCGATACAGTTTTGATATGGGTTTTTATTAGGGCCAACTTCAAACGCCCATATATCAAGAATATAAAGATTTAAGGTTCTCAATACCTATCAAATTAAATATATCTGAGTCTTCTTTCCAACGCAATACACTGTTTCACAATCCAAATTTGGAGTAAAAAGTTATGACTGTTTTACTGAGTACTGTCCGAGTTGAAATGGGATTTCGGTGTTGCAAAAATTTCGATGATATTTAAATCATCTTAAGCCGTATTTTAGGTCTAAAAATACCAAATTTCATTCCCCAACCCTAGAGAGGTGATTTTCCAAATCTTAAGGTAAAAGTCCTTCGTTGAGGTAAGTTTTTCCATTATTTTCTTTATCTTTTATTCTTCAACATCTTGAAATTCTTAAAAAGACCTTTAATGGTGGAATTATTTGGAAAATGCTCATGGGTGTTTTAATATGACCTAGAGATTATTCTAATCTATAAATTAAAGATTCCTAACATAAATTTCATAAACTATTTTATAAATTTTGATGCTTAGGAACCTTGAATTCTGTAAAGATGAGACCTTTAGCATAAAAACACCATTAATGGAGATGGATTAAGCTTGAAAGAGCTAATTAATGACTAACTGGCCTTGAGGAATGTTAGAGACCTTGAATTAAGGGCAGAATTAGTGGGTTTGAATCCCCAAAATATTTATTTAAAGAGTAATTGTTTAATTACTCTTATTATTGCTTGATTTTTAGATGGTTGATTATTCAAAGACATGAAGGAAAGGAAAGAGCATCTTTGTTGCAGCTTGTTTCTTTCAAAAGCTTGGTGTCCAGGTAGGCTAGGTTTAATGAGTAGAATATTGTGTTATTTTATATTTTCATAATTTAAAATTGATGGGAGAAAACATTTCTAGGCCTGTGGGCATGGAGTTGAGGTGGCTAAAGATACGAGAACTTAACTTTAATCCCAAAAACTATATTATTGATTAATTATGTGATATTTGTGATATTATGTGCTATTTTTTGCGATGAGATTATTGTAAATGAAGGATGTGGACATGATAGTTCTTAGTTGTTCTGGTGATGAACCTAGTTGTGTTATAATGATATTAAGTATTATGTTTTAGACATTAATATGGTGAGGAGAACTATGCTAGGATTAAGTACTGATGAGCATAGTAATATCTAAAGGGTAGATGATTTGAATTCGCGTGATGGTTGTATTATATGGAAAGAGGTAGTGACATTTTAATAATTAATGAGTAAGTAATACTCCAATAGTGACTTGCATACATAAGTATTAAATTGTGATTTATTTTATGATATTCTTGTTTTGGTATTGATAAAATCACTTTATCTATTGGATGCCATGAGAGGCTAAATTAGTGATAATGACAATTTAATAAAATGTTCCTATGACAGGCTTGTTTGATAATAATAACTCCTTGTATTAATTCCATGAATGGTTTGTTGATGTTTGTATCGTTGATGCATGTATAAATGGTCATTGAAATTTACTTGATGGAATTTTCTCATGACTTTAAGTGTACTTGTAAACCTTGTACATCGTGCTGTATGCTGTGAGGTAGTGTAAATTTTATAATTATATTACTTGTTTATGTTGGATCGGGTACCATGCTGGTATGGATATGTATATGTTGGATCAGGTACCACGCTGGTACGGATGTGTATATGTTGGATCGGGTACCATGCCACTACAGATATGTATATGTTGGATGAGGTACCATGCTAGTACGTATATTTATATGTTGGATTGGGTACTACACCGGTATGGATATGTATATGTTAGATCGGGTACCACGCTGGTACGAATATGTATATGTTGGATCGGGTACCATACCGGTACGGATATGTATATGTTGGATCGGGTACCACACCGGTACAGTACTTGAAGATATTCAACACTGACTTCTACACTTTCTTCCTGGAAGATTTTAGAGTCTTTGTATTATTTATTTTATTATCAGTCTATGCTGTAGTAGATAGCTCTTGTAATGTCTGGCTAAGTCTTGGGATAGTGAAGGAAATTTGTTAGAAGTTTTTAAAGAAGTTTATTTATTAGTATTTAATTTACTTTATTATATTTAATCCAATATTTTCTTAAAAACAGAAGTCTTTTGCATATTTTTAGTTGAGTAATAAGGGTTCTCCTAGCTACTTAGAATAGTGTAGCTACCCTCATGGTCCGTTAGTCTGGGTAGTGACAATTCCACACACGTTTGATATTTTGATTTATTGTACTCAAAGTTAGGCAATCTTTCCAAACTAATCAACTTTCTAAAGGTCTTATACTTGACATATCCTAAACGACTATGACATAAATCATTTGACTCTAGAAAGTGAGAAGAAGCCTTAGCTTTCTTCATTTTAACAACCTTTACATGAAGTTTGAAAAGGCCCTCATTGAGGTGGCCCTTTCCTACATAAGTTTTATTCTTGCTTATTTAGAACTTGACTATTTAGATCATTGTGGCCAATATCACTGCAAATATAGTAATTGTCATTGAACATTTTCTTATTCTGCTATTTTTCTTGTCCAGAAGACTTCTTCATCTTCTTATTATTCGAAACATCATCCTTAACAGGATTTACAGCCAGCATTGATGATTTTTCATTCAACTTATTATCCTCTTCTATCTTTGAATGACTCATAAGATCTTTCAAATTATATAATTGATTTTCACTCATTGTTTTTTAGAATATGAGGATCTATACTTGTGAGCATTTGCATTTTAAGTTTGGCCAGCCAAAATGACATTATTTCCTTCCATTATTTGAAGTTTACACCAAAATATTTTTCTAATTTCTCTGTCATTTTCATTGCTTAAGAAATACCTAAACGACTTAATGACACAATATTAGTTGTCGTTGGGACAACCCCATTAACAATTAAATAAATTTGTTGTTCAATTTCATTCGTCATTTTTCTATCAACCTTTGACATACTCTTTAGTATTTAAGAGTAATAACAATAAAGATTTTAATCTTTAGCCAACTTGTTTCGAAACAAAGATGAAGTTCTTATATCTTCAAATCATCAACCAAATGAACTTTGAAGCATCACGAAGTTTTTATGACTTCAAATCAGAATCTAATTCAAATAGATTAAAATCTCAAAGATTTTAAACTCCAAAAACCAATACAGAGATATTAATGAATCGGTGAAATTCTTATATTCTTTGAATCGAATTTCAACACTAATTTCTCGATGAAGTTTTTACATTTTTTTGACCGAGGGAATAGAAATCAAAAGATTTTAGTCTCCACAAAATCAGACTAAATACAGATCAATCAAATACTTGATTTATAAATGGTGATAGTTTTTTTCCTTCACAAAACAAGTACAAAAAACAAATATTTTTATACTTTTATTACAATTATTGTTTTTCTCAATTTTTTGTAAAATCTATATTTTCCAACAATAACTTCAATACATGTTCAAATTAACATATGAACAATCAAATGACTTTTAAACTCGATATTTAAAACTTTTAACAATAAGTTCAACCCAACTTATGAACATCAACAAAATAAAGTTCAAATAATTTCCTGGAAAATAGCAAAACCAAAAGTTAAGAGCTTCAACACAAGTTCAACCAACTTATGAACTATCAAAATAAAGTTTCAAGAACTTCAAACACAAGTTCAAAAAGTTGAAGAACTATCAATATGAAGTGCAAACTATTTACTGAAAAATAGTAAATCAAATAATACAAATTAGTATTAGTTCCTTAAGATTCTTGTTCTGGGTACAAAAATCTATATGTTTCAACTCAAACTTCAATACTAAGTTCAAAAACAACTTTCAAGAACTACAATGAATTTACAACAACTTCAAACATATGTCCAAATGAATAATCAAATGAACTATCAAAATAAAGTATTAATCAACTTTAAGAAAGAAGATTAAGCAGAAAATTGTAGAATCATGTCCACCAAATGCATGGTGTGTCCTTAAGGAATTTATTCCTCTCAAGTACCAGAGATTATGAAATCTTTCCTCCTATGATAAAATGATTATCTTTTTGAATATAGCGGTACCTTAATTTTTCAGAAACTCCAAACACACTCAATGATTTGGTGATCACACGAGAGTTTTTAGAAGAAGAAGAAGATTGTTTTTCTACTAAAAAATTGTCTTTACCTGAGGAAAAAATTCAGGTATTTATAGCCATCAAGGTGTTGCTTCACAAAGAGAAGCAATAGTTCAGAAAGGTGCATCCCTTTATAAAGGTGCAGCTCTTCCAAAAGGTGCAACTCTTCGGAAAAGTCACAACCCATTGGAAAGGTCATAACCATTCAATCTGAAAAGGTAGGTGCCTATTCAAATTGCATCCTTTCTCTTGGTGTCTTTCCACACACCTTTTAAAAAAACCAACAATAAAAACTTTAAAGAAATTATGATCGACTCAAGTGCAGTAAATTAAAATAGTTATGAAAACATTAAATAAATCATGACAACTGATCAGAAAAGTAGTACAAAATAGTGTGAATTAAGTAAATAGTAAACTAAAGAAATGCATATTGCTATTCATTTTTCAATGCATTCCCCTTTTCTTAATTTGAACATTCCAACAAGTACCTTTGTATTGACTCGCTTTATAATATACGTAATATATTTAATTTGTTTTGTCACCATCGTTCTAGTTAAATTGAGAATTTGACGTTGGTACCAAAAGTGGTGCAATTTTTCATGACTTCACATCGTGAAAATTGATGACAATTGTACTCACAATAATTCAAAGAAAAAAATTAAAATAAAAAAAAGATTGATGCAATTTGTTTTATAAAAAATAATAAGTTAGAAGCGATTGTCGTTATTACCTGAAATTGATACTCTTTTCCCTGTTCGGAGAAATTCACTGCTTCTTCCTTCCTTAATTAATTTTTATTATAGTTCAAGAAAAATTATCAAAACTATATTTTATATTTTTTAATGGGCATCAAAATAGTTAAATCAACCTTTTTTTGATTAAGGGTTGAACATTGTACCCTAGTGTATGCTCAAGGTACTAGATTGGATGGCACAACAAACATAGTAGCCGAGGAATCAGCTATTCTGGCAGCTAGTTCACATTGAAAAATTTCAAAATATAATAAAGTTATCATAAAAACAGATTCCATGATCATGAAAAAGATTTTAGAAAGGGAATGGGCATGTCCATAGGCAATTGTTAATATTATTGTAGAGATAAAAATCAGTTTGGTCGGTAAGTAGATTAAGTTTCAGCATACAATGAGGAAAGGAAATAAACTAGAAGGCTACATAGCAAATCTAGAAGTAGATACAGGGGATTGCAGTTTTATTTACATTAACAACATGAATTCAATAGGAAAAAACATTCTAAACAGTGACAAGTTGAGAACCCCATACTTGAGACTATCGCCTAAAATGAAATAGGGGGTTGGGGACTAAGGATGCAGCATAAATTTATCACTTTATGATAATTACAACACCACAACGGATGAATTAAGTGAAATGCTAGTTTATACTAGTCAGATATTAAAAATGATTCGGTAAAAGGGAAAGTCCAGGGCCAGATTGAGAAATAGAAACTTGAATAAAGCTTGTCTACTATGGGGTGGTAGTATTGAGCTTCCCATGCACACAATCATGAGCCCACCTACAAAATCACAAGGGACAAAATAGAGAAAGGAAGTGATGAAATGCAACTTAGCTAAAAAAGTTCCTTACCCAATAGAAAAAATCTCCTTTCAAGAAGGGACTTTTAGTAAAAACTTGCAACTAATCCATCTACCAGAGAACACAAATGAAAGCAAGATACGATTAATCCAGAGAAGATTAAAAGTCATACAGAAGAGGTAAATAAGAGCTTACTCTTGAAAGTTGATTCATAAAGATACAGAGCAATCAAGGCAAAATGATTAACAACCCGCAGAAGAAGAATCAAAAAGCTGAGGTTGAAGAGAGGAGGCAATATCGCACAGCTGTGAGAGTGGAAATGAAGTGTGATTTATGAAACCCTAGAATATAGGATATATGTAGTAAATGTACGTGGGCCAACCGGGTTTATAATTTGAATTGGGTGATAGGTTGGCCCAATTTTATTATTATTTTCTGTCTTTTGTGTTTTTTGTTTTGTCCATTTGGTCATGTTTTGTTTGTTGGATTATTTGATTTAATAAAAATTCAAAATTTATTTAAGAAAAAAAAAGTTAAATCGATCGTTAAAATGTGATGGATGTAGTTTAATTCTTGTTTCTCAACTGATCACTAATATATCCATATAAAATCCCCTTATTTTCCTATTTTGACTAGTATCTGCTTCACTTATTTAAATAATCGTGATCATAGAAGAAAAGGAGAAAGAAAAATGGAGTAATATGAAAGTGAATTAAAAATATATATATGATCCATATTTTATTCTTTCCCTTTGAGTTTAATAAAAACAAATCAAATAATTTTAAATTATACTCTCTCTTGATTTATACATATAATTTCATAGTTGAGGAGCACCACTTTCATGTTTACCATCTATAATTGAATGGAAGGTTCCGTTTTTTGCAAGAATGACACATAATGATGTCTGGAATCAAAGCTAATAAGTTTTTAAAAGAGGATTTGAGATTCATTTTTTCTTAAAAAAATAAATAATAATACTTTGCTGGGAAAATAAACATATGCTACGAAAGCAAATAGGCAAAATTATTTACATGTAATATAAACAATACATAATAGTAAATTTAATTAAACATAAAATTGATACTTATCTCTTGAAGCGTGACTACGAGTTCGAATCAAACCTTCAACTACGAGCAAGGACTGTCCACATGATTATATTTCGATTCGTGGTCTTCATTTGAATGACCCAAATAACATTAGAATAAGCAAATTTGTGTGGGCAACTTTTTCATGAAAGAACACAGGGAAGCGCTCTTGAATCCTTGACAAGATCAACTTATATAGACACAAGTTTCAGGATTTTAAAATTATTTCTCTAATCTGCTAGGTCTTTCTTTTCCATAAAAAATAAATTCTTATTTCTTTTCCATCAAGAAATAAATTTTATTTAATTTCTAATTATTCAGTCACAACAAGGACCACAGATGAAGTTAGCGAAGCTTCCAATTATGGTATTAATTCGTAAAATAAATGTATTAACATACCTTAATAAATTACATATTATTCCATTAAAAATTAACATACCTTGGTATAATTTTAAATTTTTTTATTAAATCTTATTTAACTTTTCATGTTAAGATTGTAGACACCAATCAATCGAATTAAATTTCTGACTATTTAATTCATTGATTAATTTAATTCATTATTCCTATGCTTAACTTATTTAATATGACAGATACAAAATCTACCTGCGGGCATAAAAATTTGTAAGCTACTATAAAGGGGTATCATCAATCTGAAGCGCGAGACATGAATTCTATCAACTAATCAATATTTCACAAATATCATTAATCATCATGCAACCTTTTGGAAATTTTTTAACCCATGAAAGAGTTCCACCCTTTGATCGATTAAGATAACAAACAAACAACATTGGTCATAATAATTATATCAAGATTAATAGTATAAGTACATTTAATAATCTAGAAAAGTTATTTATAAATATTCAAAACATAAACAATCTGTACTTGGTCCAGTCAATACACACAAAGAGTACGAGCCTGAGAAGTTGGAATATAACCACTTCCATAAACAAGATTAAATTATATTTGATTTTATGCTGCAATCATCAAGATGTTTGTCCAGCTTCATCTTCGATTGTGAACATAATATTTATACTTATAAGGATTAAGGATTTAATCTTTCATATATAAGTTAAACTCTATACAAAAAATCATTTACTATTTTAGTAAATGGACTCACAGCTGGATCTATCATCTATTTAATTCTTTATTAAAACAAATAAATAATGTTCTATGATAAAAACTATATCCAAACACATGATTAATAGTATATATCCTAGCAAACTCCCACTTAAACTTTTAACCATAATAATCGTTAGAATATATCATATCTAAACTCATTGTTAATGTTATATAACCTAACAATCACCCACTTAGATTTTAAACAATGCATCTAACTTTATCCTTACATGACTACAAAAGTTTGAAAGAGCCTACCAAGTTATATTTTGAAGCAACTTTATCTAGTTGTGTCTTGTTGTTACTGATTGATTTTGTACTAAATTCTTCAGAAATTCTTTCATGCGATTATTTGAAGACTATACATTAAACTAATCTTGATTTCAACCCTCCCACTACGACTAAGTACTACCACTACTATCGTCATACTATCAATTTCTTGATATTAACGTCTTCATTAATAATCTTTTCAACATTATTTTTACTATTTTGAGTAGATTTTCTTATGTCTGTTAACGTTTCTCACACTGTTTAAATGTAATAGAACATCAATTTCAATGTTTCGATTAGATGTTCTTGAATTTCTAAACATTCAATGACTTTTGTTATTTCTTTATCAAGTTTCTATAACAAGTTTGATTTTAGGAACATGATTTGTTAAATGTCCTTTAAAAAAAAACTAGAATTTGTATTAACAAATACCTTGTTTTCTTTAGGGCAAAAAAATAAATCTCCTTTTATTTTCTTTGAATATCCAATAAACATGCACATAGTTATTCTTAATTTCAATCAATATATCTTTCTCTTAAGGACATGTATCGAACAAGCCTATGCATGCTAGTCTTACATCCAATCCACAGTTCTACAAGTACCAAAGAAACTAGCTCAAAAGAAACTAAATAATGTACTTTATAGTTCTTAGGACTTATCCAAAATAGAAAAGAAAACAACTACGAATAAGTCAATAATTAGTCTTACTATATCCACAGGAGTCTTATTTATTTTCTCTTGTGTGATAGATTAAATATCATTCAGTTCAAGGAAGATATTATTAATAATAATCTAACTCATCAATGTACTACAAGAGATAAAATGTTTATCAAGCTCAATAACCCAAAAGTTACAAGAAATAAACTAGATATCCATCTCTTATTTGGTTAGAAACAAAAAAATAAATTATTTCTAACAAAAAGCATATGTACAATACATTCTTTTCATTAAGGTCTTATCTCTGCAATAAGCAATTCTTAAATTGAAGTAAGTGGACTAAATTAAGGCATGATTAATCTAAGAGATATGAACATCAAACAGATTATCAACTATACACATCACGCAGACAATTATGCATATTGATTAACTAGATTCATAAGGAAACATAACTATTCATACAAATTACATGAGTCATGTCAGATAATTCACTCCATAACTTAAAATAGGATCAACTCAAATGGAAATTAACTGTCAATCTAAGTCAAATAAATATCATATTTTTTGAATCTTTGTTTCATTAAATCAATATAACTCCGACGGAGAGTTAATAGAAGCTATCAATAACAAGAGATCAAAGATATAGTATTTGATCATAATGAATTTATCTGTTAAAAAGAAAATCAATGTCAACAAGTAAATTCATTATATTATTGTTATATATCACTATAGACCACAAAGATTGAACCCAACTACCTATATTTCATAAATTATTCAACAACTCATCTACATAATCACATTGTTACTCATAGCGCAGGTATGTATGGATCATTGGGTCATTTCTAATGACTTTGTTGAATTCAGGTCAATTAAAGTTCATCAAAATTTAGAACTTCAAAATCATGACCAAGCCGCACTAATCAATAGGAGATCGATAGATAATCTTTTTTAGGCTTATTTGTTCATATCACATATCATAACATATTAATGACAATTAGTAATTATATAAATTAAAATAATCAATCACACAAGCATGATAATTTCTATATATTTAGCAATGAAATACGTATATCCACTTGTGTCAATAGTAAATAAGGCAATATATAACCATTAGGGGCCAAGAAAGTTACCTCTTATATGAAAATCTAGAAGAGAATAACGAAGAACTCAAGCAAAACAAAGGTTGAGACTTGTTTTTAGTATGTTGGGACAATTTGGTATGTCAAACAAGTTTCAAATTAGCCTTTTCTTAAGTGTGGTGTTGGTTTATGTTTTAAGTGGGAAGTTTGAATTCAATGAGAAAAAAATAAAGATTTAAGGATTTTAATGAGTTAGAATGAGGGTAAGAATGCTTTTATATAGGTTGGGGGATAGTTTGGGTTCTATTTAAAATTTGGTGGGCCCTAAATTTTAAATAAAAAGTAGGCCCAAAACTAACCCTACCCGCGGCATGTACGCATGTCCTGTATCCGCGATCGGGTCCTAGGTGTAGGTAGTACCTGCGGCCCGCAGGTGCTGGGCGCAGGTACTAGGACAACAATTTTGGCCCACTTTACTGAAACCTGGACACAGTGAGTTGACATTTTTCCATATACTTATGGTCTCGTACCCTAGGTTTTAGGTTGCAAAAGAAAACTAGGTACCAAAGTCCATAACTTACCATATTTCATCCTTAAAAATTCAACTTTTAAACTTGTTATATGGGACTTGTAACCATGATGGGTAGATCACATAGTTCCCTTACCTAAAAATCAATTAATATAGCTATGTTTACCATATTTTGGGTAATTTTCAAAAGCTAACAACTTACAAAACAAAACAACAAAAATGTGAACACTAAAATATAGTTGGGTTGCCTCCCACTCAGTTCTTGATTTAATGTCATAAAAGATATTGCTATATTGGTTACTCAGACTTCACCAATAAGACAAACGGTTGCCGCCCATGCAGTGCTTGATTTAATATTATGGCACAATGCGGGTTTCTTGACTACTCAGAAATCATCAAGATACCCATAAAAATATCCTCTAGGGTAATCAATACATTCAATTACCGATACTACTCTTATGTCGATTGGCTGCTTTATTATCTTTCGAATGTTGAGTGTACCCTCCTCGCTATTGACT
This sequence comes from Capsicum baccatum var. pendulum, assembly GCA_030864225.1. Classification (NCBI taxonomy): domain Eukaryota; kingdom Viridiplantae; phylum Streptophyta; class Magnoliopsida; order Solanales; family Solanaceae; genus Capsicum; species Capsicum baccatum. The sequence goes on from CM061556.1 coordinate 128,712,559, forward strand.
CAAAATTTTAGCTCACCCTTTTCCATGTCAACCATTGCTCTACCTGTGGCCATGAATGGTCTTCCTAAAATAATGTGTATCTCAGTGTCAACCTCACAGTCCAATATGATAAAGTCATCCAGAAAGATAAAGTTATCCACCCTTACAATCAGATCAAAAAAAATTCTCACAGCTTTTTTACTATGCGGTCAGCCATCAATAGATGCATCAAAGTTGGTTTTATAGAGTTCAAGCCTATTTTTTTTAATACAACCAGCGACATCAAATTAATGTTGCCTACTAAATCACATAAGGCTTGAAAAAATTTGGATGTCCCAATAGTGCATAGTATAGTAAACACTCCTGGATTATTTTTTTTCTGTGCCAAGGACCTAGTCGTTACTGCACTATAGTGGTGCATACCACCAACAACATCAAAAGTTACTCTTTTTTTCTTTGTGACTAACTATTTTATAAACCTGGCATATTAGACATCTGCTGTAATGCCTCGAGAAGAGGAATGTTCAAGCTCTGTTCTCTCATGATTTTAATAAATTACTTGAACTTACCTTCCTCTTTCTATTTACTCAATCACTGAGGAAAAGGTGGAGGTGGTCTCAAAATCTTTCTGACTTCTGGCTCAATGACCGTACCCTTAACTTTATCTTCAACAACTATACCTGTATCACCTGTTACCTTCTCATACTCAATAATAGGTGTCTTATGATCAACAACTTCTACAATTGGAAGTGGGCCATAGTAGTGATACCACTCCTTGTGGTAATAGCAAGTATATGACCATCGTTTCTCAAATTTTGCATTGTATTACTCGAAAGGGTACATGGATGCCTCTGGTTTAGAGTGGCTGACATCTACCCAATATGGTGCTCCAATTACTTGATAGTAGTGGCATGTGACTCGACCTTCTGGATTAATCCTGAAATATCAGCCTTAATCTCCTTAAGGTTGGTCTCTTGATTTTCCTGACCTTACACCAATTTAGCCTACATCTCCTCTATTCTAGATTCTATATTGTGTCTTCTAGGTGGAATATACCTATATCGCTTTTCTTTATAGTCATCTTTCTTTCTGCAGTCACCATCCTATTCTCTACTACAGGGTTGGTATCTATCATAATAGTTCCTTGGTTCCCTTGCCCTTGGGCTCAGAAAGCCACCATCTGATGATCCAGATAATTATCTTTCTCTTCTAATTCTGACTCGTATGCTTTGGAAGTTGTCTCGTGTGCTGCTATTGCATTGATTTTCTCAGAACTGGATGCTGCAAACTATTTTTCTAGCACCCCTAAATTATTTCTTAGTGATGCAATATCTTGCGCAATTATGTCATCAACTACTTTTTGATCACATGAGGCATGAATAGAATGAGTACCAGATCCCCTCTAAGCCTCTTGATTTTGCCACACTCAGTTTGTGAGCAAGATTTGATCTAATATCTCCAAAGATATCTCCCATCATAATCTCATAAATGCTACTCCAGGTATTGCATCTAGCATAGCTCTGGAGCTTATGGTTAGGGATCTATAGAATATCTCTGATAAGGTTGTCCTTATTAGCTGATGATTTGGCACCATGCTCAACTTCTTCTTAAACACGAACCAAGCCTCATACATAGACTCTGACTCCAGCTACATCAAATTATAGATCTCATCCTTAAGCTACATCATCCATGATAGAGGAAAGAACATGTTTAAGATATCCTGCGCAACTCATTCTAAATTGTGATAGAGCTTCTTGGTAATTTTCCCAACCATACAGATGTATCTTCTGTAAGTGAGAAGGGGAAAGCCTCAGTTTAAGTGATTCCTGATCTACCCTTGGAATTGTATATGAGGTACAGATCCTAAGGAAATTATCAAGGTGCAAGTTTTCATCATCAGTAATCAATCCTTCAAACATACCCTTCAAATTTTGAAGTTTGATCATGGCACCCGTGATGTCAAATCTGATGCCTGGGGATAAAACAGGAGGTAATATAGCTCTAGCCATGGTTTGCTAAACATATCCCATATCTTCTTCATTATCTATATATGGTTGCATGTACTGATATGCTGGGTTTACTTGAACATGGCCACCTCTGGCATTATTCTAATTTCCACCTAGTGCTGCTCGGTGGTGTTATGCTTATGTCTGCTCAGTAAGATCTGCTTCCCTTGCTACTCTCTAAGATTCTTCCGTTGTCCTCTTCTCGGATTCAACTTGATCTAACAGCTCACCGGTATGATGATCAACAATATCTTGTACTCCATTGGGTGGAGGTACAACATCACGAACCCCTTCGAGATTATCAACTTTTTTAGCTTAGAAATCCTACTAGGTGTTTAGAGGATCCTCTCTGGATTAGGATTCACTGGGATTAAGGGATTTCCTCTACTCCATATGATAGGTATACACCAACTTATGCCCAACTACGAACAAAAAATATAAAATAAAAAAATAAAAACTACAACAACTTTAATCCACAAATCAACACCGTGTTACCCAGTAATGATTCAAATTTCTTGATCACGTCCAAGCAGCACCTCCTTTTAGACAATGGTACGGTCGCTGTCAAGATATAGTAACCCAACTAATGTTGGGGTTAAATCCCAAGGTAACACATGGATTAGCAAATCTCAGTGGCTGTAGTTTGTGGGCAAACCAAGAAAAGTAAACGAGGGATATTTTTGTAGTATTCTCGAGCAAAGAACAATATTAACTTCATTGAAAATCAGTCGTGAGTGAATGCTAGGATTATTTCCCCTGGGTATCTCAACTCCATAGACTTATCGTGCGTTGTTGAACCAACCTAAATACCTTGCACATAGAATCGATAAGTTATATACCTCTTACAGTCTTGAGTAGGAAGATTTCACCCTTTACCTTTTGAGTCTCAGACTATCGCATTACTAACCCTTATTTTTATCCCAGTTATCGATTAACTTTTGAAGCTCAAGTTATTAGATGAAAGCTAACGGTCATTCATTATGTTCTATTGCACAACAATGGATCGACAATTAACTCCCAAATTACTGTGGTCTTTATCTTTTCCTAGTCATTACTCCTCTTTTGGAGTAAGTAGAAATATCTAGATGGGATAATAATGTGTGCACTCATTAAGAAATCAATCATAATGAAGATAAAGCAACGCATGCCATGGGTATTAGTTCAGATCAACAATTCACTTCCTCTACTTCATCAATTCGGCAAAGTTTCCACAACCCTATCTATGGGTTTTAGCCACTCAATAATGGGAAGAAATCAATAATATTCATATTTGAAGGCAAAGATGAAATCACAATGATAATATGAGTAAAAACCAACATTCATAAACTGAATAATCAATAAAAGTCAATAAAGACAAATCCCAAGATTAAAGATATATCTTGAAATCAAAATATATCTCTATGTGTTAAAAGTGTGTGTCCTCTACTAAAAAATAAATAAGTGGTATTTATGGTACAAGATCAAACCCTAAAAATAAGCCCGGATGAAATAGGAGAAAAAATGGTCGATGGCCACATGCTCTCTATATCTGCTATTTGGCAGGGCGCAGGTGGTACCTCTTGTACAGGGCATAGATGCAGACCACAGGTTTTGAATGGAGCATTTTCTTACAAAGCAGCTCTCAGGACCTTTTGTTTTTTGTACCTTCATCGTCTATATACGGTTCGTAGGTGTACATGCTGTCAATAGGTCAACTTAGTAGGTGCCACGAGTCAGTTTTTCAGCTCTTCTTCGACTCTTGAACATGAATTGATCACGATCAATCCGAAAAACATCCCAAATATCCATAATCTCTCCAAAAGAGGCCAAAAAAACCGTTTCACCATTTTCATGAACTTATCATCCGAAACATGGTTTATGCAAAACATACCCCAAAAAAATAAAATCTAACAAAAAGGCCTCCAAAACTTGCATATTTTCCATGTTTTAATCGTTGAAAGTTCTACTTAATATAGCACATCACCTGGAATCAAGATGACCTCTCCGTCAATGTCGACCTGCCAAGCCCAACTGAAAAGTAGTGTAATCCACACAAAAAGTCTCAATTAGGCCCAAATTATTGAACCTAACCTCACAAGAAATCAGAAACTCGCATTTATCCTTGCTTGGTGCAGCATAATACCTAGGTGAAGCCAATTTTAAGAATCTACCCAATATCTTCTGCACCTCGCCATACATAGAAGGTTGGGAAAACACTAGTTGAGAAACTACTAGCTAAGCAACTACCAATGCAGGAGGGACCTCAATTCTAGAAGCCTCAGTTATAAATTACACCCCTACCATACCACTCTGATTTGCAGACTGTGCACCATCAGATGGTGCTCCACCAACAAACCTCAAGATTTGAACTAAAGCATCCATAAGAACTGAAGATGAAATAAACCTCGGTGTAGCCTAGGCTGGTCCCTAGCCCATCACTGTTTGGGGTGAAAGAATCTCTGGACAAAAGGAGGAATAAGGTTTAGTGAAGGACCCCTATCCTGGTCCCTAATAAGAGACATATCGCTAGGTTGTTCATGACTTCTAGATCATCCATAAATAGTGAAAGGATCCCTAGTCTCGGTCTTGGAACCCTCATCTCGTGTAGTGGTAACACGTGTCCTAGCCATCTAAGAAAGAGTGAAACCAAAGGAATGTTTTAGAAATGAACACAGACTCTTAGAATGACATGAGTGAAAGAAGTGGATAACTTCTATGAATGTCCTATAGCCTCCTAAAGATAAGAAATGGACATCATTATTCCAATCTGTGATACTCTACTTGACACTTTCTCTTGTTCCAAAAATACTAGTGAAACCTAGGCTTTGATGTTAATTTGACATGACCCGATTAATGAGTCATGATGACATCTACTTGATCTCACTACTATATAGACCAAACAATATCCCAGAGCTAGATATAATGGGCTAACTTGGTGGAAGATGCCCCAAAAGGGTAAAATAGACAATACAACTCATAAATAAGCAAGACAATAGAAATAGTCTAAAAGGTATCCATAACATAGAAAAACCATCCCACGACCCGATAGAGTCAGTACAAGATCTACTATAACACATCATAAGTTCTACAACTGTCAATATAATCTGTCTCAAAATAAAAGACTATACATATGTAACTAGAAAGAAAAAGGATAACTCCAATTCCAATAGCTCACCCAATCTCCTTAATCAACTCTGCTCGACTAGCGTATCAATGATGCCAACTAGTACTCGAATCTACACCAAAAAAGTACAGAAGTATAGTATGGGTACCAAAAACACGGGTACTTAGTAGGCATCATTGGTTGGCTAAGTTAAATCATGATATAAATATGATGAGATAAAAGATAATATAAGCTAAGTAAAGATAAAGGGTCAAACCTAGAAGTAACCACCAACATCGTTGTACATACATAAGTAAATAGAATCGAAATGATAGCATAACAAGCATCTATAAACAATCAAATGAGTATGAGATAACAACATATGTGTAATACCCCGTACTTCTACCTAGACTAAATTCATCCCAAAAATGTTAAAGACTTTCTATGAAGGTGAATACACTTTTGTACATGTGGAATTTTCAAGATGTTAACTTTTTATTGTATGGGAAATTGAATAAGCTTTAAATCGATATCAAATTTGCCCAAATCCGACACCCAGGCGAAGAGTTAGAGCTATTTCAGTAAGAAAATTTACCAACTGAGCCATCAATGCATCGCGGAGCATGCCAAAATAGAAATCATTAAAATCTAGAGGGCCTCCACGATTATGGAACATCGCGCCAAGGCTCAAATCTAGAGTTATCAATTTTCAGTGTCTCAGCACGATACCACCATATCATGGTAAGATTCTAGGTCCCATCCAGTATTGCAATGCAATTTCACCGTGTCGCGCTATCAGCCCAGTTCTCGATTGGCAATTACCAGTGGCATGACATGATAGCGCCGTATCGCGCCCAGGTGCCCAAATCGGGCTTTCAGTGATGAAAAATAAAAACCTTCTAAGGGTAATTGGGTCTTTTTCCATAACCCAGATTGGCCTTTAACAACGAAATTATGCCCTAAAAACCCTATTATATCAATTTTCCTCACTTTCTCTCAAGAACAAAATCATTCTCCCTTAAGAGGAAAAAACCCTAGCTCAAGAAATCAAGGCCAATTCTAGGAATTTTTCTAAGAACTTCAAGAATTTAGATTTTCAGGTATGTCAAGTGTTGATTCATGGGTCCCTTTCACCCATGAAGCTTAAGAATCTCTTTTCAAAATCCAAAGATTTTGTATTTATGAATGTTCATGATTTAGTTGAATTGAAATTCATGTTCATGTTGTTTTTGGGTTTCGATTCATGTTCCAATGATTGATCCTATTATGTGATGTTTTGCATAATTTTCATGAGAAAACCTTCAATTTGCAAGTTGAATTATGTAGCCATGATAATTTGATTTATTGATTATTACATTACCAAAGCATGCTCCCCATGTGTTTGATAAAATACCTATGTGAAGAAAATAGTGCCTTCATATTATGTTATTATAAAATCCTCATTCATGTTCAAGTTAGTGCATGTAAAGTGTTTGAGCAAATGAATTAGTCAATGAATTATGGATATATATAGCCATTGTTGTGCTTTCAATCTTGTTCCATGATTTACTTTTATGCTATCGAGTCCTAGGGGTATTAAATACTCGATAATGTAGTTGTGTGCCTAAAGCCAGTGCCATATTTTCACGATCCTCTCAGTCAATCCATGATCAGTAGAATTTAGTTAGTCATGTGACTCAGGGAAACTCAATAAACTCAGTATTAGTTCAGTTCCATTCAGTAATCTAAGTAATCTCAGGAATCTTAGTGATCTCAGTCAGTCATCATGTCTTAGTAGTATTCAGTTCAGACCTTAGTAAACTCAATCATCTAGCAAAACTCAGTAGCATTCTATCATTTAATAAAATTTAGTAGTATTCCATTAGTCAAAAAAATCCAGTGAACTCAGTTCAATCTAGTTAATCTGTAAAATTTGTAATAGATCAGTCCAGCCTAGTATGAACTATGAAATCAGTTCTGTGTCTATTCAGTTGGCAGTAGGATTCATCACCAAGTGAACCTAGGGATGAGGACACACACTATCAGCCAGTAGAGGGTATGATCCTTAATAGCAATTCCTGCATTCCAGAATTATGTAGCCAGCGTAGGTTGAGATGTACCCCTACGAATCTTGGGACTATAAATCTCATTTGAGTTTTTTCTTACAGGAGGGGTTTACGGAAGAGCTCCCTTTCAGAGAGTGTTTAATCACATCTTGTCTTTACCCGTGAAATGGTACTAACACCCTTCCAGCTGGGGTTATAGATTGGACCCCACTAGTTCAAATTTGGGGCATGTCGATTAGATGATTACCTCCTATAATTTCAGTTTCAGATTCAGTCTTCAGAATAGAACTCAGTCCAGTTCTATAGAAATAAGGACTGTCAGACACAGTTACTTAGCTCAGTATGAAACTCAGCTAGTTCTATCAGATTTCAGGATTGTCAGACATAGTCACTCAGCTCAGTATGGAACTCAGTTAGTTTCATTAGATTTTAGGGCTGTCAGATACAGTCATCTAGCTTCGTATAACACTTAGATCAGTGTTTTATAATTAGGACTGTCAGAAATAGTCTTTCATTTATCAGTTACTAGTAACCTCAGATATCAGTAAATCTATGTGGTCAGTAGACTCAGTAGTCAAAACTCAGTATTCAGCCCTATCACGACCTTAGTTATAGTTACGTATTCATACATATATTCTCACATTCATGTATATAGTCAGTTAGTATTGTTCATACATATGAACCCTTTGCATTTATCCTACCTCACTTGCATACCAGTACATTTAACGTACTAATGTATTTATGGTATGGTGCTTTATACCATAAGTTTAGAAGCACGAGCTCCCGAGTATCCTTAGTAGATCAAACGTTCAGTAGCCAGATTAGTAATAAGTCGTCATCATTCGAGGATAGCATGATTATTTTATTAGTTTATTATTTTAGTAGTTCGGAGTTAGTTGGGGACATGTCCCATCAACTCCATAGATTTCAGACAATTTAGAGGCTCTCAGACTAAAACATGTTTAGATAGTTTATTTTAGTTTTGGGTATTGTTATACCCCATTACAGACATTGTTTTATATTCAGTATTAGTTCAATTTTAAAATTTATGGCCTTACAACTTATATTCCACATATTTACAGTATATTATTCAGTTCTCAATCACAGATATCAGTCATGAGTTATCTTGTGGTCCTTTAGGGTCATGAGCACCGTGTAATGTTTCAGGTACTAGATTCGGGGAGTTACAGTAAGGATCATTCCATTAAATCTAAAAGTTTTCACCCCATAATCCTTTAAGTACAAAAAATTAAATAAGCTAATGCAAGCCCCCATAAGCCTAAAGGATACAATCAAGGAAAAAAACCATCGAATAACCAAAGTTTACCTACCATCAAGCTATAACTATGAATCCACCCATCCCATATTATATCATGAATAATTCCCAATGCATACTCGAACTGGAACTCAATGACATTAGCATTATCATCATCAATTTTGTCGGACTTGAACCAAAACTTATATCATCAATTTCATCTATAATTACCAGACTTAAACTGGAACTCAATATTTATAAACCACATCAATGATCCATATTAGTGAGCCATTTCAAAAAGTTATACTCAATATATTACAATATTTATAAACCACATCAATGATCCATATTAGTGAGCCATTTCAACAAGTTATACTCAATATATTATACCCATAAATCATAGCCATATACTCTCTTTTACTCTTAGTTATTGTTGGAACCCTGAGGGCTGCACGACACACTGAGGGACTAGATGCCTCAAACTCAATCATAGAAAAAACTCAGTAAGGTAATCAGAGAGTAAGAAACAGTGCATGAAGAGAAAAAACACAAGAATTTAACATGAAACCCCCTTGGTCAAGGAAGGAAAAACCACGGCTTGCCCTCACAAGTACGTTAAAATGCACCATAATCAAATTCTTGATTGCATACTTCAATAAACCTAACTCTAGGTTCCTTTTGATTGTAATAACTCTACTACAAGATCATGTTGACAACTCTCCCAAGGACACACCCTAATATAGATTAGCTCTAGCTAATATCTACATTAGGTAACTCTACCTAAACTCTCTCTAAACAAAAATAAAAGTTCATCACTCTTAAAATAGAAGTAATTCATTTACAAATCAGAACTCACCCAAGACACTCTCTGTTTAAGCACACATATATATAGAAGATTGACCAGTGTAGAATATGGAGTTTTTGTTACCTTTCTTTCACTCTTTGGGTTTGCAAAAACTATTTGATAAAGAAGAATCGTTTTTCTTTTATAATTAGGGCTTACATGTCATTGGACTAGGTATCCTAATTAGTACAAGCGCAGTTTGTTACACAAATAGACAAAGTTGTGCATACATGTGCTAGCTTTACTTTTGCCTCTAATATCCAGGGACTTAGTCCCTTGTAGTCATCTTCTCATCATCAAAAATTAATATAAAATTATCCCCCTTTTTGATGATTATAAACCAACCACAAAGCTTTGAGCATTAGTACATATCCATCACATTTAATTAGTGTGATTACCATTACTGAAGATGAATACTCCCCGTATCATTATTCTTCCACCATTATGCAACACAAGGATCTGGTCCCTTGTTTTAATTTATAGTAAAAACTATGAGCACTTTCTCTTCCCCCTACCCCTGTCACTATGCCATACCATACTTTCCCTTATCATCATGCACCACATATTGAGAGCACACACACTTAGGCCTTACATATGAAGTCAGTTGTATTCCCTATTTTGGCATCATTGAAAAGGATTAATAGTAAACCAAGAGTAAGGATAAGTATGGGATAAATAACTCATGCCCACTTGGGCAACACTACCATGATGAACAACTTAAAATAAAGGGGACAAATGAAGTATGCAATCAAAATTCATGCATTCATAAAATAGAAGTCACAACAAGTACAATTATGCAAAAATTAACACATTAAATAACTATCTTCAAAAGCCAATACAAAAAGCAAAATATAAGAATAAAACAGGGTTGATTAAAGGACAGGGATAACAAGGCTTAAGTAGAGGGAGGTTTGGGGGAAAAGGTCTTAAGAAGTATCTCTATTCTTGCATTTTAAGCATTGTGGGTATCCAATAACTATTTGGTGAGAACGTTTACTTCAGCATTCATTTCTTGAACTTTACCAGTCAATTCTACCACTTTTTCCTTGAGTTTTGCATTTTCAACTGCAAGTTTATCAGTGGTACCTGGTCCCTCAGAGGACAACTTCTGATTCTTCAACTTCAGGTGCACTATTTCAGCATCTTTAGAAGCCAACTTGATCCTTTACTCCTCCATTTCCTTTCCTAACTTTTCTTGAATAGATAGAAACTCAGACACTTAAAACATAGATCCACCTTTTCTTTCTACGTATTTATTCTTCACAAGAGTTGTCAGGATGATCATCTGCTTAGCTATTCTTGGTGTTCCCTTAGTTCCACACACACCATAATGTCCAAACACTTTGTTCAACAAATATCTATATGGCACTCCATGTTTACCTTTATTTTCAAAAAACACTTTATGCATATACTCAATCATTAGAGAAGAAAGACTTATCAATTAAAACTTGCTTAAGGATTCAGTATAAAACAAGTCAACACTTAAGGAAATTGTTTTATTTTTAGAAACTTTATGGTCAGTTCCCTACCGCTTAGTGTGCTGACGGTAGGAATGGAGGATTAGTCTCACAGCTGTCGACTGTGGGGATACCTTGGAAAACCAAAAAAAAGAAGAAGACATTAGCAACAAGACTTTGTTGATGAACTCAAATACTAACTGATACTCACTTTTTAGAAACTATTTTTCACTACAGCCGTTGAGGTCTCTCCTACCTTTGATGCCTCAATCATGAATTTAGTGGAAGGCTATTGATTTACTACAGTTCTTACCCCTACAACAGGTATATGCTGGATTTTTCCTAGTATTTCTTCATCCAGCCTAAGAACTTTTCCCTTCTCTTTTCAGTCAAACTAAAACTATCATCAGAGAATACCATGGAATAGTAGAATACTCTTACCTCACTTTCAAAGACAATAGGAGCTCATTCGTACAACCCTAATGCCTCATATACTCTGCCAGTTCTACCATGGTTTTTCATAAATTTTTAGATCAAACACTCTCTAATACAAAACCTTCTATGTTCTCAGGTTACTAATCCTCCTTTCTCTGCACATGTCTTTCTTTTTCTCATTCTTTTTCTTTCTTTTGGGCTTACTACTTGGCTCTCCTGCTTCATCGATTTTTCTCTTCTTAGGATTATGTCCCTTAGAGTCTTTTATTTTCTTTGTAGCTATATGTTTCTACCTTATTCCAGTAGTACTACCAGTCTTTAACTTAGAGGACCTAGTCCTTTCATCATCCTCAACTTCCTTTCTTCTTTCTTTAGTAATAGTAGCAACTACTGAATTTATGTCTTTCTCTTTTTAAACCTCCACAACTTCCATATTTTCTTTCTTCTATACTGTAATAGATTTCTTTAAACTTCTTCTTTTCATGGTTGAAGCTTTGTTTTCCTTCCTGGCATCTTCCATCTTTTTCTTTCAGAACCTCTTATAGAATAGGTTCTAGCCACTTTCACCTGAGAGTCCATCATTTTCTCCTTTTCTCTACTTTCACTTAGTTTCTTCACAGTCTATCTCAGAGGTACTTCATCCTTATCCTTCTTATTTTCCTAATTTGGAGTTAATAAAATATCTTTTCCTGTATTTACTTCATTATTTACATCTATTACCTATTTCACTCCGTCAACTGAGCTTTCTTTGGTGTCATATACAAGCAGGAGAAAGTTTTCAACAACCCAGTTCTCATTTAAGGAAAGAAAAACCTTTTTTATTGAAATTTCTTTACAAAATAACTGAGCAAAAATGGGGTTTGAATCTGAGGGTGTAGGAGAATCAGCTGTCTGTAGTGTTTTAGAGAATTCAGCTTTTTAGGATTTTTCATATGACTCAAGAAATTGGAAGTTTTTAGGTAGTTTTGAATTCCCTCGAGAAAACAGAGTCTTTGGTTGTGAAATTTCTTGGTCTACTGGTGACCAAAACCCTTAGTTTGAATTATCTATCATGATTGGATGAGAATAAAATTCCAAGGTTAAGGATGGTATAATGGATACTGAACCAATTATGGGTTCTAGATATTCTAAGGAAGATTTAGATTAAAAAATTTGCTCAGATTATTGTTGGGGACTAGTGGTGATTTTTCCATAGTCTTACGTTCAGAAGAAGCAAGATGTTCAACTTAGGGATGTCCAGGTTGAGTCTCTGGAGTTTTATCTACTTCATGGTCTTTTGTTGTGTTTGAGGAAGTAATAATGTCATCTATTTGATTTTTAAAGACAGTAATGAGCTGGGATTATTTGTCCTTGTGAAGACTTGTATATTTGGGAAGATGATTTGGACAATTTAAAGAATAATCACAAGAAGGTCTTATTTAGAAATTTTAAGAAGTGACTAATGTCATCAAAAGATGTTCCATTTGAACTTACATGAAAAAACCTAAAAAGTGCGACTCTTTATTTTGAAAAAGACTTGACAGCTTAGAGAAGAGAAAAATACATGGATTTTCAAATAGCATTTTGTGATTACTTAAGTATCATGTAGATACTAACCTTATAGAAGGGACTAGGTCACTCTTTTTTTGGATGAATTTTGTACTTTTGTTTGTTTTAATTATGTTATTCCCATGGATGTATACCTACAAAGGTATGGAGCTGAGTTATATTAACATGTGCCTATATTATCGTGAATACCTAACTCCTAAACATAGCTAAATTTTGGAAGAGACACTGATTCACATATTAGGTTATGTTGGATTGATCAATCCATGATCTAGCCTATGCATACCCCTTTTATCTCAAAACTTGTTCTCAAGGATGATTTGAGGATCAGGTCCCTGACTTGACTTTACTGACCTTTCTAGAACTTTATGTTTCTAAGATAAGTCTTCGGAGTACCAGGACCTTGAAATCAACTGATTCAAAATATGACACCTCCACCGTAGAGTGCCTTGAGAAAGAAAATACAGTCAAATCTTCTAAATTTAAGAATTGAACATTATCTTTTAATGAACATTCCAGACTATAATCCCCTTACTTCGATAGAGAACCGTGAGCACTTTTTTAATTTTAGAACCCACTTAAGTTTGAGTTACCAATAAGAAGACAATGAAGTGATCAAAACCTCCTTGACCCATCTAGGTAGATAGTTGTTCTTCATTTTATTCAAATACTTGAGCCTATTTGACTATGTATTCTCTTGCTGACCATATCTGAAATTGTTTATCCCAGCACTTATCTAGCTTTGACAATTACCCTTAGTGTGCTATCTTTCCCACAATAATTATACATAGATTTAGGAGCCTTGTTTCTAGCATTATTGACTGTCTTTCCATGCAAACTAGCAGGTTGGAATTCTTCTTGATATCCTAGTCCTTTGACATCACTAATACCTTGACTATTCTGATTAGAAAGAATATGTGAAGAAGCAGTCCATTTAAGAGACTTGTTCAACACGTCTCCCAAGCGAACCAAGTCCCTCTTTAACTCTTTATTCCTATGAAGTACAGACATAAGGTGTTTTTGTCAATACCTCATCCTTTCCTCTAGATCAATTTCAAGACTTGAATCTTCTTTCTTCCTTTTTTCATCTACCTCATTTACCTTTTTCAGATTACTCATCAAACTCAAATTTTCAGATTTTCTTTTTGTGAACAACTTTTCAATTTCAGAAATTTGTAAAGTTAAAGCAATTCGCTCATGCTCTTAATTCTCTACTTTTTCATATAATACATTCTTCTTAGTAGTTAGTTCATATACAAGGTCTATCAACATACTTGCAAGTCTTTTAATCTTTCTAGCAGTGTAATTATCTAGATTCTTCTTAATATTAGAAAGATTTACCTCTTTTTCTACTTCATCTTCTAAGTTGGCCATAAATTCAACCAAGGAATCATAGGTATATCTCTAGTTTTTTCATCTTCATTAGATTCACTGGAAGAATCTCCCTATTCTGCCATTTCTTTCATTACAGCATACCCAACTGCTGCCTTCTTGAATTTTTAGGTACCTGGTCCCTGTTCTTTTCCTTGTCACCTCCATTCTTGAGATACTACTGGTAATCTAATTTGTGCTATTGACAGTCCTTCATTAAATGCTCAGGACTTCCACATTTATGACATACTTCAATATTGCTTCCTCGTTAGTTGCTTCTCCATTTTCTTTGGAATTTACCATCCCTTCTCATAGCCTTGATAATTTTCTTTTCCAAATAAGCAACATAAATGTATTCTTTTGCTAAATAAAGTTTAGAAGCTTTTAATGCCAGGGATTTTTCCTTTTTTGTTCTATTTTTCTCTATTCCTTATTGCTTTTTAAGCTTATAGGTTTTTAGATTTCCAATAAGTTCATCCATAGTGAGGGTCTTTAAGTTCTTTGCTTCAATTATGGCATCAAATTTTCTTTCCCAGGACTTAGGAAGAACCCCAAGAATCTTCCTCACTTGTTTCTATAATGGAATTACTTCTCTCAAGCATTAAAGCTCATTAGTGATAGAAGTGAATCATGTATGTATTTCTTAGATTGTTTATCCTTGTTTCATGGGGATGGTTTCATACTGAGTAGTCAGCATGTCTACTTTTGAATCATGCACATCAGTAGTTCCTTTATGTGTAGTCCTCAAGAAATCCCAAATCACTTTGGCATTATCACAAGCTGAGATTTTATTATATTCACCAATCCCTATACCACAAACTAGTAATTTCTTGGCCTTGTAATTTTTTTCAATTTTATTTTTGTCTTCATCATCAAACTCTCTCCTACTTTTAATAGCCATTCTAGTTATTTCTTCTTCTTTGAATTATTTAAAAGGAACATGAATTCCATTAAGGATTATGTCCATCAGTTCACTATCTTCAGCTATAATGAAGTCAAACATCCTAGGTTTCCACCACCCATAATGCTTCCCATTGAATCTTGGTGGTCTGGTGGTAGATTTCCCTTCTTATAGATTAGGTGGAGCAACCATGCTTACCAAGTCACTCTAGGTGTGAACCTTTAAGAGTGAACCTTCTTTGATACCAATTATTAGAACCTTTACTAGTGTTGAATATGGAGTTTTTGTTGCCTTTCTTTCTCTCTTTGGATTTGCAAAAACCATTTGATAAAGAAGCATCTTTTTTCTTTTATAGATGAGTGATGATTTGGAATGAAATGTCATTCTACTAGATGTCATAATTAGTACAAGCAATACCTTCCACTTTATTACACAAACAGACAAAGCTATGCAGACGCGTGCCTGCTGTACTATTGCCTCAAACATCCAGGGACCTGATCCCTTATAATCATATACTCATTATTAAAACTACATATAGAAATTATAAACCAAACAAGGAATCATATCCGCGGGTCTCATCTGTAACCATGTTTACAAGACATATTGTTAGCCATATTATTGGTCATATTAGGAGACCGGATCAAGACTAATAATCAAAAGCAACATCACTATGCATAGCCAGATTTAATATCAATAATAATATTCTTAAGTAATGTCTTTAAACATTTATGAGGCTTATATTAATAACCATATCCATAGGCTACTAATCATATCCATAGGTCGTTAATTATAGCTACATGCCAATGAGTCGTATTATATCCACAAGCCATTACCTACATCTGTAGGCCATATTCTATCTACAAACCAAATCATGAGTATGAGCCATAAAACATCCATGAGCCATTTTATACACATATAAAACATCCATGAGCTACATTTTATCAATATAAGCCATATCGCACCAATGAGCCATGTTAGATCTATAACATTAAGCATATCAATAGGCCATGTTATTAACCAAATTCGAAAGCCATACCCATAATCACATGCATAATTCATAAAACATGTTTATAAAATATACCATTAGTCACACATAAGAGCAATATCATTAGCAATACTCAAAATTCGCAACCATTTTTCCATATCCACTATATTAATCAATAAATATAATACACCCACTCAAATGTCAACCTACCATTTGTAGGAGTATATCATACGTAAATAAGTCTATAAGGTTATCACAAGTCTTAGCCTAAGGTGGGTCAGAGGGGCCCACTTCTTATCCCCAAATATTTCTTTAGGGAAATTCTACCCCAGATAAAAATAAGGTATCAAAGTTTGTCACTGGATATCAAGAAATACATAATTATACCTAAGATATAAGTCTTCCCCAATCATTATCTACTAAGGCAAGCCTACTTAGAATAATAGCAATTAGGGAAATTCCCTTAACTTACACAATTTGGAACACTTCTACCCTAACATGAGTAATTAGGAGATTTTACCTACCTTGAGAAATCAAGGAATTTCCATTCTAAATATACATACGAAGCCCAACTCACCAAAGCCATGATAACTACACTAACTATTCCTTAACTAAGGTTTCAAGGTAGTCTAGTGCCCTAATTAACCCAAATCCTCATTCACACTTTTAACAGCTAAATCTCCCATATATAGCATAATATGATAATTACACTTCAAGATAGATCATTCAATGAAGCAGGTAAATCTAGCCTACATGGGCGTCGAAGAAAGCCTGAAGAATCCACTAAATCACTAATTTTTTCTTCCGAGTAGCTTTCTCAAGGTGCTATGCTATTAAAATAACAATCTAATCGTCAAAATGAGAATAATGATACCCATATTGCACTATTATGCTTCAAGTCCAAAACTACCTAAAATTTCCACTGGGCCCATTTACGAAAATCATATTTCTAAAACTAGCTCAATGTCTGCATGTGCTCAAGGAATGTTTATCCTTAAAAATAACAAAATTCCAAGATATATTGGTGCTAAAACCAAGTCACCAAGCTTTTGGGATTTTTGGACAAAAATGGAGAAATCTACTATGACAAATAAGGAATCTTACCACACATTTGAAGGTGAAATGCATAAATAAACTTTACTTGAGCTCCAAAATCACCTACAAAGACTATCCCCAAGCTATAACACTCTTTGGGATTTAAAACTATTGATAATGGATGAGAAGTCCCTAAAAATGGGATAAAAAGGGTATTTATACCCTTCCCAGATACACGGCAGTCGCGTTCACTATCTATTGATCACAATCGTGATACCTGGCCAAAATAGGGCATTAATCATATTAGCGATAAAGGATATTACTTATGTAATACCTGTCTATTGACAATGGGAGTCGTTGTCTTGATATGAGAATTGCGTTGGCGATACTTACTGTGGGTGGACAGATCTCTATCGCAATTGATGACTCACGAATATGAGAGCACCAGCACCAGCTGAGACTTAGAAATTTCCAATTCTCCACCAACCCCATGGGATTCATCCAGAATCTTTTATACATAAATAGACAAAGATACTATATCGTCATTTTCTTAACTCTTACCCAGTAACTTGAAATGAGCCTGGGTGCCTTGGGATCAAACAAAGAGTCCACCTAGCCTAAAATTAATATTCTAGAGCTATTGGGATAGTAAGAGTTAGCATACGAGGCATTTGACTAAAGTTTTCACTCAATAACCAATTTGAACCAATAAAGACTTCAAAATAGGGAATTGGCTCTAAAAACCAATGAACTACCCAATAACCAAACTGTCAGTTCCAGTAAGCCATAATTGACCTAGGTAGCTATGGGAAATCTCTAAACGGTAAAATAAGTTGAAATATAGAAAATAACCTAAAGGGTCATTACATCTAATTAGTGTAGACCCCTGGGGTAGTTTTACTAACCTTAATGTCACTTCTCCAGTAATACGGTATGGAAATAAATTGAGTCTCAATGCATCCTAACTTACCCTAGGTAAATTATACGATATGCATATCCTAATGAAATTCACGATGTGTATGTTTACATCATTAGTCAGCAAACCAACAAACACACCTTTTGGATTGAGCAGTTGAATCATAACACTCGTAATATCAAACTTCACACCCTGGGGTAACTCAAAAAGAATGATATCTCCTATCTTGATGGGCTTAACATGCCTAAATCATCCTATATATCATCAAATGCTGATAAATAAGGAAAATTTGAGGGTGATTGGGCTCCATCTCTCCAAACTCTATCAAGTGCTTCTTGATGCTCTTCTTCTGGTATTATTCTTTCCTCTTGAGTTGGACGATGGGTAGTAACATTCCTCCTTTCATTCTCTTTACCCAATAACTGAGCAATCATCTACTTGGCTATCTTGTGAACACCTTGTAGAGGTGGTAAAATTAGATTAGAGTCATCATAAACCCCGTGCTCTTACTTTTCAATAATATTATTCTATTGTAAGGTCCATTCCAATTCAATATCAAGTGGGATCAATAGATTTCCATGTCTCTGAGTACTGGGAATACACCATCCTATTCCCCAAGAATAGTATAAAAATGAAAAATAACAACCTCAACAACTTCAATTAATTAATCCATGACTATATTCCCCGATAACGATGCCAAAATCTGATGTCGAAAAACAACACCTCCAAGAAGTATGATACAATTGTAGTCAAATATATAACCCAACTAAGGTTAGGGTCAAACCCACAGGGAATAGGATGAATCTTAATCAAGAACTTGACGAAGTAGTAAGAAAAATTCAAGAGAATAAATAGGAGTATTTCTTTAGAACAATATCAATTAGTAAATAATCTTGATCGAGTTGACTAAAATTAATATGAGATGAATAGTAGGACTGCATCCCTCCCAACTTCCTAACTTAGTAGACTTGTCGTGCTTCGTCGAACAATCCCACTACCTTATATGTAGAATCTGATAAGATATGTATCACCAAATGTCTTGTGAATGCCTTTGATGAATTTTAATCTTTACCTTTTGAGTCTTAAAGTATCGCCTTGCTAACCCTTATCTTGGATCCCAGATTAACTATTACCTTTTGAATGTCAAGTAAATTAGATGAGGGTTGGTAGCCTTAAATTACCATTATGATCTTCTTTTCTTAGTCTCTACCTCTTGTTTGGAATAAGTATCAAACACAGACAGGATCTCAATGTCGTCATTGTTAAGAATGAAATCACACCAAAGAAACTCACAATATATGCAAGAATATTGATCAAGAATAACTTTGCACTTTCTCTACTTTGTTATTCCATCATGCTTCCCACAACCCTAGTTTGGTGGTTTAGCCGTTCATGTTTGTAACAACATCCATTGGAGTTAAGAAAGAAAGAATATGAATACTCTTAAAAATAATTTAAGGAAAAATCCCAGAATCTCAAATTTATAATCAAAAATAAAACAAAGAATAATAGAATCCAAGATCAAAAGTTAAATCTCACAATCAGTATAGTGTTGCAAATGTAAAGAGTGTGTAAACTAATAAAAAACATCAAAAGGGTATTTTTAGAACATATCAATACCCTAAAAATCTTGACTAAAAGAAACAAAGAAAAACTAAGTTGGCAACCACTTACGGACCCACTTACAGGTCGTAAGTACTACTTACAGACCCTAGGTGGGTCGTAAATATCAAACGAGTTAAACAACTTCAGGATCCTAACCTACATGGCATGTACGAAGGGAATAAAATGTATTTATAACCTGTAAGTAGTTTCATAACTCTAAGAGCAAATTCTTCCAGATTTGATGTTTTGGGATATTTTTTCTGATACTTTTATCGCGACTTACGGTGGTTGTAAGTGCCACTTATGGCCCGTAAGTCGTCCCTTCTGTACACTTCAACTCTTTTTCTTCTTTCCAGCACCAGAAACTAGTTTCCTGCCAAATAAACACAAAAACACATCGTATCTAACAAATAGAACTTAAGTACTTGCATACCTTTTGGTTTTAAGCATCAAAAGTACTATGAAACCATGGAACATCAGTATATATCATAATATAAAATTCACATTCCAAGTGTATATGGACTCACCATATTTAATGGATGAAACTAATTTCTGAAATATCATAAAGCATAAGTAATAAAGCATATTCTAATAAAGGTACTGAGTCACTAAACTTAGTTTCTAAAATCAATATTTCTATAGGTGATTCTCTTATCTAACATAAACCATACTAGCAAAATGGAGTTTGATGTAAATGCCCCCATTAATATTACACAATATACTTTTCTAGATAGATTGGTTCGAATCCCTTCAACCCGGGCAAGCGATTAGTCCCTCCCTTGCAAACTAATGGATGTAAACAAATAGCGTGCGGTTCATTATCAGTACCTTTTTTAGAGAGATATAACCTCCTTGTCTGCCTCTCAATGTCCGGGTCATTCCCCAACCCTCTCTCTCGATATGGTGCCTTTCGCTCTGCTCTGTCAACACTTTATCCTAATGCCGAAAGGTAGGATTTTAGGTCTTTTGGCAATAGAAGGCATATTACTAATTGATTCTTTGGCCATTTTGTGTTCAAATTCTAAACAGGAAATATAAAGGCTTATCAATGTGATAACCTATTCAAGCCCATTTGGGAAAGCTGAATACCTATGATGGCATATAGTTTCAAGGTCTAGGATAAGATAAACCCTTGCCCCTTAGTAATAGATAATACTCCTAATATCATACTAGTGCTCATAATATATATGAAATTCACCATAAAATAAACATATGAGTTGATAAGTTTGAAAATCATAATATGCTTTTATTTCTATTTCATATCCATAAGTACATATATAAATTTAATATTGAATATGATAAGTGTGAATTGTATTTCATGTCAAGAATGCTAAAATTCAATTAATAAGATTAACCATATGAGTAAAAACATGAGTAAACATTGAAAGTTGTAATTTAATGAGATTCAATTCATAAGGGAACATCTTAGCTTCAAAATCCTCCAAAGTGGATATGAACCCTGTTTATCAAAATTGTAAAATAATTATAAAAAAAAAATCCTTTAGAACTAGGATGAAAGTAAGACCTTGTTAAAACCCCACATACATGAACATATAAATTTCCTGAAGGAGGCTTTGAATTTAGAGACCTTGACTTAAATTTTGAATAAAACCCTTATTTGAGGGTTCTTGAGAGATTGTGAAGAGAGTAATTGATGTTTTTATGTTAAGAAATAAGGGAAAATATTTAAGTATAAGTTATAATATCATTTATGACTAAAAAAACTAGATTTCCCATGAAAACTAAAGGAAAAATAGATTTTTCATGTCTCTATGACCACTAGCATTATATGGTGAAATCGGGGAGAACCATTGGCATAATATATGAAGAAGGAGGTCTGTGACAAATTGAAATCTGGGACCCTCACAATTTTGACCCTAAAATTTCGTTTTCCTCATTGGATCCATGACACATTAATGTGGCATGGAAATACGACACTTTCGATGCTTAAAACCAAGAATTTATGTGTTAACTTAGGGTGTTTTGTATGATATGATACACTTTGGTATGAATTGCAGGTAAAACAAGTCAACAACAATACTTGAATGAAAAGAAAATAAAAAGACCTAAAATACCAATTTTTATTAGTAGATGAGTCAACACATAAATCATAACAAACAAATATGACTCGTATGCTAAATCATAAGTACAATAGAACCAAAAAAGAAATTGATGAACCAAATTTGAGGAAGAAACAGATCAAGTATTTCAGCCGTAAGGCATGATAAGAGTCATAAGATGAAGCCATAAGTATACAAAAATCCAAGTTACTATCCATGAATTAAAGTGTCAGAAGTATACTTGTTAGAAGTCTAAGTACGACTCATATCGAGAGGTCGTATGCAAACAAGTGATCAAGTTCTGAAAAGACTAAAGTCCCAGGTGGATAAGAATAAAGAATCTGAGTCTTATACATGGCTATGACTCATGAGCTAGATTTGTAAGCTGAGTAAAGAGTTAAAGTTGTAGGAAGATTAGATATTGGATTGGTTATGACAAGGTAGGGTACGACTCGTAAGCTAAGGATACGAGTAATGATCGAGTCGTACCAACTGACGACTTAACTTTACCTCTCCCATTTTAATAGGAAATTACTATTATTTTAAGATACTATAAAAACCCTAGGGTTTATCTTTAATTAGGTTAGCTTTTATTACATCCTACAACATATTTTAACATATTTTACAATTGTTCTGGAGATTTTAGGGTTTTATTCAATTCAAGACTTTTGAGCTTATTCATCTTATTGTTGTGTGATTGATTTTGTGTATTCTTCATTGATAATCATGGTTTTTGTATAAACATGAGCGGCTAATCTCCTTAGCTAGGTTTGTGGTAAACCTGGCGGATTAGCAACGTAGTGGAAGTGTGAGACACATTTATTCTTGGGTTATGCATATATTCTAATTCACTTCATTACAACTGATTTCAAGTACCTAGAACATCTTGAGATTAAAGACTGTATTCACAATCTTTCGATAACCAAGAAATCTTGCGATTAGAAAAAGAAGATTAGGATAGTAATTTGGGATTTCTACCTCCATCTTATCGTCCCCGCATTCCATCTTATCACTTGATCCGATAACCAAGGATCAAGTGAACTGGGTCATAGCAAAGGGCAACTAGGAGACATCCGACGATGATAACTAAGTCAAAGGGTGATATTTATCTTCGTACTTAAAAGGTGGCTGATTATACATAGCTTGTAGGCTTTTCATGCATAGCAATATAATATCAGGTTGATCACAAGAAAACTACAGAGTCGAGATGTTAGAGGGAACATAAACCTAGCATTCATCTTTGATTGATTACAACACAAACGTATTCAATAATTGGTTACTCTTTGATATTGATAACAAAATCCCCCCATTTACTTTCCTGCACTGCTCAAGGATTAAATCAAAGCAAACAACTGCTCATTTTCCTTGTGGGATCGACCCCAACCTAGTTGGGATACTATATTTGCATCGACTGCATTGTACTTCTGATTGAGGTATAGTTTTGGGCGATATCAAATATTAGCATCGTTGTCGGGGATTACGGTTTGAGGAGTAACTGGAATTGGTGAAGTTCTTAAGTTTTCACTTTTCTATTTTTGATTTGGCATACACTGGTGTATGCCAAGAATTAGGATTAAGGGAAATCCCTTAATCCCTTTTGATCTAAAGCCAAAAAGTATCCTTCAAACACCGATAAGGATGTCAAGACAAGTGCATGATGGGGTAAAATATCCCCCACCTGTGGACCCAAATGCGACAATCCCTTGTGATCCATTAGACACATAGAATCTTACAGATATTCAGACATAACAACTATTGCATCAAGAATAGAGAGAAGATGAAGAAGCTAGACTAGCTACTGAAGACAAAGCAGCACAGCAAGGTGGACTATCTAGACCGAGACAGGTTGTTGAGCATTAAGTTCAGAGGGGCAAGGTTCCATATGTTCCAGCATATCAACATTTAGATCCATATGATGAGGATGATGAAGACATGGGCTATGTTGACCTTGCTGAGACAAGAGCTATTGTTCCTTCTGCATTAGCACTTTATGTGAAGTTCGATAGTACTAGTACCATAAGCTAGTTGTTTAATCCCTTACTCATTTTCTTGGGATCTACATAAATTATAACCTCCCAAGGGTTGATCCAGCAGAATTAAGATTGAGGTTGTTCCTATTTTCTCTAACTGGAGAAATATCTCCCTGGATAAGGGAACTACCAAAAGGATCTATCACAATGTGGAATGAGTTGAAGAAATAGTTTCTGAGCAGATTCTTCCCTCCAGCATGGATGCTACAACTGAAGGATGAAATTTATAATTTTAGATAATTACTTGCAGAATTGATGTATCAGGCATGGTTTAGATTTAAGAAAAAGTTGATCTTAGTGCCAAACCATAGAATTAGAGGGTCTAATCTATAAAAAATCTTCTATAGATCACTAAGAGTTAGTTTAAGAGCCATGATAGATAGTATCTCTAGAGGTTTATTTATACGTCTTCGTTGGGATGCCACACAGAAATTGCTTGATCATATTGTAGTAACTAATAGAGGATGACATACTAGAGATTCTGATCATGGTAGTGGTACATATGCTATTGGAGAGACAAACACATATGGAGCAGATAATGATATGGTCGCATAAGAGGTAACACAACTTTGGATTGATATTGGTTTGCTCACAAAATAATTCACTTTTTTAAATGTAGTGAAAGTAAATGTAATAGAAGAATAGGGATCCATACCCAAACTATTCAAGATTGTATCTGAAGAAGAGACAAACCATCTTGATCATAGATTAGCTAACTTTAAATGCTAAGGGCAAGGGAATTAAGGTCGGAACTATTATAATGATAGATACGTAGATAAGAGCAGAGATAGAGATGGTGATTGGCGATGCAAGGATGATTATAAGGAGAAAAGTGACAAATATATTCCATTAGGCAGCTGAGATACAGAGTCTAGAGTTAAGGCTCTCTTGTCTAAGCTAGTGAAAGGGCAAGAAAGTCAAGAAAATTCTCTAAAAGATATCAAAGCAGATCACTTTGGACTTAATCAAAGAGTTAAATCACATGCCACAACAATCAGGCAATTGGAGCAATATTTTGGGCAGATATTGGCAACAGTAAATTAGAGATAGACTGATACTATTACAAGTAATATAGTAGTAAATCCCAGAAATGACAGCCAATGTCATGCCATTACTACTCAGAGTGGTAAGGTTATTGAAGATCCACCTGCACCTAATGTTGATAAGCAGAAGTAGAATGATGATGAGCCAGCTGATATGGGATACAATAGCAAGTAAATAATAGGAGATGAGAGAGATGTAGGTCTTATATTAAACCCTATTCCAAGGCCACTTCTTCCCTATACACGGACACTGGAAAAGAGATAAGAAGAGAGTAAGTATCATAAATTTCTATCCATATTAAAAGAGCAGTCAGTCAATATATCATTGGTTGAAGCATTAAAGTAGATGCCTGGATATGCAAAGTTCATGAAGGACCTGATCACGAAAAGAATAATCAGTTATGAGATGGTTGATAATATCCATCATTTTTGTGTTTTAGCCACTAGTCATTGGTGGAAAATAAGAAGGATCCTGGTGCAATAACTATACCTTGCACCATTGGATCTTTCCACTTTGTACGTGCTTTATGTGATTTGGGTTCTAGTATCAACCTTATCCTGTTTGCAGTGTTCAAGAAGTTGGGGTTGGATGCTCTAAAACCCACAATTATGAGGCTAGTCATGGTAGATATAAGTATGAAGAAGTAAGTCGACGTCCTTTATGATGTTCTAGTAAAAGTAGCTTCTTTTATATTTCCTGCTGACTTTGTAGTTTTAGACTGTGAAGTAGATTTTTAAGTCCAAATTATTCTTAGCAGACCTTTTATGGCAACAAGTAGAACATTGATTTATCTGAAGCGTGGACATCTAATATTGAGATTCAATAATGAACAGGTGATATTTGACATATGCAAATCCATGAAGCAACCTGATGAGTTAAGGGTGATATCTGTGATTAATGTAGATGATAAAGAAGCAGATTCATTCTATGACATTGATGTAATGACTTTGTGGGATGATTGTTCTGATGCAGTTGTTCCTATTAAAAAAAGACTAGGTGTAAAAGTACTTGCAGCTGTGATCATGAATTCGACTTTGATGGCATAGAAGAATATGAGGAGATTATTGGCGTATTGAATAGTACTGGTTACAATTTCGCACCAAAGAAGCTTGATCTAGATTTAAAGAATAGAACAACTTCATTCGCTTTCCCATCTATTGAGGAACCACCGGTGTTAGAGTTGAAGTCTCTCCCATCTCACTTGTAATATACATTCTTGGGGGCCAACAACACTTTGTCGATCATTATTGTAGCAGACTTGAAAGAGTCAAAACTGGAATCATTGTTATTAGTTTTACAGAATTTCAAGAGCTCCATTGGATAGTCCATAACAGTTATTGTGGGCATTCCACCTGGTTTATGTACTCACAAAATTCAGCTTGAGCCGGATTATGTTCCATCTATTGAGCACCAATGCCGATTTAATGCTCCTATATAAGAGGTGGTTAAGAAAGATATAATCAAGTGGTTAGATAATGGTGTGGTTTTTCCCATCGTTGACAGCAAGTGGGTTAGCCTAGTTGAATCCCTTCTAAAGAAGGGTGGAAGAACTATTATGCCTAATGAGAAGAATGAGATGGTGCCTATTAGACTAGTCACAGGAAGTAGAGTTTTCATGGACTATAGTAAGCTGAATTCATGGACTCAAACAGACCATTTTCCTATGTCGTTAATGGATCAAATGCTAGATAGATTAGCAGGTAGAGGATGGTATTGTTTTCTTCATGAGTGCTCGGGTTATAATCAGATTACTATTGCATTAAAGGATCAAAATAAGACCACTTTTACATATCCTTATGGGATTTTTGCATTCAAACAAATGACATTTTTGCTATTCAATTCCCCAACTATATTTTAGAGATATATGATGTCTATTTTCTCCGATATGGTGGAATACACCATTGAAGTTTTTATGGATGATTTTTTAGTGGTGGGTGACTCATTTGATGATTGTCTCATTCACTTGGCAAAGGCTCTACAAATATGTGAAGAATGCAACTTGGTACTAATTTGGGAGAAGTGCCATTTCATTATTAAAGATGGAATTATGCTTGGGCACAAGATTTCAAAGAGAGACATATAAGTTGATCGAGCTAAGATTAAGGTGATTGAGAAATTACCGTATACAATTTCTATGAAGGGGATTAGAATTTTTCTGGGTCATGTAGATTTTTATTGAAGATTTATCAAGGATTTCTTACAGATTGCGAATCCTTTTTGCAAGTTTCTTGAGTAGGAGGTAAAATTTAATTTTGATGATGCATGCATGAATGCTTTTGAAATTCTTAAAGAGATGTTGGTGAAAGCTCAAATCATTGTTTCTCCGGATTGTTCCACACACTTTAAGATTATGTGTGATGCTAGAGAATTGGCCTTAGGGGCTGTATTAGGCCAACGAAAAGAAAAGATCTTTCATCCCATCTACTATGCTAGTAAGGCACTAAATCCTGCTCAAAAGAATCATACTATCATGGAGCAAGAGTTATTGGTTGTGGTTTTTTCCTTTGAAAAGTTTAGATCTTATTTGATTGGGACCAAGGTGATACTACACATTGATCATGTAGCATTGCGGTACCTAATAGACAAGAAGGATACAAAGATGAGGCAAATTTGATGGGTGAAGTTGTTGAAAGAATTTGACTTCAAAGTGAAGGATAGAAATAGTAGAGACAATTAAGTTGCAGATCCCTTGTCTAAACTAAAGGAGGAAGCTATCCAGAAGGTTACTACTGGAGTGGAGATTGATGATAGTTTCTCGAATGAGCTGATATTATCAGTACCCTAAGATCTTATTCCATGATTTTCAGACTATGCAAACTACCTTGCCAGTGATCTAGTACCAGAAGATCTTTCATATCATCAAAGACGAAAATTCATGCCTGAGGTTTTTTTTCTGGGAAGAACCTTATCTTTTCAAAATTTGTGTAGGTGGAATCATTTGTAAGTTCATACCTGAGGAAGAGATGCTGAGCTTACATAAGGCTTGTTGTTCATCGCCAGATGGGGGTCATCATAGAGGGTCCCACATAGTTCATGAGATCCTAAAATGCAGCTACTATTGGCCAAAAATTTACAAAGATGCTCATGACAATGCAGCTACTTGTAATCAATGCTAATGACAAGGTACTATTTCTAGAAGACACGAGTTACCTATGACCCCTATTCTTAAATTAAATGTGTTTGATGTATGGGGCATAGATTTCATGGGGATTTTGTGAGTTCAGGTGGCAGGAACTACATACTTATGGCTGTTGACTATGTTTCAAAGTGGGTGGAAACAATTGCAATTCCCAATAATGAAGCAAAGAGTATCACAACATTTTTGAGAAAGAATATCTTTTCATGATTTGGTATGCCATGCGTTATTATTAGTGATGGAGGATCACATTTTTGCAATTATCAATTCAAGATTCTGCTTGACAAATAAGGAGTGAATCACAAGGTAGCAACACCTTATCATCCGCAGACTAGTGGAAATGTCAAAGTATCCAACAGAGAAATCAAGTCCATATTGGCAAAGACTATTAATGCCTATAGGACTTATTGGACTAAGAAGTTAGATAATGCATTATGGGATTACCATACTTCTTACAAAACCCCCATAGGTGTTTCAACTTATCAGCTTGTGTATGGCAAGTCTTGACATTTACTAATTGAGCTTGAACATAAGGTACTATGGGCATTGATGAAGCTAAATTTAGAGTGGCAGGAGGAATCTAAGTCAAGATTGAATAACATCAATGAGTTGGATGAATTTCGACTCTGGACATATGAAATTTTAGAAATTACAAGTAGAAGATGAAACTGTATCATGACAGAAAAATCGAGAAGAGGGTATTTGAGAAAGGTGACCAAGTGCTACTTTATAACTCTAGGCTTCACTTCTTTCCTAGAAAGTTGAGGTCTAGATGGTATGGTTCATTTATAGTTTCAAAATTTCATCCCTATGGTGCTTTAGAACTACACAAGGATAGTGCACAACCATTCAAAGTAAATGGTCATAGAGTAAAACACTATCTGGGAAATACAGAAGAGGTGAATAAAATAGTTGATATTGACCTTGATGAAGTTTTAGTAGTCAAGGAAACTCTGTCGTTCCGTGACATTAAATCAAGCACAACATGGGAGGCAACCCATGAGGATATTGGTGAAAGCTGAGCATCCAACTTAGCCATGTCGTGCCACAATGTTAAATTAAGCACTAAGTGGAAGGCAACCCATGTTTTTGTATTTATTTCTTATATAGGGTAAAGTGTTGGTTCAATGTTTAAGACTAAAAGGGTGCAGACACAAATCCTAAGGATTTAGAAAGGTCTCATACAGACTTATCATGAGTTGTATATATACGGTATGACTCGTGGGTAAGAGACGTAATGACCTAGGAGAGGAATAAAAATCATACATTAAGTTCTTGAATGCTTATGAATCTTGGTATGAATCATAGTCTCTCATTAAAAATCGTGACCAGGAGTCGTACCTACTCTAGAACCCAGGTAAGAATCCCAGGCCATACGAGTCAAGGAAATGATCCGTAAGCCTAGGCAGGAATCTATCAATAATTCATAACCTGGATTAATCGGTTAGTCCTTGGGTTGACCCGATCTAAAATTTCAATAAAAAGAAAAGTGTTGACCCGATAGGACACCCAAGGTTTCTCACTCATACCCACACCTTTTTCTTCTAAATTTTCAATCTCAAATCCTAAATATTAACTCTTTTTCGACTGAATATAACTACCAACAACTTCAATTTCTTGATTTGGTGTAATTTTTAACTTGAATTTGAGGCTTTTTAGATCCAAAATCAGAATCCTCTACTATACATATACCAAGCAAGTTCTCGATTCTATTTTTGCTAAGTTGTAAGTTGAAAAGTGTTTTATGAGGTATCGACAACTTGGTTTAAGTGAAATTTCTTCAAATGTCAATTATTGGTACCCTATATTTGGATTTTTAATTTTGAAAATGGAGAATAGGATTGAACTAGGGTTTGTACATGGAATTTTGTGTGTGTATGCATTTTGAAATTTGGATATAGCTGAATAAAGTAATGGGTATATTGGGAATTTCATGGGAGTTAAACTTGACAGTTGGACTTCTATGTTGTAGTGGATATGTGACTCCTTATGATTCGTACCCACTGGTACGGGAGTCCTAATGAGACTCGTACCCACTGACAACATGGAAATCCAACAATCTCATAGTTCTAGAAGGGATACAACTCAACCTCACAAGTCGTATCTAGTCCTTATGACTTGTACATATATATCATACCCATCTGGGAACAAAATAGATTGACCAAAACTTTCTAACCAGCTTACGACTGTTGGTCATGAGTCATTACCATCTTGTACGACTGATAAGGAGGAGTTATAAGTTGGCCAGTAAACAATGATAATTCACTGTTTGGGTTATGACTCAGGTATACGAGTCTTACCCAGTGGTTACGACTGGTAACCACAACTCGTACCCAGCTGAACCAAGGCACATTGAACTTTTATTTTCAATTTTGCCTTTCGTTTCTTTTCTTAGTAACTAACTTTTGTGTATTTGTAGGAAAAATACCTCCAAGAAATGTGTCTTCTTCAAAAACTACGGGAAAGAAAAGAAACAAACAAAAGCCAGTAGAAAGTGAAGAAACCAGTGCATCCATAAGATAGACTGAAAGTAGTGGAGAGGAGTATACTGGGACATCTTCAAAGAAAGTTATACAAAAATCAAAGGCAGCAGTTAAAGAAAAGGGGAAGAAAGTCGTTCTCTAATATTCTAATACTCTACCACTAAAAGGACCTAGAACAAAGAATGTGACTATCTCCCCTCCACATACACCTATACCAAGTGACTACGATGATAACGAGGCTGATTCTAGTTCAATCAAAAAGACTATAGAGGAAAGCCATGATCTCGAGGTTGACGTACCACCAATATCTAGATAGGACCCCCATTAGCATTAGACCCTACTTAGGTTCCCATCATTGAACGATAGGGGTATCTCGATATGCAGGCGACATTTACTATGGGATTTTCTCAGCTACAAAATGGAAAGGTTAAGAGACTATTATACGAGGAGCAGAGAACGACGACTACAGGAATGAATGACTTTCCAAATTTCATTTAACTTTTAAGATAATATGGACTTGATTGGATAATGAGAGCACTGAGTTCATATAGTAAGATGTTTGTTCGAGAATTTTATGCAGCTTACAAGGGTGAGCATATGAGGTTATATCCATAGGGCATGCTGTGGAATGGGGCGACCCTATTACCTCCCTATTTGTTAGAGGTGTTCGTGTCGACATTTCTCCCCAGACTATCAGGAGATTTTTGTATGGGAAGCATATCAGGCTCTGGATAACACAACCAAGATAGACAACAAAATAGCGGAGATAAAAAGATCACCAATTAAACTTTAGGTACGGATTACAAGATGGTGATGTTTTGATGGATAGCTAAGAGTATTGCTACAAATGGAGAGAATTCCACTTGGGTTGCAGGTGGTATTTGGGATTCACAGCAAATCAAGAAGAGTTCCCTCACTTTTGAGGGTAAGGCATAGTGGACTATAGCCTGTCACAGGCTATGTCTGACTATAGGCGATGATATACTGAGTTTGTTATAGGCTATGATGATAGGTGTATTTACACATGAATTTGCGTTAGATGTTGGTTAGTTCTTAGGTCGAGAGTTAAAACACAGGGTTGTTGCAAAGCAGAAGGCGTTGCTACAATACCCCTGCATGATCACGCAGATATGTTTAGCTATAGGGGTATTGGAGATTCCAGGCATTGATAAGATGATAGAAGCCCATCAAAATTTTGATATCAAGCTTATTCATGATGCAGCCAACCCACTAGCCTGACCTATGAAGCAGGCTGCAGAGGTTATGGAAAGAGCTTTCCCACAAGATGATCAGACAGATACTATTACTACTACTAAGGCCATTGAGACAAGTGTGCAGACTGAGAGTGCACCCACAGATAGAGCGAGTACTTATAGTGCTCTACCGCCAATTCAATCCAATCCACCTAGGCCAAAAGATATCCCCTATGGTGTTATGATGATTTTGAAACCTGCATGGATAGAGGTAGTGAGTCATTTGGTTACACTTACTATGAAAGTCATCAACATAGAAGGTGAAGTATAGATTTGAATGAAACAACAGTTGGAGGTATAGGATAGGCCTGTGCAAGTGCCGAATTGATGCATTTGAGTTGAGTATCACTCGACAGTTAGAGAATGCGAAGACCCCCAATGTAGTTGCTATTCGGGCAAAGATTGCTAATATAAAGGGTATGGTTGCTAAATTGTTTGAGAGGTCGGTGATTGTTGTGCCCATTGTAGAGACTTTGATCACCATAATTGAGGTGCTAAATATTTGGACAGTCCCGGTGGATGAGCAGACTGTGCAGACCGAGGCAGAATGAGCCCAAAAGAAGAGAAAAAGGCAAAAGCTACTAAGAATTCGAAATGTCATGGCGGTCAGGATGGGCAGGACCAAGAGATGGCTAGTAGATCTAGAAAATTAAGAGATACAACTCCCGATGCTGAGGGGGTTGATGTTGTGCCTCTGCCTACTGTTGATTTAGTCCCGGTTGGGACAGTTGCTGATGAGAGTGGGACCCAATTTGAGGGCCCATATATGGATGTTAATGCTCTGGCGACCTGAGCACCTAGGTATGACCCTTTTTCATACTCTAATCTTATATTTGACGCACTGAGGATAGTGCAATATTTTTAAGTTGGGGGTGGGGTACCGAATATTTTGGGAGCAGTTTGAAAATTTTCAAATTTAGCTAAAATTGAAAGTCTATTATGACTTATAGGTATGACGCAGGCAGCTGAGATAGTGAGTAGATCAACGCACCTAAGGCAACAAATATTTTGAATTAAAGGTAAAATAGGTCAACGATAGTAATTGAATGAAAAGACAAGAAAAAGACCTAAAAAGGACCAATTTTGATCAGTATATGAGTTAGCACCTAAGTCGTAACAAACCAATATGACTCATATGCTGAATCATAAGTAAAATAGAACCAAAAGAGAAATTTAAGCACCAAATCTAAGAAAGATACGAATCAAGTATCTCAGCCATAAAGCAGGATACGATTCATAAGTTAAGGTCATAAGCATAACAGAATCTAAGCTACTATCTAGGAATTGAAGTGTCAAAAGTATACAAGTTGGAAGTCTAAGTATGACTTGTATCGAGAGGTCGTATACAAACTAGTGAACAAGATCTGAAAAGACTGAATTCCCAGGTGTATACGGAAGAAGAATCTGAGTCATACACATGGTTACGACTCGTGAACATGAGTCATAAGTTTAGCAGAGAGTTGAAACCATGGGTAGGTTAGATAATAAACTGGTTATGAAAAGGCAGGGTACGACTCATAAGCTGAGGATATGAGTGATGACCAAGTCATACCGACTGTGGACTTAACTTTATCTTTCTCATTTTTTCTAGGAAATTACTACTATTTTGAGATAAAATGAAACCCTAGGTTTTATATTTTATTAGGTTAGCTTCTATTGCATTCTATAACATATTTTAACATACTTTACAATTGTTCTTGATATTTTAGGGTTTTATTCAGTTCATGACTTTGGAGTTTATTCATCTTATTATTGTGAGATTGATTTTATGTATTGTTACATTGATAATCATGGTTTCTTGCACAAACTTGAGTGGCTAATCTCCTTATCTAAGGTTTTGAGAACCCTGGAATATTAGCAACATAGCAGAAGTGTGAGACACATCTGTTCTAGGGTTATGCATGTATTCTCATTCTTCTTCATTACAACAGATTTCAAGTACCTACAATATCTTGAGATAAAAGCATGTATTTGCAATCTTTAGATAACTAAGAAATATTGTGATTGGGAAAATAATATTAAGATAGTAATTTAGGATTTCTACCTCTATCTTGTAGTCCCTACATTCCAACTTATCACTTGGTCCGATAACCAAGGATCAAGTGAACTAGTGTCGTAGTAAGGGAAACTAGGCAACATCCGGCGACTGTAACCAAGTGAAAGGGTGAGTTTATCTCCACACTCAAAAGGTGTCTAATAATACACAGCTTATAGGCTTTGCATGCATAGAAATGAAATAGTTAGTTGATCACGATAAAACTACGGAGTTGAGACGTCAGGGTGAACACTGACCTAGCATTCTTCTATGATTGATTACAACTCTAAAGCATACAATAATTGAGCACTCTTTGATATTGATAACAAAATCCCCCTATTTACTTTCCTGCACTACTCAAGGATTAAATCAAAATAAGCAACTGCTCACGTTTTCCCAGTGGGATCGACCACAACCTAGATTGGTTATTATATTTGCATCGACTACATTATACTTCTGATTGAGGTATAGTTTTGGGTGACATAAGACATCCAAAAATAAGACCTCTATAAGTTCTCTTACAAAAAGGCACATAACAGCTTACTCAGGTTTTGAATTAAGCCAAACTTGGATGTGGTGGAAAGAAGACTCAAATACCTTTAATTTGGTGGGTCTTGAACTCCATAAAACATCATATTCTAGGAAATACACACTTTTGAATTTGATCCTTGTAGGATCAAATACTAAAACTCAATCGATAAAACTGCATTTGATATAACATTGCTCTAAATATTTCTTATGACCATGATGCACATCGAAAGCGCTACCACACTAGGTAAATGTTCATGAAACTTATCCATGGTTAGAAATAATAGCGTTTGGTTCTTTACACCTATGACGAATGTCTTAAATTTAGTTAAGAGTTTGTGGGGTATTGCATTTAGTCTTATTCTCCTTCCAAAGTTTAGGGTGGGAGCCAATCATGACCGCTTGGGATGTGAAAAAGATGGTATTAGAGTCAAGGGTTCATAAATATCATTGTCCAAGGACAGATTTAGTAAAGTTTTATGGAATGGTACAGAAACATCTATACTTTTCTTTGAGAGACTTCAGGGCTTTAAGAAAAATCCCTTTTTTTCTTTGTTTAGTGCTACTACTTAATTCCAATTCGTATCTGGTGATCCAAATTTGTATATAAATCCTGTATTCTTATTTTGTAGATTGAGAATACATGTTTATCTAGAGCAAAAATAGTCATCGTACTGTTTCACCAATAGTAATGCCCGCACCAGCTGTTGAGGTTATAGTTTGAAATAGACCGCACATAACGGATAGGTCTTGTAGAGAATTAATAGGGGAAGCAACCATTAATTATGAATTTGAGTTATCTAGAGGACTTACTAGGTATAGGACTCACATCCCTCCCCCATAATAGGGTGCTTTAGTTTTAGCTCAAGATGAGGATGTGGTACTTATGGATAAAGTAGCGGTCCTTAAAAATGTAATGCCTATATAAAATAGTGCATCCTAAATTCTTACGACTATAAGACTGATTTAGCAAGTGTTGGGATAGTTAGGCAGTTTGACTGGCAAAATGCAACTTTTTCTATTCCAGTATTCCCGTCCCCATCCTTACATGATGTAACTATTATGGAACTTAGGATGGATAAGGGCTTTAATGTTGGTGTGTGTCCTAGATATGTACTTGGACCGATGATGAAAATAGACTTTCTTGTAAGTTCATCAAGATGAAACCCCTAGTATTCCAGGGTACAAAGTCTAAAAATTCTTTTATTTCTTTGTTGGATTATCATAAAATCCAGCATATGAGTATTTCTTACAATTATAGTTTTTAGTTTGTTTCTTTTTATCTATAAATTTAAACAAAACAATAGTGGAGGCCATTCATTGAATATGGGTTTGCCTTGCCTCCACTTTCTTGGGTATAATTCATAAATGTTTTCCTCGAGAAATATGTTCCTCATTATTATCTTGATAAGAAAAATGATGGGTTCTTGAGGTTAGAGTAAGGTGGCCTATCTGCGGTGGCTTATAAGGCTAAATTTCATGCCTTATTTTGTTGTACTCATTAATTGATCACTTTGGAGGAGGAGCAAATCATGTACTTTGTGATGGATCTAAATTCAAGTATTTAGATAGTTACTTTATCTATAGATATGTCTAGTAAGTCCTTTCAGGATGTAGTTGAGTTTTCTAATAATGTTAGGGAAATTAGGAAACTTAGAGAAGTGAAAGCAGAATAGAAGAAGGCTCGGACATTAGGCTAGTTCAGTGGTAATTTTAAAGGGACATGGTTATCGGGTCATTCTTCTTGGCCTTGTCATTCATCCATACCTATGTCCATAGGGAGCCTATTTGGGGTTATTTTACAACCTTAATTGATAGGAAACTATGCACCTTCATCATCTTCAATTCAGAGAACTTCTTTTTAAACCGGGTTCCATGAGTGTAGGGGTTTAGGCCATATTAGAAGGTATTGTCCTAATTTCTTATATGTAGGTCAAATGACTTAAGAACTAGCTTCTAGTGAACTAGTTTTAGAAGGTCGTGATGGTGGAAGAAATGGTAGAGGTCATCCCCAAGGTGGGTACAATGTCCAAACTATAGGAAGAAGAGGTAGAGGATAGGTCGGAAGAAATGGTGCTTAGGTTAGTAGAGGTGGTGGTTAGGGTGGTGATAAAGCAAAACTTTATGCTATTCTGGTTCTTCACAAAGTGAAAACTTTTGATGTTGTGATCATAGGTACTATTCTCATCTTTGATTATAATACTTCTTTATTATTTGATCATGGCTATACCTTCCCTTATGTATCTATGAAGTTTGATTTAGGTTAGGATTAGGAGTGTGAATTAATTAATACTACTATATATGTATCTACACCATTTGGGGTGTCTTTTTATATAGATCAGGTTTATAAGGTGTGTCGTATGATATTTATATGATACAAAAACTGTGTCGTATGATATTTATAGGATACAAAAACTTTACAAACATAGTAATTTTAGACATGGATAAATCTTTTATTATTTTGGGGATGAGTAGCTATCTCCTTATCAAACCTTCTTGTATGTTATACTAAAACTATCACTGTAGTAATGTTCGAGATAGAAAGGTAAGAGTGCAAGGGTATTTTAAGCCTACTCCTGTGAGGATTGTGTCAGCTATTCGCACCTAGAATTTAGTAATAAAAGGATGCAGGGAATTTAATCCCATCTTTTGAATGATAAATATGTAGTCCCTCTTATAGGTTCAGTCCCAGATATGTGTGAATTCTTAGAGGTATTTCCTGATGACCTTCCTGGATGCCTTCGGACTGTGAAATTGTTTGTATAAATATAGAGCTCGCAACCCAACTATCATAACCCATACTAGGTCCTAGTCGTGATGGGTTCTCAAGCCTACCAAGGAATGGAGACCACCCCCTTAGTCTAACCTCAACATCACAATAATAGCAATAAAGAAAAAGTATAAGCCAATCAAACAGTAATAAGAAGATGAATAGACGACTCAAAGAAGACTTAGAGTCAAAGCAATAACCAACCCACAGTTGTCCACAATAGCCTCTAAAACTAGAATAGAAACTAAGTTGGGATATGCCCCCGACTATGACCAAAAAGAGTCCATAAGTACTAATTTAATAATGAAAGAACGATGAAATAATATGGACTTCTAAACGATGAAGGATCACCACTTCAAAGCAACTCCACAGATGTTCTAATCCATCTAATATTGCACAGGAGCAACTAAAAATTATTTGGAGCCTACATCATAAAATGATATAGCGTCCTAGGATGGTTAGTGGGATAAGCACTGGCATGTAACTCAGGAAAAGTGATAATGTCATGTACAAAATCAGTTGAAACCATATACACACTGTCATATATACATATATAGGATGTCAGGATAGGGTAAGGATCATGAACATGAGATTTTATAAACCATTTACCTGGATATGTATCTTGATCCATCCTAAACGCACCTATGAGCTATATGGATTCAGATCCCCCTACTGAAAGGGCCCCAATGCGTGTTAGTTACATGAACTGAGGAAAAATTGAGGGAAAACTAAATCTACCATGAGCAATAGTGTGTATCAAGCACAAAGTCATATAGACCCTTAATGCCAGCAAACTTGGTATTCTGTGTTCTTCCCCTCGGTACTTACATCTTTATGATGAGCTACACAACCCCCATTAAGCCCAAATTAATGTCACCTACACATAATTCCAAACGTTCACCCAGGAGTCATTCATTTAGGTATTTAACATTTGCTATCCTCATACCAATATGGTTGTAAGCTAAATTAAACATGCCAAACCAACCCACATAATAACATTAAACTCCTAAGTTCCATTAAAATCACACTATGGCCACCAAGGCCATCTAAGTCCATTTTTAAATCCATTTTTTCATTAATGAAATGCATTGGGTTCAAAAACAAGTTAAGCCATGCTATTATCCATGATAAAATCAATTTTACAAAGTGGGTTGAGGTTAATGCAATTCCAAGGTAAATACATCCAACTTGGGGAAACCCATGTCCCCCATTCCAACAATTTCAATAATGTACCAATTCATTTCCAAAAAACTCCATTTAAAGTATGAATAATTAATTCAAAATATGGGACAACTAATTCAATCAGTAACAACCAAAACCTCTTAACCCAATTTTAAAGCCCAAACTTAAAGCACAAGAAAATCCATTCAATTCATCCCATAATTTACGATTAAAGTTAAGGGAAGAGAAACATGCCTGAAACACACAAGAAATTGAAGTCAATTTGATGTTTGTATCTCGAATAATGAATTCTCTATGAAACCCTTAAGTTTTCTTGGTTGGAGAGTTAAATATTAATAAAGTAGAAGTTGATCTTTGAAAATTGAAGAAAATGGTCATTTTTATGTTTTTAAGTCATGGAAAGGGTGAAAAGAAAAAAAATCCCCTCACCCCTAGTGCAAAAAAATAAAATTGAATGAAATTTTCAGCTCAGCATGGCATGGCCTTATCTCGGAGTTTATCTTTCGTGCTACACTGATATCGCGGAGGTTAACCGTAAAGAGCCTCGAAAGGAGCCATCTGAATGCTGAAATGATAAATATTATTATACGTAAACTAAATAAGAGCCAAATGATCCACTCAACTTCCCTTAAAATTAATCACACTGTCCCTTAGCATATCCTCCAAAGTCTGAATAGTTTGTTTTGCTTGTCCATCCGTTTGAAGGTAGGAAATCAGTGGTAAGGTTCACCTGATTACCCAAACATTTCTGGACCAAACGCCAGAAGTAAGATGAAAACTACGTACCTCGGTCAGAATTAATTGACACTAGTGCACCATGCAACTTCACAATCTCCTAAATGAAGAACTTAGCATATCATCTCCTGAGTAGTTAGTTATCACAGGAAAGAAGTGAGCAGACTTAGTCATCCTATCCACAATAACCCAAATAGAATCATACCAATTTCAAGACCGCAGAAGACTTGTAATAAAATCCATATTGGTCATCTCCCATTTCTATATGGGAAACTCTATCTCTTTGGACATGCTACTAGGCCTCAAGTATTCTACCTTAACCAGCTAACATACCATACACTTAGCCTTAAAATATGCCATACCTCTCTATATATTGTTCCACCAGTAGATTTTCTTCAAGTCATGATACATCTTAGTTGATCCTGAATGAACTATACAGCTAGATACATAAGCCTCAATCAAAATCCTTTCTCGTAGCCCATCAATATCAGGAACACACTATTTTCCTTAATACCTCAAGATGCTATCTCCCCCAATCTTGAAAGCCATAACCTTTTGGTGACCTATATTATCCTTAATCTGTATAAGTATTGGATCCAAATCTTTCTTCATGTTCACCTCAGCACCAAATGATGATTTAACCACTTTATAAATAATAAATCCCCCATCCTCAGAGTCTAAAAGATGAAATACCAAGTTAGCCAACCTTTAAATATCCTTCACAATCATTTTTCTCCTAATAAACATGAGACAATCTCCCCATAGATAACCTACTAAGAGCATCAGGAACAACATACCAGGATGGTAATGAAGGCTTAAGTCATAATCCTTAAGAAATTTAAGCCACCACCTCTGCCTGATATTCAACTTTTTCTGCATAAGCACATATTGCAAGCTTTTATGGTCTGAATAGATATCCACATACACCATATATAAATAATAGAACCAAATCTTCAAAGAAAAAACCACAGCTGCTAACTCTAAATTATGAGTCTGATAGTTCCTCTCATGAACCTTAAGCTGCCCATAAGAATAGGATATGACCTTATCATGATGCATCAAAATACAACCAAATACCACACGAGAAGTATCAAAAAACACAACCAAACCATCAATACCCTCGGGTAGGGTCAAAACTGGCACAGAAGTCAACTTATCCTTCAACTTCTCAAAACTACCCTTATAAGCATCGGATCACAAGTACTTAACTTTCTTCTGGGTCAACCTTGTCAACTCTTCTTCTGGGTCAACCATGTCAACAGAGTATAAATAGTTGAGAAACTCTCCACAAATCTAATATAATACCCAAACAAGCCTAAAAAGCTCCATATGTCAGTTGGAGTCATAAAGTGTCTAGGCCATTCCTTAATTGCCTCAACTTTTTATGGATCTACCTTGATCCCCTAACTAGAAATAACATGCCTAAGGAAAGTCAGAACACTTAGCCAAAACTCAAACTTAGAAAATTTCGCATACAATTTCTGATCCTTAAGAGTCTGCAACATAATTCGAAGGTGATTGGCATGATATTCCTGACTCTTAGAGTACACTAAGATTTCATCAATAAAAATAAAATAACTATAAACTGATAGTGACCATACTAGGTTTGGAAAACAGTCTTGGGAATACCAAAATCCCTAATTTTAAACTGGTGGTAGCCTAAATGAAGATCAATTATAGAGAAATATCTGGAACTCTAAACCTGATAAGAAAGATCATCAATCCTAGTAAGAGGATTCATCAATCCTAGTAAGAGGATACTTATTCTTTACTATCACCTTATTCAGCTAATGATAGTTTATTCATATTTGAAGGGATCCATCTTTATTTCGCACGAAAAGCACAGGAGCACCCTACAGAGAAATACTAGACAGATGAAACCATTATTAAGAAGATCTTTTAATTAAT
This sequence comes from Capsicum baccatum var. pendulum, assembly GCA_030864225.1. Taxonomy (NCBI): domain Eukaryota; kingdom Viridiplantae; phylum Streptophyta; class Magnoliopsida; order Solanales; family Solanaceae; genus Capsicum; species Capsicum baccatum. The sequence continues at coordinate 128,753,184 of CM061556.1, forward strand.
CCTTTATCTACTTTAATTTAGTAGAAGCCATTCTATAAGGAAAAATAGAAAAAGGATGAGTATCCGACAGTAGATCAATCCCAAAATCTATTTCCTTATGGGAGGAATTCAGAAAGATCATTAGGAAAAGCTTCAGGAAATTTATTCACCACAGGGATAGATTGCAAAGAAGGACTTTCAAGTACCATTTGTTTTTTTTTAAGATTCAGACGTCTGAATCTGAATGTACATATGAATTATTAAGATGTTGTCTCTAGATCTGACAACTGAATAATTAAGACTGTTTGTTTTTCAACATCAGAATGTATAAAAAAAATTTATTTGTATACATAATAAAATAAAAAATAAAAAATAAATTATATATTAAAAAAATATTTAATTTAATATAATAAAATTATTAGTATTTGATTGAGAAAAAATATTTATGTTTGTTAGTGATCGTAGAGATGGCTTATAATGGTGGCTGCAGTGACAATGATTAATGTTAGTGATTAATATTATTGGTGGTGATAATTGTGATGGTTGGTATTATAGTGATTGTTATGATGGTGGCGATTGATGGTGGTGGTACTAGTTGTGATGTGACGTTACTTGATGTTAGTAGTTTAAGGTGTTGATTGTGTTGGCTGAAACATAAATGCATGATGATTGACGATATGTTGGTGCTAGTTGGAGATGTTATTTGTTGTCATGGTGGAGATAGTTGTTAGTAGAGATAAATTATAGTGATGGTACTGGTTGAAGTAGTGGTAGAGGTGGCATTACTAGTGACAATGGTGGTGGAGGCCAAAGAATGTATAGAGGTTGTGATGTATTAATGGTAGTTAGTAGTGGTGCTAGTTGTGATAGATGAGTTGGTTGGTAGTAGGGATTGGCCACTAGTGGTTGCTGATTGTGGTGTTGTTGACGGCAATGGTGGTGGTGAATATAATTAGAATAAAAGAGGTAGTAAGTGTGGTAGCGGTTGACAATTATGGTTGGTAGCAGTATTTTTTGTCGATGGTGGTTGTGATACTAGAGGTGGTTGATAGTGGTAGGTGTTGGTTGACAATGGTGATGGTCGCAGAGGTGGTTAGTGGTGGTAACTTCTGATTATGAATAGAGTGATGAATATTATCCAACACCAGAATATCCCTTCAGACCTATTAAGACTTAGTTCTAGATCTGAATGATTAGGACCTATTTAGACCTATTAATAGTTAAACCCTTAATAAAAAACAAATGCACTTAATGGTCTGAAGTTTGAACCATTCAGATTCAGACTCCATTAAGTACAAACAAATGAGGCCTCAGAGTCATAATCTTTAACCCAAACTAAATGATATAGACAACCTTTTGAAATCCATTTCTGAGCTGTAAGATAGGAAATAAACCACCCTCTGGGCATTAAGGAATTCCCCTCCCACTTTAATATCGACTTGTTAGGGAATTGTAAATTGACCATTTGGGTCCTATAATCAATAAAATCCATCCCCAAGATTATATCAAAATCCACCATATAAAATTCTATCAAATCCACCAATGTCTCTCTATGAAAGATAAACAGCTCACAACCCCTATAGATTTTTCTAGAAATTATAGAATCACCCACCAGAGTAGACATAGAAAAGGGTTCAGAATCACTTTCGAGACCAAAACCAAAATGCACAGCCACATAAGGGGTTACATAATAAGGTAGAACCCGGATCAAGAAAATAATAAAAATCACAAGAAAAGAACTATAACATACCAGTAATAACATCTAAGGATGCCTCTGATTCTTGATGAATAGCAAGCGCATAGAGACCATTCCGGCCAGTGGTACCAAAAGTAGTGACCTTAGGGGAAGGAGCTAAAAAAGCTGCAACCAAAATATTATTAGCCCTGGTGGCAACCTTGGCTGAAGGACAATCTCACGTCATGTGACTAAGATGACCATAATTATAACACCGATTCCTCTCTTCCTCACAATAACCATGATGAAGATACCCACAAAAATGATAAGGAGGTAAGATGGGGCTGGCTGAGCTCCACTACCTTGAGACTAGACACCCTATTCCTTAGGATCACTGCTAGCCTCGAAACAATAATTACAAGATGTCTTAGGATAAGAAGCTCTAGAAGACGACTAAGAATTGCCCCTATTCTTCTTCTTAGTCCACTTTCTACCATCTTTACCACTATTCTTCTAACCCCCATTCTACTGTGAACACCTAAACTTTTTGTTTTGCCTCTCTCCCATCTTTACTTGTTTCTTCTTTTAATTCTCCACCTACTTCATATAAACAATAAGTCTGGGGATGTCCATATCACTATTCAACATTACAGTCTTACACTCTAATACCAAGCCATGGGATAACCCAGAAGAAATCTTACTCATCTTGGATCTCATGGTAGACACTAACTCTATAACATAATGAGTTAACTGCTAAAATATCAAAGCATACTTCTTCACACTCATATTACCCTATTTCAAATTAACAAACTCTTCAGCCTTAGTTTTTCTTAACTCCTGAGGAAAGAAGTGATAAAGAAAGGTCCCTGAAAAGTCATCCCACACATTGTGCTCAGCATCAGCACCTCTTATAGCGTCCCATTCCTCATACTAGTTATAAGATACATCCTTCAATTGATATGCAGCAAACTCCACAACCTATACATTAGTAGCATGCATCACCCTAAAGATTTTCTCCATCTCATCAACGAACCCCTGATGATATTCCTCATTTTTAGAGCCTTTAAAGGTTGGGAGATACAACCTTATGAACTCGCTAACCAGAGTGACCTCAGATGAAGGGGCAACAAAACCAACACTAACCGACTAACAAGACTGAGATGCCACTAATTGGGTAAGTAGATAAATAGACTGATGGAACTTCGTATTCAAAATAACTCCCTAAGGACACTAGAATAAGTTTCACCAACATGAGAAGCCTAAGAAGGACTAGTAGGGACAGCTGCAACTCCACGTGGAGCAGTACAATGAGAAATAGGGACCCTAAACTTGGTCTGCCCACCATAAGTAGGGCAAGTCCCCACCACATTCTTCTCAAGTGGGACAAAGTTCTTGAAAGAGTTTCTACAAACATCAAATCTTTGAGAGGCATGATCTAAAATTTGAGGAAGCCAGGAGTTAGAAAAGTTTCATAACACTAACCTCCATAGACCAAAATAGAACACAAGAAAGTAAGACATTTCTAAATGCCTTATAGCCTCCTTCTTATAAGTATGACATGCTACATACCCATAAATAGGACTCTATTAGACACGGCTTTGTGGACACCCAACGACCATAAACCGTGCTTTCATACCAATCTTTTCATGAACCAAACCAAGGCCTAATCATGACCGATATCTTAGGCCCACCAAGGACTGGGGACCACCCCATTAGCCTAACCTCAAGAACACAATAACAACAATAAATATAAAGAAAAAGAAGAAAATAAACCAGTAACCAGAAAATAAATAAACAACTCAAAGAGTACAATGAATTAAAATAATAACCAACCTACACATGTCCATAATAGCTTCTAAAACGAGAATATCAACTAAGTTTTGACATTTCCCCAACTATGACCAAAATGATTCCATAAGTATTTAGTCAATAATGAAAGAATGATGAAATAATAAGGCCTTTTGACGGATGGAGGATCAACACTTCACAACAACTCAACAGATATGCTAATCCACCTAACACTGCACAAGAGCAACTGAAAAGTCTTCGGACCCTACATCATAAAATGCTTTAGCATCCTAGGATAGCCAATGGGATAAGCACTATATGTAATTCAAGAAAAGTGATAAAACAATGCCATGTCCAAAATCACTCAAAACCACATACACAAAATAATATATACATGTATAATATGTCGAGATAGGGTAAGGTCCTGAATATGAGATTTTTAAAATTGTCAACCTAAAATCTGTAGCTCGATCCATCCTAAAGGCACCGATGGGATATAGAGGTTTATCTACCCTTGTTGAAAGGGACCCAGTGCTTATTAGTCGCATGAATGGAGGAAAAAACAAGGGAAAACTAAAGCCACCATGGTCAATAGCCATAATAACAATATATATGCATATATATATATATGTTTGTGTGTGTGTGTTTGTCAATCACACGATCGTATAAACCCCCTACTCTAGCAAATGTGGTGTCTAGTACTTGTCCCCCCTCCCCCCGAGACTTACACCTTCACTGTGTGCTATGAAACCACTTTTAAGCTCAAATAAAAATCATCCTTACATATAATTCTAACATTAACCCAGGAGTTATTTATTAAGGCATTACGACTTGGTATTATCATACCAATATACTTGTAAGCTAAATTAAACAAGCCAAACCAATCCACATAACCACATTAAAATCCCAAGTTCTATTAAATTTCAAACCATAGCCACCAAGGCCATCTAAATCCATTTTTATATTCATTTATCCATTAATGCAATGTGTTAGGTTTAAAAACAAGTTAAACCATGAAATAATCCATAATAAAAATCAAATTTGCAAAGTGGGTTGAAGTTAATGCAATTCAAATCATCCAATTTGGGTCATGTCCCCCATTCCAACCATTTAAATAATGCACCAATTCAATCCCAAAAATATCAATTTAAAGCATGAATAATCAATTCAAAATATGGGAAAAGTAATTCAATCAGTAACAACCAAAACCCCTCAACCCAATTTCAAAACCCATAACTTAAATCATATGAAAATCTATTCAATTCATGACACAATGTAAAATTAAAGTTTAGGAAAAAGAAACATGGTTGAAACATACAAGAAATTGTATCAATTTAAAGTTTGGAGCTCGGATGATGAATTGTCTATGAAACCCTTAAGCTTTCTTGGTTGGAGGGTTAAAGAGAAATAAAGTAGAGTTTGATCTTTGGAAACTAAAAAAAAAGGGTCACTTTTATTTTTATAAGTCATGGAAATGGTTAAAAGATAAAAAGCCCCTCACCCCAAGTGAAAAAATATAAAACTGGATGAAATTTTCACCTCAATGTGGCACGGCCTTATCACAGAGTTTATCCTTTGTTCCATGATGATATAGCAGAGATATACCTCCGTGACACGATGATATCGCGGAGGTACACTGCCTTGTAGTTCCAAAATAGCCCTGAACCCTTTCCAAATATTCTTAAACTTACCCAAATTACCCTTTTAACATCCTTAAATATAATTCATGTCAAAAAATTAAATTATGCATGCAGGAAGGTCAAAAATATAATGATTGAAATTTTAAAGGGTCTTATATCAATCCATTTCTATCCCTCCTTATTGTATTGAACCAATGTCACAACCCAAACTAGGGTCTAGCTAAAAGGGTATCTCAAGTTCCACGTGGACCGAGATCACCACCTTCACCTTACCTAATTAGCTCAACAACCTCAAGAGTTTGATGAATCCCAAACACATAAAAATATAGTTCAAAATAAGACTAATTATAGCTCATGAAATTTATAAATACATCAACCAAAACAACACACATAAGTCCACAGTAATACAATAAAAACTCTATAATTCAAAGTCAATAAAATATTGAGACATGCCCCCGATAATACCCAAACTGATATCTAAGGAGATAGTCAAAATAAGTTTAAAGAAAATATATGATGTGGGATGTTAAGACCATGAAATGAAGCCTTCCAAAGTATGGAAGCTCACCACTTCAATATCAACCCAAGAACCTCTCGAACACTTGAACACTGTGCAAAAGAAGTAGCTGAAGTTCTGGGACTTGCATTGAATGGGGATACAACATCTGGAGATGGTTAGCAGTTGGAGCGCCAACATGTAACTTTGGGATAGAGGAATAAAGTAATGCCATCATTCAAAACCAAGTCAAATCAACATATGCAACGACATACATAAATATATATATATATGTGTCATGACAGGATTGGGAATAAGGCTTAGCATGAATTTTGAAAGCTTAACCTGGGTTGTGTAGCATAACTGTCAAATAACAGGGCACCCATGGGCTATATAGGCCCAGCTCTCCCCTATCTTGAAGGGCCCCAATATCCATTTTTGTATATGTTATTATAGGGGACTCAAACCTATCGGCATAATCAAGGTGACTTAAGCAGCGATGTATACAATATGGGGGACTCAAACCTACTATTCAGGGACTCAAACTTCCCTGACATATAGACACTCCCAGCGGGAAGCGCAGTTTCTAGCGTTAGTCCTTTGGACTCCATTTTCACGGCCCGGATACACATCTCCCTTTAAAGCCCAATTTAAAGCATTTATTCCACATATACATAACCATTAATCCAATTGCTTACCAAAGGCATACCATTGGTATTTTCATACCAACCCCACTTGTAAGCATACAACATACCATAAACATTATTAATCAACTTTGGGACTCGAACCCATTGTCTAAACAAAGACATCAGCTCAATTTAACATTTAGGGACTCGAACCCATTTAGCCAATTAAACTATAAAGGTTACACTTTAAATGAATTTATGGACAACAAGGCCTTCATGAAACCATTTACCAATCATCAACATTCATAGTCCAATGCCTTAGGTCAAACACAATTGATATGTGAAAAAATTCTTCTCATTGACTTTTTTACAAATAGGTTGAGGTTATACCATTGTAAAACAATTATCAAGCCAAAAGTCATTAAGTTAGGGTTGACCATGACCTATTTTATTAAACCACAATTCCCATATACCCACATGTACAAAACCATTATCAAAACATGTATAAGTATAATGTATGACATGAGAAAATAATACGCAGCATTATGCATTCAAAACCTCAACCATGGATTTCAAAACATCCATTATTTATTCAAGAAAAATGTATAAAACACATGATTTTTCTGAACTAACAATGAAGGTAGAGTCACATTCCTGAGTTATGAAGATTCACAGAGAGATTTTGATGCTTAAGCCTCTAGATGACCACCTTGAAGAAACCCTAGACCAATTTTCTAGAGAGGTTTTTAGAGAGTGTTTAGTGAGTATTTCAATCTTCTAAAGTGTAGAAGTAAAACCAAATAAGTGTTATAAGATGTGGGGTCTTATGGGCTTGGGGTGGGAATTTTTGTAAATACCCTCAGCTTAAAATATGTCAGAAGAATGCAGGTGGGAACGATTGGACCCTTCAACTCGTAACCATATCATACGAGTGGTACCCTCAAATCGTTACTTGATTGAAAAGTTTGACTCCCCATTATATCCAACATATGACTTCCTTGCCCAACTCATACCCTTACCATTCGACTAGTATCATCAACTCATACCCTATGGAGAACATCAAAGGTTAGACACCAGGCAACATACGGTTTAGACCCTACCTATCATGACTTTAACATACGACTCGTATAGAGTCTTCTCATATCTAGGTCAGAACTTGGCCAATGTCACACTGAACAACATATGACTAGGGTCCTAGAACTATAACCACATCATACAACTAGTATAGTATGGGTCGTATGATGATCAGAAGGTTCAAGACTCAAGAAATTTGCAAAGGCCAAACTTTAGGGTGTTTCAGTCTCCCCCCAGGACCATTCTTCCTCGAATGTAGGTCAAGGAAATACAACTGCAATCTATCACCAAAGTGTCTCTACTCTTACCTTTAAGACATAAATCAAACACCTAGAAATTCACAACTATCATCAACAAAGATAGAAAGAAAAGAGGTTAAGAGCAACATATACCTCAAGCATGAATTTCCTGAATCGGAAATATGAATACATACTTGACTTCCCAAGTATCTTCCTCGGTCATTTCATTTAACCATATAACCTTTACCTAAGCCACATCTTTTGTTTGCAACCGATGAACTTGTCTATCCAAGATACTCGTCGGGACCTCCTCATATGATAAAGAATAAAAAATATCAATGTTTTTCAAGGGAACAACCAATGAAGGATTACCCACACATTTTCGCAACATAGACACATGGAATACTAGATGAATGGAACCCAAACTAGAGGGAAAATCAAAATCATATGCAACACTACCAACCCTTCTTAACACCACATACGGGCTAACATACCGGGGACTGAACTACCCCTTCTTTCCAAGCCGCATTACTACTTTCATAGGAGACACTTTTAGGAACACCTAATATAGAACCTCATACTCAAAATCCCTTTACCTCATGTCTTCATAGGACTTTTGGTATCTTTGGGTGGTCTTATACCTATCCTGAATTACCTTTACATTTTCCAAAGCTTGGTGAACCATATCCAGGCCAAACATTTCTGCTTCACTAACCTTGAACGAAAAAATAGGAGATCTACACCTCCTACTATACAAAGTAACAAATGGGGAAATACCAATGCTAGAATGGTAACTATTGTTATAAGCAAATTCAATCAAAGGCAAATGGTCAAACCAACTACCACCATAGTAAATCACACAGGCTCGCAGCATATCCTCCAATGTCTGAATAGTCCTTTTGGCTTGCCCATTAGACTATGGGTGAAAGGTCATACAAAGACTCACTTTAGTCCCTAAACCACGTTTAAAAGAGCGCAAAATATGTGACAAGAACTGAGTACCACGATCAAAAATAATTGATAGGCGCACTATGTAACTTTACCAGTTCCTGAAGGAATAACTTTGCATAATCCTCGGCAAAATAAGATCCCTTATAGGAAAGAAGTGAGAGGACTTAGTCTTCCTATCCATAATGACCCAAATAGAGTCACATTGATTCCGCAACTGCGAAAGGCTAGAAATAAAATACATATTGATTATCTCTCATTTCCACACTGGTAGTTCAATCTCTTAAAGTATTCCACCGGGATTTATGTTATCCACATTCAGTTGCTGACATACCATACTTTTGGCCACCAAGTCAGCTATATCCCATTTTATATTATTCCATTAACACACCTCCTTAAGATCATGATGCATATTTGTTGAATCGATATGAATTGTATACCATGATTCACGATCCTCGGCTAAAATAATGCCTCACAATCCATCCATATCAGGAACACAGAACCTTTCTTAGTACCTCAAGATACCATCTCCTCCGATTTAAAAGGCCATCACCTTTTATCTATCCATATCATCCTTGATCTTTATCAAAAGAGGATCAAATACCTATTTCTCATTTATTTTTAAACCAAGAGATAATTGTGCACCTATTGTACCAACACATCACTATCCTCTAAATCCAAGAGACGAACTCCAAGGTTAGCCAAATGGTGAATATCCTTTACCAATTCCCTCTTATCTTCATCAATATAAGCTAGACTCACCATGGATAACCTACTAAGATCATAAACAATAACATTAGCTTTACCTGAATGATAAAGAAGACTTATATCATAGTCCTTCAGCAACTCAAGCCACTTCATTTACCTGAGATTAAGCTCTTTCTGCGTGAACATGTACTGTAGGATCTTATGATCAAAGACATTAGCAACATGGACCCTATACAGATAGTGATTCTAAATTTTCAATGCAAACACAACAGCTAATAGCTCCAAGTCATGAGTCAAATAATTCTTCTCATGAACCTTCAACTGTCTAGAGGCATAAGCAACCACCTTACCATACTATATTAACATACAACCCAAACCAACCTGAATATGTCACAATAGATGATAAAAGCCTTGGTACCCTCAGGTATAGTCAAGATTGGAGCTGAAGTCAACTTATCTTTTAGCTTCTCAAAGCTAGCCTCACAAGTATCAGACAAACTTTCCACAAACCTCCTATAATACCCGACTAAATCTAAGAAGCTATGAATATCGATTGGAGTCATGGGTCTAGGCCATTTTTTTAAACCATAACAACGTTTAGAGGATCCATCATAATCACTTCACTAGACATGACATGACCCAAAAAAATTATGACATTCAACTAGAATTCACATTTAGAGAATTTAGCATACAGCTACTGATTATTCAAAGTTCATAACACAAGACAGAGGTGATTGGAATTATACTCCTTACTTTTAGAGTACACCAAGATGTCATCAATGAAGACAATCACAAATAGATCCAAAAACATATGAAAGACCCTATTCATTAAATCCATTATTGTCGCAGGTGTATTGGTTAAGCCAAATGACATCACCAAGAACTCTAAATGCCTATATCGGGGATGAAAAGTTGTTTTAGGGATATCCACCTCCCAAATCCTTAACTAATGATACCCAGACCGAAGATCATTCTTAGATAAGAATTTGGTACCCTGAAGCTGATAAAAGAGATCATCAATTCTCAGAAGAGGGTACTTATTCTCTACCGTTAGCTTATATAATTATCGGTAATTAATACACATTTAATGGGAACCATCATTCTTATGCATAAATGAAACCCTTATATAAGAGGTCTTTTAGTTGCTCTTTAAGCTCTTTTAACTTAGTTAGAGCCATTGTATATGGGGGAATAGAAATAGAATGAGTGTCCAAAATAAGATCAATACCAATATCAATCTCCCTATTGGGAGGGACACCAGGAATATCATTGAGGAAGACCTCAAGAAATTCATTTACTACAGGAACAGAATGTAAATAAGGACATTCTAAGTTAGAATCTTTAACCTGGACCAGATAATAGATAGACTTTAGAAATCAACTTCTGATCTCTAAGATATGATATGAACTTTCCCTTAGGAGCTAGGAAACTACCCTTTCACTCAATAACCGGCAAATTTGGCAATTTAAACATCACCTTATGGGTTCGATAGTCTAAAGATACATAACATAAGTGCAACCAGTCCATTCCTAAAATAACATCAAAGTCAACCATATCTAACTTTAATTAATCTACTAGAGTTTCTTTATTACCAACAAATACCATACACCCCCCATAGACTCTTCTGACAACCACAGAGTCTCCTACTGAGGTAGAAATAGAAAAAAGGTTTGACAGACACTAGGACCAAAACAAAAATACATAACCACAAATGGGGTCACATAAGAGAGAGAGGATCCCATATCAGGTAAATAGTACACATTATGGGAAAAGTGTTTCAACATACTAGTAATGATATATGGATATACCTTGGACTCATGACGAGTAGTGAGAGCATAAAGATAATTTTGACAAGTGTCATAGCAAATAGTAAAACCTTTTGGTTCAGTAGATAATGAAGAGACAATAGGAACCTTATTTACCCTAGATGCAAATCTAGAGGGACAATCCTACTGGATATGACTGATCGACCACATATAAAACATCTGTCCTTCTCTTGTGTACAAACCAAGATGATACTGACCAAAAAATCTACACATAGGGTATGATGGTGCTGATTGGACCCCACTGGCCTGAGATTGGGCACCTTGTACCCTAGAAGTGTAACTACTTTGAAAGAGTTGGTCACCCAACGACTTTGGGTACGGAGTACTAGTCATCGAATATGAGCTATGACTCCCCCAGTTTATCTTCTTAGACATCCTACTACTCTATTGTTGGCTACTACTCTGCTCTAAATATCAAAATATCTTACTCTTTCTTTCTCTAATCATAGCCTATTTCTTTTTCTCCTCTTTGATCTGCTATATATACACAACCAAATTAGAGATATCCATGTCTTTGATAAACAAGGCAGAGTTACTCTCAAGAATCAACTCAAAAGACAATCCCAAATAAACCTTCTCATCTGGGCCCTCATATTAGAGACCAATTTTGGAGCATACCAGGACAACTGATAGAATTTTAAAGCATACTCCTTGACTTTTATTCTTTCTTGCTTCAAGTTAACAAATTTCTCTGCTTTTCCTCTCTCAAACCCTGAGAGAAGAAGTGATCCAGAAACACAATAAAGAAATCATCCCACAAGGTAGGTCTAATATCCTCTTTTCTTGACTATTCCTACTCTTTGTAGAATTGGTATGCCACATTTTTCAATTGGTACAAACTCCATACCTTCAAACTCTGAAGCATGCGTACCCTGGAATATCTTATCCATATCATCAATGAAGCTTTGAGGATCCTCCTAACCTTTGTACTAGTAAATATTGGAGGATGCAGCCTCATAAATTGGCCAACTCTAGAGGCCTCAGACAAACCCATAGCAGTAGCACCAGCAGTAAAACCCAATTGTTGAGACCATATATATCAACAAATTAGTCAATAGAGTAATGGAGCAATGGATCTCAGCATTAGTAATCTCTCTAGGAGGCGACTGAGTATGAGTGTTTCCATCAAGAATGGGATCAATGGGATAGGTAGAACCCCATGAGGATAGTTAGATACAGCAACCCTTGACCGAATCTAGACCCCAAAAAATTAGACGAGATCAGTCCACATTGTCCTCAGATGGGATAGAAGAGTTTGCATAATCATTTGATCTTCTTTGAGGCATAATCTGAAAGACGAGAAAACAAATATTTGAAGAATACAAGACCTTAAACTGTACAGCTCAAAATTAAGTTAATAAGAAAGGGAAACACTCTTAACTATCTCATAGCCTCTCTTTTATAAGTGTGGCATGCTACATACCAATAAAAAAGACTCTACTTAACATGGTTTTTGGATACCCAATTGACCATTAACCTATGCTCTGATACTAATTTTGTCACAACCCAAATTAGGGCTTGACCGTGATGGGTATATCAAGTCCCATGTGGATCAGAGATCATCCTCTTTACCTAACACAGTCAGCTCAACAACCTCAAGAGTTGGATAAATTCTAAACACATAATAAGGTAGTGTAAAATAAGACTAAGCATAACTAATGAAATGTCTAAACCAATCCAACAAAGCAAGACACCCAAGTCCACAGTAATCTAACAAAGAATTTACAATCCAAAGTCAATAAAATATTGGGACATTCCCCCGACAATAGAAAAAACCAATATCCAAGAAGATAGTCAAGAGAAGTCTAAACAGGATCTATGACTTGGGAAGTTAAGACCATGAAATGAAGCCTTCAAGAGTATGGAAGATCACCACTTTAATTTCAACTCACGAACCACTTGAATACCCGATCACTATATAGAAAGATTAAATAAAGTACCAAGACCTATATCTAATAGGGGTACAGTTTTAAAGATGGTTAGTAGTTGGAGCACTATCATATAACTCAGAGATAGATGAATAAAGCAATGCCATCATTCAAAACCAAGTCAAATAATCATATACAACCACATACATATATATATCATTCCAAGATAGGGAATAAGGCTTAGCATGAATTTGGAAAACCTTAACCTGGGATGTGTATTACAACTATCATATAACAAGGCACCCTGAGCTATATAGGCCTAACTCTCCCTTTGCTGGAAGGGCCCTAGTATTTGTAAATGCACAAAACAGAGAATATCTAAATCCTTATATGCCATTATGAGGGACTCAAATCTCCCGGCATAATCAACATGACTTAAGCACCAATGTATAAAATATGGGGGACTTAAACCTCTAATTTATATATCCATTCAGGGGACTCAAACCTCCTGGTCATATATACGCCCACAGTGGCTGGCGCAGTTTTCTATGTTTGTCCTTTGGACTCCACTTTCACAGCCTTTCTATACATCCCGCTTTAAATTGCAATTTAAAACATTCATTTCACATATACACAAACATTAATACAATTAATTACCAAAGGCATCCCTTTGGTATCATCATACCAATCCCACTTGCAAGCGTACAATATGTGTTACTCAACTTTAGGACTTGAACCTGTTGTCTAAACCAAGTCATCAATTTAATTCAATATTTAAGGACTCAAACCTATTTAGAAAATTAAACCAGCAAGTTTACACTTAAAATCAATTTATGGCCAACAAGGCCTTCATGAAAACATGTACCAATCATCAACATTCATAGTCCAATGCCTTAGTTCAAAAATAATTCATATGTGATAAGATTCTTCTCATTGACATTTTTACAAATAGGTTAAGGGCGTACCATTGTCAAACTATTATTTAAGACAAAGGCCATCAAGTTAGGGTTAACCATGACCCATTTCATTAAACCACAATTCCAATACTCCCATATGTGAAAAACTATTATCAAGACATGTATAATAATAATTTAAGACATGAGAAAATAATACTCATCATTATGCATTTAAAAGTTCAACCAATGAATTCAAAACTACCATTTATGATTCAAGAACAATGTATAAAACATATGATTTTTGTGAACTAACAATGAAGGACGAGTCATATGCCTGAGTTATAAAGATTCATCAAGAGATTTCTATCCTTAATGCCTTTAGATGACCACCTTAAAGAAACCCTAGACCAATATTCTAAAGAGGTTTCTAGATAGTGTTAAAGAGTGTTTCAATCTTCTAAAGAGTAGAAGGAAAGATAAATAAGTGTTATCAGACATGGGATCTTAAGGGTTTTGGGTGGGAATTATCCAAAATACCCTTAGCTTAAAAGTTGTAAAAAAAAAATAGGTGGTAATGATTAGACCCTTCAACTCGTAACCACATCATACGAGTGGTACCCTCAAATAATCACTTGATAAAAAAGTTGGAAAGCACATTCTATCCAACATGCAACTTCCTTGCTCAACTCATACCCTCACCATAAGACTAGTATCATCAAGTCATACCCTAGGCATAACATCAAAGGCTAGACACTGGACAATATATGGGTTGGACCCTACCTATCATCACTTTAACGTATAACTCATATAGAGTCTTCTCATAGCTAGGTCAGAATTTGGTATATGTCATACTAACTATCATATGACTAGTGTCCTTAAATCATAACCATATCATATGACTAGTATGTTGTAGGTCGTATGATGATCAGAAGGTTCAAAACTTAAGAAATTTTCAAGGGCCAAAGTTTGGGGTGTTTCAACGAACTAAACTTAAGAAATTTACAAGGGCCAAAGTTTGGGATGTTTCAACCAACAAAGTTGAGGGAATTGAATTCTCTATTATAGGAATTGTTAGAAAAGGGCTTTGTTTTCCCAAGTGTTTCTCCTTGGGGTGCTCAAATTTTTCTTGTAAAAAAAGGATGGTAGCATAAGGATATGCACAGGATATCGCTAGTTAAATAAGGTAATCATTCGCAACAAATATTTTTTTCCTAGGATTAATGACCTGTTGACCAATTATGTTGTGCGATTGTATTCTCTTAAATTTACTTAAGTTTAGGTTACCATCAACTTAAGATTAGGGTAGAGGACATCCTAAAGACTATTTTTTGAACTCATTATGGCCATGAAAAGTTTCAAGCCATGTCCTTTAGCTTGATGAATGCCTAAGTTGATTTTATGATTTTGATGAATTGTGCTTTCTACTCACTTTTGGATTCTTTGTTATCATTTTTGTTGATGAAATACTAGTTTAATCTCAGAAAGAAGAAGATCATGTAGCTCATTTCCATAGAGTATTTGGGGTTCTAGGTAGAAGCAACTATATGCTAAATATTCACAGCATGAGTTTTGGCTATCTTCAATGTCCTTATTGGGGCACCTAATATCTAAGTAATGGTTATGATAGACCTACCTAAGATTGCAGTTAAGAATTGGGCTAGACAGATGAAAGTCACAAATATTTACATTATGTGGTTGGATAGTTATATATCATTGGTTTGTTAAGGGGTTTGCTACTAAAACTTTAAACATGACCTACCTTACTTTGAAGGAAGATCCATTTGTATAAGATGACAAGGGAGGAGAGATTCCAAAATATTAAAACATTGATAACCTTGTCACAATTCTTACCTTGCCTCATGATTGGGTTTAGGTGCTATCTTGATGGTGGATCTGAATGATTGCTTATGTTTTGGGGAAACTGAAGCCTTATGATAAAAACTATCTCACACACAACTTGGAGTTACTGGTTGTGTTCTTTGACCTGATATTATAAGACATTTCCTTTAAAGGGTAAAGTGTTAAGTGTTCACTGACTATTGCCGCTTGTAATATATGTTCACCCAGAGAGACCTAAACGTGAGACTAAAGGTGGATAGAGTTGATCAAAGACTCTAAAATTTCAATTCTATGTCACCTAAGTAGGTCTAGTATAATTACAGATATGGTGAGCCAAAAACCGATAAGCATGGGAAGTTTTAAAATGCCTATTATCTTGAGAGGGTAACCTTCATTATTAAAGAGTTTTAAGGATTTACGGTAACTTGTATATACCTTGTGTGGGAAATTTAATTTTGACTATTCTTGCAGAGGCCCACAACTCTAAGTATTTCATAGATCCAGATTCAACCAATATGTATAGGGTCTTGAGAAAACATTATTGGTGGCAAATAATAAAGTATGACATTGCAGATTTAGTGACTTAAGTGTTAAGACTACCAGTAGTAAAATAACGAACATAAAAAACTAGTGGCATATTTCAAAGGATTCCTATTCAAGAATGGAAGTGGAAAATAATAACCATGAGCATCGTGGTTGGTCTTCCGTAGACCATAAGGACATACAACTCTATATGGGTTATTGTTGATCAATTAAATAAGTCAGATCACTTCATATGAATAAGGGAGGATTATGAAAGAAATAGTAAGGCTACATGGATTACTTTTTTCAATTATTCTAGACCAAGGTACTTAGTTAACAGCTAATTTTTTGGAGAATCTTTAGTCAGAGTTGGGTTCTAGATTGGACTTAAATACAACTTTCCATCCATAGACAGAGGTCTAGTTAGAGAAAACTATTCATATTCTTAAGGACATACTATGGGCTTGTGTAATAGATTTCGAGGTTTAATGGAACCAATATCTATCTTTGTGTGAATTTGCCTACATTAATAGCTACCCCTCTAATATCGAAAAGCTCTTTTTGAAGCCTTATATGGTAGAAGATGTAGGTATCCAATTTTGAAGCTCAAATGCATTTGAAATGAGGCCTTAGGGTGTTGACATGCTTAAAGATTCTATGAAGAAGGTAAGATTTTTATAGGAAAAGCTCATAGCAGCTCAGAGCTGAAAGAAAGAGTATGCAACCAATAAAGTTAGGGTTGTTAAGTTTGAAAAGAGGGAGAAAGTACTCTTGAAAGTGTCAGTCATGAAGGGTGTAATATGATTTGACAAAAAGCAAAAATTAGGCTTGAGGTACGTCAAATCCTCTGAGGTTTTAAAGGGAGTAGTGTCAGTAAGCCTACAAACTAGCCATGCCTCCTAGCAAGTATGGGCTCACCTAGTATTCCATGTATCCATGTTAAAGAAGTATCATAGATAATGGGATTACCTCATTCATTGGGACCCCAAGTTGTTTAATAAAGAGTTATCTAATGATAAAGCCCCAATTATTATATTGAAAAAATATGTGAGAAAGTTGAGGACCAAAGTCATTCCTTCGGTGAAGTTTTAATGAAGTAACCATCCAATTAAATAAGCTACTTGGGAGACAAAAGCATACATGCACAAGCAATATCCACATTTGTTCATAGATCAGGTATATACTCTTGCTTAACTATGTCATTTCAAACTAGTTATCATTCAAGGAAGAATGAGTGGTAAATAGGTATCTATTGTAATGATCAAAATCCTTGTTACACTAAAATAAGGAGTAAAACTTTCGCTAAACTTTCTCTAAGATTAGTTTTTAAGAATTCAGGTCTACATAGCATTGGATTATTTGTAAGGGTGTACTATTATAAGAAAACCTAATATTAATATAAGCACTGATTAGGTTATTTGACTTAATTTTTAGATATATGATGAGTATATAAAGTGGTAGCATCTTCTGATATATAAAATAAAGTTATAAAATATTAGTTATAGAGTATAACAAGAAAGGGTTGGTTTGTGATATCATATTTTGAGGGGTGTGTTGTAAAATAGAATCAATTGAAAAAATTTCCTAAGATTCAATCTTAGAACAACAAAAAAAAACCATTATAGTAGTACCACTACAGTGATAAAGATATTATTGCATTGGTAGCTTCAATATTGATGCAAACCGTTGCAACATTAACTTTACCATTGCAGCGGTAAGAATGTAGTTTCAGCAGTTTCTAAAATCATAAAATCTTGTTTCCCCACTTCCTATAAAACAAACCAAGGTTCTGAGAAAGACAACTTTTTGTAATTTTTTTTGAAGTTTTCATCTTTCGAGGTAAGTTCTTTAAATTCTAAATTTGAATTACTTCTTAGAATTATTCAAATCTTTTTCATGGTGAAAACCTAGGTTTATCTATAATTCATAAACTTAATACAAATTGGTGGTAATGTGCATAAAATTAGTGATAATCATTTTGGGGTTTGAGGAAACACAATTAGGACTAGAATCATAAAATTATTCATATTAAATAAAGTAGAATTCATGAGGTTTAAGGGGTTGAAAATCTTAAGATGGTGAACTAGGGCAGTTTTATAGTTAAAGTTGTTAATTATTGATCTCTAGTGGTTAAAAATTAAAATGATTGAATTGGGGATGTAACCTTATTGATATTGATTAATAACAAGGTGAAAAAGAAAAGAAGGTCAAGCTTGTGTCCTAGAATTAATTTTAGCAAGGAATCGAGGTAGATTATAGTTTATTTATAGCAATTATATTTCTTGACTCTACGCTAATATTTAAATTAAATATATTTAATTGATTTTTGAATCTACTTATTATTATAGGCTGGATTTTCATTTTCATACATATTGATTATGATTATTTTACTAAATTGAGCATGATTAATATCATGATATTTATGATGTTAAGATAATATTGATCATAATGAATTGATGATAATTTTTATACTAAAATCATGATGCTCATGATATTAAGAATGATGCTGGTGAGATTTAGAAGGGAAAAAGATGATGCACACATCTTACATTAATACATATATCCATATGCATTGGATGTTCGATTATGATTATATGTTATGACGTAACTTGTTGACGAATTTGGCTAAGTATAAAATACATAAATATGAGCATGTATTCCCTTTAAAGTGAAGTGTCATAAATGTGTTGTTTGCCTTTAATTATAAGTTCTATGATGAATGTTGTATCATTTATTTTATTTAATTATTCGTATGGTGTTGAGTTGAGTCAGCCTATGATGCCTACCAGTACTTATTCATGCAATAATGCTACTTTTTCTCTTCATTTTGCTGAGTGTAGAGCATGTTCTAGCATTTGGGATAAAACCTTGACTCTAGCCATTGATTGTTGACTTCAATTTAAGGGTGAGAATCATGATCAATCAGCCTTTTGATCTTTAGACTTAAGTTAATGTTCCTTATTTTAAGACTAATTCACTATTTTATTTTATTTTGTATTTGGATAATCTTCTTGCTATTGATTTGAGTACTCTTAGTGGTTCTTGTATGGTGACTTTAGCTCTCAGAGATGTAATAAATAAAATATTTTTGCCCTTTATTAGTAATTTGATAATTATGTTGGATTTGATTTTTTTACTTCATTATTGAATAATTAAGTTTGGAGCTTGTTAATGATAAGGCTAGTGGAAAGTAAATGAGGACTATTACACTTGATTTGGAAGGGTTGGGTTAAGTTTTCCTCTTCCACAATAGTTTTGGGTGGTTGTCAATCATGACCATTTTGGGGTCATAGCACAAAGCTAATAAATAGGTCAAAATGTATTCTTTCTACGACTCTTATTAAGTCCAAGTTCAAAAATGACGATACTAAGAGTAAGGATGATAAAGGATAATTGTCTTACTCTAACTCTTGGTGAAGATGACACTGATGAGGATAAATCTCAAAATACCACTAAGGATGAGATTGACAACTATTAGGAGTTTTATAAAACTCTTAAATCTCAGTTAGCTATAGGGTAGCTAACTTTAGTAAGAAGGTTGTGCTAAGGAGATGTGTAATCACTAAGTATTTTTGTATTGAGAAAGGGAACTTGTTCTTTTTATTCAAGTTCCAATTCATTCTAACCTGTTCCTTCAAGGAAATAGGAAAAGGAAAATGGCTAGGTCTAAGACTCTTTAGTTCTATATTAATGTTGATACGACATCCGAGTCCATTAAAAGAATAGTGGGATGTCCCTATTACAATCACTCTTCATATCCTCGCTCAAGTTTTGAGGGTTCCTAATGATGGTTGGTATTACCCTATAAAGAGAAAATCCCCTCCCCACTTAACTGCTATTCTTTAATACTTAAAATTATGAAAAAATTTGTCAACGATCTTGAACTGGATGAATACACTAGGGTAGACAAAAAATCTATGACTCTTGTACATCATTTGCCATTTGATATGACACAACAGATGATCCTACCTAGGAAGAAATGAGGTACTGAGGCCAACTTTATTGATCTTCCCATTATAGATCTACTATCCATAAGGATCCCATCAATCTACCTCACCTAATAGTGCATCATATACAAAGAACAAGAAGAATTGATAGGATTGGGCAAGCATTGACCTATACGTTTTGGTTAGGGGTTGTGTATTTTAATTTTAGGGTACATATTAAGGGTTTGAAATTAAGCCGACAAAGGATGTAATGTTCTACTTTCTTTTTAGAGAGAGTCTAATGGTCCTTTTTTACATATAAGGGCAGCTTTTATTATTAAGGATAATGAGATAGCAAAACATTCTACATAGTACTTAGAGTCTTTGGATTGGATTCTTCTTCAATACGGCATTGAGAAGGATGATTATAAATATGAAATTCAATACTTAAGTCCAATTCAAATAGTAAAAGGCCACTGTAAGACATCGTAAAATCCTAATGCTTAATTCAGTCCTTTAAGCTTGTCAAGGGGTCCCAGACTTAGAAAATTCTAGCTAGGTTCCCAGACTTAGCCTATTATTGGCCTTCGAAAATTGAAAATCATATTTTGCCACCTTAACATCCTTTAATGGTCTGCATTTTTATTAATTCATGATCGGAAAGGTCAATAGGTGTTCTCGAACAAGTTTTAGATTTTTTAGAAGACGTTTAGATCATGTTTGCAGTCCCAAAACAGTGGACCAATGCAATCATGGCATGCCGCGTTGCCAATCGCGTTGGTCAACATTTGTGCAGGATGCCAGAGCCAAAACTTCTGAGGCTCGATGCGATCATGGCACGACGCATCGAGTATCATGTTGCGGCCATCAATGCACTGCGTCACTTGTAGCGTCAACACCCAGTTTTTAGTAATTAAATGACCTCATTCTCAAGGAAAAAGGGTCAATTTCCCACCCCGATATAAGTCTAAAACATGGGATTAAGCCCCAATTAAACCTAAATACACTTATCTCTCTGAAAACCCATCAATAACAAGCTCAGGATTTTCAACCGAGGATCCAATTTCTAGAATTTCACGATTTGTTTTCAAGAATCTTCCATTCCAGGTATGCATAATGTTGATTTATGGATTCTTTTCATCCATCAAGCTCAAGAAATCTATTTCAAATTATAAATCATGATGTTTATGTTGTGGGTTGTTTTGTAACCATGTTTATCTTGTTGTACGATTCCCAAGTTGGAATCTTTACGTGTTTTTCATGAAACTACGTTAGAATGCAAGATGAAATCCATGAATTGAGTTGTTTATGATGTGTAATTTGATGATTACACCTATTTCCTAAGTTGTGCATGTATGGTGTTTGATAAAATGCCTAAGAGAATAGAAATTGTGTATTATAGCTCAATTGTGACCCATATGATAAATGTATGTTTTATCCTTATGTTCAAATGACTCTCATGCTATTGTGGTGCAATGTAGATGTTTGTTGGAATGCTCATGATGTTAGAGAATAAAATTATGACATTGATTATATGCATTCCTAACATATACAAGATTATGATAGCCATGTACTTCATGAAATCCCCAACTTATTGTATTATGGATTGTTGGTCATGTATTCAAGAATGTTATGCCTTGTCAGTTTCCTTCTATCGAGTCCTGGGGTACTTGTATACGACAATTTAGCTGTGTTCTAGAGCCAGTGTCATGTTTTTAAGATACTCGTGGTCAAGCCATGATCCATAGAACTCAGTCATTCATATGACTTAGGAAAACTCAGTAAACTCAGTAATTCTAGAAACCTCAGAAAGCTTAGTAATTCAGTAATCTTAGTAGTATTCCATCAGTCAACAAAACTCGATGATATCAATCTAGTTCAGTTCAAATAATCATTGTTCTAGGTCTATTCAGATGAGAGTAGGATTTAGCACCGAGTGAACCTAAGGACGGTAAATAACTTGCCAGTTGAGGGTGTGATTCTTAGAAGCAATCCTTGCATTCAAGAACTACGTAGCCAGCGTAGGTTGAGGCATCAACCTGCTAGTCGAGGGTTGATGAGGTTTCTTAACCTGTCATTTCTTAACCTGTCAGATGAGGGTCCCAACATTCTCATTAGAGTACCTGTCAGATGAGAGTCACCACGGCTTGTCCTTACTAGTGGCGCGGTATTGACACCCTTCCAATTAGGGTTATAGATTAGACCCCAACTCAGCTATATTTTTTTATTTAGGGCATGTAAATCAGATAACTACTTCCCACAATTACAGTTTCAGTCTCATTCTCAGTAATAAAACTCAGATAGTTCTACAGAACTCAGGACTGTCAGATACAGTCGCTCTGCTCAGTATGGTACTCAGCCATTTCTATCAGAACTTAGACTATTAGACATAGTCACTCAGTATCAGTTATATCAGTTTCCAATAACTCATGTTATCATCATTCAGACTCAATAATTAGTATCATCACAAATTCAGTTATAGTCACTTATTCATGCATGTATTCTCGCGCTCATGTTATACAGTTAGTTAGCATTGTTCATGCATTTGAACTCTTGCATTCATCCCACCTCACTTGCATACCAGTACATTCAATCGTGCTGACGCACTTGCACTATAGTGTTTTATACCATAGGTTTGGAAGTATGAACTCCAGAGCATCCTTAGTAGATTAGATGTTCAGGAGCCACACTAGCAGTGAGTCCTCATTATTCGAGGATAGCATAATTATTTTATTACTTTATTATTTTAGTAGTTCGAATTTAGTTGTGAACATGTCCTATCAACTCCACAGCTTTTAGACAGTTTAGAGGCTTCCAGACTACATTATGTTCATATAGTTTATTTCAATTTTTGTTTTGGTAATGATATACCATATTCTCAAATGTTATGTTTTATTGGTTATTTGAACCTTATGGCCTCTCAGCCTTTATTTCCATATTTATACAATATATTTTTTTAGTGTTCAGGTATAGATATTAGTCATGGGTTAGCTTGTGGCCTTTCGGGGTCATGAGCACTGTGTAGCATTCCAGGTATCAGATTTGGGGCGTTACAAACTTGGTATCAAAGCCTAAGGTTTAGTAGTGTCCTAGGAAGTCTGAAAGCCGCATCTAGTAGAGTTTTATACATGGGTGTGTTGCATACCACATTTATATGTAGGAGGATATAAAATATTTTAGGAAAAATTTCCTATCTTTCAGTATTCATGTCATGCTAGTGAGCATAATCTCAAGTTAATCTCTCAGCCTAATCCTTTTCTCTTTCATTTACAGAACATTCCTCCCAAGAAAAGAATTGGAAATCAGTCAGCCCCTCAGCCTGAAGATCCTTTGGGCGAACATGTCTCTCATGCAGAGTTCAGAGCTGCATTCACTACTCTTACTCAGTCATTTGCTGCTCAGAATGAATGATCTGCTATTGTTCCAGCCAACCCAGTGGCCAATTCAGCTATAGAATCCTCCATCCTTTTTTGGGTCTAAGTCAGAAGAGGATCCTTAGGAATTTCTTGACCAAGTTCAAAAAGTTACGGACATCATGGGGGTTACTTCTAGTGAGAGTGTTGAGCTAGTTGTATATCAGCTGTAGGACGTTGCTCACACTTGGTTCAAACAGTGGAAGTCAGAGAGGTCAGTTGATTCAGGATCCATAGAGTAGGAGGAATTTGTTACCATATTCTTAGATAGATTATTTCCCCTAGAGTTGAGAGAATCTAAGGTGTTACAATTTATCAACCTCAGGCAGGGTAACACGATGGTGAAAGAGTATTCTCTTAAGTTTACTCAATTAGCTAGATATGCTCTTCATGTGGTTGTGGATAGCAGGGCAAAGATGAGTAAGTTTGTTTTTGAGGTGAACGATAGTATGGTTAATGAGTGAAGGTATGCGATGTTGAATAGTGACATGAACGTAGCCAGGCTTATGACCCATGCTCAGGTAGAAAAGCAAAAAATTAAGATGAAAGATAAGCAGAATAAGAGAGCAACAACAGGTAGTTTCAACTTTGTTCAGCCTAAGTCAGAGAGATGAAGTCGTTCTCAATTTTATTTTAAGTCATCAGTTCCAGCTCCTTCTTCAGCTAGTGCTCCAGTGCCGAAATTCAAGGATGGCAGTAGAAATAGGGCACCAGGCTCTAAGTCTTAGGGTAGTGTTAGCAGTGCCTGACCCAATCATCTTTGTCAGACTTATGGCAAGCACCATCAGGGTATTTGCAGATATAGCAGTGATATTTATTTTAATATGGTAAGTCAGGACACAGAGTCAGCGATTGCCCTCAGATAGATTCCCAGAGTCAGCAGAACCATTCCTCAGCTCAGATCGGTCATCCAAATCAGTAGGGTGCCACTTCCAGTGCTACTACTGGGCAATACCCAAACAGACTTTATGTTTTCCAGTCCCGGCAAGATCAGGAAAATTCTTATAATGTGGTTACTGGTACGTTACAGATTTTTCACTTGTATGTTTATGATTTTCAAGATCTAAGATCCTTTTTTTCCTTTGTTACTCCTTATGTAGTAGTTGATTTTGGTGTTAGCCCCATAATTCTAGTAGAGCTCTTTTTAGTCTCAATTCTAGTGGGTAAAACCATCATAGCCCAGCGGGTATACAAGAATTTCTTGATTATGATATCTCCAAAAGTCACTTCAGTAGACTTAGTCAAATTAGAGATGATTGATTTTGAGGTCATTCTTAGCATCGATTGGCTTCATTCCTGCTATGCCACAGTCAACTACAGAAATAGAGTTATCCAGTTTTAATTTTTGAATGAACCTATTATAGAATGGAGGGGTAGTACTTCATCTTTCAAAGGTCAGCTTGTTTCTGACCTTCGGGCAAGGAAAGTAATATCTAAAAGATATGTCTATCATCTTGTTCAGGTTAAGGACACTAGTTTTGAAACTCCCAGTCTTTAATTAGTCCCAGTTGTGAATGAATATTTAGATGTCTTTACCGAAGATGTTTCAGGAATTCCTCCCGAAAGGAAAATACACTTTGGCATTGATCTTCTTCCAGATACTCAGCCTAAATCTATTCCGCCATATAGAATGAAACCAGCAGAACTCAAAGAATTGAAAGAGCAATTAAAGGATCTCTTAGATAAGGGATTTATTAGACCCAGTGTTTCCCCGTGGGGTGAACTAGTCTTATTCGTGCAAAAGAAAGACGGTTCTCTAAGAATGTCCAATGATTACCGTCAACTCAATAAAGTCATGGTCAAGAACAAATATCCACTGCCCAGAATCAATGACTTGTTTGACCAACTTCAGGGTGCCAGCTATTTCTCTAAGATAGACCTCAGATTGGGATATCTTCAACTCAGAGTCAGAGAATGTGACATTCCGTAAATAGCCTTCTGAACATGGTATGGTTATTTTAAATTCTTTGTCATGTCCTTTGGTCTTACCAATGCCCCAATAGCTTTCATGGGCTTGATGAACTAGGTGTTCAAGCAGTACTTGGATATGTTTGTCATAGTCTTCATAGATGATATCCTTGTCTATTCCGGCAGTGAGCATAATCATGCAGACCACCTCAGAATAGTGCTTCAGACTCTCAGAAATCATCAGTTGTTTGCTAAATTCAGTAAATGCAAATTTTGGCTAAGGTCAGTAGCATTACTTGGCCATATCATTTTTGGTAATGGAATTAGAGTAGATCCTCAAAAGACCGAAGCAGTAAGAAACTGGCCCAGACCTGTCTCTTCATTAGATATCAGGAGTTTCTTGGGTTTGGATGGCTATTACAGATGGTTTGTTGAGTTATTCTCTTCTATTGCATCCCCTATGTAAATATTGACTCGAAAGAAAGTTAAGTTTCAGTGGTTAGATCCTTGTGAGAAGAGTTTTCAAGAGTTGAAAACTCAACTCACCTCAGCTCTAGTCTTAGCTTTTACAAAGTGTTTAGATGGGTTTGTGGTGTACTGTGGTGCCTCCAGAGTTGGTTTAGGTTGTGTCCTCATGCATCATGGTAAGGTCATAAACTAAGCCTCTAGACAACTTAAACCCCATGAGAAGAATTATCCAACTCATGATCTTAAGTTAGCAGTCGTAGTATTTGCCTTACAGATTTGGAGGAATTATTTGTACGGTGTTCATGCAGACGTGTTCACAGATCATAAAAGCCTTTAGTGAGTATTGTCTTAGAAATATCTTAACCTCCTTCAGAGAAGGTGGTTAGAACTCTTAAAAGACTACAACATGAGTATTCTTTAACATCTGGGCAAGGCCAGTGCAGTGGCCGAAGCTCTTAGTAGACAATCTATGGGTAGTGTTTCTCATGTTGAGCACAGTAAGAAAAAGCTAGATCGGGAAGTCCATCAGCTTGAAATACTAGGTATTTGATTATTCGATATAGAAGAGGGTGATATATGGGTTCAGAGTAGTTCAAAATCATCTCTACTTTCCAAGGTGAAAGAAAAGAAAGGTAGAGATCCCAGTCTAGTCAGGTTGAAAGAGTCAGTCAAGGATCAAAAAGTAGATGTTTTCTCCCAAGGGGTAGATAGTGTATTACATTGTCAGCATCGCCTGTGTGTTGCTAGTGTAGATTACTTGAGGCAACAAATTCTTCCAAAAGCACATGGGGCGCGTTACTCTATTCATCTAGGCGACACAAAGATGTACCGCGACTTACGAGATATCTATTAGTGGATGGGATGAAGAGACATGTTGCAATGTTTATGGCTAAGTGCTCTACATGTCAGCAAGTTAAGATAGAGCATCATAAGCCTAGTAGGTCTATGCAGGAGTTCAATATTCCTGCTTGTAAGTGGGAAGAAATGAACATGGACTTCAGGACGGGTTTGCCTTGTACTCATCATCAGCATGATTTAGTTTGGATCATTATTGATAGGATGACCAAATTAGCTCATTTTCTTCCAATCCATACCTCTTATTCATCCGAGGATTACGCCAAACTCTATACCAGGGAGTTGGTCAGATTACACGGTGTTCCATTGTCTATTATCTCAAATAGAGGTACCCAGTTGTCACAACCCGAACCAGGGCCTAGCCATGATGAGCATTTTGAACCATGGAGGTCCGAAACACCCCTATCTGTCTGGTAATCATGCACCTAATTGATATGATCAAAGTAATATAGAAGAAACATAATAATTCAGAAACATGGTCATAAATATGAAAAGAAACAATAATGGGGATATAAGGTTCCCCCAACGTCAATTAACCTCTAAACAACTGTCTACAAAAATCTCTAACAAATGACTGAGTCAAGTAACCGTATATAAACTGGGACAAGGCCCCCAGTAGACCCCAAAACTGAATATAAGATAAAAGGACTGCAGGACATAAGACCTTCCGAAACATAGAAGGCTCACCACTTGTCTCTGCAACTCTGTCTGAATTATCTACTGATTCTCTTAACCCCTAGACTGGGCCTCTAAACCTGAGAGGTTGGAGAGGGGAGGGGGTCAGCACAAAATTAACGGCACGCAAAGATATCAAAACAAAACATAATATTTTTACAAAATATAGTTGAGAGACATTATAAAGAAATTTTGTATCAAATCATTTGAAAACATATGGTAATGCAATAGTTTCTCAACAACAATGAAATGCAACTGAGCTAGGTGGAATACCCTACATAATTTACACCAACTTTCAAACCTCGGTTGCCGCCGAGATTAGAGTATAAGTGAGGGAGAGGCACTCAAGACCACGAAGCATGATGTCTCGACCCACTGGTAGTGCCCAAGATCACTTAGCCTGGGCTCCTACCTATAGTCCCAATTTGGGAATGACATGAAGTCAAGTACACAAGATCACTTAGCCTGGTACTAAAATTCCATGTCAGCAAACACATTTTCCAATGATGAGCCTTTACTCTCAAATGCCTTCTTTGAGCATCCACCTTTCTCATGTAAAATCAATGCATTCAAATTTCATCTAGTTCAATCACAGATCATGTTCTGTAGGGTATCGTCATACCTGACTTGCAAGTTCTCAATATCACTTCCACATATGCATAATCATGTAAAAACCAAGGTGCTTCATTATTTACAAGTGGTGAACAATATTTATTTCAAATTCATGCTCTCTTTTGTTGGTCACAATATGATATGGGGTATCAAGACATTATCATGGAAATTTGAAAGCAATTTATCATTCATATTTATCAAACTTCCATGGAAAATCTCAAATCACATATGCATGGTTTCAACCATTGAAGTGTATAGGCAAACAATTCCCATGACATAAAGAAAAATGACTTAGAAATCATATTAAAAGCAAGTTATTATCCTTTGATTGAAAACCCTCATTTAAAAGAATGCATGTTCATAAAAACTACACCTATGAGATTTTAGGATAACCCCACGTACCTTTATTTCCAAGGATAATAGATGTTTCTTGAAGCTTGCGGATTGCTGATTCCAAATATGTAATTATCTTTGAAAACCTATGGTCGAATCTTGAACTATTTGGTTTTTTATTTTGAAAACCTAAGGAGAATCTTTAAGCACTTTTGATGAATGAAGGTATATTTTGAGGTCCTTGGAACTGAATTTTGTGTTTTAGGGCTAAGTAAGGGTGGAAAAGGACCACTTTGTCCCCAAAATGGAGTATTTAAGTCACTTGAATTCTTTACATAGGCGTCGCCCATCCCATGGCCTATGTTCACATAGGCACCACCTAGGCTATCACCCATGTTTACATAGGCGCCTCCTAGGCTATTGCCTATACTTTCCAGTGGCCATGGGCGATTGGTTAGGCGATGCATATCACTTTGAAAGGCCACAACTTCTTGCTCGGGTGTCGAATTTTATCTAAATTGGTATCATTGGAAAGATAAATCAAATACCTATTATTTGAAACATAGTAGGCTTCATAATTTGACATATATAGAGAGTTATGGTAGATAAAAGCTGACACACTTTACAACATCCACTAAAACTTAGTCGATCAAAATAGTTTTAACTAGTCCATGAGTTGAAGGATCTCTATGGTCTAAATTCAAGCTTGAATCGATTCATATGCTACACAAATAATTAACATGCTATATTGGCATAGGATTTTATGGCTTTATAATTATCAAGTCATCAAAATCATGGTCTTTATTGTAGCCCAAAATGTGGGGCGTTACATCAGTTCACCTCTTATTTCTAGAAAGCATTCCAAAAGGTTCTTGGTACCCAAGTTCTTCTCAGTTTAGCCTTTCATCCTCAGACAGATGGTCTAGAAAAAAGGACCATTCTAACTTTAGAAGATATGCTAAGGGCGTGTGCAATTGATTTCAAGTTTAGTTGGGATGATCGCTTGCCTTTGATTGAGTTTGCATACAACAACAACTATCATTCCAGTATTCGGATGGATCCATTCAAAGATTTGTATAGTAGGAGATGCATATCTCCAGTTAGTTGGTTCGAAGTTAGTGAGGCTTCAGTTATAGGGCCTGACTTAGAATTTGATGTCATAGAAAATGTCCAGTTGATCAGAGAAAGACTCCAGGCTGCTCAGAGCCAATAGAAGTCTTATGCAGATGTGCGCAGAAAGTATCTCGAGTTCGAGATTAGTGACTATGTCTATCTAAAAATCTCTCCCATAAAGGAAGTGAAGAGATTTAGCAAGAAGGGAAAGCTCAGTCCCCGTTATGTCGGTCCCTTCAAAATATTATCAGTCACTTTGGCAAAGTAGCTTATGAGCTCGAGTTGCCTTCAAATCTAGCCTCATTTTATCCATTTTTCCATGTCTCTTTACTTAAGAAGTGTATAGGTGACCCAGCAGTTGTAGTCCCTATTCAGAGTATAAATGTTTAGAATAGCCTCTTTTATGAGGAGATCCCAGTCGAAATCCTTGACTATGAGACTCAAAGACTAAGGAACAAAGAAGTCCCTCAAGTCAAAGTTCTTTGGCAGAATTGGTTCGTTAAGGGAGCTACTTGGGAAGCAGAAGTGGACATGTGTACCAAGTATCCTCACCTATTCTCTGCTAACTCAGGCATAGCCTAAGGTAACAGTTCTCCTTAAGCTTTAAGTTTCATGTTCAGATTTCAGCCACAACTTGGTATCCAGTTCATGATGAGAATTCCATTATAAACTTGGTATCATTTACCATTGCATATTCAGTCATGCATTCATATATCAGTTCAGTCACATGATCATGCATCAGATATGCATTCTCATTGTGAAAAACTCAGTTTATTAGAATACTCAGTCAAGCATACATGAATCAGTTACACATGCATCAGGTATGTATGCTCAGTATAATGTATTCAGTTATCAGTCATGTCAGTCATGGAATCATGTTTTAGTTATTCATGTTCAGTATATATGTCAGTTTATGTTTTCTCCCCTCTTAGTCAGTCTTATTCGATGATGAATATTCTCAAGAGGGAGATATTGTAAGACCCCATAAAATCCAAAATCTTAATCAGTCCTTTAAGCTTGTAAAGGGGTCCTAAACTTAGAAAATTCTAGCTAGGTTCCCAAACTTAGCCTATTATTGGGCTTAGAAAGTTGGAAATCTCATTTCACCACCTTAACGTCCTTTAATGGTCCATATTTTTATTAATTCATGATTAGGAAGGTCAATAGGTGTTCCCAGACAAGTTTCAAATATTTTGAAACACGTTTAGATCATGTTCGAAGTCCCAAAATAGAGGACCAATGCGATCATGGCACGTCGCATCACCAATCACGTTTGTCAATATTTGTACAGGCTTCCAGAGCCAAAACTTATGAGGCTCAACATGATTATGGAATGATATATCGAGTATCGCATCGCATCTATCAACGCGCCGCATCACTTGTAGCATCGGCACCCAGTTTTTAGTCATTAAATGATCGCATTCTCAAGGGTAAAAGGGTTAATTTCCCACCTCTATATAAGTCTAAAACATGAGATTAAGCCCTAATTCAACCTAAATACACTTATCTCTCTCAAAATCTATCAAGAACAAGCTTAGGGTTTTCAGCTGAGGATCCAATATCCAGAATTTCACTATTTGTTTTCAAGAATCTTCCATCCAAGGTATGCATAGTGTTGATTTATGGATTCCTTTCATCCATAAAGCTCAAGAACCCTATTTCAAATTATAAATCATGATGTTTATGTTGTGGGTTGTTTTGTAACCATGTTTATCTTGTTGTACGATTCCCAAGTTGGAATCTTTATGTGTTTTTCATGAAACTACATTAGCATGCAAGTTGAAATCCATGAATTGAGTTGTTTATGATGTGTAATTTGATGATTAAACCTATGGCCTAAGTTGTGCATGTATGGTGTTTGATAAAATGCCTAAGAGGATAGAAATTGTGTATTATAGCTCAATTGTGACCCATATGACAAATGTATGTTTTACCCTTATGTTCAAATGACTCCCATGTCATTGTGGTGCAATGTAGATATTTGTTGGAATGCTCATAATGTTAGAGTATGAAATTATGACATTGATTATATTCATTCCAAACATGTAAAAGATTATGAAAACTATGTACTTAATTAAATCTCCAACTTATTGTATTATGGAATGTTGGTCACGTATTCAAGAATGTTATGCCTTGTTAGTTTCCTTCTATCGAGTCCTGGGGGTACTTGTTCCTGACAATTTAGATGTGTTCCTAGAGCCAGTGTCATGTTTTCAAAAAACTCTTGGTCAATCCATGATCCATAGGACTCAGCAGTCATGTAACTCAGGAAAACTCAGTAAACTCAGTAATTCCAGAAACCTCAGAAATCTTAGTAATTTTGTAATCTCAATAGTATTCCATCAGTCAACGGAACTCAATGAACTCAGTCCAGTTTAGTTCAAATAATCATATTCAGTATCTATTCAAATCGGAGTAGGATTTAGCACCGAGTAAACAAAAGGATGGGAACTCACCTGCCAGGTTAGGGTATGATTCTTAGAAGCAATCTTTGCATTCCTGAACTACGTAGCCAACGTAGGTTGAGACATCAACCTGCCATTCAAGGGGTGATGAGGTGGCTTAACTTGTCAGATGAGGGTCCTACCGTTCTTATTAGAGTACCTGCCAGATGAGGGTCACTCATAGCTTGTCCTTACCAATGGCATGGTATTGACACCCTTCCAATTGGGGTTGCAGATTGGACCCTAACTCAGCTATATTTTTTTATTTGGGGCATGTCAATTAGATGACTACTTCCCACAGTTACAGTTTCAGTCTTATTCTCAGTAATAAAACTCAGATAGTTCTACAGAACTCAGGACTATCAGATACAGTCGCTATGCCCAGTATGAAGCTCAGCCATCTCTATTAGAACTTAGACTATTAGACACAGTCGCTCAGTATCAGTTATATCAATTTCCAGTAACTCATGTTATCATCATTCAGACTCAATATCAGTATCATCGCAAATTCAGTTACAGTCACTTATTTATGCATGTATTCTCGCACTCATGTTATACAGTTAGTTAGCATTGTTCATGCATTTGAAACCTTGTATTCAGCCCACCTCACTTGCATACAAGTACATTCAATCGTAGTAACGTATTTGCACTATGGTGTTTTATACCATAGGTTCGAAAGTATGAACTCCAGAGCATCCTTAGTAAATCAGATGCTCAGCAGCCACACTAGCAGTGAGTCCTCATTATTCTAGGATAGCATAATTATTTTATTACTTTATTATTTTAGTAGTTCAAAGTTAGTTGGGGACATATCCCATCAACTTCACATTTTTTATACAATTTAGAGGCTTCCAGACTGCAGTATGTTCAGACAGTTTATCTAAGTTTTGTTTTGGTATTTATATACTGTACTCTTAGATGTTATGTTTTATCAGTTATTTGAACCTTATGGCCTCTCAGCCTTTATTTCTGCATTTATACAGTATATTATATAGTGTTCAGGTACAGATATCAGTCATGGGTTAGCTTGTGGCCTTTCGGGGTCATGAGTATCGTGTAGCATTTCGGGTATCAGATTTGAGGTGTTACAGCTCACACTCCACACACCTTCATTGGTCTATTTGAGAAACTTAAGAAGTATTCTCCCTCATCTTCTTAATCTCAAACCCCACCTACTTTCTAGGCCACCCATCCTTAGACTCTTCCAACCTATTCATGTTTTATCATAAGTTCTTTGTCTTTGTTTTTAATTTTATTAAAAATTTGTGTTACATCTTATTAAAGATCAATAGAAGTATTTGGTGTTAGTCCATTTCTTCTAGCTTTTTCCCCATCTTTTAAAACAAATTTCTATATATCTAAGTGAGTTCTTGATTTTAAATGCATGTATAGGTGATATCCCAAGTGTCTATGAGTACTTAAGTTTCTGTATCTTAGTATACCATTTTATTCTTACAAATGTTTTATGATGCCAAAAGGAGGAAGTTGGTATACTATTTAATGTTTATAACCCAGTGTTATGACCTTATACTACTGACATGTTTCTTTTGATGCTTTGCTTAAGAACTAACAAAAATATGTTGAACACTATAAACAAGGATTATAGGGTTTTCATCATTAAAAAGGTTGAATTTGTTTGATTTAGAAATATTGGGTTGATTGAAAAAATGATGGAACAAATGTATGAAATTGGTTGATACAACTTAGTCAATCACGCTGAGTCCAACATGTAGTAGAATTCCTTAAACTAAATGAATCCTAGATAGAAAATATCTTAAAGTTTGTACAATACATAAAGTTGATAGGAATCTAAATGTGATAAAGAGTGTACAATTGAATAGACCTAGAGTGTCCAAAAAGATAGGAGTTCTGATGGTAGAAGTCTACTTGACTGAGAATAAGAATTAGAGTATACACACATAAGGTCTTCTAACATGACACTCAAAACTTATACAGGGAAAATAGATCGGTAATATTTGAGAGAGATCTGACTGAAGATCAAAGTACACCAGATATGAAGAACCAACTTAAGAAACCTACTCTATATAAATATGTTTCATAGTTCTTGGGTCTTGTTTAAATAGTCTTTGATTGAAATGAAATCTAATACTTTCCTTGAATATTGTAAAATTTAAGTTAGGGGTAACTCGGGGTGGGTTTCTACAGTTAGGGGTAATTGTTGAAGTTATAGGAATTAGAATTATTTCTAGGATTGCAAGCATTGTAATATAAATTGTTTCTTAGGCTCATTGATTTGGTGAAGTTTGGGTTCAATCCTACATAGGTTCAGGTCGTGATTTTTTACCCTTTGTGAGCTGCCGTTTTCCACATAAAATACTAGGTCACTACTTTACTTATTTTATTTCATTCTAGTTAAGAAATAACTAAAGAAACATATAATTAACATAATCCATTACCAAGTTAGGGGTACTAGAAATAACATTAGGTAATGGTATGGGTCCAGGAAATCCATATCATATCTTTATTCAAGCTTAGTGATCATGGGAGATTATGTAATATATTTTGATTCCATACCATCAAGCTTATCAAATTTATTCCTCTAGTTCCTTTGAGTAATACATATGATACTTAGAGCTTTTCTAGTGATTATAGCCACACCCGACCAAAGGAAACATTGGAATGTTGTTTAGTTAGAATGATGAATGATACACTCAACATTAAATTTTAAGATGATTTAAACACAATTGTATGTAAATATAGTAACCCAACTATCTTGGGGTTGTATCCCACAAGGAATAGACAAAAAAATACAAATTGGATGAATAACCGTATTATAGTCTTGTAACATTTCTGTAAGAGTTGAAAATAACTTGCACAACTAAAAGATTGTTAATTGACGTGAACTTATGAGATTAAAACATTAAATTTTTATATCCATAATACAATTCACAATTCATTAGTTTTCATGTTATTACATATATTTAGATTTTGATTTGTACTTAGTCCCTATGTCACAACTAAGTCTACACCCTGGATGTCATGGTCACCTAACACTATTAGTGGCATTAGCAAACCACTTGGCCTGGCATAATACTAGAACATGTACTGAAAGATAAGCAAAAATTGTTAAATCTGAGGCATGAGTTGAACTTTTGTAATTGAAATAAAAATAAACTTTCAATATCTAAAACGAATAGTCATTTGAAAACTGATTACAACTGACCCAACTTGCTGCCTTTGAATTCTCAAGTAATATGACAAAACATTGTTTTTTGGTACAAGGACCCCAACTACCTTTATACAAAGCATCTAAAAACTAAAATAATAATTTTTCAACCATAACTAAGTCCTCTAGCTGAAAGAAGGACTCACCATAATATGAGTGAGAAGAACTAATAGAATGCCTGACTGTGGGCTTGATTTTGGGCGTCAAAACATAATGAAATAATGTAAATCTAAAGTAGTGTAAGTATAATGGAATGTATGTGTGTAAGCCAAGGACCGAATATGATAGATACATAATAACTAAAAGAATGTGAATTTGATATATATATATATATATATATATATATATATGTATGTATGTATGTATCTAATACACACATATATATACACACACTAAATGAAGAGGATAAAATTTGAGACTGAGAGATAATATTTTAAAATTCTCCAATAGGCTCATAACATAAAATAAGATCTTAACGAAAAAGCTAAGGCATATACTAAAATTGAATATCTGAAATAGCATCATAACTAGTGTTTGGTAAAAAACAATGTCTATACTTTAAAAACTTTACTTTATACTAAAAACAAGAAGCTAGTAATTTCTATAATAGAAATTAAATGGTTGGATAACTGAATAAACTATATGCTTTAGCCAAAAGATAAATTATCTAAAAATTAAATGAATTTTCTATTTTAGGGAGTTTCTTACAATCGACATACATCATATAAGATCATGATAGAAAAGCTTGTCTATGCTTTTTCAAGGTATCGAACCTGATTAGCCTATGGATCTAAAACTTAACCTCTTAGACTAAAGAGCAATCATTCAAACCTGCAGTACGAACCTACCCTATAGGGAAAACATAGTTTTAGGGCATATGTTACCTAAAACATACCCTCTCGAGGCTTAATTATCCTCCCAAAACTATATATGCTCATAAAATATTATATAAAGTAACTAAATTCATAATGTTAGTCTTTTCTTAAGATCCATTCTATAAAATTATGTTGTCGTGATCTTATAATAAATTTCTGAGTAAAGATCAAGTTTTGAACTGTAATGATCCTTCACATCATTTTCTTTATTTTTTCTTATTTCATCATTTAGAGCTTTCCTATAGTTTCCCTAAGTCATTTATGACTTGCTGGGACTGACTGTTTGATTATCGAACAACTCATTTGATTTTTAGAGTCAATTCCCTATTTTGAAGTCTTTACTGGTTTAAATTACCTATCAGGCAAAAACATCAACAAAAAAACCTTATATGATAGTTTTGATTATTCCAACAACTCCAAAATATTAATGCTAGGTGGACTCTTGGTTCGGGTCTAAAAGCACCTAGGCTCATTTTGAGTTATTGGTCAAAAGTTATAGAAATGGTAAGTTGGGTATGGGACCCTTTTTCAATGAAATGGCCTCAAATTAAAATTTTTACTGCACTATTGAGTCCAAAATATTGAATTTTATTGGGTAGTATAGTTTGTTTGCACACACAGGATTTCAAATGAATCCTAAGGGGACGGTAGAGAGTAAAAAATTTCCAAGTCTCAATGTGTGTTGGTTCACTCACGTTTGTGAGTTAACAATCATGATATCAATCTGTCCACCAGTTGTAAGTATCTCAAATGCTACTATTGAGTATCACGATAGCGACTTTCCCTAGCTGCACGTGAGTGTCGCGATCTCTATGGCTATGTTATGATAGCAACTTCTGCTTTTTTGGCCTGGTATCTCGATTATGATTGTCGGGTCATGATAGTGATATGCATGTACCTAGTAAGGGTATAAATACCCCATTTTTAGCCCCTTTTTGCCCTTTCTCATCCATTCTCAAGAGACTTAAATTCTAAGGAGTGGGATAACTTCGGAATAGCAATTGTGGGTGATTTTTCATCTTGGATAATGATCTATTACGCAATTTTCCTTTGAATTTAAGGTGAGATTCCTTTATTTCCATGGTTTATTTTCCATTTTTTCAATCTAAAATCCCTTACCTTGGTTACTTGATTTTAGCATCAATATAGGATGGAATTTACCATTTTAGAGGGTAATTAGTCCTTGAGCATATGGAGACATTGAGTTGGGTTTGGAAATGCAATTTTGGTAAATGGGCCTCGCGTAGGAATTTTATGTAATTTTTTATCTGAAGCACAATATTGCAATATTGGTATCATTTTTCTTGTTTTGATGAGTATATTGTGATTTTGATAGTGTGGCACCTTGTGGAAGCTTCTCGAAAGGGAAAATCAATGATTTAGAAAAAAATTAAGTTTTTTTGGTGTCTAGGTAGGCTAGGTTTTACGCTTTCATAGACTGAGCTATGTAATAGTATGTTGATAATATTATGTTCAAGTTTTGGATGGATATTAGGTGTTGGTGATAAAAATTAACACTACTTGGATTAGATGGACCTTTAGGCTATCTGGAAACCATAATTTAGGTGTATTTGGCCTAGTTGCTTAGGTCCTTAGTAGCATTTCTACCAAAAGTAGATTTAGATACCTTAGCTTAGTCTGGGTTTTTGTTTACCTTACAAAGGATTTTGGGGATTAGAAGTGGGCCTTCGACCCACCTTAGGCCATGACTTATGCTAGTTTTGTTAGATCTTTCTATGCTTGATATACATTTTGAAATGCTTATTTTGAGGTTTCATGAGGCTAAGTACTTAATGGTCATGATGGTTGGATATTGGGAGTTGATGCTAAATACGATAAAAGATGGTGGTTGTGATATTAATAGTGATATTGATAGTAATATATATATCAATTCTAGTTTGACTATTGATTATGATATTGATGATACATGTATATACTGCTTTGAGTTAGGTTATTAATTATGATATTGATGATATATATATATATATATATATATATATATATATATATATATATATATATATATATATTAATTCGAGTTCAGCTATTGATTATGATATTTAAGATATATATACCAGTGCAAGTCTGGCAATAGATTATGATATTTATGATATATATATATATATACTAATTTGAGCTTGCTAGGTTATTGATTATAATATTGATGATATATATATATATATATATATATATATCAATTTTAGTCAGGTTATTGATTATGATATTGATGGTATATATATCAATTTAGGAATGTCTATTGATTATGGTATTGAAGATATAGATATTGGTTGGTGTTCGATAAGGGGAGATGTTCATAGTGTGGCATGATACAAATCGGTTCACAGTGATGGCATAAAGGTTGGTAGACTATTGTTTCTAGGTTATGTATATTTTATTCTCAATTGTACTCACTAGGCTTATAGGGGCTTGTGTTAAGTTATTTAATTTACCTCACCTATTGTCTTATGGGGGCCAATCTTTTAGGTATAAGTGTATGCTTTTTATATTATTGTTTTGGATTATTTATTTAATTGGGTACATCGATGTTTGAGTTATTCTTAGTTTTAACCTTTTCTTTGACTTAGTTATGTTATTTTGCATTTAATCATATCTGTATCATGATTTATCTCAATCGATCGATGATCCCTACTGAATACCTATAGTTTTGGAACTCATGCTCCACTTCTGTACCTTGTTATTATAGATTTGAGTACTAGTTGTCGTCACTGATTCGAAGATCATGTTGTGTGGATTTCAAAGATAGGTTGAGATCCTGGAGCCATAGTTGCACCTGTTCCCTTCTATTTACCTGTGTTTACTCTTTTGTTTCAAGACAGATTGTATTGACTATTCTAGAACTTGAGGTGATCCATAGGAGATCTTGTACTGACTCTACTAGGTTGTGGGATAGTTTTCTATTTTATGCCTACCTTTTACACTATTTATATTGTCTTGCTTATTTATGAGTTGTATAGTTTAAAGGGGCCTTTTTAAGGGTGATTTGCACCAAGTTAGCCTATTGCGAATAGCTTCAGGCTATGGTTCGGCTTACCTACTAGTGGGATTTAGCAGGTTCCATCATTACTTCTAAATTGAGTTGTGACAAATTGGTATCAGAGCATAGGTTTCACTGGTATTGTTGTTACAAGAGCAAGTGTCTAGTAGAGTCCTGTGGATCGAAATGATGACATCTATTTCTTATCTTCGAAAGGCTATAAGACATTCTTAGGAGTTCCTCAATTCTTTCACTCATGTCTTTTTAAGAGTCTGAGGTTTCTAAGGCATTCTTTTAGTTTCACTCTTTTGCATATTACTAGGACACATTCGTTCGACTGCTACACGAGATGAGGGTCCTGAGATCGAGCCTAAGGATCTTATCATTATTTATGGATGACCCCGATATTATGGACAACCTTGAGATGTATACCCAGCTAGGGGCCAAGATAGGGGTCCTTCACTAGACCCTACACCTACTAGTGAGCAAGAGATTCTTCTACCCTAGCTAGTATTTAGCCAGGGACCATCTTAGGATCCAACTGGATTTATTTCTTCTTTAGTGCTCAGGGATGATTTGGCTTAGCTTTTGGGGTTGGTTGGTGATGCACCATCTGGTGGTACATCGTCTACAAACAAAGGGGTATTGAGGCTCCTCCTAAATCAATAGTTGCTCATCTGATAGTTGCTTAGTCAGTGGTTGCCTATCTTGCTATGTCTGCCAACGAGCAGAAAATATTGTGTAGATTCTCTAGATTGGCTGCTGCTAGGTTTTTTGGTTCACCGAGCGAGGATGCATATGAGTTTCTAATTGCTTATAAGGATAGGCTCTGGAATTTGGCCCTATTTGAGACTCATGTTGTGTATTCAGTACTTCTCTATTAGACTTGGCAACTATACATTAGTAGAGAGTTCATTTTGATTTTATGCCAGTTGGATCTTATCCATTGAGATAGGCTCACTTCTTCGAGATCTTTTTACAGAAGTACATTCCTCGCTGCCTTAGGGATCATTTAAGGGATTAGTTCTTGAGATTGGAGCAAGGATGTATGATGGTTGTGGAGTATGAGTCTTATTTCTACGTACTGGATCGGCATGATACTTATCTTTTGACTACTTAGTATGAGAGAGTTTGTTGCTTTGTTCGAGGGTTCATACTTTCTCTTTGAGTATATACTCAGAGTTTGGTTATTACATATAGTCTTTTGTCAAAGTTTCTGATCATATTCAGTTGATAAAGTAGATGCATCACAAGGATCAAGGGGGAAATAATAAGAGACCTCGGTATCAGGGTAGTTTTAGTAGGAGTAGCAGCTCCCAATTCAGAGGTAGTAGTTCTCAAAGTAGATACCCTCCATGTTAGCTATATAAACCTTAGAGTCATCCTAGTAGAACCATTCAGGCAGCGCTGTAGATTATTGACGGAGGTCAGTCTTGTGGTAGTGATCGCCCTGGTCAGGGTAGTGGTCATTCTTCAAGGGGTTTGTTTTATCATTATTCTGGTTGAGGTGGATATTTTGGGTCAGCCAAATCTTTTGGTTCTAGTATAACTCATGTAACATATTATGGTTGTAGAGCTTTTCATCATTACTCACTTGATTTCCCAAGCTATAGGGCGATTGTTACTGCCGTACAAAGTGTTCCCCCAATTAGAGAACATCATCCCCCAACTATTGGTGGTATGCATGGTCATAGAAGTGGCCCCTAGGGTGCTCGTAGAGGTTCTTAGGTAGGTAGAATAGTAGATCGATCAAGATCCTAATTAGGTGGAGGGCGTGGTCGATTGTACATAGTACCTGCTAGCCCCGAGGCTGAGTCTTCAGATATTGTTATTATAGGTATGATTTTGGTGTGCCGCCAGTCAGCCTTTTCTTTATTTGATCCGGGAACCACTTATTATTATGTGTTTACTTATTTTTCTCCATGTTGAGTTATCTTGGAATTCATTATCTATGCCATTATGTGTATCTAATCCCGTGGGTGATTCTTTTGTAGTGGATCGGGTGTTAGATCATGTATTGTGATTATTAGATACTTATGATAATCTTATTATATTAGACATAGTGGATTTTGATGTGACTCTTGGCATGTACTAGTTATCCTACTATCATGTGGTCATGGATTTGTTTTGCCAAGACAATTACCTTATCCATGCTCGATATACCCCTGATCGTGTGGCGGGGATATATTAGCCATGATTATTTGGGGAATATTTCTTATATGTGTGCTAGGAGGCTTATTTTGAGGGGTTTTGAATCTTATCTCACTTATATTCGTGATGTTAGTAAAAAGAGTCCTTCGCTTAACTCTATTCCTGTAGTGTGTGAGTTTTCTAACGTTTTCCTTACCGATTTGCCTGGTACTCCTCCTATCCATGAGATTGAGTTTGTTATTGATCTTGAGCCTGGCACTTGAACTGTTTCTATGGCACCTTACCATATTGCTCTTACCAAGCTTAAATAGCTGAATTCTCAGCTTCATGATCTTCTTGGTAAGGGTTATATTAGACAAAGTATGTCTCCATAGGAAGTGCCAATGTTCTTTGTGAATAATAAAGATGGCTTCATGCATATGTGTATTAATTATAAACAACTTAATAAGGTGACGGTTAAGAACCGTTATCCTATACTTCACATTAATCATTTGTTTAACCAAATTTAGGGTGCAGTGGTGTTTTCTAAGATTGATTTGAGGTCTGGTTACCATCAATTGAGGATTCGGACCAAGGATTGATAACGCTCAACTTACACGTCAATTTAAGTTCAAGGCTATCGTTGCCAATATATACCCAACAAGAGTCGGGGTCAAATCCACGAGGAACAATGTGAGTGGCGAATGATGTAAGTTCGAAATAAAAGTACTCACTAAATTCAAACCTAAGATACAACTATTTTTTGAATGGATAATAAGTTAAGGCTTCTAAAGAACTAATTTGAGGCTAACAATAACTAGAGCATAATAAATTTGGAATAGATCTTGGGGATATCTTTACTAGAGGCAACTAGTGTGTGGGTTCATAAAAATAAACTTCAAATCATAGATAAGGCATGCTTGGGTAGGCTCGGTTAGGGATTTCGATACTAGTCTGTCAACAAAGTATCAAACAATCACCCATGGATTCTTTCGAATACCTCATAGGTGTAGTGAATTAATCATCACAATCCTCAATTGGGCATCCCAATTTCTAGGATGATGCCCAAGATATAGCAATCCCACAATTTATCCTTATTTATAAGACTATCAAAAGGGAATAACTATTATCTATCCTGTTGTTCACAAATGTTTATGTCACCTACATCCCTCTTTCAAGGATGATGTAAGATCTAGATTACCCACATCCCTCTTTAATGGAGATGTGGGGTGTATGGAAATTGAGGGTTTCACCAACATATTCCATTTTATACTCAAACATTTGTGAAACTCAACAACAATAGCTAATAATTAAACATAACAATAACAACCCACACACACTTGCACTCTACTCAAACATAACCCCAAGAGGTAGATTCAGCAAATCATGCAGGTAATGAACATGTTTAGACCAAAATTTTCCGACAAAGTTATTCATGAAAAATAAAGAGAGGGCAAAGAACACTTTACACTCTAATGGATCTTCAATGGAAGATACCAAATCTACACTTTGGATTTCCTCTAATTAATTGTTGCTTCAAATTAGTGTAAATTTAAGCTCCAAGCTCCAAGTGATAAACCCTAAACTAAGGATAGGATAATAATGTAAGATAAAAGATAGTATGAAAAATGAACTAAAAATCCCTATTTAAGCCTCAATTCCACATTTAACAAATATTACAAAAATGCCCTTGAAACTTTTCCACTCTATTGTGATCGCGACACTGCAATCACGGTATTCATATCACGATCGCACTCCACTTGACTTGTTGACTGATTGTGATTGTGACCCTCAGGCCGCGATCGTTGTAACTGAGGGTCGACTCTTGGGCCTGCAATTTTAGCTTTTGTTGTTTTTGCTCACATTTCTTCTCTTTCACCTTCTCCTTAGCTCAATTTTATCAATCTTCCTTGCTCATTTTCTCATTTCTTTTTTACCTACACAAATGAGCATTAAGTAAGAAAGTAATAATAAATCAATGAAAAACATGATAATTTAGGCTTAAAATGCTAGTAATTTGTCAAATTGACGACTTACCAATACCCCCAAACATAAACTATTGGTTGTCCTCAAGCAACCAAAAACAACTCAACAAGATAGGGCATTTCACTCAATTGCACCCAAAAGAAAGCTATACTAAAGTACTAAGCTAAAAAAGTTCTACAAAGACTTTCCAAACATGTCATGGCAACAAGTGAGCCAAAATCTTTCAATAAGCACATATTATAAAGAAAGGATGTAAGTTTGTATCAAATGAATCTTCCAAATCAACAAAGCATCTTAAAAGGAAACACAAAATCTTCAAAAAATTTCCCAATATTCACAATGCAACTTACTTCACCCATTTACCCAAATCAAGATTAAGATTTAACCCTCTACTCAAAAGTATCGATGTCGCTCACAATCAAGAATTAGCTCCACATACACAAAAGACATTTAAATTTCTAAAGGAGCTCAAGTAATGATAGAATTAACACTTACTCTCACAAAAAAATTCACGTACAATGAGTAGAACCATAGGCTTTCCCTTTGTGTTTTTAGTCTGTAACGTAGACTTACCTAGTTTGAAATCACCATGGTCTTTCGGCTCATGATTTTAAAGTACGGGAAGGAATATCTATGGATCAAGTGACTAAAATACCTCCTTCAATACAATTTCTCAACCCCTTCGATCCAAGATTTTCAAACTATGCAACTTATCCTCCTTGAAATTATTTCACATATTTCTGTATTTTTTATTAGCATTTACAAACTAATTCACAGCCACCATTTTCTATCTTCATTTTTTAAGAGACTTTCAAGATTTAGGTGCTTATTAGCCCCCCCCCCCCCCCCCCATTTGCCTCAATTCTAATAATATTTTATGGGCTAGGCTAAATAACTTTACCATCAAGTATATCTCTTATCCCTTAAGCACATGATTTGGCCACCTTACATAATTCTTTCTTAGCTCATCTTACAACATCACATTAACCCCCCACACACACACACAAACTTAGGATTTTGCTACATTCCATTACTTTGAATCATTCAATATATCAAAGGAGGTTAAGTTCCAAAAAGAAGATTTTAAAAGGGCATAGGTGTTTTAGTCAATGTTATTATTTCAAAAATAAAGAAAATGGGCAACAAGGCTTAAAAGGGTTAATTAGGGAAAAATGTTAAGGTGGAATTTTCGTTATGTGAAGGGTCAAAAATGGCCTCGGGTCATTCTCTAAACCAACCTTGTCTAGGATTCACTTTGAACACACTCGAGAAAAGTTCTAGACTACACATATGTACAAGAATTTTTCAAAAATCTCACCATACATGGAATCGTAGACATAGATCAAGAAGTTAATCTCCCAACCAATTTGAGCAATTTGAGCGTAATAAGTAACTCCGAGTCAAGGACTCATCCTTGTAAAGAGAGAGCTAAAATAGAATTTAATGGTCTCGCTCAAAAGATAGCTCAAAAACATCCTTGATCTTTTTCACAAAGAAAACTATATTTTTTATTTTTCTCAGAATCATTTTATTTCTTTCCAATGACATTTGGAAAGCATTTTTGAACTTTTACCTCTTCCTAAACAATTAAAGAAAAACTATGGTGAATGCAAGGAAACATTATCATTACACTTCATGGGATTCCTTTCTCACAATTTCACATACTGTCCATTTAGCTCATAAAACACTCATGG
This sequence comes from Capsicum baccatum var. pendulum, assembly GCA_030864225.1. NCBI lineage: Eukaryota > Viridiplantae > Streptophyta > Magnoliopsida > Solanales > Solanaceae > Capsicum > Capsicum baccatum. The sequence continues at coordinate 128,797,922 of CM061556.1, forward strand.
CACCAATAGGAGCACAAATGAACCTATACCCTTAATAATGGAATCAAATCTATCATAGGTCATGGAAAGAACTCATGTCTCTCGCGTTACTTAGACTCCACTCGAACACGATCACACCATGGACCCAGCATTCATGAACAACTTTAATAAAAAAACTATTAGTTATCCCATATTTAAGACCAATTGGACTCAAAGATATACTTCAAAAATGATCACACAATGCCCCAAGAAAGCAAACATTAGCCTTTACAAGCACATAAGGCATTTCTCTCTTATTGACATTCTTACAAATACATGGTGTGCATGAAAAGTAAGAGCTTGAATAGATAAAATAACAACACTTGTGAATACGCCCAATGCACCAATTCATCATCAAATACACCACTTTTAATCATACTAACCCAACTAAATCACCCACCACTTAATTAAGCAAACAAACCTCAAGTCGGTATTTCATCAAACATATGGTGTGCACTAGTGTATATATACAAGAATTTTGCAATTTAGCATTTGAGACAAGGCACACATTCAAAAATCTTCATCCCAAAAACCACATTCTACCAAATTAAGCTCAAATGAATTATCTTTAAACCAAAAGAAATCATGAAATTGATCATCATTTGTATTTTAAATATCATACCCTGTAAGATTTCTTAAGAGAGGAAAGTGATAAAGTGAAAGTCCAATATACTTATCTGGGGTTTCATTCTTGAGGTAACCATTCCAACTTGTTCTATCTCCTACAAACACCCAAAAACAATCTAAAAATTGAACCAAAAGCATTAGAAAATATCAAGAAAAATTTCTAGTGTTGCCTCCCAAGAAGCACCTTAGTTAAAGTCGTGGCATGACATCTTTTGCCTATCATTTACATCTTCATTTAGAGAATCAGTGGCCCAAATTTATATCAATATATCTTTAAGGTACTTTGGGAAAAGGTGGAAACATAATGAAATATTTTCTATCTCGCAACTTTGAAGATTTAAACCTTTTATCTAACTTCATATTAAACTTTCTAATAGGCTCATTGGGTATTGGTGAGAGCATAAAAAATTCACTTGTTCCACACTAAATTTTGCATTTATTGGTCTTCAAGTGAGGGGCTTAGTTTTGACCTTTAGGAATAACAAACTCCAAAATTTAGGGATTTTTCTCCTCATCTCCAAAATTCATCATTTGGTGTTGTAGTTCGTGTACAATAGGGAAATCTTGAGTACCCAAAATTGAGTTTTAAACGGTTAATGGAATCATGTACACAATGTGTTTAATTTAAGGACCCAAAAAGTAAAATTCTAATTCTTTCAAAATTAGGGGTCGTGATAACACATTCTGGGTTTTGATAAAATGTTTAGAATGTTGTTATGCCTAGTCAAAATAGGGGATCGGAGGTTAAAAATTACATATTGAAGTACTATGCATAAACGGTTAACTCAGTGTCAGGTACTATGATGGCGGTCCAGATGAACATGGTTGCATCACCGAGATTGCAATCAAAGCCCTATGATTGCCATACCTAAGGGCTAGTTCTGGCAGACAACAAAATTTTTGTCAACCCCTAGCTTCCCCCGAAACCTTCTATAACACAACCATATCAACTTATACATTTGTTCTAGAATATTTTTGTGTAATACCACTAACTTTGGCATAAGTTGCATTGCTTATTGGTTCTCAAACTAAATAATCGTAGATTTCGACACTACCCAATTCATGGCTTTCCAATGCCAGCACTCCTACTATGACGATTACCATAAGATAAAGATGATTCCTTAAAGGGGTATAAACTTAGATAAAATAAAGGAGAAGTTACTAGAATTCCATGCTAGGCTCACTACTACTCAGTGTATATTTTTTGCCCGAGAACTGTGCTTTGCAAATGAATAGTGGGTGTATGAATTCTATGCGAAACATAGCGTAGTTTCACTCATAAACCCAGTAATGACGATTTGGGGTAAGCAAGTGAACTTCAGAGCTGAGTAGATCAATGCAGTATATGGGCTCCCAAATGCTGACATGGGGCAATTTCATGCTAAGGGCCGTGAGCTAAAGTCCTGGATGGCTGATATCTTATGTATGGTAAAGGAAGACCTCTAGGACATCACCAAAATAGATATTTTATTGAATGACTTCAACGTTGAAGCAAGGCTATGGTTCAACAACATTTGTAGTAGGATTTCCCCTTGCACTCATATGACAATTGTCATAGAAAATCGGGCTCGTATGGTGGCATATATCCTGTCAGGTATCGCTCTGAATGTAGAAGATATTATGTGTTCAGAATGGCACTACTTCAAACCCATGGAGGTACTTATCTTTCCTTTCCCTCTCTAATAATTGAGTTGTGTAAAAGGGCAGGAGTAGTAAAGTATGCTACATATCTTTTTCTCTTTTTGTGGCTCCGCATATTGTTGACTTGTAAATAATGTTAAATACTCTAATTTTTTCTCTAGTGGGAGGGACATTTGAGTCCCCTGGACAAATTTTGCATGCCATGTATGGTGAGCGTTTTACATTCATCTCTTGTATACTTGTGTTATATAGAACTTGCCCCATTAGTCTTTAAAATCTAATGTTGATTGTATTTGGTTGGAGAAATGATCATAGGACATCCTTCTAATTTTGGAACCCACTCTAGCCTATTAAGCCTTCATATGAATAATTGCAATCCCCAGTTACCTACTTTGAGCCTTTGGACCTTTCTTTGGTAAACACATTATAAGTCGTGAATCATTCATTCTATCCCTCTTTTGAACCATACCCTCCTTGGACTTGAAAATTAAACTTGAGGCTAAATGCCTATGTTGGGGATGGTCAAGTTGATAGAAGTAAATTTGAGGCCACGAAGTGTTAGTAGAATGCCAAGGTGCTTATGTGTTGTAAACAAATGATTAGAAAAAGAAAGGATCCAATAAAATATAGAATTGAATGAAAGGTTCAATAAAAAGAGATAAAATAAAAGTGGTTAACAAAGGAAGAAAATTTTAGGCATGATAAAAGAGAGAAAACAAAGAAGAGAGGCCAATAGTCAAAAAAAAAATATTGAAAAGTGTGATGTTGACGTTCAAGGAAGGGATTATCCATGTTGTTCCCAAATAATATCCTACCCTAAACCAAACCTAATTACAATTTTAGAAAGTCCTTTGAGATCTCCAACCATTTACTTTATTTGTAATGGCAATCAAAAATAGGGGCAAGCCTATGGTATAACATTTATTGCATTGAGATTCATTTTGGGTGAGAGAGTTTATGCTCTTAAAATTCCCCATTGCATATTTTGTAGCTTGATTTGAGGAATTCTTTTTCTTGTGAGAATGGCATGTGAAATAAGTTGAGGTGGATGATCTTGTCACCTTCTGACAATGAGGCAAATAGAGTATAGCTTAGTTTTCTTCAAAAGGGAGTCACTTTTAGAGTATTGTTTTTTGTTGCTTGGTCGCTCTTTGAATTCCTATGTAGCCTTGGTTTTATTATCTTATAAGGAGGGGGTACGTAGCCCATGTGCAATTAGCTATTTGTGGCTGCGATTAAAGTTGAGCTCATTGTAATCATTAAGTCATAAAGGTTGGGCTTAAATAGATGTGTCCCATGATAAGAGGTAGTGTTGCTTGAGGACAAGCAAATGCTTTAAGTTGGGGGTATTGATGAGTGGTAAGTTTACCACTAAATTTGAACTCATTATTTGTGTACATTACCTTTTTATGGATGAATAATTGAGACATAATTGTAATTAGATGCACTAATACCCACTTCTTGTAGGCATAGAGTTAAAGGGTTGGAAAGATGTGGGTTGAAGCTCAAAATGATCAAAAATGGAGCAAGAAAGTCCAGTTGAAGACCTGAAACAGAATGGGCCTCATATACCGTGGTTGTGATCTGTTGACCGCAATCACGGTAGTCAAGGATGGTTAATTAATTGCGGTCATAGAGAAAAATCACGGTTGCAGCCAGACCTACGTGATCGCGGCCTAGCGGGGGATTTCATCTAAAGGAAAAAACTATAATTGCACATGCTAATCCCAATTTGACAAAAATGACTCAAACTCTATCACAAAAAAAACAATTTCCATATTCCCCAATTTTTATGTTTTAGTTTAGTTCATATCTCTATTCTTGGAGAAGAAAATATTATATAAATTTTGGGTGAAGAATACATTGGAGATTTTCTGAGTGGAAGAAATGCTCACTTCCATTGTTAATATTGTGGGAGAACCAAGTTTGAAGTAACATTCGCTTAAACCTTCAACAATTCAATTCAATGGAGATTATGGGTATATTTATGCTTATTTATCTTATGTGTTGCTAAATCTCCCTCTTGAGGTTATGTATGAATAGGGGTTTTTTCACTATCTTAGACATAAGGGTGAATATAAGGTTAACTATGCCATGGGTATCATCCTAGAAATAGGGATTCCTAGATTGAGGTTGTGGCTACCAATTGTTGAACACACCTATTAGGTATTCTAAAGAATCAATGGGTGAAAATTTAGTGTTTTGTTGAAAGACTAGCATCAAAATCAATAACCAAGCCTACTCTTACTTGATTTACGTTGATGACTAGCTCCCATATGTCTCTCCCTTAGTAGTGCATAATCCAAAGATCCTTGTTTAAGTGTTAAAACTCTAATTATTCATAGCCTCGAATTTATACAAGAAAAACCCAAAAAGAAACATTAGTGTAGGAACCTATCCCCAATTTTATATTTTTGTACCATTTGTTTGAATTTAACTTGTATCTATCATTTCAAATTAATTTAATCGTCACTCACATTGTTCCTCATGGATTCGACCCCAACTTCAAAGTTGGGTAAATATATTAACAACGACCGCCTTGCACTTAAATTGATGTGTAAGTTGAGCATTATCAAAAATAGCATCGTTGTCGGGGAACAATTTGGCGTGTTAAGTTAGTTTGGAATTTTAGTTATTTGCTTGACTTAAGGCTTGTATATATTTGTTTGTGATTTTCTTTTGAAGGTAGAGTTTAGTTTATATTTTTTTATTTTTCTATGGCATCTTTCGGATAATCTAATATTGGTATTTGGAAGTCCGATCTTGACGATCCATATCCATATCACGACGTACCATATTTCATGAGCGATTGTGACTATTCTCGTCGGAGAGAGATGGATTCACCATCTCAATCCTATTGGGAGTATAGGTGCTATTTATGTAGTGGTCGAGATGGACATTGGAGTTGACAGCGCCCAAGCGCACATGCAAGTATACGTGGTCTTATCAAGTAGTAAAGTGGCCTAATGAAATCTAAGTATCAATCCCATAGAGACTTGATTCCACTACTATTCTATTTTAGTTCACAATTTAGATTCAGTTGATGCAAGCATAACCAAAAAGAGAATTTGTAATTTATAACTAGAAAAAAGTAAACAATGTGTAATGTAAAGATCTTGAAACAATCAATAGGAGAAAACCCAGGGATAAAGCACTTTGAAAAATCATACTATGTTGTTGAACTTCATTCGTTAACTTGCTTATCTTGGTTGTAGATTCGCAGGGTTAATTGTGTGATCATGGTCTCCCGACCTCTAATTCTTTACCTAAGTTGAACCTTACAACTACATTATTGAGCGGGGATGTAATAGTACGCTTAAGTTCTTTAAGCTATCATCCTACGTGTGAATAAAGTAATTATCTAAGTACATCTATGTCCTAGACACTAATTCGAATTCCTTATTTCATAAATGAATACAAACCATACTTTGTTCATCTCCATATTATATCCCCTATTCCCTCTCCTGACGTCAAAAGGTAGACAATTGATGTATTCTAAGGGTTGCAAATCCTTAAAATAGTTAAATCAAAGATGAAAACACAACTAATAATGATAAACAAATTTAAATGAATTCAATTCAAAACGATATTACTCATATTCTTTGCTTCAACCCCAGAAAAATGGTGTTTAGCCACGCATAGTCATAATTGTAATCACAAGGTGGTAATTAATGGTTATGTAAATCTCCAAAATATGTCAAAATATATGTAAAAAATGTGACCATGATGTATTTAGAGCCCTATGGTAAACCAAACCCGTGTAGGAGTTGGAAACGTTCAGTTATTGAGTCCAGAAGTGGAGAGGGTGCCACCCCAGGTAGAGCCATACTCCATTAAGGGCATGGAATCACCTACCGACCTATATCCATTCTTTGTCTAAGGCGTCTCCTCCAAATCACCTTGGCTCTTTGGAAGTTGTCTCTCGGATTTTGGCTAAGTGTTGAGTCTCCCCTCTTAGTTCCTTGTCTTGTGGTGTATTTCTCCTGGATTTCTAGACTTTTCAATATCAAAATATCATTATATTCATCTCCCAAATCATCATACATAATCACACAACACAAATTAGAAATTTAAACAACACTACATCCATAACGACGAATCAAAACAAGAGTTAAGCTAGGTTTGTTCGAATTGATCTTTCACTTATTGTTCCAGCTGTACACTCACTCAAATTGAAATCTTCTCACTACCAACAATTTATTCCACTCTTAATCAAACATTTAAACTATAAGTAACTCATTAAACACACTAGAATCCAACGAGACCAACTAGACAAGCACCTAGCTCAAGCTTGTAACACTAGTTTTTTGGGTTGAACACTAAATGACTTAATTAAGTAAAATCTTGTTTGGAATTCACTTTGAACATTATAAAAACATGCTTTAATCTTTATATACATTTTCATCTCATTATAAACCCATCTAGAACACGTATCATCCTTAAAACAAGACTAAAAAGGCTAGAATAGTGACACTAGAATGCATAAATACACCCAACATCACCACCCCACACTTAAAGCTTTGTTCATCCACGAAAAACTCTTTACTATAATCATCATCAACTAAGGAGACTCTACACTTATTTTACATGCAAGACACTCAAGCTAGTACTACCATGACTACTTAGGTTACAAGTTTCTGCACTAAGCATGTTACAAACATAATTGAAAGCTTATGAACCTACTTCAAAACATCCTAGCCTCATGAATTGACTCACCTAGTTGGAAAACTCATGCTTATCATTCAATAAATGACATCAGACAAATCCCCTCGCATTCATCAAACATGTGCCCCTTATAATAAGAGAGTTACCTATAATCACTCACAATTATGTCATTTATCACAATGGGTACAAGAATCAAATTACACTCACTCTCACAAAGAATTCACAAGTTACACATAATGAACCATAGTCTTGCCCTTAGTGTAATACTACACTAAAATTAGAAAGATGAACATTGATCAATTAGGTCTTTTTTGGGTTGTAATGTAGGCTAAGGGATGGGTAGGAACTATTTGAGAATAGTGACTAACCTCTCTAAGTGATTGAATACACTACATTATACATGTAAAACCAATCTCCAACAACCAATTTATATTATTTTGTCTACCCATCCTTTTGTTTTTCCCTATCTCTTTTAAGTATTTTCACAAACAAAAGGTGGGGGTATTGTTTATTCCTTCAAGATTCAATTTTTCTCATTTTCTACAACCGTGGGAATATTTATAAGACCATTTATATCCTCCCAACCACCACACATCAAATATAAACACCAATAACTATGTCCTTAGGGCATTAATTTCAACCTTTTCTACTTTAATTTCTCAAACTCCTTACTAAATTAATTTTTCATTAAGGCACCTAAGAGATTTTTGGATCAAATTATGGTCTATCAAAGAAGGGAATAGGCTACTTATGTGGCTACCGAAGAAAAGGCTAAAGGCTCAATGGAGGTTAACTAGGATAATGCACAAAGAAGAGGACAAATAGAAGGTATAAAACAAGGCCATCAAAGAAATGCCTAAATCATCTCGTAAACCCACACTCTTTATTTTGCTTTACATACACACCGGGCAAGTTCTAAACATCACATGCAACATGGAATATAAAAAAAACCTCACACGTACATGGCACATGCTAAACTCATTAGAATCATTATAGACTCCCAACCAAATAATAGCATGAATTCAAATTTAAGCCAATAAGTACAAGATTCACAAAATTGAGCCTAAGAGTCTCAAAAGTATCAATTCACTTATTCCACATGCTTTTCCCAAACAAAACACTTGCACCATGTAATAAAAAATAGCACCAAAAAGAATATCTTGCACCAAAAATTTTTAAATTAAGCCAAAATTTAGGAATTTCCCCACTCCACATTTAAAAATCTACTTTGTCCCCAAAGTGAACTTAAAAGTAAGATATAGAAATACTCCCTGAGTCCTCTAGGTATAGCTAGTAGCATCCTTTACATTAATGGGATCTGCAGGACCCCACACTCAATTTTTGCCATGAGTTTTAGCTCAGGTTTCCGGTACTCAGACGTCTCATTAGCCTGCGACTCAATCAAAAACAAAAACTATGTGAAATAAAAATTAAAAGTGGAAAAGAAAATATACCTACTTAACTTAGGTTTTCTCTAAAGTAGTGTCTGATTTAGTGTCGCAGCACGACCCAACTAACTACTTAGTCATTCTCTTTTCTTCTCTTTCTCACACTTAGTCTTTATATTCTTATTCTTTTTACCCCTCTTGGGTGTGAATTTTCAAGAGCATCATATTCCTCAACTTTAACCTTTTCAGGCTTATTAATTAGCATCAAATCAGGCTTAGGCGGTAGAAGATTAGGCTGCTCAATCACGTAGTCCAAAGAGGTCTTTGGTGGACTTACCACCCCACACTTATCCCCTTCAATAACATTAATCATACACAAATCATTATAGTGGGACATTATTATGGGTGCTTTGTAAACATCAAATACCACCTCTTCATCTTCTACCCTCATTTTGAGCGTACCTTCTCTAACATCGATCAACGCTCCTCCAGTTACTAAGAATGGATGCCCCAAGATCATTGGTACCTATCGTCAGCCTCAAAATCAAGAATAATAAAGTCAACAAAAATAATAAATTTACCAACCTTTATGAGGACATCCTCAATAATTTCTTTCGAATAGGAAATGGATTCGTCTTCTAGCTGCAAAACTACGATGGTCGATCTAGTCTTTCTCAATCCTAATGTTTCAAACAAAGATAGAGGCATTAGATTTATACTCGCCCCCTAAGTCACTCAATGCGTGTACCACTCTACTCCTAATTTGGATAGGGAGAGTAAACTTCCCCGGATCTCTCAATTTCTTAGGGATTTTCTGTGTCATTACAGTTCTACACTCTTCATTGAGTGTTATCACCCTCATATCTATCAATTTTACCTTATTAGTAACCATATCCCTCAAGTAATTTGCACACTTGGGCATACCCTACAAAATATCTAACAAAAGTAAGTTAATGTGAAGCTCTAGGAATGTATCAAAGAACTTCTTAAACATTACATCCTCATTTGCTTTAATCTGCCTCTAAGGGAAGGGTAGAGGCAGTGTCTTCTTCACTTCTGGTTTAGCAGCTTTAGTTTTCAAGTACTCAAACTTTCTTGATTCTTCAGCAACTTTTTTAGAAACCTATGGGGGAGTTAAGACTGGAACTACGTCCTTAGTTATGTTTGGAGGTTCTCCTTAAAACTCTTTACAACTTCTTAAGGTGATTGCCATAACCTGCTTTGGATTTTCTGTATCTGCTGGTAAACCACCTTGTAATCTAGTATTTAATGCTTACTGTAACTGTCCCATTTGCAACTTTAAGCTTCTCTGGGTGGTTTATGAATTTTTCATATCCGTAGTCAATTGTGCTTGATTAGCTAAAAGATGTTTCAACTTCTCTTCTATGTTGCTAGTTGACTGATTTCCTTGTGCCTGTGGCTGCTGAATTTGTTGTTGTGCATTCCAAGATTGAGTCTGCCACTTTATGTTGTAGGCATTGCCATAATTTGGGCTTTGAGCATTGCCCACATACATTACTGATTTCGGACTTGAAGCACATATGGCTGCTGAATAGCCACTATTTTTATAGATCTCACACTACCCACTAGCTTGCTGAATTGCATTGACTATTGTGGTACCCTGTGGACCTCCCAATTTCAAGCTACTGAACTGAGTGTTTATTATATTTTACAATGCTGCAACCTGAGTTGATAAAGCAGTGAACTGGTCTATCTCTAGCACTTCTATAATTCTTTTTATGGCACTTCTAGCATTTGAATCCCACTCGAGATTTCCTTGTGCTATGCGGTTCAATAATGTGTACAACTCATCATAAGTCAATTCCAGTGCTTAACCACCTACGGCTAAATCTAGCAAAATCTTTGTATTATGATCAAGTACTTCTACAAAAGTATGAGCAAGTACCTCATTGGATTGTTGATGGGGTGGATAGTCCCTAAGAAAAGCCTAGAATTTCTCCCAATCATGATAGAGATTCTCATCTGGCGTTTGTTTGAAGCATATTATCTCAATGTAAAGTCTCGCAGTATTACCCGACGGGAAGAACCGAATCAAAAATTTACTTGCCAAATCATCCTATGAAGTGATTGAATTTGCTAATTCTGTAGACAACCATATTTTTTCTTCCCCCAACAAAGAAAAGGGGAAAAATGTCATCCTCACATAATCTTGATTTATGCCCGTAGGGATGAACGTATCGCTGATTTCTAAAAAATTATACAAGTGGACTTATGAATCTTCATGTGAAATCCTTGTGAACTGTCCATTACTTATCAGAAGTGTTACCATCTTTTACTTAAGTTTTAAATTGCCTCAAGTTGTCGACTTCTAAAATAGTGATGTCAAATTAGTTAGAAGTAGGATTTACACTTCCCTTACGGTCCTGCAGACTGCTTGTTCTTCAGCCATTGGAGTAGGAACATTTTGGTATTCTTCTATTTGCAAAAATTAATGGATACAGATTGCATCTCTCCTTTATTAATGGAAGTGTTATTCGGGTTCGGGGCATGGTTCAACTAAATACCTATCCCTTACCAGCTTCCAAACCTTAAAACTTGTTTCTTCCAATCACAAAATCAAGACCAGTTGTAAAAACACCAAATAAATATAAAAGTAGAACTAAAATAAACAGTTTCAAAATTTCAAGTCCCCGATAATGGTGCAAAAAACTTGATAGCACCCAAACACACACGCAAGTGTACGTGGTCTTATCAAGTAGTAAAGTGGCTTAATGAAAGCAAGTATTGATCCCATAGAGACTTGATTCCACAACAATTCTATTTTAGTTCATAATTTAGATTTAGTTGATTCAAGCATAACCAAAAATAGAATTTGTAATTTATAACTAGAGAAAAGTAAACAATGCATAATGTATAGATCTTGAAACAACCAATAGGAGAAAACCCAGGGTAAAGCACTTTGAACAATCATACTATGTTATTAAACTCCATTCGTTAACTTTCTTATCCTGTTTGTATATTTTTAGGGTTAATTGTGTGATCATGGTTTCCCGACCTCTAATCCTTTACCTAAGTTGAACCTTACAACTACATCGTTAAACGGGGATGTAATAGTTCGCTTAAGTTCTTTAAGCTATCATCCTACGTGTGAATCAAATAAGGTATCTAAGTACATCCATTTCCTAGACACTAATTCATATTCCTTATTTCATAAAGGAATACAAACCATACTTTGTTCATCTCTATATTCTATCCCTTATTCCCTCTCCCGAGGTCAAAAGGTAGACAATTGATGTATTCTAAGGGTTGCGAATCCTTAAAATAGTTAAATCAAAGATGAAACACAACCAATAATTATAAACAAATTTGAACAAATTCAATTCAAAACAATAGTACTCATGTTCTTGGCTTCAACCCCGAAAAAGGATATTTAGCCACGCATAGTCATAATCGTAATCACAAGGTTGTAATAAACGAATAAAAACATGAATGAACTAAATTAAATAATACAAACAAAATTAAAAAGTTTTATCAGACCATTAATATCCAAAATATGTCCAAAGATATGTAAAAAACGTGACCATAATGTATTTATAGCCCTATGGTAAACCAATTTCGTGTAGAAGTTAGAAACGTTTAGTAATTGAGCTCGGGAGTGGAGAGGGCACTGCCCCAGGTAGAGCCCCTATCCAACCAGGGAATGGCCTCACCTATATCCCCTCTCTTTCCTAGGATTTTCCCCACCTATATCCCCACTATGTCTAAGGTGTCGCCTCTAAATTGCCTTGGCTCTCTGGAAGTTGTCTCTCGGATTTTTGCTAAGTGTTGAGTCTCCCCTCTTAGTTCCTTGTCTTATGGTGTATTTCCCCTGGATTTCCAGCCTTTTCAACATAAAAATATCATCATATTAATATCCCAAATCATCCTAAATAATGACACCACACAAATTATCAATTTAAACAACACTGCATCCATAATGACGAATCAAAACAAGGGCTAAGCTAGGCTAGTTCGCATTGATCTTTCACTTATTGTTCCAGCTATACACTCATCATATTGAACTTTTATTACTACCAAAAATTTATTAAACTCATAATCACACATTTAAACCATAAGGAACTTATTAAACACACTAGAATCCAACGAGACTAACTAGACAAGCACCTAGCTCAAGCTAGTAACACTAGTTTTCTGGGTTAAACTCTAAATGAATTAATTAATTACAAACTTGTTTGGAATTCACTTTGAACATTATAAACACATGCTTTGACACTTATATACACATTTATCTCATTATAAACCCACCTATCATGTGAATCATCCTCAAAATAATACTAAAATGGCTAGAATAGTGACACTAGAATGCATAAATACACCTAAAATCAGGAGTGATTATCCACGTGGACCCTTACCCCATTATAATAACCAGGTTTCTAGTCCTTATTGTGAGATTTATAGGTATTGTGAAGAGAAGAAGAAAGATCAAGATACCGTGTTTAATAACTATGACCCAGGGTTACAAGCCATTTTGGACCGATTGAAAGCAACGGAGGAAGGCCTACAACACATCCATCAAAAGTGGATGACTATCAAAAAGGTGGTGATTGGGAAATAACAAAAGTTTGAAACTATCATTACCATGCTCATTACCCAAGAGAAAGTATTTTAAAAAGAGAAACCAAGCTATGATGATGAGCTTGGTAGCAAAGAATACTCGGTGGATTCCCAACAAGCCAACTCATACGAGAAATAAGAAACCAAAATAAAAAAAATAAGCCTAGAGTCAAAAGAAGAATTAAAGCTAACATCTTATGATGACTCTAGTTCATTTAAGGGTGAATATGCTATGGAGAAAGATAATTCGGAATCAGGGGTCGGACCTCGTTCAACCCACTTTTCCATATTAGGCATAGAGGATGTGATGAGGATCTATCCCTTCGACCAAATATAGGATTGAGGGGAGGTGGAATTCAACTCATAAATTTTAGAGTTTGTCATTTCATAGGAGAACATGGAACCCCATCCATCAAAGACCAAGATGCTTAATTTCTGATGTACAAGGAATGGTTTATTGATGAATACTCTTTTACCTAGAGCCAATCAGAAAGATTGATGCGAAGTTAGGTAAAAGGTTCAAGTCTTCCAAATGGCGAGATCGAAGCTTTCTTTCCATTTTCCCACCTCTTCCAAGTTTTGTATTGGAAGATTTAAATTTTTTTTCCTCTTCCTCTCATTGCATATCGAGAAAAAGTTAGGATGAAGATTCAAATTTTCTAAGTGGGGACATAAAGGAAAGGAGTAGAGCTGTCATGATGCGACGTTAAACTAAGTGCTCGATGGGAGTCAACCCATTACTCCATTAAATATTTAGAGTGTTATCTCAGGTTTTCCCTCTTACCTTGACTTAGCTTATTAATCTCGCATTTTATTATATTTATACTCTAATGTAGCTCAGTCAGTTTATGATGCCTACTGAGTACCCTTGGGTTTGGTATTCATATTACACTTTTTTTCTTTTTTTATGTATATTTGAATACTAGTTGTTGTTACTGACACTGTGATCGTGTTGACTAGAGTTTAGAGATAGGGTAAGATCTTAGAGTCATAGTTGACCTTTTCTCTTTCTTCTATTTTTTTCTTAGTCTTTTCATTTCGTACTGATGTATATTTGACTATTCTAGCACTCATAAACTTTTTGTTAGTGGCTCTTGTACTGACACTACTAGGTCATGGGATGTTATTTTATCTCTTATTATTCTTTGTCCTATCTTTAATTTGTGATGTATTTTGTAAGATCTTACTTACATATTTTCGATAATTATGTTTTTTGTTCACAATTAGCCCATTACTTTTAGCTTTGGGCTACGGTTTGGATTGCCTACTAGTGGGAAAAAGTAGGTGTCATTATGACTCATAAATTAGGTTGTGACAAATAGGTATCAGAGAGTTAAGTTCACCAATATTGCTGGTTTAAGAGCATGACATTTATTTCTTATCTTTAGGAGGATATAAGATATTCATAGGAGATCTTTACTTTTTTCACTCATTTTATCCTAAGAGTCTTAGTTGGTTTTTAAAGATTCATTCGGTTTCACTCTTTTCCAGATGGCTAGGATGTGTGGTACAGCTACACGAGATGAGGACCCTTAGTCCACAACTAGGGATTCTATTGTTTTTTGTGGATGACACAGAAATTGAGGACAACCTAAAATGCAGACTCATTTAGAGAACAAGATAGATGGACTCCACCAAACCTTATTCTCTCACTTACATTAGAGATTCCTTCACTCCAGTGGTGGTCTTGGGTCTAGCCTAGGCTCCACTGGTATTTATTTCTACATTATTACTCCAGAATACATTGGTTCAACTTTTAGGATTAGTTGGTGGTGCACAATCTGATAAGGATCAGTCTGCAAATTAGGGTGGTACTGAGGTAGGGGTGTAGCTTATAGTTGTGGCTCCAAGAGTTGAGGTCTCTCATGTGCTAGAAGTTGCTCAGCTAGTAGTTGTTCATCCAGTAGTTTACCAGTCTACTATATCTGTTAAGGAGCAAAAGATGTTGGGTAGATTTTTTAGATTGACTAAACTTATATTTTTTGGTGCATCAAGCGAGAATGTTTATGAGTTCTCGGTTGCTTGTAAAGGTTCCATTATTTGGGCATAGTTGGGACTTGCGGTGTGGATTACACTATTTTTATTTTTTAATTAGATTTAATGGCTCGGCACTATAGATAGGTAATCTTCATTGAAAGAAAATTGGATCACCCCCATTGATATGGACGCAGTTCTCTAAGGTTTTTTGGAGAAATATATGCCTTAAAGTATTTGAGATTGTCTAAGAAATTAGTTCTCAAGGTTGGAGAACGGTTACATAACTATTGTGGAGTATGAGGCTCGATACTATGAGTTGGCAAGGCATGCAAAATTTATCTTACCGATTAAGTATGAGGGGGTTTGGTGTTTTTTCAGGGATTAAGACTTTCTCTCTCCATAGATACACAGAGTTTAGTTGTTGTTTATAGATATTTTTCTGAGGTTTTCTATCGTGCCCATATTATAGAGGATATTCATTGTGAGGCCCAAGAGGGAAGCAATAATAGGCCACAATAATAAGGTAGTTTCAGTGAAAGCAATCGTGGCTCACAATTCAGAGGCAGTGGTTTTCAGGATAGGTAACCTCTACATCAGCCTTATCAGCATCAGGGTTAGTCTAGTAGGACCGTTCATATCACATTTCCAATTATAGAGGTCATTCTACCGATAATGATCTTTCTAGATAGAGTAGTGGTCAGCCTACGAGGGGTTTAGCTTCTAGGTATTCTAGCTGCAGGGGTAATTTTTGGTCAGCCGAATCTTCTGGATTCAGTGTAGCACTAGGGGCGTGTTATGGTTATAGGGCCTTTGGCCATTTCTTGAGAGAATGTCCTAGTCGTGAGGCAGTTGTTCTAGCAACTTATATAGTTTATTTGATTAGGGCAGTATCACCCCAGTTAGACGTGGCATACATTATCATTGAGGTAGTCCCCAGGGTGCTCATAGTGGTCCTTAGGTAGGTTGGATAGAAGATCGGTCAAGAGCCCAGACAGGTAGTGGGTGTGATCAGTTTTATGTCATACCTTCTAGATCCAAGGAAGAGTCATTAGATGTTGTTATTACAGGTATAATTTTAGTTTTCCATCAACTAGCTTTTGTTTTATTTGATTCGAGATCCATGTATTCTTATGTATTTGCTTATTATAGCCCATGATTATAGTTATCTTGGGATTCTTTATCTATGTCGTTATGTGTATCTAATCATGTGGGTGAATCTTTATTAGTGGATTGAGTTTATAGATCATGTGTTATGACTATTCGAGATTTTGATACTTAGGCTAATCTTATTGTATTAAACACTGTGGATTTTGATGTGATTCTGGGCATGGACTAGTTATCCCTCTATCATGTGGTCTTGGATTGTTTTGCAAAGACTGTCACCTTAGCCATTCATGGAACATCCTTGGTTATATGGCAGGGATCTATTATCTACGAGCCAATAGGGATTATTTTTTATATTCAGTATAGGAGACTTATATCAAGGGGTTGAAAGTCTTATCTCACTTATATTCATGATATTGAGTTTGTTATTGATCATAAGCCTAGTACCCAACCTATTTTTATGGCACCTTACCATATCGCTCCTACCAAGCTTAAGGAGATAAATTCTTAGTTTTAGGATCTTCTAGGTGAGGGTTTCATTAGACCGAGTATGTTACCTTGGGGCATTCCATTATCATTCATGAAGAAGAATGATGGTTCATTGAGTATGTGTATTTACTACAGGAAAATTAATAAGTTGACGGTGAAGAATAGATATCCTATACCTCATATTGATAATTTATTTGACCAACTTTGAGAAGCAGTGGTGTTCTCTAATTTGTACTTGAGGTTTGATAATGATGTTGCCCAAACTACACATCCAATTGAAGGATAACGCAATCACTGAAAAAATATAGTAGCATAACTAGATTAGGGTCGATCCCATAGAGAATACGTTAGATATCTTGCTTGAATTTGTTAAAATTGCCAGGAAATATAGAAACTAAATTGGGGGATTTGCTCAAGTAGTAAAAAGTAAAAAGAACTGGATGCTTGAGGTGGTAATCAATCTAAGACAAACACTAGGCTTATGTTTCCCCTGGCTTCTTACTCCGTAGATTTATCATGCACTATGAAACTATTCCAATACATTTCTTGAAGAATTTGATAAGTTACGTTCCATCAACTGTCTTATGGACTCGTTGATAGATTTCACCCATTACCTTTTGAGTCTCAAGTTATTAGATGAAATATGGTCTTAAGTAGATAGTGCAGGTAATATTATTTCAGCAATTAACTCTAAATCACTATTGTGATCTTCTTTTCCTACTCTCTACCACTCTTGTGAAGCAAGTAGTGGATATAAGCGGGATCTTAATATGGGACACCACTAAGAAATAAATTAAATAGAAGAAAACCACCATACATGCAAGAATCTTTATCTAGAATGACTTGTCACTTCCTCTACTTCGTTAATCCGCCAGGGTTCCCACAACCCTAGCTAACGAAAATAGAAGCTCATAGTTGCAAGACAATTCATGAAATTCATAGACCAAATCATAGAATCAATCTCTCAATAATGAAAGAATACAACCCAAAGTATCAAATTGAATAAGAAACCAAGAACAATAATATGTTTGCAAGAGTATATGGTAGCCCCTAAGGGCCTATCTCTGCCTCTCTCTAGCATCCCCTAACTAAACAATGTCTAAAAGGTATTTATAGATTACAAGTAAACCCTAGAATTCAAATCCTAAATAAAAGAGGAAAACTTAACCAAACATACATAAGAATGACTAAAAACATCATAGAAGTGTATTTAGGTTACCTAGAAACCCTAGAAAATAAATCCAAAATTAACTAGGAAAAGTGTGTCGGTGACCAGCTACGGGGAGAAGGTGGTACCTATGGCCGTAGGTGGGAGGCGTAGGTGCCGGTGACAAAATTTCATTCATTGAACTTCAAATTCTGATACCTACGGACCCACCTACACCCAATAGGTGGTACCTATGGGCGTAGGTCTAACAACAAGAGGCCATTTTTTAGCTTTTCATTCCATTTTCTTCCGGTTAGCTACCAACACCTAGTTTCCTTCAAAATCACTCCAAAAATACATCAAATCCAACAAAATAGCCTTAAGTACATGCATATTTTATGCATCATAAGTGCCATAAAACCATGGCACATCAAGACCCTCAACTTAGAACATTGCATGTCCTCAAGCAACAAAACCACAACAAAATGACACAGCAATGCTTAACAAAGAGAAACCTAAGATACCTATGGCAATCAACCATCAATTTTCACTCAAAACACATTAACAAATCCAATTTAAACTCTTCAAAACTAGTTATGTGTATCCATGAAGCAAAACAATGCAAGGTATGGCATTATACTAGCAACAAACAATCATGCATATGTACAAATTATACTACCCAAACAAGTAAGCATCTAACAAGACAACCCATGCTCCCTTACATCAAAGAAGTCCTAATCACACATATGAAGTCATGAATGTTAATGCAGGAACGGTCAAAATACACTCACACTCACAAGAGAAGTTCCACCAATGTGCATCAAATACCATAGGCTTTCCCTTATTTTCTTTACCTTAGGTTTCAGAAAATCGTGTTAGGATCACTATAGGACTTTACTCAGATTGTAATGTAGGCTTCGGGGCTGGTATTTACATATGTACAATTTTATTGACTAAGCCTCGTTGACAATACATGATATCGCTCAAACTACACCTCCAATCAAAGGATAAAGCAGTGGATGTCAAAATATAGTAACCCAACTAGGTTGGGGTCGATCCTATAGGGAATATGTCAGAAATCTTTCTTAAACTTGTTGAAATCATCAGGTAGTACAGAAAGTGAATAGGGTAATTTGCTGAAATAAAAGAAAGTAACAAGAATTGGATGTTTTTGGTTATAAACAATCTAAGACGAAGACTAGGCTTGTGCTCCCCCTGGCTTCTAATTTCGTAGACTTATCATGCACTATCTAACTATTCTAATGCCTTTCATGTAAATCTGATAAGTTATGTACCACCAATTGTCTTGTGGACTCATTGACGGATTTCATCCTTTACCTTTTGTGTCTCAAGATGTCTCTTTACTAACTCTTAACCTAGATCCCTGTTAACTATAACCTTTTGAGTCTCAATCAATTAGATGAAAAATAAGCATCTTACACAGATGAGGTTGATTAGCCTAGATCGACAATTAATCTCCCAATTATTATTGTGATCTTTTTTTCCTACTCTCTACCTCTCTTGTGAAGCAAGTACCGAATATAGGTTGGTTATTAACATTGGCCACCTCTAGGAAATCAATAAGAATGAAAAAACCTAATACATGCAAGAATCTTTATCTAGAACGACTTGTCACTTCTTCTACTTTATTAATCTACTAGGGTTCCCACAACCCTAGCTAAGGGAATTAGTCGCACATAGTTATGAGATCATTCATTAAATTCATAGACAAAATCATAGAATCAATCTAACCATAATGAAAAACGAAAACCCAAAGTCTCAAATTGAATAACAAGCCAAAAATAAACCAAAAACAATAAGATCACAAGACACAAGTCCATCTAAGAATCAAAAAATGTTTGTGAATGATGTAAGTTTATCCCCAAAGGGCCTCTCTCTTGCTATCTTTTTTAAGAATGTAAAAGGAATATTTATAGATTACAAGGAAAACCTAGAATTCAAATGCTAAAAAAATAGGAAAACTTGAATAAACGTATATAATAATGACTAAAAACATCATAGGAGTGTATGTAGATTACATGGAAACCCTAGGAAATGATTTCAAAATGATCCAAGAAAATTAAGGTCGGTGACAACTACTAAGGTCACCTACAGACCTTAGGTACTACCTACAGACCATAGGTGGTCCTTGGTAAATCCCTTGACCTCTAAAACTGATGAAAATTCTCTGGACTTTATGGTTCTGCAACCTACTCTGACACCTATAGACTGTAGGTGGCACCTACGGGTCGTAAGTGCCCTTAGTAAGTGTTAGGGTCTTCTTTTTCCTGCACCGAAGCCTCTGGACTTCAATTTTTGACACCTACTTAATTAAGTGGCACCTACTCCCAGTAAGTTCCTTTGTAAGTACCGCAAAACTTTAACTTTTCATATTTTTCTTTCGTTTAGCATCCTAAACCTAGTTTTCTATAAAATCACTCTAAAAACACATCAAATTAAACAAAATAGTTGTAAGTACATGCATATTCTCTAAGTTTAAGCATCTTAAGCTCTATGAATCCATATCACATCACTACACTTATGTTGGGGGTTCACTTATCAACCACTTTTCTTTTATTCTATCCTTATTTCTCCCTTTTTATTCTCTTATTGTACATTGAGGTTGGATATGGTTTCTTTTATTATTTTTTTTTCTTTTTCATCTTTTTCTTTTTTTTTTGTATTGCTTTTTCTACCACACTCAGCCCTACATTATTTTCTCGTATTTCTCCTTCTTCATACCCACTTCATATTATGTACCCCAATGATAGCCACTCTCAACTTAGGCGATTTGCCTGAGTTGAGGTGCACAAAATCCAAGGAGGACAAAGGACAAAATAGGTTTATTGTAACACAAATGGGAAAGTGAAAGTTGTAACAAGAAAAATAGGCTATATAGGCTCAAAACACGGGATCAAGGGATACTTATTCATACATGGAAGGTCTTTTTGGCTAAAAGTGGACTTATTTCAAGAATGACCTATGATCCTTTCCTAACCGATTATCCTACAACCTAGTAAAAACTAATCGGGCTAGTGCATTCAACACACAAAGTGAACAGAGTAGTATCTCAAACAGACATAGCACACGGTTGCATCATAAGCTACTACCTATCTGATTCATGCAATTGTTTGTTATGATTATCATATCCCTGATACTAATACCATAACAAGATTCACAATAGTCATATATATATACATATCACACAATTTAAAACAAACTTTTCAAAGGAGTATAAATTTTTAACAGATTATATCAACTGCCTTAGATGCTTATTTTTCTCCTAGTTAAACACAAAACATCATGAAAAAAGTCACTAACACCTAAACATGCCATCTTTTCTGGAAATAGGACTCTGGAAAAAGAGGCATGCCAAAAAAACCCAAAGAGGACATCAAGACCCATAAATAGCCCCACCCCCAACTTATAAACATGCATTATCCCCAATGTGTTAAACCACTACAAAATAAGAGAGTTAGAAATATACTTATGGAACCATAGGTGCGAACATCAAACGTCAATCACAATAACATGAATACAAATAACAAAATACCTTGGGTTGCCTCCTAAGAAGTGCCTATTTTAATATCGCGGCATGATGAGGCTTGGTTGGGTACTCAGAATTCCCCAACAAACCCATAGGTATATTGAGTACTCAGACTTCATCAAGATAGACTAAGAGTTGGCCTCAAATTTTATCTTTCCACTTTGAACTTATGAATTACACCCCTAATTATTGTTCTAATTTCACATTATGCCCAAGGGCCGATGGTAGAAAATAAAGAACCCAAGTAATAGATGAGACATGTTGTACTTCTTGGCCCTTATGTGAGAAATGTAATTCTTTGTTTCTCACTCAACAAATTCAAGAATATAGACAAATATTTCTTTTTTATTGCACTTTTTTTTGGTTCGGATGGCTCGATCAATATCTTACTATCCAAATATGATAAGTAAAATCCAACGTGCCCTAACTCAGGAATTATATTCTTCTTTATATCCCCATATTAATCTAGTATGCTCTCCATAATAGTGATACTATCCATAAGAGTTTGAGCAATTATTGACTCCTCTAATTTTAACTCCTCGAGTTGCCTTTTAAGAATTTTTTCAGTCTCACACCACCCATAACTAAATTGTTGGGCATTACATGCAGTAACTTTCTCATTCAACTCTACTTGTAAGATGTGAATATCCAAGCCAAAACTATCAACTTTTTTAATAAGTTCGTGATTTTTTTGCAAGGTATGTTAATGTTTCTATCAAGCTCTCCTTCTGTTCACACACTATATTTACCACACTCCTACAATAATGCACTATATCAAAAGGATAAGGATCAATAATAAAGAAGTCTTTATCACTCCATACTTTCTCTATCCAAGTTGTCATATCAAGAAAAGTAGGCATACATGAGTATATGCTCGAAGAAGGATAGAAAAGAAAAAACTAACACGTATTTCCTCGCAACAACACCAAAATTTTAATGCTGCTTAAACTATACCTCCAATTAAAGGATAAAGCAATCACTGCCAAAATATAGTAACCCTACTAGGTTGGGGTCGAACCCACAGGGAATACATTAGAAATCTTACTTGAATTTTTTTGAAATCGCCAAGTAGTACAGAAAGTAAATGGGGGGGAATTTCTACAATAGTAAAATTAACAAGAATTATAAGCTTGAGATTGTAATCAATCTAAGAAGAACACTAAGCTCGTGTCCCTCCTAGCTTCTAACTCCATAGATTTATCATGTACTATCAAACTATTCTAATAGTTTGCTTGCAAAATCTGATAAGTTATGTACCATCAACTGTCTTGTTGACTTATTGATAGATTTCACCCTTTACCTTTTGAGTCTCAGGGTGTCACCTAACTAACCCTTATCCTGGATTCCAGTTTAACAATTACCTTTTGAGTTTCAAGTTATTAATTGAAATATAATCATCTTAAGTAGATAGTTCAGGTAATCTTATTTTGTGAATCAACTCCAAATCAATATTGTGATCTTATTTTCCTAATCTCTACCTCTCTTGTGAAGTAAGTAGTGAATATAAGTGGGATCTTAACATTGGCCACTACTAAGAAATCAATCAAACCAAAGAAAACCACAATATATTCAAGAATATTTATCTAGAATGACTTAGAACTTCTCTACTTCATTAATCTACTAGGGTTCTCACAACCCTAGCTAAAGGAACTAGTCGCTCAGAATTGCAAGACAATTCATGGAATTCATACACAAAATCATAGAATAAAAATATCTCAATAATGAAAGAAGAGAACCCAAAGTCTCAAATTAAATAATAAACCAAGAACAATATGATGTTTGAAAGAGTATATAGTATCCCCCAATGGCCTATCTATATCTTTCTCTAGCATTCTTTAACTAAACAATGCCTAAAGGGTATTTATAGATTACAAGGAAACCCTAGAATTCAATCCTAAATCAAAAAAAAAAACCTTGACTAAACGTACATAATAATGAATGAAAAACATCATAGAAGTTTATTTAGGTTACATAGTAAACCTAGGAAATAAATCTAAACAATCCATTAAAAAGTGTGTCATTGACCACCTACGAGGCGTAGGTGGTACCTACGGCCGTAGGTGGGGGAGTAGGTGTCATTCCCAAAATTTCATTTTTTGAACTTCAAGTTCTGATTACTATGGACACGCCTATGCCCAGTAGGTGGTACCTAGGGGCATAGGTGCCAAAGTATGTGGTCATGTTTTAGATTTTCATTTTGTTTTCTTCCAGTTAGCTTCCAACACCTAGTTTCCTACAAAATTACTCAAAAACACATTAAATCCAATAAAATAGCCCTAATTACATACATTTTCTCCAAGTTTAATCATTGTAAGTTTTGTAAAACCATCACATCAAATAACTATCAATTGAGGATTTGAGTAGAGAAGATCCCAATGATACCCTTCAGGACTTGTTATGGTCATTATGAGTTTCTAGTGATGTCTTTTGCGTTGACCAATGCCCCAAATGTATTTATGGATTTGATAAACCACGTGTTTAGGCCTTATTTGGATTCCTTGATGATTGTCTTCATCTATGACATCCTCGTGTATTCGATAAATAAAGAGGAACATCTGTAGCATATGAGAATTATGCTCTAAACTTTAAGAGATCATAGACTTTAATCTAAATTCTAAAAGTATGAGTTCTAGATTGAGTCTACGATATTCCTAGGACTTGAGGTATCTAAGCATGGGATTATGGTGGACCCAATGAATATTGAGGGTATTAAGATTGGGCTAGGCCTACATCTCCATTTGACGTTTATAGCTTCATCAGTTTGGCTGGTTACTATAGAGGGTTTGTTGAGGGTTTTACTTTTATTGTAGCACCGGTGACTAGATTGACCAGAAAAGAGGTTCTTTTCTAGTGGTTTGAAGAGTGTGAGTTGCACTTTTGGAAGTTCAAGGGATTTCTCACTTTATATTTATATTGGCTCTTTTTATTAAGGATATGGGATTCACCATATATTGTGATGCTTTTAGTTTTGGCTTGGGTTGTATTTTGATGCAATAGGGTCAAGTTAATGCTTATGCATCAATGTAGGTAAAGGTGCATGAGTTCAATTGCTCGACTCATGATTTAAAGTTGGCGATAGTAGCCTTTGCACTTAAGATTTGAATGTATTATCTTTATATCATGTATTATGAGATTTATATGGATCACAGTAGTCTTCAACATCTTATTAACAAGTTAGAGCTAAATTCTAGGTAGCATAGTAGATGGAGTTTCTTAAGGATTATGACATCTTTATTTTATATTATCAAGGCAAGGCAAATATGGTAGCGGATGTCTTGAGCCAAAAGGCGGTAAATATAGGTAGCTTAGCTTCTATCTAAGTTTCTCAAATGTTGTTGGCATGTGACATCAAGTCCTTAGCAAACTTTATAGTGCTACTTGATATTTCTGATCCCAAGAGGATTCTTTGAGGTGAGGTCTACCTTACTTGAGCAGATTTGGAGCTGCCAATTTGAGGATATGAGGTTATGTATTATCCGTGATTAGGTTTTGAGTGGTGGGTTTAGGAGGGCTACCACAGATTTTGGGTATTCTGAGGTATGATGGATGTATTTGTGTTTCGATATTTAGTGACTTGATCCAGTTGATATTACATGAGGCTTGCAAATCTATGTATTCTATTCAACCTGGTATAGCTAAAATGAATAGAGATTTAAAACAACATTATTGGTGAAGTGGCATTAAGAGAGATATGGTGAACTTTGTATCTTATTGTTTATCTTGTAAATAGGTGAAGGGTGAGCATCAGAGACTTGGTGGCATAATTCAAAATTTCCCATTCCTAAATGGAAGTGGGAGCGGATTACCATGTATTTTATTAGTAATTTGCCTCGTACCTCTTATAGTTTTGATGGTATTTGGGTCATTGTATATCGGTTGACCAAATCAGCATATTTCATTCCTATTTAGATATCTTTCATTACCGAGAGGTTAGCCCATATCTATGTTCCTAAGATAGTTTATTTGTGTGGAGTGCTTTTATCTATCATCTCAAACCTATGCTCAGTGTTCACTTCTGCTTTTGGAGAGCTTTTTAGGAGGATTTGGGTACTCTGGTGGATCTTAGCATAGCTATCCAGCATCAGACCAATGGAAAGTTAGAGCAGACTATTAAGGTTCTTAAGTATATGCTCTGAGCCTATGTTATCAATTTTAGAGGTCGATAGGAGCAATACTTAGCTTTGGTAAAGTTTGCGTACAATGACAGCTTCTATTCTAGAATTGAGATGGCACCATTTGAGGCATTATATGGTAGGAATTATCACTCTTTGATTGAATGGTTTGAGACCTTTAAAAGTAGGCCCATGGTAATGACTTATTTTAGGAGTTGTTGGATAGAATTAGGGTGATTCGGGATAGGTTGAAGGTAATTCAGAGTAGGCCGAAGACATATGAAAATCCTTGACTTTGTGCTTTGATATTTGGGTTTGACCATAAAGGGTGTGATGATATTCGAGAGAAAAGGCAAGCTCATCCTTAGATATATTGGACCTATAAACATCCTTCGTGAAGTTGTAGAGGTGGAAAATGAGTTAGCCTTACCCCAAGATTTTATTGTTGTTCATCCTGTTCATGTTTATATATTACAATGATACATTCTCGATGAGTCTCATGTTCTTTGGTGGGACTCGATTCAATTAGATGAGAGATTGATGATCGTGGAGGAATCGGTGTTTATATTAGCCAAAGATGTCGGACGGTTCTGCTCTAGAGAGATTTTAGTAGTTAAGGTATAGTGGAGACATCACTTACTAGAGGAGACAACTTAGGATATTGAGAGAAAGATATCTTCCCAGTATCCTCACCTGATCAATCCTTCAGGTATGTTCTCACCATTTAACTTTACAGATGAAAGTAATTTTAGTAGGGGATAATGTAATGACCCTCCCAGTTATTTTCTACATCTCAACTTATTTTCATTATTTAGAGCTTTCCTATAGCTTCCCCAAGTCATTTATGACTTTCTGGAGTTGAATGACCAGTTTGTTGGGCTTTCAGAGCCATTCCCTATTTTGACGTGTTCGCTGGTAAGAATTGGCTACGGGGCAAAAACTTTAGCCTAATGATGTCATATGCCAATTTCAATAGTTCCATCAGCTATGGAATGTTGATTTTAGACTAAAGTATCTTTGGTTGGGGTCCTAAGGCTTCCAGGCTCATTTTAGGGTATTGACCAAAAATTAAGAAAAATAACACTTGGGTGTGCGATCCACTATTCATCAAAATGACCTCGAATGGAAATTTCGGCCATGCAATCGATTATGAAACGTTGAATTTAATAGTGTTGCATAGTTTATTTTAGTTCATGGGATTTTAGATGAATTTTGAGGGGTTAGTAGATACATGGAATTTTTCACTTAAGTACCACTTGGGATGCTTAAGTGGAGGTCGCGTACGCGACTAGCCGGTCTCTTAAGAGACCTGGCTTGACCAGCTGAGGGTCTCTAAAGTGAGGCTCTTTCCATATATATGAATGCCTCTTAAGCGGCTAGTGGGCAGTGTAAGTGACATGTGAAGATATGGGTGGGTACCTCTTTAGCGTTACTTGGCCGCAAAAGAAGTGATCGCTTAACCAGTCTAGTGTTCACTTAAGCAGCACCTGGATGGCATTAAATGCCCCTTTACAAGATTTCTCTCCTATTTCCAAACCAATTCAAGAGTGAAAAATCCTAGAGTGTGTGGAAACTTAGGAGAAACATTAATAGGTGAGTTTGGGGTGTTAGCACACTTGGATTATCGTTTCTTCTATGAATTCTTAGTAAATTTCAATTAAATTCATGGTTAAATCCTCTATTATTTCCCAAAATTCCTAGTTTATGGTTGAGTTGATTTTAGCACCATTTGAGATCGAAATTTACTCATTCTTGAGGGTAAATATTTCTTGACCATTAAGAGATGTGTTGATAATTTTGAGAGTGTGATTTCGCAAGCGGGCCTCACATGGGATTTTTATATCACTTTTTATCCGAACATAAGAATATAATATGGGTATTGTTGTTCTTGTATTGATGAGTAGATTATGATTTTGATAACATGGAATCATATTAAAGCTTCTTAGAAGGGAAAATTACCGATTTATCAAATCTCACCAGTCTTTCTTTGACATCCAGGTAGGCTAGGTTTAACTTTCTTTTAGATTAGGCTTAATTATAGTATATTTATGATAATGTACTAGATTTGGGTTAAAATTAGGTCTTGGAGGCATATTTAGCATAACTTGAATTATTTAGCCTGTTAAGAAATTATAAATTAGGCATACTAGACTCGGTTACCTATAAATTAGGTAGAACTGTTGTCTTAGAACTAAATGTGGATTTTTTAATATCTAGTAATAAAATTAGATACCTTAGCCTAGTTTGAGTAGAATTTTCCTTAGAATTGATTTTCAAGGATTAAAAGTAGGCCCCTCCGACCATCTTAGCCCAAGAATATCATTAGATACTTGTAGACTTTATAAGCATGCTATATCACTTAAATGTATAATTTAGAGTTTAAAGAGGTTAGATACTTGATACTTATGCTAGATTACTACTTGGGAGTCGATGCTAGTTTCGATTTAAGTTAGGTGATTTATTATTTAAAGACCAGTTTGATTCTAGTATTATTCATAATATGAGTTTTTGTTCAAGTCTGGCAAATGATGATATGAGTTCCAATTCATGTTCGACAAATGATGATATTAGTTCCAGTTCAAGTCTGATAAATAATTATATAAGTTTAGATTCGAGTCAGGTAATGAGAGGTTATTTATGATGGGTATGGAACCAGTTTGAGTTCGGTGCTTATGATATGGAATGATTCATGGTTATGGTTTTGTGACACAGTTAATTAGTACAATTCTAGTTACTTTTTCTCTTTGATTGCACCCTCTAGTCTTATGGGGGGTCGTGTTAGGTTATTTACTCTTTTTGCACTTACTGGATTATGGTGGCCAGTTTTGTAGTTATAGTTATGTGTTATTTTTATGTTATTATATCAGATTATTTATTTATCTATTTAAAATATTTGGAGCACTATTTCAGGTTTTCCTTCTTACCTCGACTTAGCTTATTTATGTTGTATTTTGTTATATCTATATTATGACTTAGGTCAGTCTGCCGATGAGGCCTACTAAGTACCCGTGGCTTTGGTACTCATACTATACTTCTATAACTTTTTGGGGTAGATGCGAGTACTAGTTTCTATCATTGACACTGCGATTGTGCTAACTAGAGTTCAAAGATAGGGTGAGCTCTTAGAGTCGGAGTTGACCTTTTCTCCTACTTCTATTTTTGCTTAGTCTTTCCATTTTGAGAATGATGTATATTTGACTATTATAATAGTCATATTCTTTTTGTAAGTGGTTCTTTTACCGACACTACTAGGTCATGGGGTGTAATTTAATCTCTTATTTTGTAATACCCCGTACTTTTCCTAGCGTGAAAAGTTTTCCAAGAATGTTAAAAGCTTTATTTGAAAGATGAATCCACTTTTGTACACATGGTATTTTCAATATTCACTTTTTATCATGTGGAAAATTGAATAAGATTTCCATAGATACCAAATTCGCCCAAATCTGACACCCGGGTAAAGAGTTAGAGACTTTTTAGTGAGACGGTGTATCACCCGAGCCTTCAGCGCATCACAGAGATAGCTCAAATGGCAATTGTCAATTTCTAGTGTTGCTCTGTAATAGTAGCGCGTTGCTTTAAACTTCCAGGTCAAAGATAAGGTGGCAACGAGATAGCTCTGCGTCGCGCCACCGTGTAATTTCCCATTTTTCACTTTCCAGTGACTTGGCGCGATAGTGGCGCGTCGCGCCATGGATGAAAATTAGGAAATTTTATCAAAAATTAAAGACACGTTCAAGGGTTAAAAGGGTCAATTTCCTACCCCTATTTAAACCCAATAACACTTGATTTAGTCATTCTTCACCCAAAATATTCTAGTTTCTCTCAAGTTTCTCTCAAGAACAAGCTAGGATTTCTATTGGGGATTGTTATTTTCACTTAGAGTCCTAATGGCTAGCTTCTGCTAGAAAGTCTCGCAGCCACCGGTAGAACTTATTCAGCAATTAGACTAAATTAATTAAAGCAATATGATTTTATGCAAGCAATTACTCATCACACTAACATTGATTCTCTTAACATCACTATGAAGTTGGCAAATAATGGAGCTAAAAAATGTTAATTTTTAATGAACAGTGGAGACGAGCACAAGAGGTTGGATCTATAGTTAAATGAAGAGAAATTAAGGTGCTCTCCAAGCATAAAGATAATGATGTTTCTAAAATAAATTTAGAGAATACCAACAATCAACGTTCTTCAGTTAAGCAAGCTAATCCTTAAATGCAAAATAGACCATCCATCTCAAAGAGACAGATGACCACTAATGAGGAGAATTAAAGGGATTTTTCCCAAAATTCTCCAATTAATTTGCAAAGACAAGGGGAAGGTAATGTCACTAAATTCCTTTAATTTCACTAATTCTACGATCATGAACTCTAACTTGGAGTCGACGATGCAAATGCATTTTACCAGAGATGATGCACCAATTAACATGAATAGTGAAAACTAACCTTTAGCTAGTACAGTGGATAAAAATAATTTTATGATCACAAAAGCCCCCTCCAAGTTGCCCCTAATTCCATCTTATTTTTATTCAAGGGTTAAGAATGATCAAAAACATGTTTGTACTCTAGTAATAAAATTATAAAAGAAAGGGATATGGTGGATATCGATACTCTAGGAAAATCTTCTACTCCTTCATCCAGAAAGAAAAATAAGTTTCAAAGAAAGGATAATGATGTGTAGTCTCACATGGAAAATTGACCTAGTCATGATATATCGAGGAAAAATAAAACTGATTTGCCGATAGAGAAACCAAGAAGAATAATGAGAAAAATCAAAGACATGCCAGTGCACCTCAATATCCCAAACAGAAACCTTATATTCCCAATAGAAATCATATGAAGGTTTCCAACTATTTTGGTCTATTTGAGTCTGAAGACAGAACTTATACCAATAGAGATCCTAAAGAAGCTACTCTCCATCCTACTAATACTGAAAAGGTCTCAAACAAGAATGTCTTAAGAAAGCAAAAAATTTTATCCTCCTACACCTGTGGTTTCCTACTCTATGGCTACTAAATTAAGGGCTCAAAAGTCTATGAAACATGCTCTTATAGAGATAAAACCTCCCAAATTTACTACTAAAGAAGGATATCCTACAGTGGTCTTTCAACTACATGATTATAAGGTCAAGGTAGCTACTAGATGTAAATATACTCGTATTGTCAAATTCACTAAGACTGCCGAAAATAGATGTTATCAGGTTAGAATTTATTTTTCACACTAAACTTAGAGGGGGGGTAAAACTTAGTCACTTTAATTCTAGACACTTGTACAATGATTTGGATAATGAATATGACCATTATATTGTGTGGTCTAAAGGGAAAATGTACATTGAGGGACAAATTATGAGGTTCCAACTATAGACTCCTAATTTCAAGCCTGAAGATGAAACCCATGTGGTTCCTACATGCGCTATACTGCCTGAAATTTCTTGGCATAGTAATTTCCTAGAGATCTTAACTCCTTTTCTTTCCCCTATTGGTAATCTAATTTTCCCAGACTTAGCTAGCTACAAAAAGACTAGAGGTAGTGTAACCAGGGTAAAGGTTCAAATTGATCTCACCAAGAGCAGATCTCACCATATTTGGATGTGACATGATGAAGATAAAAATAAAGAGGGAAGGTGGCAATACATTCAACATGAAGGGTGCTAGACTAATGTGATTATTACAAATATCAAGGTCATAAAATTTGTACTTTTATTGTTAAGAAAGGATGAGGATAGTAGAAGCAAGAAAGAAAAATAAGAACATGAGAAGAACAAACTAATCAGACTCAATCCCCTATGTAGCATCCTCCTGCAAGATCATTAGATGTACCTACTGATAGAGACATGTACAAAGATCAAAATCCGGAACAATGTCTAACTAAAAAAAAGAGACATGAGAAATATTCAACCGTAATAACCTCAACAATAGGATCACAAATGAAACTAGAATAGAAAATAGAGTAGTCAACAAAGGATTTATAGACCTAAATCACCTTAAGATTACAAAGATGATAACCTGGCCAACAACAACAACAAATAGTAGAACTTTTAATCCTCAAAAACAAAGTCTCCTAAGATGTAATGTTGATACTGGTTCTTAAAATCAACAAAATCTACCTCAAACTAGGAAGAATATAGAATTCCTCATATCCTAGAATCCCCTATTATTACTTACCAAAATATGGGTATTACTCGTTGTAAAGAAAGCACAAGTGTGATCAATAATATAGATGGACAGGACAGGAGCATGTCCAAGGAGTGCATAAGTTTAGTGTTAAAAATTAACATCACGCCTAATAAGAATAATGTCTCTATGGAAAAGAAAACTAAGAATAACTCAGGTATTGACTCAAATTCACCTATTTCCTGGTAACCCCTATGTTCTTTCTCTGAATTTTTTAGTGTTGTACTTGAAGTTGATAGGGTGAGGTTGGTGTTAAAAAGAAACCTACTAACTTGTAGAAAAGGGTTTTAAGGGAAGGGATTAGTAAAATGTTTTAACTGCCCATACTTTGATCATTCACTCCTCGAATATCACTAAATCTATGCCAAATTCTGAGAAAGTTACTAAAAATATTGTTACTACTGTAAGTTTGAATGATTACCAAGTACAAGCTCTTAATGATATTGTAATTGGTAAGGGGATATTTGGAGGATATTCTAATGGTTCTGAGTCTACAGTGGGAAAAACACTATCCATGAATAAAAAATACACCCTAAGGAAAAAATTAGTTGTAGAAAAATTCAACCAAATATTAGAAGAAGGTAAAACCTTTCCTGGT
Source organism: Capsicum baccatum var. pendulum (assembly GCA_030864225.1). Lineage (NCBI taxonomy): Eukaryota > Viridiplantae > Streptophyta > Magnoliopsida > Solanales > Solanaceae > Capsicum > Capsicum baccatum. Next base: position 128,829,982 of record CM061556.1, read on the forward strand.
GTTGTGATTGGCAAAGAAAAGTCTTCTACACCTTAAAGTGTTCAATATAAGATAAAATATGAACTTGAAAATTAGATTCAAATAGGTCTTGATATACCTTATTTCAAGTTCAAATCTCAGAAAACTCCTATAGAGAAATATGAACCCCCTAATAAAAATGATAACTCCATCTCTAGATGTGCTTCTGTATTATATCACATCTTCAATCAACTCAGAAGAATAATGAAGATTAATATAGATTAATCCACTTTGAAGGTGAGATTGAAAGAGGTAACCAACCTAAGCATAACTAAGATAATGATGATATTGTTGAGATTCTAATTAACATACTCAGTCCTAACTACTTAGATGATACTGATAAAGAGATGAGTTAAGTCTCAGAGCAGTAGGGACTATCACCTAGAGGTCATTATTAAAAATCCAATAAGAACACCAAAAAAACTATAAACATTAGTATGTATGTCCATGGTAACAGACCTTTCACTAGATCTCATCAACAAAAAAATGCCCATTGATTAGCAAATCATATGGATTGCAAAGAGTATTTATACCCAATGTGTTATAGAAAGGATGTAAAACCTTATCCACATCCACAATCTTTCCATCGTTTCCATTCTTAAATATTTTATAGGTAACTCATATATCAAAAATTTAGGATTCAAATAATGATGCCCAAAACTTTTAGTAATAGTAATAGTAAGATCTGTCTCTTCTAAAATCGGGATATAGAGTGTGATATTATTGAGTTTGATGAGCAATAGATCGCCTGTGTCTTGAAGCATGTTGAGTTTGTTTAAACTTACATGATGATTGTTGTATATGTCAAATACAAAGAAGACCTCAAAAGATCTCTTTGGGATAAGATTCTTCACTTCTCTAATTATAAAATTTGTTGGTGTATTATTGGATTTATATGTGATCACTGCACCTGATGAGAAACTAAGAGGTATCCCTTACCATATGAAGAAAAGTTTTAACTTTATTAGAGTTATTAAGGCTTGTGGTCTCACAGATATTGGATATCATGGAAACAAGTTCACCTAGTCTATTTTAGAGCTATTAACTTCAGAATTTGGAAAAGATCAGATAGAGCATTGGTATCTAATTCATGACTTGAGAGGATACCTCACACTTCTAATACCCATCTATCTTCAGTAGGTTTTGATCATTGTCCTCTATTACTAGAAGTGAATGTAAGGAATAAGAATAGTGTCAAGTAATTTAAGTTCCTGAATTATTAGGATGATAATCCTACCTTTCTTAGAACTGTAGATGTCTACTTAAAAAGGCCTTGTATAGGTGACCCTATGTGGTCCTTCTTTAAAACATTTAAGAGGCTTGCTTCTACACTAAGAGAATTTGGAGATATCTAATCCAAGGTCAAAGAATATGAAGAATTAGTTAAAGATCCTGAAGAAGATTTGATCAATTCCAGTACGAATAGTAATAGAACTAAGTTGCATGGATTGAATATTGATTACGAAAAATTTCTAAAGGCTAAAGAAACTATTCTCAAGAAAAAAACTCAGCTCCAGTAGTTTAAGGAAAGTGGTGCCAATACTAAGTATTTCCATTCTCTTATGAGGCGAAGAAGAAGGAGAGTGTTTATCCATAAGACCAAAACTAATGATGATGAGTGGATCCTAAGGGACTTTGATATTTCAAAGGCTGAATATATCCATATTCAAAACATCTTCACTGGTAATAAAGAATATATCAATGAGGAGGCCTTGAATTATATCCCTCACATGATTTCTGATAAGAAAATAGACTTATGCAAAAATTCCCTACTACGGATGAGATTAAAAATATGGCCTTCTTATTGAATCCAAATTTAGTTGTTGGGCCTGATGGCATAAATGAAAAGTTTTTCTAATGATGTGGGCATATCATCAGTCAAGAGTTACTCTTTATGGTCACATCATGCCTAAAACTTTTCTCATTCATGCTTGGCCTTACTCCAAAAAGTGGACCATCCTAACTAGATCAAAAAAGAGTTTAGATCCATCATTTTGAGTAATTTCACAAACAAATCATTTCCAAACTCATATATCTCAAAATAAATCTCATTCTTCCAAACTTAATTTCTCTCAATCAAATAGGGTTTGTTGGAGGTAGAAGCATCTCTGAAAATATCATGCTTGCCTAAGAGCTCATAAAAACATTAAGAAGCCTCACATTGGTAGAACTATTGTATCAAATTTAATATGGTGAAGCGAAATGACAGAGTTTCCTGGCCATGTCTCTCCTTTAAGCTCAAAATAATAGGGTTTGATAAAGTTATTATTGATAATGATATGGATATATATGTCCAAAACTAGTACTTGTCCTAATCAATTTCTCAAGACATGCGTTTTTTCACTCTATCAGAGGCCTTAAATAAGGTAACCCTCTTTTCCCCTACATTATTTCTCCTTGGTGTTAAGGTTCTTTAAAGAATGTTTAGTAACCTGTACCACAATCATTTGTATCATAATTTCTATATGGTGCAAAATGAGCCTCACATCAACCATCTCAGTTATGCAGATGATGTGATAATCTTAACATCTAGAAGAAGAGCATCTTTAAGACTCATTAGGCAGACTTTAAATGAGTATAAAAATGTGTTTGGACAACTTATTGACAAATACAAGAGCCATTTTCTTTTGTCGTCCAGTGCTTTCAAGAGAACTATTGATAGAGTTAAGACTAAAATTGGTTTTAGATAAAAAAAAAGTCCTATTACTCACCTTAGTTGCTCCATCTACATGGCAAACCAAGGATTAGCCACTACGGTAACATGGTTGTTAAGGTGGTGGGTAGAACTAGTGGATGGCAAGCTAAAACTCTAAGCTATAGGAGTAGAATTATTCTCATTAAACATGTCCTGTAATTCTTTCAATTCATATCCTTTCAACTCCTACACCCCTCAAGAATACTCTTAAACATATTATAAGTTTATTTGCTGACTTCTTTTAGGGATGGAAATATAACAAGAAAAAGTACCACTGCCCTCTTGGAAAAATCTCAATTATCCTACTGATGAAAAAGGCATTGGGATCAGGAAAATTGTTGATGTGTATATTTCTCTTCAATATAAGCAGTATTGGATATTTACGACTAAACATACTTTGTGGGAAGATTTCTAGATAGATAAATACTACAAGTAAGCAAATTCTATTATTAAAAAATAAGAAAAAGGTCAATCAGAGGTTTGGCAAAACATGATGCATAATAAACATGTAGTTGAGACTCATACCATATGGAAATTGTGATATGGATCATGTTATTTTTAGTAGCATAATTGGCTTGGTATTGGCCCTCTTGTGAATTTCATAAATAATAACATAAGGAATAACAATAGCAAAGTGTCTCATTTTCTGTAATGACCCTCCAAGTCATTTTTGTATCTCTACTCATTTTTGTCATTTAGAGCTTTCTTATAGTTGCCCCAAGTCATTTATGACTTGTTGGAACTGATAGTTTGATTACTTGGTAGTTTATTTGTTTTTTAGATCCAATTCTCTATTTTAAAGTCTTCACTTCTTCAAATTAGCTACCAGGTAAAAACTTTAGTCAAACAACCTAATATGCAAATTCCAACTGCTCCAACAGTTTCAGAACATCGATTTTAGGCTAGGGCCCCTATTTTGGATCCTGAGGCTCCTAGACTCATTTTAAGATATTGGCTAGAATTTAAGAAAAATTACAAATGGGTGTGGGACCTACTTCTCATCGAAACAACCTAGGATGGAAATTTCAACTACCATATTAAGTCCAAAATATCAAAATTGATAGGGTATCTTAGTTTGTGTGTGTATACGAGATTCTATATGAATCCAAGTCTCAGCTGGTATTGGTGCATTGCTTAAGTAATGCCTTTGATCGCTTAAGCAATCTGCTATGACCCAGTAAGTATCACGTAAGTGATGCTTTTGGTCGCTTAAGTGATAGGCCATTGTAGACTTGGATATCAATTATGCAATAATACTATCGTGTGCACGACATATGATGAAGGTATCTAGTACCGCTTAAGCAAACATATGATTGCTTAATAGATAAGTATGCTAGAGTACAAGTATCTCTTAAGTGAGCAAAAGTTCTCTTAAGTGATACCTGTGTACCTAGGAAGGGTATAAGTACCCCACTTAGCTCGTTTTCCCCATTTTTCATCCATTTTCAAGATATCGCAACCTTAAAAAGTGGGAAAACTTGAGAGAATTATTTGAGGGTGATTTTGAAGCATAGGTAAATATTATTTACGCATTTCTTTTCTGAATTTGTGGTAAGCTTCCATCTATTTTTGGATTATATCCTTTATTTTTTTCTAAAACTCATAAAAGCTTAGTGTCTTGATTTTAGCATCGTTAGAGATCGGAATTCATCTATGCTTAGTGGCTTAATTTTAGCATCATTAGAGATCGAAATTCATCCATTTTTTAGGGTAAGTAATCCTTGACTATTGGGAGACGTTGTGTTGGTTTCGAATATCCAATTCTATAAACGAGCCTTACATGATATTTTATGTGATTTTTGGACCCAAGGAAAAATAGAGCAATATGGGTATCATTGTTCTCGTTTTGATATGTACATTGTGATTTTTATAGTGTGGCAACTTGCAAAAGCTTTTTGGAAGGAAAAATCATTGGTTTAGCATATTCTTCGGGCTTTTCTTCAGCGTTCAGGTAAGTTATGTTTACCCTCTTCATAGATTAAACTATTTCGTAGTATGATTATGATATAATCCAAGATTTGGGAAGGGCTTTAGGTGTTGTAAATATGATTGTCAATATTTGGCTTAGTTGGACTGTTTAGGCTATCTTGAAACTGTAATTTAGGCGTAATTGACTTAGTTGCTCATGTTTTGTGTAGAATTTCTATTTTAGGTATTTTTAAGACGTGTTAAACATCTAAAAGTGGATTTAGATACTTAGCCTAGTCTGGGGTAAAATTTGCCTTATAATGGATTTTGGGAATTAGAAGTAGGCCCCCTGGCATGCCTTAGGCCGAGACATAAGTTAATTTTGGTAAACCTTTATACGTTTGTTATATATTTTGAAATGCTTGTTATGGGATTTGAGGAAATAGATAATTAGTAGTCACTATGGTTTGATTTTGGGAGTTGATTCTAACTAAGTTAAAACCCAATAGTTATTAATATTAATATGAGTTACAGTTTGAGTTCAACAATTGATTATGATATAGATGATATGAGTTTCAGTTTGAATCTGATAATTAATTATGATATGGATAATATGAGTTCCAGTTTGAGTCTGACAATTGATTATGATATAGATTATATGAGTTCCTATTCGAGTTTGGCAATTAATTATGATACGAATGATATGAGTTTCGATTTAAGTTTGGCAAATGATGATAAAGATAATGAACCTACTAAGTTTTGGTTGGAGTCTAACACTGAGAGTTTTTTAAAATATGATATGGCATGGATGGATTTTTGTTTATGGCATGATAATTGGAAAATTATAGTTACTTCGGTATTTACTTTCCTTTGATTGTACCCTCCAGGCTTATGGGGGCTTGTGTTGGGTTATTTACTTTTTTGCACTTATTAGCTTATGGGGGCCAATTTAGTAAATATAATTTTATGATTTTTATATTATTATTTTGGATTTATTGATTTATTTATGCTTAACGGTGTTGGAGATTATTTATAGGTTTGCCCTTTTACCTTGGCTTAGCTTATTTTATCTTACATTTTATCATACTTATGTCATGATTTAACTCAATCAGTCGATGATGCCTACTGAGTACACATGGTTGTGGTACTAATACTGCATTTTTGTACCCTTTTGGTGTATATTCGAGTACTATTAGCCATCGCTAATATAGCGATCATGTTGTGTTGGATTTTATAGATAGGGTGAGTTCTTAGAGTTGGATTTACCCTTTTCTTCTATTATTTATGTCTAGTCTTTTGTTTTTTGAGACAGACTGTATTTGACTATTTTAGAACTTGTGGTGTGTTTGTAGTAGCTGTTGTACTTACACTACTAGGACGGGGTATGGTTATCTATGTTTTATCTAACTTTTGGATTGTATTTATTGTCTTGTTATGATTACAAATATTTAGATTTTTATTTTTGGTCTCTTAGGCCATTTTCCACCAAACTTTCCCATTTCTTTAGCTTCAAGCTACAGTTTGGCTTACTTTCTAGAGGTTTATGGCAGGTGACAACATGACTCAATATTGAATCGTGACAAATTGGTATCGAAGTCTAGGTTCACCAATACTATTGGTACAAGAGCAAGTATCTAGTAGAGTCTCACGGATCGGAACGACATTCATTTCTTATCTTTGGGTGTCTATAGGACATTCTTACGAGTTCTTCACTTTTTAGCTCATCTCGTGCTAAGATTATGAGTAGGTATCTAAAGAATTCCTTTGATTTTACTATTCGTAAATAGCTAGGACGCATGTTACTGCTACAATAAGGATCTTGAGATCAAGCTTAGGGATCCTATAACCTAGAGGTCATGGACAACCTTGTAATCTAGCCCCAGCTAGGGACAATGATGGGGGTATTTTCAAGACCTTATTCTTTCCCTCGAGCTAGAGATTCTTCAACCTCGACCAGTTGTGGGTCAGGAACCAGCCCAGGCTCCACCAAGATTTATTTTCTCTTTCTTATTTAGATATGCATTGGTTAATCTATTGGTATTAGTTAGTGGTGCACCATCTGATAGTGAATACTCTAAAGATCAGAGTTGTATTAAGGTGGATGCAAGGCCAGTAGCTGCGGCTCTCAGAGTTGAAGTCCTTCTTACGCCAGCGGTTGCTCAGCCGGTAGTTGCCCATCTAGTTGTTTCCCAGACTACTATGTCTATTTAGGAGTAGAAAATGTTGGGTAAATTCTTAAGATTGGCTTCACCTAGGTTTTGTAGTGCACCAAGAGAGAATGCTTATGAGTTTTTTATGGTTTGTGGGGATAGGCTTCATAATTTAGGCCTAGTTGAACTCGTTGTGTGGATTACACTACTTTTTAGTTGGACTTGAAAGCTCAAAATTGGTGGAGAGGTCTTGATTACAGGCTAGTTGCATCTTTTCCTTTGACATGGACTTAGTTCCCCGAGATCTTCTTAGAGAAATATGTGCCATGTAGTCTTTGGGATTATTTGAGGGATCAGTTCTCAAGGATGAAGCAGGACTCCATGACTGTTGTGGAGTATGAGGCTTGTTTTCATGTGTTGGTTAGGCATTCTACTTCTATTCTAACTTTTGAATATGAGAGGATTCATTGTTTTTTAAAGGGATTGAGACTTTCTTCTTGCATGTGTGCACAGAGTTTGGTTATTGTAGATAGGTCTTTTGCTGAGCTGTCAAACCATGCTTAGGTTATGAAGATAATGTATCGCGAGGCCTAAGGAAGTAGTGATAAGAGGCTGCAATACCAGGGTAGGTTTAGTAGGAGTCGTAGTAGCTTCTGATTCAGAGGCAGTGGTTCTTAGGGTAGATACTATTTGCATCAGTCGTATCAGTCTTAGGGTTAGTCTAGTTGACCCATTCAGTCCATACTCTAGATTACCGAGGGAGGTCAGTCTACTGTTAGTGATCATCCTAGCTAGGGTAGTGGTCAGTCTTTGAGGGGTTTATCTTCTAATTATTTTAGCTATGGTGGTTATTTTAGGTTAGTTGGATCTTTTGGTTTTGGTATAGCTCATGGGGCATGTATGTTTGTGGAGCTTTTGGTCATTTTTTGAAAGAGTGCCTAGGCGTAAAGCAATTGTTCCTTCAATTTAGAGTTTTCTCCCTATTAGGGTAGTTTTTCCCTCAGCCAGAGGTGTTTTGTATGGTCGTAGGGGTGGTCCTCAGGGTGCTTGTGGAGGCTCTCAGGCAGGTAGGACAGGAGATCAATCAAGATCCTAGCCAGGTGGTGGGTGTACAGTTTTATACAGTTACTACTAGACCTGACGATGAGTCTTTGGATGTTTTTATCACAGGTATGATATTGGTGTGTCGTCAGTCAATGTTTTCTTTATTTTATTCGTATCCATTTATTCTTATGTGTTTGCTTATTATGCCTTGCAGTTAGAGTTATCTTAAGATTCATTATCTCTTCTGTTATATGTATCTACTCTCGTGGGTGATTCTTTAATAGTGGATCAAATTTTAGACGTGTGTTGTGATTGTTTGAGATTTTGATATTTTTGTTCATCTTATTATATTATACATGGTAGATTTTGATATGATGTTGGGCATGTACTAGTTATCCCACTATTATGTAGTCATTGACTATTTTGCCAAGACCATTCTTTTTGCTATGCCCAACATGCCCCCAGTCGTGTGGCAGGGAGCGGTTAGCTGCAAACCTATGGTGATTATTTCTTATGATTGTGCTAGGAGGCTTATTTCAAGGAGTCGTAAGTCTTATCTTATTTATATTTGTGATGTTAGTGTAGAGAGTCCATCACTTGACTTTGTTCCTATAGTTCATGAGTTTTTTTATGCTTTCCTTACCGATCTACCTAGAATTCCTTCTACTCATGATTTTGAGTTTGTTATTGATCTTAAGATGGGAACTCCACCTATTTCTTTGGCTCCTACCGAGCCTAAAGAGCTGAATTCTCAACTTTAGGATCTTTTTAGTAAGGGTTTTATTAAACTGAGTGTGTCTCCTTGGGGAGCTCTTATGTTATTTGTAAATAGAAAAATGGCTCTATGAATACACGTAATGATTAAAGGCAGCTTAATAAGGTAATGGTGAAGAACCGGTATCCTATGCCTCCATTGATGATTTGTTTGACCAACTTTAGGGTACAACAATTTTTTCTAAGTTTGATTTGAGGTTGGGTTACCATCAGTTGAGAATTCGAGCTGAGGATATCCTGAAGATAGCTTTTAGGACCTGTTATGGTTATTATGAATTTCTAGTAATGTCTTTTAGGTTGACTAAAGCCCCAGCCACATTTATAGATTTGATGAACTGAGTATTCAGGCCTTATTTGGATTCCTTCATGATTATGTTTATCGATGATATCTTTGTGTATTCGGGGAGTGGAGAGAAGCATGCATAGCATTTCAGGATTGGGCTCCAAACTTTGAGAGACCATTTACTTTTTGCCAAAATCTCTAAGTGTGAGTTTTGGCTTGAGTTAGTGACATTTCTTGGGAATGTAGCGTCTATGGATGGGATTATAGGAGACCCAGGAAAAAGTGAGGCCAGTCGTTATTAGGACAGGCCTACATCTCTGACTGAGGTTCATAGCTTAGTTGGTTTGGCCTGTTACTATCGGTAGTTCGTTGAAAGCTTTGATACTATTGTAGTGCCTATGAGCAAATTTACTCAGAAGGAGGTTCCTTTATGATTGTTCGAAGAGTATGAGTACAACCTCATACTCTTGCAAAGGAGTACAACCTCAATTTCTCAATCACAATCCCATACTCGGCCTCTGGCCCACAATCATCAATATCAATCCTACGGTGGCACGTAGTTTCGAGAAATTACCACATTTCCCGCTTGGTGCTAAATACTCCTCCCAGACTCAGCTCAGAACGGGTTAGGAAATCCACCTTAATCAATATCAAATCATGGGTCTATTTAGAGACCAAAACATAAATATATCTCATTGGTAAATCATGAACAACTGTGGATTCCTAACTCGACTCAAAATCAAAACAATCTTTCTCAAAATGAAGTACCTTTGCTTATCAAATCATTTCAAATATCAAAAGCTTCAAGGAAACATCATAGGACTCATTCTCGACTTTCAATCTCAAATATCGATATATATTCAATAGTCAAATTTCTCATGGAAAGGCGTAACTCATGACACTTGCCTTATTACGCTTAGAAATCATCAGTACGTAATGACAATATACAACTCATGGAATAAATTCTCAATTTAAGAAACATGATGGTGAAATAATCATAAATATCAAACTTATTCAACTCAAATCTCATAAATCATAAATAAAGAAATTTGGGTGTAAACCCACTTGCAAAATCATGTAAATCAGTAATAGAAAGTAAATCTTTAGGTACAAGAACGAAAGGAGTGTTCTTGTTCAAACCCCACATACCTTAGATTATAATTTTGGAGATGTAGAAACTTGGTATAAACTTCTTTATAGCATTCTTGAGCAAGATTTCTTGATGCCTTTAATTAAGAAAGCTTGATTCTTGGATCACTTTGAATCTCTATGGAAGATTCTTGAATTTCTTGGAAGAAGATTGAATTTTTGGGTTTTGGAAGAAACCCTAATTTCTAGATGTTTCTGGTAGAGAAAAGGAGAAAATGAAGGGCTATTCTCTACTAGGATATATATATACATATATAAGACCTTATGGGGCGGAAATGACCAAAATGCCCTTTTGAAAAAGCTGAAATTCACTGATCGGGGCTTGTGACGGTCGATTTGACGGTCCGTCAAGTCTCCTGACGATCCACCAAGTCATTCATAGCTAGAGTGCCAAAACTAGAACGTTCTTCCTTGACGTGACGGTTGAAGTGATGGTCCGTCAGGAAACTGACAGACCACCAACTCATCCGTCACTCGAGGGCTAGAAACGAGATATTCTGTCTCGACCTGACGGACCCTTTAACGGTCCATCAACTTTTTGATGGTCTACCAAATTGGCCATCACACGATGGCCTAAAAAAGGAGTCACTACCTTGGCTTGACGGGGCACTTGACGGTCCATCAGGAACCTGACAGTCCGCCAGGTCGATCGTCAAACCTGGGCGATCCGACACCATTTAGTAAAATGGCCATAACTCCCTCGTCTGATGTCGGATCTCAATGAAATTGGTATCGATGGAAAGCTTATTCAATGCTCTACATGACAAAAAGTAGAAATTAGAGAAATACAACATGGTTTAAACATCAATCACTTTGGAAGTCATATATATCCACTCAAAAGATGGATTTAGGCTTTAGAAACGATCGGGGTATTACAATATCTCCCCCTTGGACACATTCGTCCTCAAATGTTGCCAAATAGGCCAAGAACAAGAGAAAATGAGGACGTATAGCTGGAACGGCTCACATCTAAGGGCTCACTTTACTCTAAACTTTTGAGTACTTCACCAAATGCACGAATCATAGATGGACTAACCATATAGCTTAATACATTAGATTAGGAGGAAACTAAATTAAGGGAATAGTACCTTCAGCTTGATTCGAACTCGTGGAGAAAAGATGAGGCTAACTAGCTCGCATGTCTGCTTTTGCTTCCCAAGTGGCATCCTCGACAGATTGATTTCGCCATATAACTTTAACCAAGGGAACTTCCTTGTTCCTCAGTCTACGGACTTATAATCTAGGATTTCAACTGGGATTTCATCATACGAAAGGCTATCCTGAACATCACAACCTTCCGACGGATCAACAACAGCAGAGTCTCCAATGTGCTTCTTGAGCATAGAAACATGAAACACAGGATGGACAGCTAATAACTCTGTAGGCAACTCAATCTCAGAAGCTACTTTCCCAACACAATTCAAAACTCTATAAGGGCCGACATATCTGGGACTCAGCTTCCCTTTCTTTCCAAATATTTTCACCCCTTTCATGGGTAAAATTTTTAAGTACACCATATCACCAACTTCAAACTCAAGATCTCTTCTTCTCACATCTGCGTATGACTTCTGACGACTCTGGGCTGTCTTCAACCTCTCCCGAATTAACTTAAATTTCTCCATAGCCTCAAATATAGCATCAGGTCCAATCACAGCAGCTTCACCCACTTTGAACCAACCTATGGGAGATCTACATCTTCTCCCATACAAGGCTTCAAACGGAGCCATTCCAATACTAGCATGAAAACTATTATTGTAAGAAAATTCAATCAACGGAAAATGTTCATCCCAACTTCCTATGAAATCAAGAACACAAGCCCTCAACATATCCTCCAAAGTCTGGATAGTCCTTCCAGCCTGACTATCTGTCTGTGGATTAAAAGCAGAGATAAGATAAAGTTGGGTGCCAAAACCCTTCTGAAAGGATCTCCAAAAATGAGAAGTAAATTGAGTACCTCTATAGGAGATGATAGACAATGGAACTCCATGAAACCTGACTAACTCTCAAATATAAAGCTTATCATAGTCCTCCGTGGTGAAAGATGTATGCACTGGCAGAAAATGTGCTGACTTAGTCAACCTGTCTACAACGACCCAAATAGAATCATGATGACGACGAGAAAGAGGTAAACCGGTCACAAAATCCATGTTCACCACTTCCCACTTCCAAGTAGGAAAGTTAAATTCTTGCATCACACCACCGGGTCTCTGGTGCTCTATCTTTACCTGCTGGCAAGTTGCACACTTTTTTATGAACTTCGCTATATCCTTTTTCATTCCATTCCACCAATAAATTTCCCACAAATCGCGGTACATCTTGGTAGCACCGGGATGAATAGAATACCACGCGCCATGCGGCTCAGCTATAATTCTCTGCCTCAGATCATCAACATTAGGCACACACAATCTATTCTGAAATCTCAATACACCATCTCCCCCTTGGGAGATAACCTCCACCTTTTGGTCTTTGACGGACACTTTTAATTCAGCCAAACGAGAATCCATATCCTGTTTCTCCTTCACTTCTGAAACTAGGGAAGATTCAGAACTACTCTGAATCCAAACATTACCCTCAGCTGAGTCGAGCAATCTAACACCTAACCTAGACAAACGATGCACTTCACGGGCTAGGTCCCTCTTATCTTCCTCAACATGTGCTACACTACCCATGGACGGCCTACTAAGGGCATCTGCCACTACATTGGCCTTGCCCGGGTGATACAACACACTCATATCATAGTCCTTCAGTAATTCTAACCATCGCCTCTATTGAAGATTCAACTCTCTCTGAGTGAGCACATACTGTAAACTTTTGTGATCCATAAAGACATCAACATAAACACCGTACAAATAGTGTCTCCATATTTTCAAAGAAAAAACCACTGCAGCTAACTCGAGGTCATAGGTCGAATAATTCTTTTCATGAGGTTTCAACTGTCTGGAGGCATAGGCTATAACCTTACCCTTCTGCATCAACACGCAACCCAAACCAACTCTGGAAGCATCACAATATACCACAAAATCATCTACACCATTAGGCAAGGTCATCACAGGGGCTGAAGTGAGTCGAGTCTTCAACTCCTAAAAACTCTTCTCGCAAGAATCTAACCATTGGAATTTAACCTTCTTTTGGGTCAACGGGATCAAAGGAGTAGCAATGAAAGAGAAACCTTTGATAAAACAATGGTAGTAACCGGCTAGACCCAAGAAACTCCTAATATCAGATGGGGAAATAGGTCTAGGCCAATTCTCTACAGCTTCTACCTTTTGAGGATCAACTCGAATACCATCAGAAGAAATAATATGACCCAAAAAGGCAACTGACCTTAGCCAGAATTCACACTTGCTAAATTTGGCAAACAACTGTTGATCCCTAAGGGTCTGTAAGACAATTCGAAGATGATCTGCATGGTCGTTTTTATTCTGGAAATATACAAGGATATCATCTATAAACATAATAATGAACATATCTAGGTATGGCCTAAACACCCAATTCATGAGGTCTATAAAAGCTGTTGGGACATTCATTAGCCCGAAGGACATGACCAAGATTTCAAAATGACCATAATGAGTGCAAAAAGTCATCTTTGGAATATCACACTCTCTGACTTTAAGTTGGTGATAGCCAGATCTCAAATCTATTTTTGAGAAGTAGCTGGCACCTTGCAGCTGATCAATAGGTCATCAATTCTAAGAAGAGGGTACTTGTTCTTGACTGTGACCTAGTTAAGCTGACGAGATAGTCAATGCACATATGCAATGAACCATCTTTCTTTCGCACGAATAGAATGGGTGCACCCCAGGGAGACACACTAGACCTTATAAAACCCTTATCAAGAAGATCTTTGAGTTTCTCTTTCAACTCCTTAAGTTTTTTGGAGGCCATATGATATGGAGGAATAGAAATAGGTTATGTATTAGGGAGAAGATCAATTCCAAATTCTATCTCTCTATCGGGAGGTACCCCTGGGAGATCTTTCGGGAAAATATTAGGAAACTTATTGACAACACTAAGAGACTGAATAGTTGGAGTCTCAGACTTAGTGTCCTTAACTCAAAATAAATGATAGATACAACCCTTGGATATCAATTTCCTAGCTTTTAGATAGGATATGAAATGACTTTTAGGAGATACAGAATTTCTGGACCACTCAAAGACTGGTTTATAAGGAAACTGAAACTTGACTACCTGGGTACGACAGTCTATAGACGAATAACAAGAGTGTAGCCAATCCATACCCAGAATAATATCAAAATCAACCATGACTATCTTAATCAAATCTACAAACATGACTCTGTTAAGAACAGTGATAGGACACTTCTTATATAATTGCTTAGCAACAATAGATTCACCCACTGGTGTAGAGACTAGAAAAGGCTTGGAAATCTTTTCATCACTGATTTCAAAATTCACAGCCACCAATGGAGTCACATAAGAAAGACTTGACCCAGGGTCCAACAACACATACACATCGAAATAAAATACATAAAGCATACCAGTAACAACATCTAGTGAATTCTCCTACTCCTGGCGGGGTGGTATAGCATAAAAGCAATTTTTGTGTTGACCACCTTCAGTACTAGATGAGGCATCCTGAAGAGGGGTAGGATGAACTACAGGGGCTGGAGCACTAATAGCCTGACTCTGGGGACGAACATCGTGGCTCTCTTGTCTAGCATATGGGCAATCTCTGAACTTGTGGCCCAACTTACCACAACTAAAAAAAACCCTCTGACCGACTAATCACTCACCGAAATGGTCTCTACCCCACTTCAGACATGGGGGAGGATGAGGTCTCTACTCATACTATCCTGGGACCTGGACATAGTAGGCCTATTACCCAGCTCTAGCCTAATTCTGAATGTAGGAGTACTGGCTAATGAAGGCGCTGGCACAAGTGAACAGCTCTAGAATTGAGGGCGGATCCCTCCAGAAAATCTAGCCTGACTATACCCCTGTTGCTCTGATCTAACTCACTTATTCCCTCTTACTCTCTCTCTCTCTCCTTCACTTTGTCTGCTTTGATCTGCTGAGCATAAACCATTAGTCTTGAAAGGTCCATGTCCCTATTAAGCATAGTGGATTTACACTCTTTCATAATATGCCCAGTACACTGTCCAAGAACTTACTCATACTAGTTCTAGAATCAGCCATCATACCGGGAGCATACTTAGCTAACTAGTTAAACTTATGGCAATACTCCTTAACTGTCATGGGGCCCTATCTAAAGTTCATAAATTCTTCTAATTTTTCTTCCCTCAGCTCTAAGGAAAAGAATCTGTCTAAGAAGGCATCTTGGAATAATTGCCAAGTCACAGGAGTATCATTCTCCCCTCTACTCTTTCTCCACATCTCCACCCAATCATAAGCAACATCTTTCATTCGATAGGCAGCCAATTCAACACTCTCCTCCTCCGTTACGTGAATAATCTGAGTGATCTTTCTCACTTCATCTAAATATATTTAGGGGTTTTCACCTACTTTCAACCCAAAGAACTCAGGTGGATTCATTCGCATCAAGTCACAAACTTGGGCTGTAGTAGAATTATTCCCTTGCGGAGGTGGAACAGTAGCCTGGGTGTTCGCTTGGACGTTGGCGGTGATTGCCTGGGCTAGCACTTGGAAAGCTGCCCGAAATTTGGCATGGGACACCGTCTCACCTAAAGGATCAATGGGTTGAGGTTGTTTGTTGTTTCTGCAAGCTCTACGAGGAGGCATCTTTTGTCATAAGAGAGCACGAATTAACAGCAGAGAGAAACAGTCATAGTCACGATAGACTCTTAAAAGAAAGAAACAACTTTTTCTAAAACATCCTGTAGCCTCTTTCTTATAGATGTGGTGAGCTACACACCGATGATCAAGACTCTACGAAACGTAGTTTGTCAGACTCCCTAGGACTCCTTGAACCTTAGGCTCTAATACCAAGCTTGTAACGCCTCGAGAACCTATCCTAAGATATCACACGGTGCTCAAGGCCACATGTGGCCTTAAACTAACCCTCTAAGCCTGTCATCACCTTTAGAACTCTCTACAACATGAATCATCATAAAGTAGGGAAGAATAATCATCACATGAACATACTGAGATACAAAGTAATACGATTCTATACAAATAAAATACTGAAATCTCTGTACATACTGGCACACTAGTCTGACAAAGCCTCTACTTTATAGGACTGAGGAGCCATTGGGACAGATCCCCAACTGACTCGTACTGAACTGAAAGTAAACAACCATTTATTAACAAGACAAAATAAGAGACACAGGTCCACGAACCATGAGGACTCACCAACCATAGAAATAAAGATAAAGGTACTCAAAAATCACTGTCGCTGCTGAGACTGAGCACCTGAACCTATATCATGAGGAAATATAGAGTACAAAAGAGTATGGGAGTCAGTACATGGGAATGTACTGAGTATGTGAGAGTGGATGCAACAATTTAAATAATATCATAAATGTATAAGAAAATCATGCATGCTGACAATAACAACTCTCTTTGCTTGAATTATCTAAAACATCATTTTCAAAATTCATCAGTAATAACATATGCTTCATAAATCTCATAAATAATTTAACTCAACTCAAACTCTTTGACTCATGATTTGAGTGACTCGGTAACTTATGGTACTCAGATCATAATGGATGTGACAGTTTCTTATAACCGACATAACTACACCATATGAGTTGCATGGAGTCCAATGCTTTTCCCTCCTAAGGAGAGAACCCCACATTAGCGGGGGTGTTGTACTCTTGCAAGGGAGTACAACCTCAATTTCTCAATCACAATCTCATACTCGTCCTCTGGCCCACAATCATCAATATCAATCCTACAGTGGCATGTAGTTTCGAAAAAATACCATATTTCCCGCTTGGTGCTAAATACTCCTCCCAGACTCAGCTTAGAACGCTTTAGGAAATCCACCTTAATCAATATCAACTCATGGGTCTATCATAGATACCAAAACATAAATATATCTCATCAGTAAATCATGAACAACTGCGGATTCCTAACTCGACTAAAAATCAAAACAATCTTTCTCAACATCAAGTACCTTTGCTTATCAAATCATTTCAATTATCAAAAGCTTCAAGGAAATATCATAGGACTCATTGTCGACTTTCAATCTCAAATATTGACATTTATTCAATAGTCAAATTTCTCATGGAAAGGCATAACTCAAGACACTTGTCTTAAATCGCTTAAAAATCATCAGTACATAATGATAATATAAAACTCATGGAATAAATTCTCAATTTAAGAAACATGATGGTGAAATAATCATAAATATCAAACTTATTCAACTCAAATCTCATAAATCATAAATAAAGAAATTTGGGTGTAAACCCACTTGCAAATTCATGTAAATCAGTAATAGAAAGTAAATCTTTAGGTACAAGAACGAAATGAGTGTTCTTGTTCAAACCCCATATACCTTAGATTATAATTTTGGAGATGTAGAAACTTGATATAAACTTCTTTATTGCATTTTTGAGCTATATTTCTTGATGCCTTTAATTAGGAAAGCTTGATTCTTGGATCACTTTGAATCTCTATGGAAGATTCTTGAATTTCTTGGAAGAAGATTGAATTTTTGGGTTTTGGAAGAAACCCTAATTTCTAGATGTTTCTTGGTAAAGGAAAGGAGAAAATAAAGGGCTATTCTCTACTAGGATATATATATATATATATATGTATATGAGACCTTATGGGGTGGAAATGACCAAAATGCCCTTTTGAAAGACGGTCCACCAAGTCATCCGTAACATGAGTGCTAAAACTAGAATGTTCTTCCTCAACGTGATGGTCTAAGTGATGGTCCATCAGGAAACTGACAGACCACCAAGTCATCCGTCACTCGAGGGCCAAAAATAAGACATTTTGTCTCGACCTAACAGACCCCTTGATGGTTTGTCAACTTTTTGACGGTCCTCAAACTAGGTCGTCGCACGATGGCCTGAAAAAGGAGTCACTGCCTTGGCTTTACAGGGTACATGACAGTCCACCAGGAACCTGACGGTCCGCCAGGTCGACCGTCAAACCTGGGCGATCCAACACCATTCAGTAAAACAGCCATAACTTCCTCGTCCGATGTCGGATCTCAATGAAATTGGTATCGATGGAAAGAAAGATTATTCAATGCTCTACATGGAAATAAGTAGAAATTAGAGAAATACAACATGGTTTAAACATAAATCACTTTGGAAGTTATATATATCCACTAAAAAAATGGATTTAGGCTTAAGAAACGATCGTGGTATTACAGGTACCTTGGCTTGTATTTCAATTTCTCATAGGTTGTTGGCATGGGACATTAATTCATTAGCCAACTTAATAGTGCAACTTGATATTTTAGACCCCAGGAGGATCTTTGCTATAGTAAAAGTAAGGTTTTTGCTATTTGAGCATATTCAGAGTCATCAGTTTAAGGATAAGAGACTTTGTATCATCCATGATTAGGTGTTGAGTGGTGATTCAAAGAGGGATACCATATATCAAAAAGGTGTTTTAAGATTTGATAGCCTCATTTGTGTTTCGACGATTGATGGATTAGTTTGGTTGATACTGAATAAGGCTCATAGCTCTAAATATTCCATTCATCTTTGTATATCTAAGATGTATAGGGATTTGAGACATCATTATTGGTAGAGTAATACAAAGATAAATATGGAGGACTTTGTAACTCATTTCTAATGTTGTCAGCAAGTGAAGTGCAGGCATCAGAGACCAAGTGTCTTGATTCAGAGGTTTCCCATTCCTAAGTAGAAGTGGGAGCAGATTACCATGGACTTTATTAGTTCTTTGCCTCGCACTTCTAATTGTTTCGATTATATTTGGGTTATTGTGGATTCGTGGATCAAATTAGCACATTCAAATGTCCTTCAGTGCTGAGAAGTTGGCATGTATCTATGTTCGCAAGATAATCCATATGCATAGTGTTCCTATATCTATTATTTCAAATCACAGTTCGATGTACACTTCTAGTCTTTGGTGAAATTTTCAGAAGGAGTTGGGTACTCAGGTATATCTCATTACAAACTTTCATCCTCAGACCGATAGGCAGTCAGAATAGACTATTCAAGTTCTTGAGGATATATTTTAATCCTATGTTATGGATTTTAGAGGTTAGTAGGAGCAGCACTTAGCTTTGGTGGAGTTCGTGTATACAAATAGCTACCATTTGAGTATTGAGATGGCACCATTTAAGGCATTTCATGGTAGACAGTGTTATTCCTTGATTAGTTGGTTTAAATCTCTGAGGTTAGAACCCATAAAATTGATTTACTTCAGGAATTATTATATATAGTTAGGGATATTCAAGATAGATTGAGAGCATCTTATAGTAGGAAGAAGGCTTATGCAAATCATTGACTTTGTTTCTTAAGATTTAGAGCTGGTGATCGAGTATTCCTCCAAGTATTACTTATGAAGGGTGTGATGAGGTTTAGGAGAAAAGGCAAGCTCAGGCCTAGATATATTGGACCTTTTGAGATTCCTTGCACAGTTGGTGAGGTGGCTTATGAGTTAGACTTACCTCCAGATTTTGCTGTTGTCCATCCGTTTTTACATGTTTCTATATTGCGGCTATACATTCCTGATCTGTCTTAGTGGAGGCACTACCCAATAGATAAGGCTTATTGGAAGATCAAGAGTGAGATGTGGACTTAATATCCTCACCTGTTTGAAGCTTTAGGTACATCCTAAAGTCATTTATGACTTGCTGGAACTGATAGTTTGGTTATCAGGCAGTTCGTTTGATTTTTAGAGCCAATTTCCTATTTTAAAGTCTTTACAGGCTCAAATTATCCACCGGGTGAAAACTTTAGTGAAACGACTTCATATGAAAATTTTGACTGCACCATTGATTTCAAAACGTCAAAATTGATACGGTAGCATAGTCTGTTTGTGTACACAGGATTTCGTATGAATTCTGAGGGGTTAGCAAAGACTTGGAATTTTTTCAAATCTCAGTTGGTGCTAGTGTATCACTTAAGTGATACCTTTGATAACTTAAGCAATCTTCCAAGCCCCAATAATTATCATGTAAGCGATGTTTTTGGTCGCTTTAGCGATAGGTCATGGCAGACTCGGATATTTCTTATATGATAATAGTGTTGTGTATGCAACATATGTTGAAGATACCCAGTACCTCTTAAGCGACCATATTGTCGCTTTAGTGACTAGAGTGCCAGATCAACAGTATCTCTCAAGCAACCCAAAGTTTGTTTAAGGATACTCGTGAACCTGGGAAAGGTATAAATGCCCTACTTAGCCCCTTTTTCCCTATTTTTCATGAATTCCCAAGATATTAGAAGCCTAAAAAGTGGGAAAACTTGGAAGAAATATTTTAGGGTGATTTTGGAGCTTGGGTGAAGATTATTTATGTGTTTATCCTTTGAATTGGTCGTAAGCTTCCATCTATTTTAGGATTAAATCCTTTGTCTTTTTCTAAAATCACTAAAATCTTGGTGGCTTGATTTTAGCACCATTATAGCTCGGAATTCACCTAATTTTGAGGAGTAATTATTTCTTGAGCACTAGGGGGTGTTGTGTTGGTTTCAAATGTGCAACTTATTAAATAGGCCCCACGTGGTATTTTACGTAATTTTTGGACCAAAATCATAATAGTGCAATATGGGTATTATTATTCTTGTTTTAATATGCAAATTATGATTTTGATAGCTTGACATCTTGTAAAAGCTTCTTGGAAGGGAAAATCGTTGGTTTAGCAGATTCTTTAGGCTTTTTTTAGCATCCAAGTAGGCTAGCTTTACCCTCTTCGTAGATTGAGTGATTTTGTAGTATGATTATGATATTATGCTAGATTTGGGATGCAATTTAGGTGTTGGAAATATGATTGTCAATATCTAGATTAGTTGGACTATTTAGGCTATCTTGAAACCATAATTTAGGCATAACTAACTTAGTTGCACCTATTTTGAGTAGAATTTCTAACTTAGGTCTAATTAGGATGTGTTAAATATCTAAAAGTAGATTTAAATACCTTAGCCTAGACCGGATAGAATTTGCCTTATGATGGATTTCTAAAATTAAAAGAGGACCCCTCTGGCCCGCCTTAGGAGAAAACTTCAGCTAGTTTTGATAGACCTTTGTACATTTTCTATACATTTGAAAATACTTGTTATATGATTTGATAATAATAGATACTTAGCAGTCATAGTGATTTGATTTTGGGAGTTGATCCTAATCATGGTAAAACAAGGTAGTTATTAATATTGATATGAGTTTTGATTTGAATCTGGAAATTGATAATGATATGAACAATATGATTTATGATTGATGATGATATGAACAATATGATTTATGATTTAAGTCCAATAATTGATTATGATATGGATGATATAAGTTCTGGTTCGAGTCTGGCAATTGATTATGATATGGTATATATGATTTTCGATTTGATTCTGGTAATTAATTATGATATGGATTATATAAGTTTTGACTGAAGTCCGACAAATAATGATAAATATGATGATGCTATTGAGTTTCAATTTGAGTCCGACATTAAGAGTTTTTTATGTTGTGATATGGTACAGATGGATTTTTGGTTATGGAATAGTGGTTGGTAAATTATGGTTACTTGGTCATTTACTTTCCTTTGATTGTACCCTCCATGTTTATGGGGGCCTACATTGGGTTATTTACTTTTTGGCAGTTATTGGCTTATGAGGGCCAATTTAATACTTATAATTGTGTGATCTTTACATTATTATTCCAGATTTACTTATTGATTTATGCTCAGTGATGTTGGAGTTTTTTTCCATATTTGACCTTTTACCTTGACTTAACTTATTTTATCTCGCACTTTATCATATTTATATCATGATTTAGCTTAGTCGGATGACAATGCCTACTTAGTACCCATGGTTTTGGTACTCTTACTACACTTTTATACCCTTTTACGGAAGATTTGAGTACTAGTAGCCACCACTGATGTAATGATCATGTTGTGTTTGATTTTGGAGATAGGGTGATCTCTCAGTGTCAAAGTTATCCTTTTTCCTTCTATTATTTATGTCTGGTCTTTTATTTTTTGAGACAAACTATATTTGACCAGTTCAGAACTTGTGGTGTATTTGTAATAGCTCTTATACTGACACTACTAGGTCGTGGGATGGTTATCTATTTTTTGTCTATCCTTTGGATTATATCTATTATCTTGTTATTATTAAAAATCTTAAATTTTATATTTCAAGCCTCTTAGGCTATTTTCCACCTAATTTGGCCATTGCTTATAGTTTTGGTCTATGATTTGACTTACGTACTAGTGGAATGTAGTAGGTGACGTCATGACTCATAAATCAGATTGTGATATTTTCTTCACAATCAAACTTGGAATGTACAAAAACTTGTTCAAATGGCACTCTCTCAGATTATTCCAATTATTTTGAGCACAAGAATTCTAGTTTCAAGAAGGGGTAAATGATTTGCTTATTAGGAATCCTAATTCAGATGGAATGTTTTTTTTTTAATCTTGGGTTTTGACCTTTAGAAAATTTCTTGGAATTCCATTCTTTGGACCCAGTACAACTCATGGGTATGAGCCATATATTGGGGTACAAGTGGTGTGGTCCTATCGTATGCTGACCAATGTTAGTTGGTGGGATGGTATTGGTAACTAAAATTGATATAACTTAGGGGTATAAGTTGTAGTGATTGGTACGAGTCGTATAAAGGACTCGTATGGTGGGCAGTGTTTGATCCTCCTAGTATTTTATTCTTCCAGGTATACGGGATATGGTATGGATTGTATGTTGGGGTTACGACTTAGTTAGATGAGTCATACACTGTACAATGCTTGATCTAGGGGTTGAGGCTTGGATACGAGTGGTGGGTACCAATCGTATAGAAGGGTACGACTCAATGGGTCAGTCATATCCCCGCGATGGGTTTTTAAGGGATTTAAGTGGAGGTATTCTGGATATTTTCCTACTTACCCTAACTAGGACCCATGACTTATAATACACTTTTGAGGTTATTTACTCTATTATTTTGTTCATTAATCCTTAGAAACTATTCCAAAACACTCGATAATTCTCTCAAGAGCTTTAGGGGTAAGAGAGCTAGGGTTTCAGTAAAAGAATTGTTTTGGGAATTTTGTTAGTGATTTCTTTCCATCAATTCTTCAGTATAAGTCATGATTCTCTTCACTCATTGTAATTTCAACTAAAGGCATGGGTTATATGATTGATTTCATGATTTTACTATTTCATGATTATGGTTTTCAACTATTATTTGGGGGTTTTGATATTGAATGCTTGGTAATGGTTTCCTATGGTTTTACTTATGCTTTTATATGCATCAATGGTGGATTTGGACAATTGGATTGCTGGTAATGGTTTAATGGTCTTTGGAATTGGCTTTGGTTATATTATGCCCCCAAGGTGTTTGATAAAATACTTATAAAGATATGTTTATTGCATTTACTCTTATAATGGAAATCTTGCATGTTTTAAACTTGATAAAAGATTTATACATGGTTTTAATGGTTTGAAAAGGGTAAAGGCTAAATGTTTATGCTTATGGTGAACATGGAAGTCTCCCAAGGGATTTAATATGGTAATTGGAAGGGCACCAAAAGTCCCCTTAACCTAAATGATTTGGTAATGGATATTACTTATAAGTATAGGGTAGTATGACGATACCACTAATATTGGCCATGGTTAATAAATAGATAATGGTTTGGCTATTTGGAAACTATTTTTATTGGGCATTAATGGCAGGGTGTATTGCAAAGCTGTGGAAGGTGGCGGTCCCGACGGGACCAAAATTGGAAACTCATATTTGTCGATATAAAGCTTGGTCTTAGTAGACCGTGTGCGTGTGTCACACTATTTATTGGGGGATGTACTAGTCATCCCATGGGATATTTCCCAATCATGCGGCTATACGCACTAGTCCCATTCAACAGGGGGAGCTGAACCCATATAGCCAATGGGTGGTTTAGGATGTCCAAGCTATACAGCACAGGTATAAAGGTTTTAAATGCATGCTAAACCTGGTTACCTTTCCTAACAATTATATATGTATGGTTGTATGCATTGTAGATGGTTTTACTTGGTTTTATAATTGGTATTTTTTATCCTTATCCTGAGATTCATGCTAGTGGTGACTCCTAACCCAGTCTATTAGTGGTTGTATACCCACGCTATGCAGGAAACGGCCATTCTACTTCTCATGTTTAACATGTGGCTTTGGTTGGTATTGGTTTCATCTTTTCGGAGGGCATCATTTAATGTTATGGATAGTTTTAGACGTTTCAATTTTATCTTGGATATTGGTTTTGGCCATTGTTGGGGACATGTCCCAATCGGATTTATTTACTCTTTTGAATAAAGGCTTTATGGTACTTCTAGGGGTTGGTATGGGTAGGACCAGCATTAGTACCAGCCTTAGTATTAGCATTGGCATTATGGCTGATATCATTGGATGATATTATTGGTTGTTCCATCATATTACATTTTGGGATTGATTATCATATTACGTTTTGGATTTCTCTTCAATTATAGATAGGTTTATGGCCTATGGATTAGTTGGTATGGTTGGATGGTTGATTTTGTATGGTTAGAATCTGTTGGGTCGGTCACGGTTGTGACCCTATCCTAGGGTCATAATTAGAATAATAATGTTATCTTATTATATGTTTGAAATTTAGCCAACCTCTACGGATGGATATAGGTGGTTGGGTTGGGTAACAGGGGGCAGTCCCTAATCCTGGATGGACTTGGGATACCCTTTACAATAAGGACCGAGGTCGGGTTATGTCATGTTGGTATCAGAGCCTCGGTTCATAGTCAATTGGGAAGTCCACAAAGAGTCCACAAAGCCGTGTATAGTAGAGTCTCTTTTAGGGGTGTTAAGCACACCACACTCATAAGAGAGAGGATACACGACATTTAGGAATGTTTCACTTTCTTAGAATTATATCTTCAAGCTTGAGTTCTCAATCCTGGAATATCCTATAATCCTTATTTGTTCATTTTTTCAGATCATGACTCCTAGATCTGGAATAGAAAAAAATTCTTCCATCCCATATGGAGATAATGCTAAAGGGGTATGTCCTACGTTTGGAGTACATCTTTGAACTTATGGTCTTATTCTTGACGGTGCTGGATTTTCTCCTATTCCTATTACTTCTCCTCAGGTCCCTCATAGCAATGTGACGTATACAAAATTTCATCATTCTATCTATATTATTTCCTAATTGGTTGTTTCTCAGGCTGAGCGGGGTGGTGCTGGTGTTTTGTCTAGTGAGGACACAAGGGTTGGTCAATTTAAGAAGATAGGTCCTCCAATTTACACTAGGGTGAAGGTGGAAGAAGATCTACAAGGCTTCTTGGATAAGATAGAAAAGATCTTTCGGGTAATGTAGGCTACTAATGTAGAAGGGGTTAACTTTGTAGCTTATCATCTCAAGGATGTTGCTTACCAGTGGTATGAGGAATAGGACAGGGATAGAGGTGATATAGAAAAGAAGGGTTATGGGAGGCCTTTTTTAACGCCTTCTTGGATCGATTCTTTTCATAAAAGTTGAGGAAAGCTGGGATGGAGGAGTTTTTGAACCTCAGATAGTGAAGGATGTTAGTAAAGAAATATTCTTTGATGTTCCATCAGCTATCAAGGTATGGCCCTAACTTAGTGGTTGATATATGGGCGATAATAAGGAAGTTTGCTTCTAGGTTGAATAAAGATTTGATTCTAGAGAGCAAGGCTATCTTGCTCTTTAAAGATATGGATATCTCAAGGTTGAATATTCATATGCAGCAGGTTGAGAATAAGAAGATAAGGCAGGCAGAGTTTGGAGATAGGCAGGGAAAGAGGGGCAAGTTTTTTTATCAGGGCGATGCTTAGTCTTAGGGTGGTAGGGATGGGGGCAAGTAGGCAAAAAGAATTAGGGGAGTTCTGGCTCCTTTGATACTATTGCTCCTTACCAGTCGAGAGACAGGCGTTATCAAGGTGGTGACAATTCTCAGGCACAGGTTGCCCAATCTCAGGCAAGTGAAGGTCATTCAGTTTCTTTGTGTTCTCCTTGTCGACTCCGTGGTCGTCCTCATTGGGGATATTAGAATAAAGAAAAGGACAAATGCTTTAAGCTAAGGGATTGTTCGGTCAATAAGGTTGCTATGGGGGAGAATAAAATTCATGTGGCTTCATTTTCTGTTCCTACACCTGGTGGGGTGGCATCTTCTTCTATTACTGCTCCTGGTTCTAGTGTTGGTCGAAATAGATTGTATGCTTTAGCATCCCAACAAAAATTTGAGGCATTACCCAATATCGTTACTAGTACGTTACAGCTTTTCTCTCGGGACATATATTGTTTGCTTGATCTAGGTCCGCTATTTCTTATGTGACTCCATATGTGGTTGTGTCTTTTGGTTTTGATCTAGAAGTTATTTCATATCTTTTTTCTATTTCTACCCTAGTAGGTGAATCGGTTATTGTTAAGAGATTTCATAGGGGGTGTATGGTATCTGTTGGTGACAAGTATACCTTGGCGAATCTATTTGAGTTGGATATCGTAGATTTTGATGTAATTCTAGGTATGGATTGGTTAAATTCTTATTATGCGTCTTTGGATTTATGGACCCATCGGGTTATCTTTAAGCTCCCTGATAAACTGATTATAGAATGGGAAGGTAGTTCTTTAGCTCCTAGGGGGAGGCTTATTTCTGACCTTAGAGCTCGGAGGTTAATCTCAAAGGGTTGTCTTATCACTTGGTCTGGGTTAAAGATGTTAACTCAAAAGGTCCTTCTTTGTCTAAGGTCCCTGTGGTTAATGAGTTTCCAGAGGTCTTTTTGAATGATCTTCCTAGTGTTCCTCCAGATAGGGAAATAGAGTTTGGTATTTTTTTTCTTCTGAACACTCATAAAAAATATATTCCTCTGTATAGAATGGCTCTAGATGAGTTGAGCGAACTCAAGGAGCAACTTAAGAATCTTCTGGATAAGGGTAATCCTAGCATTTCTCTGTGGGGTACACCGATGTTGTTTGTGCACAAAATGGATGGTTCCCTTCGGATATGCATTGACTACATGTAGTTGAATAAGGTAACAATCAAGAACAAGTATCCTCTCCCGAGGATAGATGATTTGTTTGATCAGTTACAGGGTGCCAAGTTCTTTTCTAAGATAGATCTTCGATCTGGGTACCATCATCTTAAGATTAAGGAGGCGGATATCCCTAAGATAGTTTTTCATACTCGGTATGGGCACTTTGTAAGACCCCGTAAAGTTCCCTCATAGTTTAAGCCTTAGAGCGTGTCAAGCGAAGTGTAATTCCGGCCCTAAAAGATTGAGAAGATACTTCCCAAGTGATTGGTGTTTAAACCATATAGAATTTTCTTAAATTTAACTTTTTTTCATGTAGAGAATTGAATTAGCTTTCTAACGATACCAATTTCGTCCAAATCCAACATCAGGGTGAGAAGTTATGGCCATTTTATTGAGAGTTGTCGGAACAATCCAGGTGCGACGGACGATCCGACGGACCGTTGAGTCTGCGATGGACCGTCACTCAGACCATCATTACCAAGGAAGAAACTCCCTTTCCTGGCCCAAGTGCGACGGCCAGGACGACGAACCGTCAAGGCTGCGATGGACCGTCGCTGAGACTGTCCCCACTAAGGCAGTGTGGTCTCATCCTGGCTATCGTGTGATGGACGATCCTACGGACCGTCGAACCTGCGACGGACAGTTGATTCGACCGTCGAATCGAGGTAGTGTGTCCCTTTTTATGGTCATCGTGCGATGGACGACCCTTGAAACTTCATGCGATGAAACTTAACGGCATACACCTTGACTGACACATTGCCTTACTTTAGGTTAACAAACTAGTCCACATTTGCCTCCCTCAACCCCTAAGGAAAAAAGCGGTCTAGAAAAGCACTAGAGAAATCATCCCATAAAGAGGACTCAACATCATCTCCGCTAGATGGTCCCATTCCTCATACCACTAATATGCCACATCTTTCAATTGGTAGGCGACGAACTCCATGCCCTCCATGTCAGTGGCATGTATCACACGAAAGATCTTTTCCATCTCATCAATGAAATATCAAGGACCTTTCTCAACTTTAGAACTAGTTAAAATAGGACTCAATATCATGTATTGGACAACTCTAGTAGACTTAAAAGATGAAGCAATAGAAGCAAACCGCTCAGTTTAAGAGGCCACCAGCTGGGTAAGCAAGTGAATTGACTGGCGTAACTCAACATTAAACACATCAGCTCGTGGTACCTGAGGAGAAACAGGGGGGCGGTGGAGCTCAATTAGGACAATCAGAAATAGTGACCCTATATTGAGTCTGAACTCCTGGAGTATGATGAGATCCATCCACATTATCCTCTAACTGGACAAAAGAGTTCCTACGGACATCAACTCTTCTTGGAAGCATGATCTGAAAGGAAAACAAATAAGAATTAGAGGGATTAGAGATATTAGAATCTAAAGCTCAAAATAGAACAATAAGAAAGGAAAACATCCCTAAATGCCTCGTATCCCCTATAACACTACACTCCCATAAAATAGACTCTACTCAACACGACTTTGTTGAACACTCAATGACACTAAACCTAGGCTCTGATGCCATCTTTGTCATGACCCAAACTAGGGTCTAGCCATGATGGGTACCTCAAGTCCCACATGGACCAGATATCACCCCCTGCCCCTAACCAAACCAACAACAGCACGCCCCAATGTAAGATAAATTCTGAACCTATAACAAGATAGTGTACGATAGCTTAAGAATAATTTAATGCATGTCTATAACCAACGATTGGTGATTAGCCGACCATCCGAACAACACCACCAAATAACCACAGTTGTCCAAACAAATCCTTTAAACGATAAACCAAAATGAATATCAATAAATTATTGGGACATGCCCCCAACAATAGCCAAAACAAGTGTAGAAATCTAAAACATAAGGAACCAAAAGCATGAAATGTTGACTTCTGATGTATGGAAGCTCACCACTTGAATGTCAACTCATGAGACAAAATCCTAACCTGAATCACTAAGTAGGAGAGGTAGAAGTATGGCAAATTTCTACATTATGTAGGGATACAACATGTGTGGACGATTAGCGGTTGGAGCGCTAGTATGTAACTCAAGGATACAGAATAACATAATGGCAAGAATAGTAGTTTAAATCATTACAAATCTCATGCACATCATCCAATGCATATATATATATATATATATATATATATATATATCACATGTCTAGATAGGGAACAAAGCTTAACATGCATTTTAAAATCTTAGTCTGGATTGTGTAGCTCAACTATCATAATATATAAGGCACCCACGGGCTATATGGGCCCAGCTCTCCCTCAGCTGATAGGGCCCCAGACCTCAGTGCATGTGGCCACATGGACCAGAGGGTATACATATGCACTATGAGGAGCTTGAACCTCCCTGCATATCAAGGTGACACGAGCAACAAATCATGTAATAAGATATGGGGGACTCGAACTTCTTAATCATAAGATATTAATAATAAGGGGGACTCAAATTACCTGGTCATATAAACCTCTCTATCGGCAATCGGGATTTCCAGTATTTGTCCCTCAGGACCTCCACTTTCATGACTCAGCTGCGCAGTCCTCTTTAAAGCCCAATTTAAATAATTTAACACATAATTCCATTCATTGAACCGCAGTTTACAGCTAGGCACACATTGTTGGTATCATCATACGGACTATACTTGCAAGGTATCATTAACATGAAGAAAAAATGTCATTACTTTGGGAAATCACAATCCCCTAGGTTCAATTACACAATAGCTTTTGAAAACACCAACCCACAAGGTTCAATTTAACATCATAATGAAATAGTTCAAGAATAGTTAAATTCCCATATTTGTCATAACTACAACAATTTCACAAAGTGGGGTTGGGACCATAATCACCTTGAAAGTCACAAGTTAGGGGAAAATCAAATTTCCCAAGTACATTCACCATACCCATGCAC
Source organism: Capsicum baccatum var. pendulum (assembly GCA_030864225.1). Classification (NCBI taxonomy): domain Eukaryota; kingdom Viridiplantae; phylum Streptophyta; class Magnoliopsida; order Solanales; family Solanaceae; genus Capsicum; species Capsicum baccatum. The sequence continues at coordinate 128,859,999 of CM061556.1, forward strand.
CCACAATTTTAATACTATAGTTAAAACATGAGTAATGCAAAATAAAACCATGGGAAAACAATTAACTAACCATTCATGTTAAAACCCCCAAATTATGTCAAAACCCTAAGTTTTAATCATGTAAATAACCATGAACTTTCATGCAATAGAGATATTAAGTTTAAGGGTAGAGTCACATGCCTAAAATATAAATTTTCACAAATAGAATTTAACTCTAGAGCACTTGGATGACCAACTTAATGAAACCCTATCTTAACTTGCTTGAGGGAATTTAGAGAGACTTTTGGAGTATTTGAGAAGTTACTTAGATTGGTTTTTATATGTTGATGACACCTCAAAGAGGTTATAATATGTGTGTTTCAATTTAGGTAAGAGAGACCAAACCCAGAATGCCCTTAACTTAAAGGCTGAAAAATGGTCGTCTTTGACTACGGTCTAGCCACTGACTCGTAGCCATTCCTTACGACTCCTCACCATGACTCATTACCGAGGCAGAACACCAAAGGCACCATATATTGCTGACCTTACGACTCATCCACAGGACTCATAATAAGACCCTATGAATCATAGGTCCCTATCATAATCAACACAGAACCTATTTGGGGTATATACTAGACACCCTATGATTTACACCACATGAATCATAACAATTCCTTATAGCTCATAGTGAGCCACTCATATTTAGAGTAGAATCCTGCCACAAACATACATGATTTGCTTACGAATCATCCCAGTTACTCGTCATGAGTCTTTACGACCAGTACGCTCAAGTCACACCTAGGACAATAACCTTATCAATACTTTCTGGAAACCTTAAGACTAGGGTAACATGACCCATCCAGACACACTACGACTCATAGAGAGAGTTGTAGTCCAGGTAGGAAGCTCAAAACTCAGAAAAAATTTCAATGACCAAGAACTCAGGGCATTACAAGAGACCACCCCCTCAACCTAACCTCAAGAGCACAATAATAATAATAAAGATAAAGCATAATCCAACAAAGATAATAATAAGAAATGAATACATAACTCAAAGAATACTAAGATTCAATAATAACTAACTAACCCATATCAGTCCATGAAAGACTCTAAACCAAAATAGCATCTAAGTCGGGACATACCCCGGACTATGACCAAAAAGAATCTACAAGTGTTGAGTCAATAGTAAAAGAATGATGAAATGATAAGGCCTTCCAAAGGATGAAGGCTCTCCACTTCACTACAACTCAACCAACGTGCTAATCCACCTAACACTGTACAAGAGTGATATAAATATCTTCAGACCCTATATCATAAAGTGATATGGCAATTTATGGAGGTCAATGGGATAAGCACTGGCATGTAACTCCAGGAAAGTGATAACATAATGCCATGCCCATAATCAGTCAAAACCATATGTACACATTCATATACATATAAAAGATGGTGGGATTGGGTAAAGGTCATGAATATGCAAGTTTAAAACCCATTAACCTAGACCGTGGTAGCTTCATCCATCCTAAAGGCACCTATGGGCTATATGGGTTCAGCTCCCTCCTGCTAATAGGGCCCTAGTATGTGTTAACCATATAAAGTAAGGAAAAAATAAGAGAAAACTAAAGCTGTCATAAGCAATATCCATCCCAAATATATATCAAGTGTGTGCCAAGCACACAGTTATATAGACCACCAATGCCGACAAAAAATATGGATTCCTATGTTCATCCCAATGGGACTCACACCTTCATGGCGGGCTATACAACTCTTTTTCATCCCAAAGTAAAACCAATTTGCATATAATTCCAACCATTAAACCGTAGTCATTTATAAAGGAATTTACCACTTGGAATCTTCATACCAATATGCTTGTAAGCTAAATTACCATGGCAAACCAATCTACACAACCAGATTAGACCCCCAAGTTCCATTAAAATCCAAACCATGACCACCAAGTTCATCCAAATCCATTTTTTTATATTCATTTATCAATTAATACAATGCATAGGGTTCAAAAATAAGTTAATCTATGCAATTATCCATAATTCAAAAACAAATTTACAAAGTTAGTTGAGGTTAATGCAACTCCAAGCCAAAATTTATCCAATTTAGGGAAACTCGTGTCCCTTATCCCAACTATTTAAATAATATACCAATTCAATCCCCAAAAAATTAATTTAAAGCATAAATAATCAATTCAAAATGTGGGACAAGTAATTCAATCAGTAAAAACCAAAACACCTCAACATTGTAAAATTAATATTTAGGGAAGAGAAACATGCCTGAACACACAAAAAATTAAAGTCAATTTAAAGTTTGGAATCGAATGATAAATTCTCTCTATACCCTTGAATGTTCATGGGTTTTAAGTTTTAAGAGAGAATGGATGATTTTGAACTTTGAAAACTAACGAAAAGAGGTTTATTTTTTATTTAAAGGATGTACAAGGGATAAAAAGATCAAAAATCCCCTCACCCCCAATTGAAAAAACAATACTTGATGAAATTCGCACCTTAGCATGGCACAACCTTATTATAGAGGTTAACCTCCATGACACACCAATATCGTGGAAGCTAACCTTCATGGAACAGTGATATCATAGAGGCTCATGGCCTTAGAGTTCCAAAATGACCTTGAACCCCTTCTACAAATTTCAAAACTTTCCTCGAATACCTTTTTAACATCACTAAACACAATTCAAGTTATCAATTAATACTATGAACACGTGACGATCAAAAATAAAATGATCAAAATTTTAAGGGTCTTACACTTTCTTTGGTGTTAGTTTTGTTTTCATATATCTATGTTATGGAGATATATTCTAGATGAGTCTTATATGCTCCAGTAGGATGCAGTTCAATTGGATGACATGTTGACCTTCGAGAAGGAGCCAACTGTCATTTCAAATAGAGATATCAAGATATTGAGGGCTAGAGATTGTTATGGTTCATGTCCAATATAAGCACTATCCATTCGACAACCTGGGAGATCGAGCAAGATATATGGACCCATTTTCCTCACTTATTCAAACCCTTAAGTACTTCTTCATCCATGACTTTCGAGGATGAAAGCCCTTTTGATAGTGGATGGTTTAATGACCCTTGACGTTATTTTCTTGAATTTTATATGTTTTTTATATTTTAATCATTCCTATAATTTCTAGAAGTTACTTACGACTTGCCAAGACAGGTGGTTCGGTTCCCAGGAAGTTTTGTGGGAAATTTCCTATTTTAGAGCTTTAAAATTTAAGATGATTGCCTTTGATCAAAACTTCTACTAAACAGCCTCTGATAAGAATTCTGACAGTTTCGATAACTCTATAATGTAAAATATTTTTCTTGGGCAACCTCTGGTTTGTGTACCAAGGCTTCCAAAATCATTTTAGGCATTTGTGTCGATTTTAGTGAAAACTAAGAAATGTGTTGACTTTTGTCAATATTTCATCAAAACGGCCTCCATTGGTTATTTTGTTTAAATTGTTGAGTCTAGATCTATCTTAAATAGAGTAGCATATTTTTTTTTGTGTACAATATTTTAAAAAAAATCTCGAGGATCCATTGAAGGAATTTTTAACTTTGAAAATATTCATAAAATAGAATGTGCGACTCCCTATTTTTTTCATTGCTTTTTCAATGAGATCTTTGCGATAAGATCTTTTTTTTTGTTAGGCATCACAATTGCATGGGGTATTTGCAATTGCATGTGGTTAGTCATTATTATAATGATAGTGCTTTGGGACAAGTTTAGGATTGGTCATCGTGATTGTGATGGCTTGTATCAGCCATAGGCTGCATTGGCAAGTCACACTTGACAATGCCAATATATTATTTTTCCCTTCATTTTTAGCTCACATTTTCCCAAACTCAAGAACTTTGTGGGTCTTAGAAAAGCATTAGCTGGGGGATTTTCACTATTTTGAACTCGGGTAAGTTACATATAACTCCCACCCGTGCTTGGTTTTAAATTAGTTTTATGCTCAATTTTTTCTCTAGTTCCTCTTTAATTGTATTTGGTTAATGGAAATTTGGGACTTTCAAGCTAAATTAGCATTGAATTATGTCCTGTTCTAGCTCAAATTTTAGGAAAGGGTTCCTTACCATTTATGCAAGATAATTATGTTAGGGAGATAGTTTTTCTTCATGGGGTGCCAGTTTCTATCATTCCCAATTGTAGTACTCAGTTCATATCTAGCTTCTGAAGAGATTTTCAAGGATAGTGAGGTACCTAAGTTGAGCTTAGCATATCTTTTCACTCTTATACCAATGGCCATAATATTGGATCATTTAGATTTAGATGGATATTTTATGGGCCTATATGATTGATTTTAGAGGTCAGTGGACTTGTTTCTTGCTTTAGGGGAGTTTGCATATAATAATAACTACTATTCAAGTCTTAGAATAGCTCTATTTGAGGTATTTTATAGTAGTCTTTATAGTTCTTTGGTTGGTTGGTTTGATGCTTTTGAGGTTAGTGTATGGGCACAAATCTACTTTGAGTTTCTATGGATAGTGTTTGGGTGATTCGGGAGATCACAAGCTACTAGCCTTAGAGTTTAAGGTAGTGATTAGGTTTTCATTTTAATTATCACCTATAAAGGGCATGATGAGGTTCATAAGAAAGGGAAAGCTGAGTCCTAGGCATATCAAACTATTTGAGATGCTTCAGTTGACATCATAAGAGTTATATGTACATGATACGAGAGGTAAGGTCTAAACTATATGTTTTTCACTGTATAGCTTGCATTCTGCTTAAGGTATGGCTAGTTATGTACTTATCATATGGTAATGGTATGATCTGTGTAAGGAAAGTCATATATTGGACAGAATATAGAGTCCAACTTTCTGTATTGGGTACGAGTGAATTGTACCACTTATATGATGTGGGTACGAGTGGAGGGATCCAATCGTACCCACCTACAGGATTTTTACAATTTAAGTTAGGGGTATTCTAGATATTTCCCCTCTTAACCACTTTTGACCCCACAAATTAAAACACTATTGGGACTTTATTTACCCTATTATTCTTAATCAAAAACACTTTAGACACTCTCAAATCTCTCGCAAGCTCTTGGTTCAAGAAAGAGGCTAGGGTTTTCTCAAAGTGATTCAATTAGGGGCTTTTAAGAGCAAATCTCTCCATTTTCTTTGGTATCTAAGGCATATTACTATTCCATCACTGTTAGTTCAAACTAAAAGCATGTTTTACTTAATGGTTTTCATGGCATAATTGTGGGTTTGTGTTGGTTTTGAAATATATATTGGGGGTTTTTGTTACTAATGGTTGGATGTTTTTTCCCATGATCTATTTATAGTTTTTCATGTTATAAAGTTGGTTTGAACATGTGGTTGTATTGGAATAGTTAATTGGTCCTTGGTTTTGGTTTTGGAAACTCTTTGCCCTCAATATGTTTGTTAAAATGCCAATGAGAATGTTTTTGTCACATAGTTTGACTTTTATTGAAGACCTTGAATTGCATAATATGTGAAGAGAAAAAGAGATTTTTGAGCTAGAATGCATTCATTTACTCAATATGCATGTTGACGAGGTATGTTGCTCAGGAGATTAGATATTGTTTTTAATAAGAAGATTGTGCCACCCTACAATAGGTTTTTAGTTTTAAGTGGAGATTGTACCATTTTTACCACAAACATTGGATTTAGGACAATTGGATCTTTTTTATGGGCTTTCTGGTTTTAAAAGTTGTATCACCTTCAACTTTGAACTAAGGTATGTTTCCCATTTATCAGTTTATTTTTTGTAGTTGAGTTAGAGGCATCATTCCAGGCGGCTCGAGGTATATGTATCAGGTTTTCTTTATTTCTTGTATTTGAGATAAGCATGAGGTAATACCGAGAAGGTGATTATGGTTTGCACTGGTGACGTAATGCTTTGCATCAACTCATACTGAACTACATTTGTCTTCCATATATATATGTATACTCTGTGTATATTATTATTATCTCTACATTCGATTTTATTTCTGTTATGCCTAGATTATTAGCTTAGCCTTTCGTATATAGTCTCCTTAACATGTTATTTATACTTTATATTATCTTCCAAGCATAGTTGGACTATGGTTCCTACTGGGTAATGCATGTTTTTCTACTCATAATATGATTCTACATCTTTCTGCTGATGCAAATCTAGTACAAGTCACTGTTGATTCTGCTTGTACGGAGTCCTTATTAGGAGTTGTGATTAGCCCTTGGAATCTGGTTGCTTACTAATTTCCTTCCTATTTCTAGTATTTGTATTTTTGTATTATGTACCGAGATGTATTAGTGTAGCACATATTTCTATACTTAGTGGCTCGTGTACCAATGACACCAAGTTTGGGGTTGGATTTCAATGTATATTTTTGTCTTTCCATTTCTTAAGGGCCCCGTATTGTATATTTTGTACCAGTTATGTATAAATATATACACGACGTCCTTTCTTTCTAACCTAAGCTATTTATTTTTGCTCTATTAGTTGTTACTTTTGGTATACCGACTTGGGTTGGCTTCCCTACTGAAGGGTTATAGTAGGTGTCATCATAACCCAATTTCGGATCGTGATAGTAACCTCTTACCAAAAACTATATGGGTGAAAATTTAAAAATGAAAAACTGAAAGGTGAGAAAACTATGTTAAGGGGTATTGAATATGAAAATCACACAATGGATGTTGGTGGTGCAAACAAAGACATGATTATTATTCGATCTCCAGCAATACAATAAAAAGGCACATTTTAGATTAACAAAATGTCGCAATCCAAAATTTCAAGGGTTGTAATAACACCTACCCCAACCCAATTATGGAATGTAAGCCTAACTCAACAAATACAAGCATACTTAAAATAACTTAAAGAGTATAATACCATAATGAATAATCAACAGTAATAACTCCAAAATTAATCTCACATGAGTTTTGAGCTGGGGGGGGGGGGGAATGTAACACCCCCAAATTTTGGCCCAAAAAAATTCCTGAGTTTGAGCTCACTACACTGACTATAGCTCACTAAATGAGTTGGAAGGTCTCCTTACGGGTCATTAGTGTCAAGTCATAAGGTGACCAGTAAAGGTTGTCTTTGTTTTTGCCTTGGTTACAATTTAATCATTAGGAGTCATAAGGACTCATTACGAGTCATAAGGTATGACTCGTAGGAAAACTAGTGTTGGTTCCAAACTCTCTGTCTTGACCACGACTAGACTCAACAAGTCGTATGGTGAGGTCACCAGTTATAGGGTTTAACTCATGATCAAACCAGTGAGATGGTCCAAGTTTTTTCTCAGGGTATAATTAGGACCACATAAGTCGAAGTATGTCCTTATGAGTCTTAAGGTGACCCATGGTCACTGGCAATAATTTTCAGTGTTTTAATTAAGGGCATTTTGGATATTTTCCTTTTTTCCCACTTAAGACCCATGACTTAAAAACACTTTAGGGACCCTATTTTCAACATTGATCAAATAAAAAACTTTCTCAATTCCCTCAGTCAAGAACACCAAGGGTTTCCAAAGAATTGGCAATTAGAGCTTTCAAGAGTCAATTTATCTCCGTAATTCTTGATATATCAGGAATATTACTCTTCCCAAAGATTATTTCATTGATAGTATGTGTTTAAATTATTACCCATGTGATTTAATTATGGTTTATGAATATGGGCTTGAGGGTTTTGGAATGAATGTTACTAAAATTGAACTCCCATGATTTATATGTGTTGTTTATGCTTTATCAATAGTTTTTGAACTAATTGGGTGCATGGGTATGGGAATTGAAAAGGGGGTCAAGGTATTCCCCCAACTTGATGATTTCAGATTGAAAATTTGTTATGAAAATTGTGTTCCCTCAACCCACTTGTATAATTAGTTTTGAAAGATGGTTTATTATATGATTTGACTTACTTACGTATACATGCATTGCATAAATGGTTAAAATGATAAACATGGATTTCGAAGGCCTTGTTGGCCATGCTTTGATTTTAAAATTGGTAGCTCGGGGGTCAAGGCATTTCCCCAGGTTGATTTGATAAACCAAAAAGGGTCGAGACATTCCTCTGAATTAATAAAATTGTAATGGCATAATAAGAAGCTTGAAAGTGGAAAGGTATAACAATACTTATAGTGTGCCCTAATAGCTAATTCCTTGGTTCAATGAATGGGTTATGTGAAACTTATTTTAATCGGGCTTAATGGGGTTATGTAGCTAAGTCGTGAAGGTGGAGGTCCCAACCGATACCGGAAACTCACATTTGTCGGTGTGAAGGTTGGTATTGATGACCGTGTGCATGTCTCACACTATTAATGTCTATTTGTAACCTGGATTGATATAGGGTCAGGGCATTCTCTGGTCTTCCTTGATACCTCTGGTTCGTTTGGCTAAAACGCATTGAGGCTCTTTCAGCAAGGGAAGCTAGACCCACATAGCCCATGGGTGCCTTTTATGACGGTTAATCTACCTAGTCCAGGCTAATGTTTTACTTGCATGCTAAGCCTTGTTCTGTACCCCAGCATGTTACATATATATATATATATATATATGTATGTACAATGTGTGCATATGGATTTTACTGTGGTTTTGACTTGGAATTATTTTATCCCTTTCCTAAGTTACATGCTAGCGCTTAACCCGCTAACCATCTTCGAATGATGTATCCCCACACGATGTAGGAACTAGAGACACTTTTGATTTTCCTGCACAGTAATAGGTGATATTGGATCGTTCCTGAGTCAGCTTGAAGTGGTGAGCCTCCTTCTTCCGAAAGGTTATTACTTCTTGATTTATTTCGTGTCATAGACTATTTCTCATGGTTTTTTTGGCAATCGTCGGGGGCACATCCCAACTTAATTTTTTTTTTTGGATAAAGAGGCTTTGTGGATACTATGGATTAGGATTGTTATTGCATATCTTAGTAATCATCTTGAATTAGATATCCATCTATCTTGTTAAATCTTCAAAATTCAACTGTTGTTAGTCATTTCATGTTTTGTTTGGATAGGGCAAAAAGGGTGGTCTTTGGTCCTCGGCAGATTTGAGATATCTGTCACGGTCAGGGCCTGATTCAGGTCATGACAAACCCCCTTTCCCCAACCACTTTCTATTTTATTTTTTAACTTTTTTTAAAAAAAAGTTTCAAAAAATTTTCTTATCCCACTTCCCCCCTACCAACCCTACCCCCCCTAAAAAAAATTATTTCAAAAAAAAATTAGAACTTTTTTCTTACCCCACCCCTGCCCCTATCTCAACCCCCCACTCTACCAACCCTACCCCCAAATATTTATTTTATAAAAATTAAAAAATTATTCTTACTCCCCCTCCCCCCCCCCCCCATATCTTATTCGTTCTCATTGTTTTGTGTTCAATATATACAAATGTATTTAAAAAATATTTTTCTACTAGCATAAAAAATTAAGAAAATAATTAAGAAACAATTTACTTTCCAAAGAAAATATGTTTTTGAAAACTTTGTACTTATCATTGGTATCACGTCTCAAAATACAAAAAAGAAATGAAATTTGTTACTATAAAAAAAGAATATGATTACATGTATCTTAATCTACTCTTTAATTGATTATCTTAGAATTTACATGAATTTAAAAATTTAATATATTTACATGGTATAATTTGTGACAAATTAGTAGGAAGAAAATTATTTTGTTAACAATTATTGATAAATTTAATATTTATAATTATTAAGGGCATTTTAGTAAATTTACCAGTTACTATACAGTACCATACCGTCAAACCAAACAATAAAACTGTTATTAAACATCAGTGAATGATATAGTTCATCCAAACATTATATTATGTTATACCGTACAATACAATACATTATGAAACTATGGCATACCATCATCAAAACAAGGTATTAAAATGTCATTTTCAAGTAAATATTCAATTTCATGACTTTATAGAATGAATATGAATGAGTAAGAAGCATCATGATAAATAAATACCTTGATATATGTAATTAATATACAGAAAAACCCAATAAATTGATATAAGAATTAGTCTTCCCAAATCACAAACAAATCATCAAAACATGGTTCATGAAAATAGTGAAATAATTTGAAAAAGTAAAATGATAAAATCAATCATTTTAGTTCTGATTCGAGTCTAGATCATTAAGATATAGATGGAAGTTGTTTTGATATATGGATCTCGTGAATCCCTCACGGGCGCCATCCTATAGCCAAAATGCTTAGGGGAGGGGCGTATTTTAGTAGGCATTAGCCATTGCATATAATGTTATATCATTGCATATCACTGCATTTCTTTTAGATTGTTGTGTGATTTAGATATACTGTGACACAATTTAATATTTAATTGTTGGAACTTTTCTACCTACAGGTTATTTAGTATTCCTTAGTCGATATAGTTTTCTTCCTAGACCTAGTCAGTCTATGATGACTACTAAGTGTAAGTGGATTATACTGACCCCTAATTTTATGCATCCTTCCGATGCAGATTCTGGATCGAGCACTCACCTCGGTGCGTGATCATGCTTGTTTATTGCAGTTTGAAGATATGGTAAGCTACTCCATTCAGAATTCTGCTTCGGCTTTCACTAACCCTACTTTTGTCTTGACTTATTACATTCAGTTATGTATTAACCGACTATGACATTTTGTGATTAGAATTGCTCTTGGCTTATGACTACAGAGTCTTGAGATTTAGTTGTATTTGACGTATTCAATTGTTTTAGAGATTGTACGGATTTATGACATGGTTTCCTGCTTTGTATTCGTATTTGGTATTTATTATTTCTATTTTATTATTATTTTTGTGTGTGAGTTATGCTTACCTACCACAGTTGGATGGGGGTAGGTGTCATCACAACATATGATATTTTTTGTATCGTTACAACCTAGTAAATAGTGTGACTTTTGCATGATTTCTTTTGTCCTCGTTGCTCAAAATCCTAAAAATTGTTTTCTTGGAGAATTTGTATCTATTATTTGTTCTTTTTTATTCTTAGTATATTTATTTTTTAATAAAAATGAATAAAATTCAAATGTGAAAAAGAAATATTTAAATACTTAGAAATTATTTAACCATGAAATTTATTTGCTATTTTTCAGAAATTCTTTTTTTTACATTATTTGAAAATCACTTTTTGGCCATAAAAATGTCAAATATAGTTTAAAAATTGAACAGTTGAGTGATTGATTAAGATTTATCTCTAACATAAAATCTCAAAAATTATGATCAAGGAGGTGGGGGTGTTCTCTTTAGCCAATTAATGACACGACCCAAAATCGAGCCTTGTCGTATGGGCACCTCAAGCCCAACAAAGACCTGAGATCACCCCGTTAAACCAACCTAAATATCACATCAATTCACAAGTACCGGATGAACTCCAGCTAGAAAATAAGATAGCGGAAACAAGGCTACAATTATATCAACAGCTAACCAATCTAATAATATCAACAACTAACCAATCCATTAAATCAACAACTAACCAACTAACCAATCCATTAATATCAACAACTAACCAACATATCCAAGTCCATAGTTATCCACAAATCCTATACAAATTTAACGTCTATAACATGTTGGTACAAGCCCCCGACAATAACCAAATACCAAGTCCAAAATAAGTCTATAACATAGATAAAGAGACTGTGAAATGTAAGCCTTTCGAAGAATGGAAGCTCACCACTCCAATGTCAACACGCAAACCGCTCTAACATTTGTCACTGTGCATGAAGAGAAGAAGAAGCTCTGGACCCTATGACGCGTGGGGACATAGCATCCTGAGATGGTTAATGGTTGGAATGCTAGCATGTAACTCAAGTATAAGGATAAAATAGTGAAGTTTTTCAAAACCAAGTCAAACCATCATATGCAACCACATTTATATTTATGCAGGCATATATGAAGATACTTATATAGGTACATAACGTGCCAAATCAAGGAACAAGTCATGACATCCATTCTTGAAGTATTTAATCGTGAAACATGGAGTGAAGGACTCCAACCTTCCACCCTTTTAGTTTAGAATATTGAACTTCCCCATTACATTAGGCAAGAGGACCCTAACCTCAAGCCATCAGATTTTATGTGGCAAGTAGACCTTAACAACAAGTCATCACATCTTATATGGTAAGTAGACCCTAATCACAAACCATCCCATCTTATATGGTAAGTGGACACTAACCACAACCCGTCTCATATGGCAAGTGGACCTTAACCACAAGCCATTTTATATGGAAAGTGGACCCCAACCACAAGTCGTCTCATATATATATAGAAAGTGGACACTAATCACTAGCCGCCTTACACTCTCTCACACATACACACACACATATATATATAGCAAGTGGGCACTAACCACAAGCCGTTATGACTATTACTAGTAGACAATTTGGACTCTAACCATTTATCCCTGTATTAACACCGATTTAATTCGACATATAAGGACTCTAATCTATTTAGATAATTCAAACCACCAAGCCTACAATTCAACATTTCATATATGACCACACGATCTTTATGAAACCATTTAACAACCAATCATTTAATTAGGCCAATGCATTAGTTCATACCATAATGAAAATCCATTTATGGTCATCAAACCTTTACAAACCATTCATTCTTTATTAACATTCTTATACCAAACTTTAGTTCAAATCACAATTCAATTCCATGCTTAGGGACTTCAACCCCTTATACCATCATACCACCAAAGTCACTAAATTAACTCATTACATGGCCATCAAGGCCTTTACCTAGCCATTTACCCAGCATTCGTACCCATTAAGTCAATGTCATATTCCATTTATATTCATTAGACCAATATCATAGTTCAATACACCATTAACAAGTGATTAGTCATTTCCTTTAGACATTTTTACAAACACCTTAAGGGCATGCTTTTATCAAGACCAAAACCAAAGTAAGAATCATCAAATTTAGGGTTACTCATGACCTATTTGTTAAACCACATTCAACAAGCACCCACATGTGAAAACCATCACCAAAAACATGTACAAATACAAGTTTAAGCAAGAGTAAACAATACCCATCACTATGCATTAAAACCCTCAACATTTGATTTCAAAACCACCATTTACAAGTCAAAATTAATGTTTAAAACACATGATATTTTGAGCTAACAATAAAGGAAAAGATACAGGACTTATACAAGATGATTCACGAAAAAAACTTGACCCCTCTTAGCTTGTAGATAAACACTTGAGAAACCTTAGCATCCAATCTTCAAGAGTCAGTTAGAGAGTGTTTTTGGTGAGTCTTAATCCTCAAAAATGTGTTATAAGAGGCCTAAACATGTTATATAGTAGGGGACTTAAGGGTATTGGTGAAATATCCATAAAGCCCTCGACTTAAAGTTGGAAACTAACCTGTAGAAGGGTACGACTCCCACACCAAACCATACCCTAGGGTATGAGTGGTACCCTAACTCATACCCTATGATTTACCATGGACTCATAATCTGCCCAACATATGACTATTCATGAATGACTCGTACCAAAAGGTACTAGCGGTACCATGCAACTCGTACCCAAGCCAGTATCCATAACATCAAGACCAATGTTTCATACGACTAGTTAGTATATGACTTGTACCCTAACATACGACTTGGGAGGGGCTAAACTGTATCTTGGATAGTATATAACTCACACTATACTAGGTAACATATGAGAGAGGGAGCCAAAGTCGTATCCCAGGGTACGATTAGCACCCTTGAATTGTACCATGGACAGAATGTCCAAAACCCAAGAATTTTTGCAAGTGCCAAGGTTTAGGGTGTTTCATTCTCCCCCACTTAGGATAATTAGTCCTCGAATGACGGGTAAGGCAAGAACAATCACAATTTAACACACCATTACCTATCAATCTAACCTTAAACCATATTAGAAAACAAGAGTATTCAATAAGACAAGGTTCATGCCAAGATCATTATCGATCAACCATTCATTCCATTGACTTTGGGACTCAAACCCATTGTCCATCAAAGACACTTCTTCATGTCAAAGCTTAGGGACTTGAACCCCTTGCCTAACAAGGACATAAATCATGTTAAGAACATCAACACACATATATCAAGTACGGGTTTCCAGAATAGGGGGCTAATGCAGATTTATGGACTTCATGTCCACTTTCGCCTCCCAAGTAGCTTCCTCGAACTTTTGGTTCCTCTATGGAACTTTCACCGAAGCCACATCTTTCATTCGCAACCGGCTAACTTGCCAACCCAAGACCCTTACCAATACTTCCTCATAGTTCAAAGAGTCCAGTATACCAACATCCTCTAAGGAAAACAACCAACAAAGGATCACCTGTATATTTCAGCAACATAGAGACGTGAAAAATTGAAAGAATAAAACTCATTCTAGAGGGAAAGTTCAATTCAACTTATAATTTCCCATTGACACCTCACTATGAGGGACTAAATCCAGACATATACTACTTCCACGTTCAAGCCTATTTAAAGCAAGAAAGAGTTAACTTAAGCCACGGGGCTCTATTTCTTACATCCTTCCATGAACACTACTCAACAAAGCATCCCATATAGAATATACATATACATGATCCACCCCACAAGGAGGACACCCTAAATCCCTTATTTACCATCGATAACCTATTCTTTCCTAGGGAAAACCATCCCTCTTATGCATGCAATAATGAAAACGCTTCACCAAAACCATCCTAGAAAAAAAATAGAAATTGGACAAGTGTCTGAAATAAGACCAACCCACGTCTTAATCTTTCCACCGGGAAACTAGTAAGGTCATCAAGGAGAACCTCAGGACATTCATTACCACCAGGACTGAATACAAAGAAGGGCCTTTCGAGTTAGAATCTCTAATCTAGAGAAAATGATAGAGTCACCCTTTTGAGATAAACTTTCGGTCTCTAAGGTAAGAGACGAAGCTCCCCTTAGGCATTAAAGAACTCCCTTTCTGTACAATGACAGGCTCATTAGGGAATTTAAACATGACCTTATGGATCCAAAAATCTAGGAAAGCATAGCACGAATGCAACCAATCTATCCCAGAATAACATCAAGATCAACCATATCCAACTCTATCAAATCAACAAGAGTTTCTTCACTACCAATAGCTACCACCATACCCCTTGTAGACTTCTTACAACCACCGAGTTTACTATCGGGGTAGAAATAGAAAAGAGTCTAAAATAACTTTAGAATAAAACCAAAATACACAATTATAGATGGGGTCACATAAGAGAGAGGGGGACCCTAAACCAAGTAAAACATACACATCACGGAAAAAGAGTTTCAACATACCCCTAAGAACATCCGGAGATATCTCGGACTCCTAGCGGGTAGCAAATACATATAACCGATTCTAGCTAATTCGGTACCAAAAATAGAAGCAGAAGCAAAAATAGTACCCTTCGACACAGGAGCAGACAAAGTAGCAACAGAGGTCATGTTGGCCCAAGAAACCACTAGAGAAGGGTACTCTCGCTATATGTACCCAATCTGACCACATCTAAAACACATGTTCCTCTCCTTCTCACACTCACTATGATGATGCTGACCATAAAATCTACATAGAGGGTAGGTCGGTGTTGGTTGGGCCCTACTGGTCTGAGAATCACCACTCACCCAATTCTTTCTCTTATACCACTTACCACTAGACTGTTGGCCTCCACTTTGTTCAGAAAGTCGAGACCTTTTACTCTGCCTCTTATCAATCTTAGTCTATTTTTTTTTCTTTTCCTCCACTTGTTGCATATACACAACTAACCGAGAGATGTCCATGTCTTCGATCAGCAAGGTCGTCTTACTCTCAAGGATTGATTTGGGAGACAGTCTCGAACCAAACTTACGCATCCTAGCTCTCATGCTAGAAACGATCTCAGGGGCATACCTAGACAAATGATGGAATTTCAAGGCATACTCCTTGAAAAACATCCTACCCTACCTAAAATTCACAAACACTTCCATTTTTGTTTCCCTCAGCTCTTAGGAAAAGAAGCAGTATAGGAAGGCACTAGAGAAATCCTCCCATATGGTAGAACTAGTATTCTCACCTCTCGTCTGTTTCCACTCTTCGTACCATTGGTACGCCACGTCTTTCAATTGATAGGAAGCAAACTCAACACCTTCAACTTCTGACGCATGCATAATCTAGGAGATCTTCTCAATTTCATCAATAAAACTTTGAGGATCTTCTTCAACCTTTACACTTATAAGCTTAGGAGGGTGCAACCACATAAATTGGCCAACCTTTATGGCCTCAGAGGATGGAAAAACAGGAATACTACGTTCGAACTGAGAAGCTACTAACTGAGTCAACAGAGTAATAAGGCGATAAAACTCAGCATGAGTAACATCCCCTTGAAGTGATAGGGGATGAGGACTAGAGGGAACCGGTGGAACTCATGGACTATCAGCTACCAGATCCCTAGACTGAGTATAGACTCCATAAGTAGGGCGAGTCCCGTCAGCGTTGTTCCCAGTCAGGACGAAAAGGTTTGCATGAATATCAGATCTTCTTGGAGGCATGATTTGAAAGACGAGAAAATGAAAATCAGAAAGATCCAAGACCTTAAACTCTATAGATCAAAATAGAACCACAAGAAAGGGAAATATTCCTACATACCTTGTAACATCTCTCTTATAAGTGTGGCACACTACACATCCATAAAAGAGACTCTACTCAATACAGCTTTATGGACACCCAACTGACTATGAACCTAGGCTCTGATACCAACTTGACTCAACTAGAAATCAGGCCTTGTCGTATGGGCACCTCAATCCTAACAAGGACCAGAGATTGTCCCGTTAACCCAGCCTAACCATCACATCAATCCACAAGTATCGAATGAACTTCGACTATAAAATAAGATAGCGGAAACAAAACTACAATTATAGATTAAGAAGAAACTAATCAATCCATTAATATTAACAACTAACCACAACACCCAAGTCGATAGTCATCCATAAAGCTATACAAATCCGATGTCTAGAACATGTCGGGACACGCCTCAGACAATAGTTGAATACCAAGTTCAAAATAAGTTTATAACACAGATAAAGAGACTATAAAAGGTAAGCCTTCCGAAGGATGTAAGCTCACCACTTCAATGTCAACATGCGAACCGCTCGAACACTTGTCACTGCATAGGAAGAGAAGAAGAAGCTCCGCCCCCTATATCGCGTGGGGATATAGCATAATTAGCCTTTACATATATAAGCTAGTAAATTTGTTCTCATTTATCACTTGTTCTACCTTAGTAGTACCAGTTTATACCATCCCACTAGATCCATTACTTTTCCACAACATAACCATATATAAAATCAAACCCATATCATCTCAGAATTTAAAATATTCTAAATTATCAAGTCTACCCAAGTATCATAGAGGCGGAACTTAAACCAAGGGTTTTAAAACAATAAGTTATGCCCCATGGGAAAGAACTAACACCACCTTATTGTGTTTTGATTTCTGAGATGCTCTATAACTCTTACTTTAGAGACTATACTTAGCCCAAGGACCTTCAAATAATAATTTACGCCCCATGGACAAGAGTTGATGCTACCATATTGTGTTTTGATTTATTAGATGCTTTATAATTCTAGCCTTAGAGGCAAAATATAGGCCAAAGGCTTCCAAACAAAAAGTTACGCCCCATGGGCAAGAGTTGACACTACCACATTGCATTTTGATTTATGAAATATTCTATAACTCTTGCTTTATAGGAAAGACTTAACTAAAGGTCTTTCAAACAACAAGTTATGTCCCATGGGCAAGAATTGATAAACCAGATTGTGTTTTGGTTTATGAGATACTTTATAACTTTTACCTTAGAGGCAAGACTTAGCCGAAATACTTTTAAACAATAAATTATGTCCCATAGGCAAGAGTTGACGCTACCATATTGTGTCTTAATTTATGAGATACTCTATTACTCTTGTCTTAGAGACAAGACTTAGTCCAAAGGTCTTTCAAACAACAAATTATGACTCATGGACAAGAGTTGACACTATCACATTATGTCTGGATTTATAAGATGCTCTATAACTCTTGCCTTAGAGACAAGACTTTGCCCGCCAAAGGAATAAGTTATGCCTCGCGGGCAAGAATTGACACTACCACATCGTGTCTTGATTTATGAAATGTTCTATAACTTCTGCCTTAGAGGCAAGAATTAACACATAAAATTTCAAACTAGAAGTTACACCCCATGGGTAAGAGTTGACACTACCACATTGTGTCTTAATTTATGAGATGATCAATAACTCTTGCCTTAGAGGCAACACTTAGGCTAAGGAATTTTAAACAACAAGTTATGCTCCATGGACAAGATTTGACACTACCATATTATGTCTTAACTTATGGGATGCTCTACAACACTTGCCTTAGAGGCAAAACTTATATAGTGCAAGGACTTTCAAACAATAACTTATGCCTCATAGGTAAGAGTTGACACTACCACATTGTATCTACATTTATGAGATGTTCTATAACTCTTGTTTTAAAGGCAAGACTTAATCCAAGAACTTTCACGCCCTTAAGTTTACTTCCATGTCAAAGGAAAAAGAAACTTTTTTGTGAATTATCCAATTTTTTGTTCATTAACAAAGAATAATAGGAGTCGAGCAAAAAGAAAAAAAAAAGAAAAGAAAGAGGAAAAAATAAAGATCGAGGAAAAAAATGAAGAAAAAAATAAAGGTTAAAATAATAAAAATGAGAAATAAAATAAAATAAAAATTGAAATTTTTTTAAAAAAAATAGAAGGAGAAAAGAAAAAATAAAAATTGACACAAATGAATTTTTTTTTTTTAAAAAGAGATAAATAAAAAGTAAATAATATTTGAGAAAAATAAGAGAAGAAAATAAGAAAAAAATTTAAAAATACAAATTGAGAAAAACAAATTAAAAGAAAAAAGAAAAAAATAAAATCAAAATAAAACAACAACAATAACAACAAACCCAGTGTATTTCCACATATTGAGGTCTGGAAATGGTAAGATATATGCAGTCCATACCTCTACCTTTAAAGAAGTAGAAAGAGTATTTCCGATAGGCTTCCGGCTTGAGACAGGAAAAATTAAAATAAAAAAAAATAAAAAAATAAAAAAATAGAAATTGAGTGACAAATAGACATGAAGAATATAAAATTATGTGAGCTTATAAAGGCAAAAAATTACTTGCACTATAAATAAAAAGAAAGAAAAGAAGGATAGTTTTAAATTTTTTTCTTTTACGAAGGGCCAAAAAAAATAAAGTCGTCCTTTATCTGGTACCATTTCATGTAATTTTCAGTAAATATCTATCAACTTTCTTTTCTTTGACGGCATCTACTTTTTTCTTTGAAGGTTTGAACAGATTTCTTCTTGTGATGGCATTTGAAACGAATAAAATATTTGTGTCATCCTTGAAGCTTCGCGATTGGAGGGTGCTTCTTTTATATTAGGCTTGGGAGAATGAGGACGGCTTATGGGAATGGGTAAAATGATATTAAGCCTACATAAAATGAGTAATAGATCACACCTAAAAATTAGAGTGCGTAAATAATCAATTTTAGAGGGTTAACTTGTGTAGTTTCTCTTTCTTTCTTTTTTCTCCCGGGGGGGGGGGGGGCTAGGTTTAATAATGAGAAACCAATATAGCTGACATATAGATAAACCTAGTAGGGATCCAATATATGTTATTTTTTTTAGTCTTAATTTATATGATACAAATAAAATTTTGATAATTAATTATATTTTAAATATTTTTTTAGATATTTTAAATTGTTAACTATTGTAATTTATAATAGTTTTTTGACATTGTAATTTGCTATTTTAAGTTGTTAGCCATTATATTTTATAATACTCTTCTTGTCCAAAGTTTTGTAGCATTGATAGTCTAATATATTTTTAGAATAATTTAAGTTTTTAATTACTGAAATTTATAATACTTTTTCTTCTATTTTAATTTAAGTGACACAAATATAATTTCGAGAGTCAATCAATTATCAAGATTCAAGTCCCGAAGTAGACATGTCTTAAATGACTCATAATAACTTATTAGAAGTGATACAATAAAATTACAAAAAAATAGTTGTAAAAAAAATTAAGCGGGCCTCATATAAGATGTCAAGTTAATTTAAAACATCAATAATTAATTTATCTTTTTGTTTATTTTATTTTTATTAAATATTTTTTTAATATTTAGATGATTCATAATAATTAATTATGGATAAAATAGTAAAATTACGGTTGAAACAATTGAAACAAACATGTCATAAATGTCTATTTTTACTTTTTTTTTATCAAATATTATTAATTTTTTAATACTTAAATGACATATAATAATCAATTAGGAAATAACTTATTAGAAGTGGTATAACAAAATTAATATAAAAAATAGTTGTGAAAAAAATTTATACAAACCTTATATAAGATGCCAAATTAATTTAAAACTTGAATAGTTTCTTTATCATTTTTTCGGTAGTTTATCTTTTTTATTAAATATTATTAATTTTTTTAATACTTAAATAACTTATAGAAATTGATTAGAGATGAAATAATAAAATTAAGGTTGAAGCAACTGAAGCAGATATGTCATAAATGTGCATTTTATACTTAAATGACATATAATAATTAATTAGGGCTGATATAATAAAATTACGGATTAATACTTAAATGACCTATATTAATTAGGGATAAAATAGTAAAATTATAATTGAAACAGCTGAAACAGACATGTCATAAATATCTATTTTATATTTTTGTTAAATATTATTAATTTTTTAATACTTAAATAACATATAATAATTAATCACGGAGGACCTGCTTCCAAGCCTAGAATTAGAATATAATTGTTTTTGGTAATGATATAGATAAATATGATTACCCTCTATCAGCACCAGTCATTTTTTGAACTTGAAGACAACATAGCGTCCGCACAGAACGCGCTGGTGTCAAATTTTCTCTCCAGTAAAACTTCACCACCCAGAAAGTTTACCTTGTCCTTAAACTCTTTTGGAGCAGAAACCACACACAATAAAGAGGAAGTCTATGGCTGTTTCTTTGAATTCCGTCATGGGCTTTCCCTCAACTGTATGTATTTTGGTTCTCTGAAAATTTATTTGTTCATACTTCTAACACTTTTCCTTTATTATAATTTCCTTCCAAATTCATTGCTTAAGTGGATATGAGCAATTGAATCGGAATTTGATTGCTTATGTGAATACCAAAATTAACAAGAACAATAATGGAAAATTTTCATTGCTTATTTATTACATTTGATGGCAGAGTTCCCTTGGGTATTTCGGCAACAACTGGAGTTTCAGGCCTTGTACAAGACTAACACCTTGCATTTCCCAAGTGGGTTTTTCCAACTTCTATCTGTTCTTTCTATTACTAGCAAATAGTTTGAATTTCTCTATGTCCCCTGTGTAGCTGGTCTGGCCAGAAAAGCCAAGAAATGAAGCTAAAGGGTTAAACAATAGAGTGATAGTATGCCTGTTCTAGTTTTCTGTTGCTGTTCTGTTCTAGAATGCTAGGTATGATAATATAACTTAGCAATGGAAAATTTTGGAAAGTATAACTGATTTAGTTTTTTGTTGAACTCCACATTACATTTTTGAATTAAACTAGCAACTTCCGGAGTTAAATACATCATAATTGTAGTAAACATAATGGCGAAAGCATATAAATTCAATTATTCCAAAGAAAAAGATGCTCTTGCCAGACGCAGCAAAAAAGATAGATTTACTGAGAAGCATAAGAACTCATACTTTTACCGAGAAGCATAAGAACTCATACTGCACCAAGAGAACTTTGCCACTGCAGCACCAACATCCTGACGTTCTCCACCATGGTGTGGCTAACATCTGAACGTTCTCTACCACGGTCGTGGCCACGGCTGAATCTCGTCTCTGACCTATTCCTTCCATCTTTTTTCTTGTCAAGCCAATGCATCTTCTTAGGTTCATCCTCCTTAACAATGCTACACTTGGACTTCATGCTCATAATCTTCTTTTCCGCTTGGATCATTTGGATAGGGAAAATTTCAGGCGATATAGACAATGGATTGCTAAAAGTAACATAGACTTTTTTGTAGTCTGGTTTGTAAGCATAAAACGGATTATATAAACTTAAACAATCTTATACATAAACAATCCTATCCATAATCCTTTGTATTATTCAGGAACGTTGAACTTAATGATTTTCACATACACATAATAACAGGAATTCAATAAAGAATTACTTACCTGAATTCTCCATGGTTTTAGCGGAAGCAAAAGCGTAATAGTAGAAGCACTGAATTGTTTCTCTATTTACCTTACTTTCAGAATAATTGTGATGGAGCTTATTCTTCTTTTGACAGAGAGAAGACCCCTTTTATAATGGGAATAGTCAGTTGTGTTTTCACGTTCCATCAACGTGATTGGTGGATACAATCATTATCCTACTAGGAGTCAGTAATTGTGGATACAATCCTACTAGGAGTCAGTAATTATCCTGCTAGGTAACTTTCCATATAGATTAAGGATTTAACTTATTCAATTATTATTAAGCCAATAAATAAATTAATTATGTGGTCCATAGAAATTTACATTCTCCCACTTGACACACACAATGTTAATTTAATGGTTTAATAGGTACGTCAATCATATGCACTATTAACGTTAAATCCAACATCATTTGTCATCGTTAAATAAATCAACTAAAATGAGTCATGGCGGTTGTACGTCCCTTTACTTGACATAGTTCCTTCCATGTACTACAATATTAGTCTATTACCTAACATAACCTTTCAAATACATAATGGGTCCAACGATAATACTTAGAATCCTTTATCTAAGTCAGAACCTGTCATCATTATTCACAATATTATATATACAAGAGAAAACAGGTAACAACAGAAACACATATAATTTGAGCTCAAAGTGTCAATTTCATAAACATAATAAAGTTTTTACATAAAATCATTCATTGCTATCAATAAGACCCATCCTTTCAACATGTTCAATAAATGTTTTGGGCGGTAATCCTTTCGTCAAAGGATCAACAATCATAAGCTTAGTGCTAATATGTTCAATTGACACTTTATGTTTCTGGACTTCTTCTTTAACCGAAAAGTATTTCAATTCCATATGCTTAGCACCTTTTGAATACTTATCGTTTTTTAGAGAAGAAAACTGCGGCGGTATTATCACAATAAATTTTCAGCGGCCTGGCTATATTGTCGATTAGTCCAAGTCCTGAAATAAAATTCCACAGCAAATTAGCCTGGATTGTGGCCTCAAAGCATGCCACAAACTCGGCTTCCATGGTGGATGCATCTATAACAGACTGCTTCGCACTCTTCCATGATATTGCTCCTCCACCTAGCAGAAACAAATATCCAAATGTGGATTTTCTTGTATCCACACAACCAGCATAACCACATCTAGATGATCAGATCTTCTATAAGTGAGCATATGATCTTTCGTTCCTTGTAAGTATCATAATACTTTCTTTGCAGCCTTCCAGTGATCCATTCTAGGATTACTTTGATATCGACCCAACATTCCAACGGCAAAACTAATG
This sequence comes from Capsicum baccatum var. pendulum, assembly GCA_030864225.1. Taxonomy (NCBI): domain Eukaryota; kingdom Viridiplantae; phylum Streptophyta; class Magnoliopsida; order Solanales; family Solanaceae; genus Capsicum; species Capsicum baccatum. The sequence continues at coordinate 128,883,480 of CM061556.1, forward strand.
TCTAGTCTTGTACATATTTGGGCATGCATAAGACTCCCAACTATTGATGCATAAGGAATATCTTTCATTTGCTTTCGTTTCAAGTCATTCTTTGGACATTGATTGAGACTAAACTTATCTCTAAATCTCTCTAATACTTTATTAATATAGGTTTTCTAAGACAATCCCAACAATCCTTGTGATCTATCTCGAAATATTTCTATTCCAATCACATAGGATGTCTCACCCATATCTTTCATTTCAAAGTTGTTAGAGAGATATTTCTTGGTATCATGTCACAAACCAAGATCATTAGTAGCCAGCAAGATGTCATCAACATAGAAGACTAACATAATAAATTTACTCCCACTGACCTTCAGATATATACACCGATCAACAGTATTTTCTTTAAATCCAAAGGTGACATCGTTTCATTAAACTTAAGATACCATTGTCGGGAAGCTTGTTTAAGTCCTTATATTGACTTCTTAAGTTTACACACCATGTGTTCCTTTCCTTTAATAGTAAACCCCTCAGGTTGATTCATATAAACTTCTTTCTCCAAATTTTCATTTAGAAAAGCCGTTTTCACATCCATTTGATGTAGCTCTAAGTCATAATGAGCTACCAAGGCAATTATAATTCTGAGTGAATCTTTTCTAGAGACAGGTGAAAACGTCTCTTTATAGTCAATGCCATCTTTTTGAGTGAAACCTTTGGCAACAAGTCTGGCCTTGTGACGTTTGATGTTGCCAGTTGAGTCGCGTTTGGTCTTAAAGACCCATTTACACCCAACTCTTTTGCAACCTTCGGGTAATTCAACAAGGTCCCAAACTTCATTCTCTTTCATAGATTTTAACTCATCTTTCATAGCATTTATCCATTTATCAGAATTATTGCTTTCAATGGCTTGTGAAAATGAAACTGGATCATCATCAATTCCCAAGTCAGTTTTTGACTCATGTAGATATACCAAATAATCATTAGAAATAGCAGATCTCCTTTGTCTTTGAGATCTTCTTGATGCTACTTCTTGTGTTTCATCTACTACAGGTTCATCAATTATGGCTTCGTTAGTAGGAATATTAATGTGTTGTTCTTGTTGATTACTTTGTTGTACAACATCTTTAGGAACAAAAAATTTAAAAAAAGTACAGGGTAGAGGAATTCGTACTCTAACTTTTTTAATTTACTCATTACGTGGTTCTTCACTCCCACTAATTTTGCCATTCTCAATGAGTCTAGCGCTTCCAGTTTCAACTATTCTCGTACTATGATTAAGACAGTAAAATCTATACCCCTTTGATTTTTCTGGATAACCAATGAAGAAACCACTGATTGTTCTTGAATCCAGTTTCTTTTCTTGTGGATTATAAACTCTAACTTTTGCCGGGCAACCCCAAACATGCAGGTGCCTCAAACTAGGTTTCCTACCAGTCCACAGTTCAAAAGGTATATTTGGGACTACTTTACTGGGAACCCTATTTAGCAAGTAAACGGCAGTCCTTAAAGCATACATCCATAAAGAAGGAGGTAAAGATGAATTACTTAACATACTCCTAACCATATCCATTAATATACGATTACGCCTTTCTGCCACACCACTTTGTTGTGGTGTGCCAGGCATTGTGTATTGAGCACATATGCCACGCTTTTTGAGGAATTTAGCAAATGGACCTGGATGTTGTCCACTTTTATCATATCTTCCATAATATTCACCATCTCTATCAGACCTGATTATTTTCACCTTTCTATCTAGTTGTCTTTCAACCTCAGTAATAAATACCTCTAAGGTATTAATCGCTTAAGATTTTTTATGCAACAAATAGATATTACCATAAGGTGAAAAGTCATCAATGAAAGTGCTAAACTATTTTTTTTAATTGAAAGATGTGATGTCAAAAGGACCACATATATCAGTGTGTATAATTTCAAGAAGCTGTGTTCTTCTTGTGGCTCCTTTCTTTGTGTGTTTTGTTTGTTTTCCTTTAATACAATCAACACAAATATTAAGGTCAGTAAAAGCTAAATTTGGAAGAATTTCATTTTTAATTAATCTTTTCAGCCTTTCTTTAGATATGTGACCTAAACGTTTATGCCACAAGTAAGCAGATTGTTCATTCACGAAACTTCGTTTGGTTCCAACATTATGATGCAGAGTTAGGAGTGTTTCGGCAAACAGATTATCAAGATTCAATTTGTATAAATTATCACAAAGAGTACCAGTACCGATGAGATAATTATTCTTAAACAAACTAAAACATCCATTACCAAAATTAAAGGAATATCCAGTCTTATCCAACTTAGACAATGAAACTAAATTTCTCGAAAGAGAAGGAACATGAAAAGTTTCAACTAAATCTAAGTGACGTCCAGTATCGAGAATCAGACAATAAGTCCCGACAGCTTCAACTGGAGCCTTCACTCTATTCCCCATATAAACAACTCTTTCATTCTTGTTTATGGTTTGGATTGTAAGGAATCCCTGCATAGTATTAGAAACATGAACAGTACAACCAGAGTCAATCCACCAAGTATTATAAGGACCTTCAAGTAAGTTTGATTCGAGACATGTAAAAGCACAAGGCTTACCTTTCTTTTCAAACCATGCCTTACGTTTTAGGCAATCTTTCTGAAAGTGTCCAGATTTTCCACAAAAATGACACTTTCCATTCTTGTTTCCTTTCTTATGTACTTGCGATGAGGACTGATTAACATTAAGTTGCTTCTGTTGTCCCTTATCATGCTTCTTTCCTTTCTTTTCAGCTCCTTGATGATTTACATAATTAATGGAGTGGGTTCCTTGAGTCTTTAGCCTCATTTTCTCTTGAACCAACATACCATGCAATTCATGCACGTTTCATTTGTCTTTCATGGTGTTGTAGTTCATTTGGAAAGGACCATACTCAGACGATAATGAGTTGATAATGAACTGCATAAGGAAATTCTGTTCCACTTCCATTCCCAATGACTAAGTCTTGCTGCTATGTTTGTCATTTCAATGACATGCTCATGCATAGTACGTGAACCATCAAACTTCATGGTGGTCAAAGTACCCATTAGTGTCCCAGCAAGAGACTTATCAGCAGTTTGGGAAGACTCTTCCATAAGTTTCAGAAGTTTTTTTGCACTTTCAGTTTTGGGAAGAGTAGTCTTAATGTTGCCCGCAATATTCATTCGCATGAACATTAGGCCTAATCTGTTAGACCGATCTCAGTGCTTATAATAGAACTTTTCTTCATCACTGCTAGCTTCAGTAATAGCAGTTGGCTTTTCAGAGTAAAGTGCAACATCAAGATCTAAAACCCCAAGATGGAATTTGATCTGTTTGCACCAATCTGAAAAGTTAAGTCCATTAAAAGTCGTAATAGAGGCAGAGTGCCAATGAAGGGCAAGTGTAACAAGTAGAACATGCTCATTTGTTAATACTTTGAGTTACGAGTTTAAACACATTATCAAATTCAGAAATAATTTACTTAAATGTATATGGATGTTCTCCTTTGGGCGAAACATCAAAATGCAATTTTAAACATAATGATGCTATATTTAACACAAATTGATAATGTTTAATGCATCAATTAATAATATTTATTATCTTTGGATAAATAAATAAAACTAACGATACATCAAAATTATCTCTTTAATATTTATTGGTCATACGAACAAACAATCAACCTTTGAGTGATCCACAAATGTCTTATGACCAAAAATTTAATTTACCCATAATTATTAGATCAATTATAAACATCAAGATTAATGGATAACTAATTTAAACTTTAACTTTTATTTTGAAATTAATTTCATAAAGATTCAACCACTTTGGTGATTAACGAATCTTACATATATGATTCCAAGTTATATTAAGAAACAATAAATTTTATTATTGCATACTACAACGTTCTAACAACAAAAAGTTGTTTCTTTAATATTTAAAATAACAAAGATTAAACTCATGTTATTTTAAATAGAATCAATTATAATAATATCAATATTTCAAATTTCGTTATTCAATAATTGTGAAATTTCTAACAAACATAATTAAAATTTACAAGATCTGGAGGAACATTAATTTTAATGGAAAATCACTTGTTCCGAAAACCTGTCTTTGATACCACATGTTGATAACGCTCAAATTACAGCTCTCGTAGGAGTGTAAGCGGTCGCTGTCAAATATAGAACCCAACTGGGTTGGGTGTCGAATCTCACAGGGAATAGCTGGTCAGTAAGTAAGCAAAGATTAGTAGACTTTTGGTGAAAGTCTCGTAAAAGGGGGGATTTTGTAGCGTGCAATAGTGTAATAAAATAACAAAGTAAAAACGGAGAATAGCAAAGTAAAAAGGAAGAATATTTAGTAAGATGTTAATCAATGAGAATTGGGAGTTGGGGTTATGTCCACCTTATGAGTTATACGTCTCTATTGGCTATGAGTTATGCGGAATTCAGACATGCATGTGCTTATAGAGAATTGTATTCTATGGTAAATCCAAGCGTCTTTCGACCTAACAAGGACTATTTCGCTTTAACTCTTTCGAGCTTAAAGCGTATCTAATGGTACAAATTCTCCAAGAGGTTAATCCAGTTACGACACTAACTTTTTAACAGGGGTTGGTGTCCTATTACCTTGACATTATCTCTTTTCCAGACATATAACTTTTCTTTCGAACAAGTTAATGCTATACTGGCGTACCCTATGTGTTTGCAACCACAAGAATTTAAATTAAGATGAAGAGAATAATGATATAAGCAGCGTACGTATCAAGAATTCACAAACTCATAGCAATAGATAGTATCTCACAAGACTTCCATAACCCAACAGAGGAGTTTAGCTACTCATGAGTGCAATGGAAATCACAATAGACATTATCATTATACCAAAACAAAGATCTCACGTGTAGTAGGGTTTGGTATGGCTTGTGGCGTGAATTCCCTTTTAGAATAGCGTTTCTCTTGTTGTGAAAATTAAGAGTCGACTTAAGATGAAGAGAATAAGAATTAAAAGTAGAAGTTTTCGAATTACTGGAAGAATTAGAATGATTCGGAATTGAAGAATTATTGTATTGCGGAATGAATAAAAATCTCTAGCAAAATAGGGTATTTATAATACCCATATCCTATTCCTACTAGGCTACTGCATACTTATCCTAATCCTAATAAGTTACTGCGTCATTATCCTAATCCTACTATGTTACTGCTGATCCTCAAAGTCTTTGAAAATGTTGTTTTTGCCCGGGACAGGTTTTTCATGCGTCACGTTTGGTCCTACGCGTCCAAGCTCTCCTTCCCCTCTTTCGTGAAGCTTCCTTGGGCGTCAAGTTATCCATAAAATGCTGAAATCTTCATCATTTATACCTGAAAATTTGCTAATCATGTTTGTTAGCTCACTTACAGGAAAAAGGACTAAAAGTGCATGAATTATATAATTTGTCCTCAAAACTTAGATAAAATATGGGTCAATTATAGTACTTTAGGCGTGTAAATACGCCTATCATCACATGTAAACATAAAACGGATTATATAAACTTAAACAATCTTATACATAAACAATCCTATCCATAACCCTTTGTATTATTCAGGAACGTTGAACTTAATGATTTTCATATACACATAATAACAGTAATTCAATAAAGAATTACTTACCTGAATTCTCCATGGTTTTAGCAGAAGCAAAAGCGTAATAGCAGAAGCACTGAATTGTTTCTCTCTCTTTACCTTACTTTCAGAATAATTGTAATGGAGCTTATTTTTTTTTGGCAGAGAGGACCCCTTTTATAATGGGAATAGTCGGTTATGTTTTCACGTTCCATCAACGTGATTGGCAGATACAATCATTATCCTACTAGGAGTCAGTAATTGTGGATACAATCCTACTAGGAGTCAGTAATTATCCTACTAGGTAACTTTCCATATAGATTAAGGATTTAACTTATTCAATTATTATTAAACCAATAAATAAATTAATTATGTGGGCCATAGAAATTTACATGGTTTAGCCATTAACAGCCCACCTCTCTTCTTCTTCTTGCCCTCCATGTTAAGGGTTTGGACCTTTTCAACTTCAAAGCAGTACAGAGACTCCAAAACTCTTTTTTATGTCAATCTTCGAAGCAGAGGGGATTGTTTTGAAGTTTACAACTCTTCTTCCCAATCTACGTCCCATAATTTTACTGCGTTTCAGCCCTTGCAGCCACTGGAATATGGAAATGTGCGGTTGAGCAGAGTGATACCAAGGTCTCTCAGCAAGTATAGCTGATTTTTGTTGAAGAATGACATCCAAATTAATTAAGCTTAGGTTGACCCTTTTTGGAAATATGCAACATCTTTGATCATAAAGGTAAATAAGCCTTTGGCCTCATCTCTTTAAATTTTAAGTTAAATAACATATGTCATCTTGGTTGGAGCTAAGAAATAACATATATAGTTAGGGATTTTGACATTCATTTTTTTTTCTTTTTTGCAATAAAATGTAAATATTACCATACCAACAAAATTTGAGTACATAGAAAAGACCCCTTGGTTGCCAGAAGATCTAGCTAGCCCAAGTCTCCAAACCAACTACAAACACATCCTACATACAAATCCTATCAATATAACTAACACATTTCCTAGCAGTTTTTGCTCCTCTATACATGTCGACTCTTTCCTTAACTGCAGCTTGAATTTGTTGAACCAAAAACCCAATATTCACAGCTTGTCCTCGAAATATCTTACCATTTCTAGCTTTCCAGACATTGTATAAAACTGCACCTTAACTAGCTACAACAATCTCCTTGAACCTTGGCCATTGCTTCTGTCTGATCCACTTTATGGTCAGTTGCACGTCTCTGAGCCCCTATGCAGTTTCTATCCAGCTTTCTATTCTTCTCCACAATGCACATACAACTTCACATTGAACAAACAGGTGAGAAGAAGTCTCAAACTGGTCCTGGTCACGTAGCACGCAAGAATTGTGATCACACTGAACACCCATCCTCTGGAGCCTTTCCCTTGTAAGAAGTTTCTTCTGCATAGCCACCCATAACAAGAACCTGTGTTTTGGTAGTAGTTTGCACCATATCAGCTCAGAGCCTCTCATCGCAGGTCTATTTCCTGTTAAATCAATGTACCCTCTTGCTATTGAATACTTTGTTGTTGCTGTAAGATTATAAGCACCTTGACTATACGAGTCTTGCATGCACAATTTCAACATGTTCAACTGTTTCCAATACCAACTGCAATCCTTTGGCACCTGGTGTACCCATATATCTTCTCCTTCGTTCATATATAGACTGTGCACCCATTTAACCCATAGTTGCTCCTTATCATGCTGTAACCACCAGATCATTTTGCCTACTGCAACTATATTCCATGTTTACAGCTCTTAATGTTCAGTCCACCCTTTGTATGATGGTGATATACTGCCTCCCAATTGACCAAAGAGATCTTTCTCTTATCATCAGTTCTCACCCCAAAGAAATCTTCTACATTCTTTCTCCACAGCCTTAATAACACTTTGAGGTAACAACAACACTGCTCCCCAAAAGTTTTGTAGTGAAAAAATAACAGGATTTATTACCTGCAGCCTTGCCTGCATATGATAAGTGCCTAGTGCAGTACCTTCAACTTGCAGTACCTTCAACTTCATAGTAATTCTCTGACGTAACTGGTAGGAATCACATTTAGTCCGCATCTTGTGAGATAATGGCAATCCAATATACCTAACAGGCAGTGCTCTAAGTTTGAATCCAGTAATCCACAATAATGCAGCCTGTATCCTGTCAGAAACATCAGCAACAAACATGATGGACTTCTCCTGATTTGCAGACAGTCCAGTAGTTTCAGAAAAATATCTTAATGCTTCCATGACCCTACATACAGATTGTTTAATACCTTTGCATAAAGATCATAAGGTCATCTGCATAGGTAACATGAGTGAGTTTCTGTTTCTTGCACATAGGATGATACCTAAAATCTGGTAATTTTGCTCTTCCTTGTTAGTATTCTTGAGAAATATTCCATCACAAGCACAAATAACAAGGGAGATATTGGATCACCTTGTCTCAAACTCCTCCTCCCTTCAAAGTATCCACAACTTTCTCCATTTACTTTGACTGAAAAGCTTGTTGTAGTGACACATTCCATAATAAGTTGGCTAAAGTCCCATTGGACCATGTCATATGCCTTCCTCCAAACAATTTTTATCAAACAGCTCGGAGTTGTTTTCCTGTTATAGTGCCTCCATAAATCATGGCAAATCAACACATTTTGAGCCAAATATCTTCCTGTCACAAATGCAGCTTGAGTATCCTCAACCAAGCTATGCAAAACATCCTTTAATCTAGTGCATAGTATCTTTGAAATGCATTTATTAATGGTATTACAACAAGAGATTGGTCTAGATTGACTTGCATCTTCAGATCAATCAGTTTTTGGGATTAAAGTAATCAAAGTTGCATTGACCTGTTTCAATGGCCTACCAGTTGGGAAAAATTCCTGCACAGCATTACACACTTTAAGGCCCAATAATCTCAAAAAAGAAAAAATATCCATCAGGACCTGGGTTCTTGTTATGTTTCAATTTTGATGTTTCTTTCTATTAGCATTTTCTTTCATTGGGTAAAATGTAGGTTGAGATTTTCAATTTTGCATTTCAGTTGATGGGTTCAGATTACATAGAATTTTGATATATAAATAAACATATCATTTCATTTAGAGAGATTCTTATTATTTTACTGTTGGTATTGGTACCTACAGATTCTGTATTTTTCAAATTGAAGAATGAACAGTAACATTGTTCGTATCAGCTAGAGGTTTAGTTTTGTTGGCTAAATCAAGGTTGATGAAACAAGAGGAGGATCCAGCCATAACTTTGTTTTATTTCATTGCAGCATTTGATAGAGAGAAAGTCATGCATGAATGATGCATGTATAATGGTGCTTTTACGTTGTATGCATTTGCTTTGTTACCATTATAATCAAATATTTTGTGGATGTGGATAGGTGCTTGGTTTAGATAATTAGCTTGTTGGTTTATTTAGTTACCGAAGCAACTTTTTGCACAAAAAATAATATCAAACAAAGTTCTAGGTAGCTGAAATGAAGAAGATGCTATAACCAATATAGCTATCAATATTCACAGTCGTGCAAGTTTTTTCCCTTAAGGTTTTCGTGTTAGAAAGTTATTTCTTTGGGGCATGAGCAAACAAGCCAACATCCACTTTAGAGACATTTTTTTGGATGTCTGATTCATTAGAAATTCTTGTATCTCGCTTGGTAAAAGGGATTGTTGCCGTGATTGTGTGAACAGCTCATTTGGTTATATACCATTCATCACCATAACCTCTTTTCAACGTTTTCCGTGGATATGCCATATTGCAGGGAAGGAATGACATATTGCTCGGGAAAAACAAGAACTATACAAGCTTTGCAGGATATAATGGAGTTCCTTTAACAGAAATTTCTTGTGTTCCAAGTGCTGCTGTCAGTCAAAATGAGATTCCTCCACTTGTTAGTGCTTTGAAAGCTTCAGCTGAAGAAAATGCTGCAAGTTTTCATTTTCCTGGCCATAACAGAGGACAAGCAGCACCATCATCGTTGACTCAGCTCATTGGTGCAAAACCGTTTCTTCATGATTTGCCTGAGCTTCCGGAACTTGACAATCTCTTTGCACCAGAAGGCCCCATTTTAGAAGCACAAAAACGAGCGGCAAGACTTTTTGGAGCATCGGAAACATGGTTCCTTGTTGGCGGTAGTACATGTGGAATTCAGGCAGCCATTATGGCTACTTGTTCACCTGGTGATACTCTTATTCTCCCACGGAATTCTCATATCTCAGCCATATCTTCCATGGTACTGTCTGGTGCACTTCCAAAGTACATCGTCCCTGAATATGATTTCAAGTGGGATGTTGCTTGTGGCATCACTCCATCACAGGCAAGTACGACATCATGAGATGCATCTTTCTCAAAGTTGCCTTTCTCTAAGAATTTAATTATCTTGAATGCATAGGTGGAAAGATATTTTAAGTGTAAAATTATGCAAGCTAGTGATATATTTATTGAAGTATTTAAAAGACTATTCGTCTTATATCCGTGAAATGGTGAAGTTCTTGTTATGTAGGTGAATGACACAATAAAAGAGCTAGAAATGGAGGGCCGAAAAGCAGCTGCCATTTTGGTTGTGTCCCCTACCTATCATGGTATATGCAGCAACTTGGGTGAGATTTGTCTTATTTGTCATTCTTATAATATCCCCGTAATTGTCGATGAGGCTCATGGGGCCCATTTAGGATTTCATCAGGAGCTGCCTAGCTCATCCCTCAGCCAGGGAGCTGATCTTGCTGTACAGTCTACTCACAAAGTTTTGTGTGCGCTTACACAATCATCAATGTTGCACATGCAAGGAAATCTTGTAGATAGAGAAAGAATCAGCAGAAGCCTGCAAATGCTTCAAAGTAGTAGCCCTAGTTATCTGCTATTAGCATCTCTGGATGCCACCAGGGCCCAACTAAGTGAAAATAGAGAGCATATTTTTGACAAAGCAATAGACTTGGCTCTGGAAGCAAGAAGCTTGATTAGTAAAATTCCTGGAATCTCAGTCTTTGAGTATCCAAGTTTCTCTAGTTCTGTTCATATCGACCCATTGCGACTCACCATTGGTGTATGGCAGTTAGGTCTTTCAGGTTTTGAAGCAGATGATATATTGTGCAATGATTTTGGTGTTGTTTGTGAACTTGTTGGGACCAAATCTTTTACTTTGGCTTTTAACTTAGGGACTCAAAGAGATCATATCCTTCGGCTTGTAGATGGTCTAATGCATCTATCACAAACTTCTCACTTTCATCAACCTGTCAAAGATGAAGGCGAAAATGTGAATCGTTTTGTATGCTTTGATGATGTTAGAATAAGCATGAGCCCAAGGGAGGCCTTCTTTGCTTCAAAGTGTAAAGTTAGCATAAGAGATAGCATCGGTGAAATTTGTGGAGAGCTTGTATGTCCTTATCCACCTGGCATTCCAGTGCTAATTCCTGGTGAGATCATCACAGAAGAAGCATTGAATTATCTCCAGGAGATCAGAAGCAGGGGTGCTGTCATTACTGGAGCAGCTGATTTCTCCCTATCATCTTTTGTTGTATGTGTTACCTAAGCATTCATCCTGCACCTTTAAAAAAGAAGCCTGGAATAAGTAGTTGAAGGACAAATGCGAATGACTTTTGTGTCAGATTACCCTGCATTTGGCATTTAAGATCTTAGCCTTTCCTATATTGCAAGTAGCGGTTTTGGGTATAGTTTGAGTTCAAAGCAACTTGTCGCGAGCCTATTAAAGGAAACTGGCAACTCAAAGGTACCTCACCTCTATGAGACTACTATGTTGGACATTCCTGCTCTAGGTTTGTTTTTGCATAAAAACGAAGACATTCATGTTGTCTCTATTGATGTTCTCCCCAACATTGACATCTAGGATTTCCACATCTTTTCCTCATTCTAGTATAACTCTGGCCAAAGGAAGGTGGACATATTTCTGTATCAGCAAATCAAGAGCTAGGACTATATCAGCGGGGGGGGGGGCAACAAGATGATCCCCATCAAACTGGACAAAAGCTATACAAGCAAGTGAAGCAAAAGAAACGCCGGCAAGCTATTAATCATTAGATGGCATTTCTAATTGACACACTAGTTCATCTAAAACCAATAAGCTCTTTAGGTATGCTCTTCCTCTTTGTTTGTGCCCTTCTTATAGGGACTGTTAGCTGTTTGGCTTCTATGTTGAGGTAATAATCCTTGTAATCATTTGGGGTGGATGATTTTTTTTTTTTTTTTGGACAAAAAGTGGAACAGTAAGAACATGTAACAAGGCATCTATATGGAATTATTTTCTTCCGTTGCAAGCTGGAAAGATCAAAATTGTCCTTACTATGTTTCTTATGCTATCTCTTTTTTGTTGTGATGGTAGAAACATGATCTGGACATTAACATTTCAGAAATGCTATCGAAATTGGAACAAAACGAGGATAATTCTTGAAAAGATGGAAATGAAGAGTTCGTTCAGATAATGCAATTTTGTAGTGACTTTTTAAAACACTCCACAACCGTTACTTAGTATTTTTGGATGTGTATTTTGAATCTCGTGCTACTTTCAACTTCCAAGAATGAAGTATACAAATAGTAAATGTTGCAGTCTCTTATTAATTGTAATTGGTGGTAAACCACTTTTTAATATCAAAAGGAATGAACTTTAATGCGTGATCGATTAAGAATTCTTTTTTAATATATACTTCCTCTGTCCCAAATTTTCTAATTTGATTTTTTTTCATTTTACTTGTCCTTTTTCATTAATTAAGAAAAGACGAACATTTTTTTTTTTTACCCTTTGCATTAATTATTTTTTCTTCAAATTAAAATGTAAACATCATTTAATAGGGACACTATGATAAACTAGTCATGTTATTAATTATATTTCTTAATTAATGTGTTATCTCAATTTGGGACGGATAATTTGGGACGGAGGAAGTATATTCTCTTTTCTCTTATTATATAAAAGTGAGTTGGCCGGCTGAAGCAGCTCTCCATCGACTGTCTGCTTCACCTGCTTGCTTCATTATTTTATTATATCATATCTAATTAATTATTATAAGTTATTTAATATTTAATAAAAAATAAAATATACATTTATAACATGCATGTTTCAGCTTCTTTAATCATAATTTTACTAAATATCATCCTAATTAATTATTAGAAGTCATATATATATATATATATATATATATGTATGTATGTATATATATATATATATATATGTATGTAAGAACTAACAAAAATATTATAAATGAGGGAAGGGGGGGGGGGGGGGGGGTCCTTTAGAAAATGTGAATTTTTATTTTTTCTAAACAATGCTCCCACCAAAAAATTACTAAGAGAAGTAGATGTTTATGTTGCACAATATCTTAATCAAACTTAACTACCAACAATTTAACATCAACTATATATACATAAAAAATAAATTTAACCATGTATAAATAATCTAATTTTTCGCCAAACGAGAATTTGAATGAACTCGTGAGCATATGCTAGTTCCGCCTCTGCTATCAACCATCTTCCCTTACCACATAGATAAAGGATGAAAACACAAGACAAAAAGCATAACAAAAACTTATTTTGAATGTTTTACACCAAATCATACAACTTATCATGATCAAGTGATTTAATAAAATAAAAACACATATTGTTTAATCATGATTAAGTGAAAAAAGTCTATATTTAAACACATAACAAACATGTATTTTCTTGGAGTGAGCACCAAGTGCGGGAAAACTTTTGTGAAAAAATACATAGATGAAAGTTTGAAAATCAACAACAGAAAGGGGGAAAAGTTATGTCAAGGGTTATTCAGTATGAAAATCAGTATGGATACAAGTGGTGCAAACAGAGCCGTAATTATTATAACATTTCCAGCAATACCATGAAAAAATATTTTATATTTCATTTGAAAAATACTCCATTCTTTTATCTTTTAACAACATTTTCAGCTAAACTTAAAACACAAAAGTTATGTTTTTAGAGTATCTATATTCTGCTCATAACTTCTATGTTAAGACTAAAGCAACAAAAATCTCAGCATATAGTCATCAAAATCCATGCTTATTTTCTTTGGGCATCCTAGATATAGCTCAAAGAATCACAAGATCATAAGATCCCCAAGACAAAAAAGATGAAAGTCGTCACACTTTCACTTGATAATTGCATAACCCAAACTCATCAGTCTTGGTTTCTTCAGAGTTTTACAATCTGGTACATATAGTGGGCTGCATCAGAAGGTGCAGACAATACTTGTCCACCAATTGAAAGTCTATACTCCTATCCAGAGAGATAAAATTGAGAATCAAAATTGTTAAGAGCAAAAGAAGATTAGACTTTGTACAATTAGTTTGTTAGTTGGTTAAAAGTTAGTTATAAGTTAGTTATACATAACAGACTACTCTAGTATAAGTATTACAGTTGCTCAGTTTTATCAAGAGAATAAGAATTTCTCTTTGCTTTCTTCTTCATACATCTCTTCTTCTCTGACTCATTTACTTCACCCTCATTAATTCTGCATTACTCAACATGGTATCAGAACTATGAGCTGCTAATTGACAGCTCTCTATTTTCTGATTATCTTTCCCCTTCTGTTAATTTTGGTTTGATTCAGTGTTGTTCGAAATTCGATCGATTGATCGTTTCTTAATATCAATTCTTTAAGATTCTCTCAATTTTTTGACTTTTTCGATATGATGAGTTCTAGAAGCCGAAGTAGTGTTTTGCCAAATGAATCCTCTTCTACGACTGAGAAGGACTTTGAAGTTGGTGCTGCAATTAATGCCACTCATCCCTTATTTTTTGCACCTGGAGAAACTAGTAACATATCATTGATTTTTTTTCAACTTACAGGGACAGAAAACTACTCTCTATGGTACAGGTCCATGAAAATTGCTCTCTTGGAATGCAATAAGCTTGGTATTGTGGATAGAGCTTGGAAGAAAGAGCGATTTCATGAAAAATACTGGTATCAATGGGAGAGGTGTAATGCAATTGTACTTTCTTAGTTGATAAAGTTAGTTTCACTAAATCTGGTTAGTGCTATAACCTATGCTTCAGATGCACATGCAGTATGGACTGAGTTGAAAGAGAGATTTGATAAGGTTGATGGCTCTCGTTCGTTTAACCTTCACAGAGAAATTACTATGTTGGTTCAAGGCACTTCTTCAATCTCTGTGTATTTCTCAAAACTAAAGGATCTTTGGAATGAAGTTGAAGCATTGGTTCCATTACCTAGTTGTAATTGCAATAAGTCAAAGGATTTCTTGGATCATGTGCAAAGAAAAAAGTTACACCAATTTTTTTATAGGATTAAATGATTCTTACATTCAAGCAAGAAGTCAAATCTTGCTCATGACTCCTTTGCCGACTGTAAATCAAGCTTACTCAATGTTGATGAGTGATGAAAGCCAAAAGGGCTTGACTACTACCTCAAGAATTCTTGGAACCTCTCCTGCAATGCCTATTGGAAATTATTAGGCCACAACACTGTACAGTTCTAGGCCTAACAATGTCCAAAAATTCAAGAAACAATATACTGTACAGTGTGATTTCTGTAAAATAAAAGGGTATACTAAAGACAATTGCTACAAGATTGTAGGATATCCTAATGATAGGTTCAAAAAGAAGGCTGAAGGGTTTAATGTTAGAACTGGTTCATCTCAAGGATTCATTGTTGGTTCTCATCAAGGTTCAAAGACTGGTACATATAAAGCTTATGCTAGTGTTGATACTCAAGGCATAATAGAGTCAAAAGATGTTGTTTGTGATCCAGTTCACCCATATTCTTCAGCTGTACTTCCTAACAGTCAAATGCAGGTGCCTTGCTTCTTTACAAGAGATCAATATGATCAGATTGTGACTATACTGAACAACATGCCTCATGCCACTCCTGTTGCTAACACAGCAGGTATGAATACCATTTTAGGTTTTGTAAACCATCAAAAAGAGTGGATAATTGATACAGGAGCTACCAACCATATGGTACCAGATCCTGATCTTCTCACTAGCCTCACCAAACTAGACTCTAACAAATCCGGAAAAGTGTTTTAACCTGTTGGTGATGCATCCTATGTCACTCATGTGGGCTCAAGTATGATTATTGCAGAGTATAATATTAATAATGTTCTGTATATACCTCAGTTTAAATTTAATCTTCTGTCAGTATCCCGGGTAACAAAAACTTTACAATGTGTAGTGGCATTTTCCCTTAACTTTTGCATATTTCAGGATCTCTTCAATGGGAAGGTGAAGGGGATTGGTAGACAAGAGCATGGCCTATAACTGTTGTCTTCTTTCAGTATCAAATCAGTATATGCTGTAAATTCTTGTTTCTTAAAATCTAAAGATAGTCTAGTTGATGTTAATCTTTGGCACATGAGACTTGGTCATAGTTCATTCAAAGTATTAAACAAGTTGTTTGATGTTCCTTTGGACAAATATAACTCAAACATTAGAAGTTGTTCCATTTATCCTTGCGCTAAGCAAGTTAGAAATTCATTTTCTACTATTAGTGGTATTAAAAGTAATGCTTGTTTTGACATGCTACATCTTGATGTATGGGGACCTTACTAAACTACTACGTATAATGGAAACAAATATTTTCTAACTATTGTTGATGATTTCTCTAGGATGACTTGGCTATTCTTGATTAAAATAAAATCTGATATATGTGTTGCTCTAAAACAGTTTATAGCTTATGTTAAAACACAGTTTAACAAGTGTGTAAAAGTTATTAGGAGTGATAATAGTACAGAGTTTATAAACTCAGTATGTGACTCCATGTTTAAGTCCAAAGGTATCATTCATCAGACTTCATGTGCTTATACCCCTCAGCAAAATAGTGCTGCTGAGAGGAAGCACAAACACATTTTAGAAGTCTGCAGAGCAATCAGACTTCAAGGTCATATACCCTTAAAATTTTAGGGCCATTGTGTCCTAGCTGCTGCATATCTTATTAATAGGATGTCTACACCTGTCCTTAAAGATAAATCTCCATTTGAAATTTATATGGTAGAAAACTATCTCTAGAACATCTCAGAGTATTAGGATGCTTAGTATTTGCTAAAAATGTTCATGAAACTGGCAAGCTCAAAACTAAAGCTATAAAAGCCATTCATATGGGATATTCTCCAACCCAAAAGGGCTATATACTTTATGATCTTGCTCATGATATTTTCTTTGTTAACAGAGATGTTGAATTTAGAGAGACTATTTTTCCTTTTCAAGAGATCACCACCAAATCAGCACCTTTCTTGGATGCATTCTCTGATAGTTTGTTAGCAGTTGACTCAAGTCAGTTCATATCTAGTGAGCAGCCACCTGAACAAGTTCCTGGACCTATTGCATCTATTCCTGTTGGTGTCACACAAACTACTACAACTAGCTCTACTCATCCACAACCTGTCACTGAACAGAGAAGATCAACTAGATCTGAGGCACCATCTCTGTGGTTAAAAGACTTTGTTACAGCTAAGAAATCTACTACTACTCCTGCTTATGGTCTGTCAAATTACATAAGTTATGATCATCTATCAACCAACTATCAAGAATTTATTGCTAGCAGTTCAGTAGAGATGGAACCTACTTTATATGCTGATGTATTAAAGGTCCCAGATGGGTTGAGGCTATGAAGGAAAAAATAAGTGCTTTAGAAGACAATCAAACTTGGAAAGTTGTAAGCTTACCTGAAGGAAAGAAGCCTATAGGCTGTAAATGGGTGTATAGAATAAAGTACAAGGATACAAGAGCCATAGAAAGGTTCAAGGCAAGGCTTATGACCAAAGGTTATAGCCAGCAAGAGGGAATTGAATACCAGGAAACTTTCTCTCTTATAGTCAAAATGGTTACGGTTAGATCTGTATTGGCACTTGCATCCATTAGGCATTGGCATATCCATCAAATGGGTGTATACAATGCCTTCTTGCAAGGTGATCTTCCATATGAGATATACATGGAATTACCCTAAGAATTTCAATGCCAGGGGGAGAAAAGACCAGTGTGTAGGCTTCTTAAATCCTTGTATGGCCTAAAACAGGCACCAAGACAGTAGAACTCAAAGCTTTTGGAAGTTATTGTGCATCTTGGCTTTGTTCAATCTCATTGATCACTCATTATTTACAAGAAAGGTTGGAACTCAATATGATTACTCATTATTTATAAGAAAGGTTGGAAATGATCTAATCATCATACTAGTTTATGTAGATGATATGCTAGTTACTGGAAGCAGTTTACAACTGATCAAAGACACTAAAGCTGCGCTGCATAAGATTTTCAAAATGAAAGACCTTGGGGAATTAAAATACTTCTTAGGCGTTGAATTTGCAAGATCAAAAGAGGGAATTTTGATGCATCAAAGGAAATACACTTTGGAATTAATATCTAAATTGGGATTGGGAGCAGCAAAACCAGTAGCTACTCCTCTTGAGGTAAATGTCAAGTTAACTACAAAAGAACTTGATGATCATATAGGTGATTCTAGCAAGGGGGAGAATGATTCACTAACAAATATTGGAACTTACCAAAGAATCATTGGAAAACTACTATACTTGACCCTAATCAAACCTGATATAGCATTTAGTGTGCAGAAAGTAAGTCAATTCCTACATTAGCCTAAAAAGTTACATCTAGAAGCTGCTATGAGGATAGTCAGGTATGTGAAAAATCAACCTGGGCAAGGTATACTACTGTCAAGCAATAGTCAAGAACAAGTCTTAGCCTACTGTGATGCTGACTAGTTAGCTTGTCCAAACTCAAGAAAGTCAGTGACTGGTTTTTTGGTTAAATTAGGAGACTCGTTAATCTCTTGGAAATCAAAGAAACAAAGTACTGTTTCCAAAAGCTCAGCAGAAGCTGAGTATAGAAGTCTTGCTTCTACCACTGCTGATCTAGTATGGATACTTGGCCTATTTGGAGAACTTGGACTTCAATTGACACTACCAGTTCAAGTGTATACGGACAGTAAATCAGCTATGCAGATAGCTGCAAATCCAGTGTTCCACGAAAGGACTAAACATATCGAAATTGATTGTCACTTTGTGAGGGAAAAAATACAAAAGGGCATAATCAAGACACAATACCTTTGAACAAGAGATCAACAAGCAGACCTGCTAACTAAAGGATTATACAAAGTTCAACATGATCATCTATGTTCCAAGCTTGGATTGTTCAACATGTTTGCACCTCCTAAGCTTGAGGGGGAGTGTTAAGAGCAAGAGAAGATTAGACTTTGTACAATTAGTTAATTAGTTGGTTAAAAGTAAGTTATACATAACAGACTACTCTAGTATAAGTACTACAACAGAATAAGAATTTCTCGTTGCTTTCTTCTTCATACATCTCTTCTTCTCTGAATCATTTACTTCACCCTCATTAATTCTGCATTACTCAACAAGAAAAGCACTTGGCGCCTATGGTCAGAATCAGATGGGATTAACTGTCACAAAAGTAGATATGCTTGTGTCAGCGATGAGTACAAATTTTGAGCCCATTGTAGGTGAAAATCCTAACAAGAAACTCAAGCAATTGGATAATAAATTTAATAACTACACCAGTAAAAGCTATTAGTTGATAAGGATCAAGGACATTATAACATAAATTTATTATATACAAAACTTATCACAAGGTTATTTATTTAGAACACCAGCAGATATGTCCAACTTCACCAAATTTGATCTTACAAGTATTGTATACAGCCCAAGAGGTGATGGTTGACTAGGATGCAATATAGATTAAAATAGAGCAAAACAGTATTATCAACTTTTATCGATAGGCGTAGAGGCTAAATGTAGGAAGGACTAAACCAATTTTGTATCCTTCTAAGATTCTAGGTAGATTATTACCCGTAAGACATGTTTCACATAGTATTTTTGTTTTTATAACAATGGTGTTTGGGACAATTTGCGCGCACCTCGATTAATTTCACAGGTAAACTTCACAATATCTATCATTTAGGAATTCCAGGTAGATTGAATAACTTTTGAAATATCTCCGTTCACACCATTCCAGCGAACATTTGAAATCTTAGAAGCATTTGCTTGTGAATATTGATTCATTGTAAACAGGCAAATGAGCCACATAACACATTTAGAGGGGAAGTCAGAGGCGAATTCAGGATTTAAAGATTGTGGATTCCCCACTAGAGCAACAATATACTTTATTTATAGATTCCCAACTTATAATTCTTGTATACTAGATTTTTCAATATAAATACAAGATCCGCACAAAAGTTACTAGGTTCCTAGGAACCCCACCCAACCCCCTAGATCTGCCCGAAGGGGGGGGGGGAGTTACAAAGTATAGTAACCTAATGAAGAGTATTTCTTCTTTTACATATCTCTCAGATAACTTTTATCTATGAACTTTGTGATTTTACCGAGCAGAAAATCTTATTAACATTCAATTGATCCAAACATAGATAATGAGTAAGATTCAAATGCCAAACTTCCTTATTTTTAGGGGCATGTAACATGAAATTTATTCACAATGCAAGATCTTACTTCTAATTTAAGCATGTTTAATGCACATTCATGCCATCATAAGCACCATTTATATGTAAAAGTGATACATGTTGCTTTTTAACATAATCTTTCTGTAGAGGTCTTGGGGTCTCAAATGAAAACATGTTTAGCTGTACACCTTGTGCCTTATTATCCGGATGTTGCCCCAAGTACCTAAGAAGAATGATCACTAAGCAACTCGACAACATAAATGCAAAAGAAACACGTTCTGCAAATCCGGCTCAACTTGATAAAATGAACATACTTTTCAACTTCTTATGTGGAACGAAGGTTCATCCTATATGGAGAATCATAATACCTGTAAATCATGGCAAATAAATATTTAAAGAACTAAAACATTTATTTAGCACATTACTGCCAAGGATCCTATCTTAAAAGGAAAACATCAACAATTGTTCTAGGTGTTAACGGTAAAATGAATTGTGAGTGTATTGAGCATTTTAATATTATTATTATAACATTAATTTGGCTCATAAAAAATTGGAGTGTCATTATTTTGGTTAAGTTACAAATGCTTTACCTTTTAGCATTAGTTGCTGAAGTTACAAAAACCCGTTTGATAGCAGCATTATACCTCAACTTTACTGCCATTATTTGGCATCGTCTCACGTTGTCCATGGCTGCATTTTTTCAGCTTCCTAACTCCTTTTTCACTGTGGTTTATGAGCCTTTAACACATAGTTAGTAGGATAGAATATGGACATAAGTTTTATGTAACTCTTGTAACATCCATCATTATTCTACCTCTTTATTTTTGTAACCATTGTAACTCTTGTAACTCATGAAATCTCTAAGTCATTGATCTTCCCTTTTTACTACCATCATTCATTGTTATATTCATTGCATGGAAGACTATATCTCCTATAAATAGAGGTGGTCTTGCATGGATTTGTGATATACAAGTTATTATAGAGTTCACAAAAAAGTTGGTAAAAATGAGAGTTTGCTAGTTGAAGGGAGGTGTTCTTTTTGTGGAGCTTTGAACTCAACTCTTGTCCAGAGTTGTTGAGTTGTTCTTTGTGAGAAAGACTATTGTATCCTGGAGGGGACAAGTCAAGAAGATTACTACTAGACCGGTGAAACATTTGCTGCAGTGGGCTTAAATCTCCTTAAAGAGAGCGAGATATCCGCATCTCAGCCGAAGAAGAAGAAGACATTCTGTTCTTTTTTCTACACTTGTAATTTTCAGTTGTATTTTTATTGTAATTTCACCAACAATTTTAAGAAAATTCAATGGAAACAACTAAAAAACCCGCAGATGTCAAGATGGGAGATCTTAACAAGCTATTCCGGTTCAACGGTACTCACTTCAAGAGGTGGAAGGGTAAAGTACTTTTCTACTTAGGTCTTCTTAATGTTTCTTATGTGTTAATTGAGAGGAACCCAAACAAAGTAGATAACTCTTTCATGACCGATGAAGAACTCATTTCTCTTCAAGAGACAGCGAAAAAATACGATGGTGACTCCTACAAGTGTCGGTATTTTCTTTTTAATTGTCTATCTGATAATTTTTATGATTATTATGATAAAACTTACTCTAGTGCAAAGAAAATTTGAAAAGCATTGCAGAGTAAGTATGACACTGAGGAGGCAAGAGAGAAAAAATACGCGGCTAGTAGATTTTTCACATTTCTAAATGGTGGACAACAAATCAGTGGTAGACTAAGCTCAAAATTTCATAATGATTATTGGAGAGCTGAGGTCTGAGGAAGTCAAAATTGGAGATAACCTTATTGTTTGTGGCATAATTGATAAACTTTCACCTTCGCGGAAGAAATTTTAAAAAACTATGTGCCACAAGCAAAAGAAAACTTCTCTTGAGACTTTGATAATGAGAATCCGCATGGAAGAAGAAGCAAGGGGTCAAGATGCACTTTTGCAAATAGAAGAGAACAACATCACACCGAAGGTAAATTTAACTTCTTCAAATAATACTACCCCTGAAACTAACAAAAATATTACTTTAAAGCCAAAGAAAAAAACATTCAAGAAAAATAATGGTAGACATTCCAAGAACAATAATGGTGGAAACAATCAAACAAAAAATTAACATGTACAAGAAAAAGGATCGTGCTTTGTCTGTGGCAAGAGTGGATATATTGCTTGATTTTGTAGATTTTGGAAACGTAGGCCTAAACCTCAGGCAAACGTTACCAAAGAACTATTTGTGGTAGTGATAACAGACATTAACATGGTGGAGAATATTGATGGATGGTGGGCCGACTCTGTGCAAACCGTCATGTTTGTTTTGAAAAAGATTGGTTTAAAAAATATACTAATTTTGAGGAGCCCAAAACCATCATGATTGGAGATTCACATACCACTCAAGTGTTGGGAATGGGAGATGTCGAGTTGAGTTTTACTTCTGGAAGGGTATTAATCTTAAAAGATGTACTTTATACTCCTTCCATGAGAAGAAATTTGATGTCTAATTTTCTTCTTAATAAAGCAGGCTTCAAACAAATTATTGAATTTGACCAATATGTAATTGTGAAAAATAATATTTTTGTGGAAAAAGGGGTATGCATATGATGGTATGTTCAAATTGAATGTTGAAATGAATAAACATCTACTTCTGTTTATATGCTTTCTTCTACTAATTTTTTGTATGCTCATTTGTGTCATATAAATGATCGTTATGTGGAAATCATGAGTAGTTTAGGATTAATTCCAGTGATTAAAAAGAATTTTGAAAAATGTAAGGCTTGTAGTAAATCCAAAATCACAAAAAGGCCTCATTTTCAAGTTGAAAGAAAAATTAAATTATTAGAATTAGTTCATACTGATATTTGTGAACTTGGTGGAATTTTAACTCGTGGAGGAAATAAATATTTTATCACTTTCATTGATGATTTTTCTAAGTTTACATATGTCTACTTAATGAAAAATAAAAGTGATGCATTTGAGAACTTTAAAACTTTTCTCCATGAAGTTGAAAATTAGCTTAATATAAAAATAAAAAGAATAAGAAGTGATAGAGGTCGTGAATATGAGTCATATGAATTCAACTCTTTTGTTAGATCATTGGGTATAATTCATGAAACTCCTCCTCCTTATTCTCCTGCATCTAATGGTGTAGCGGAAAGGAAGAATAAAACTTTAGTTGAGTTGACTAATGTCATGTTAATTGAGTCTTGTGCACCTTTAAATTTTTAGGGTGAAGCTCTTTTGATTGATTGTTATATGTTGAATCGTGTGCCTTATAAAAAGATCAAATTAACACTTTTTGAGTTGTGGAAAGGTCATAAGCCAAATTTGAGATATCTAAGAGTTTGGGGTTGCTTAGCTTATGTAAGGATAATGGATTCTAAAACCTCTAAGTTGGGTAAAAAAGTTACTACTTGTGCTTTTCTTGGTTATGCTTCAAATAGTATGGCCTATAGATTTTTGTAATCTTGAATATAGTGTGATAATAGAATTTGGTGATGCTATTTTTCATGAAAATAAATTCTCTTTTGATTCTAAAAATAGTGGGGGTCAAAGGACTAAATAAAATATTTTGTCACTACCTAGTTCTTCCCCTTCTGATTTAAAAAACAATGAAAATGATGATTTCGAGTTAAGAAGAAGTAAAAAAGCTAAAGTAGAAAAAGAATTTGATCCCGATTATTATGTTTTTAATATTGAAGATAACCCTATCACTTTAAAAGAAGCTTTATCTTAACATGATGCTATTTTTTGAAAAGAGGCTGTAAATGATGAAATGGAATTACTAATTTCTAATAAGACTTGGAAGCTAGTTAATTTACCACCGAGTTGTAAAACAATTACATGTAAATGGGTCTTACAAAAAAATTTAAAACTGGATGGATCTGTTGATAAATACACAGCTAGGCTAGTGACTAAAAACTTTAAACAACTAGAAGGCTTAGAATATTTTGATACTTTTTCTCCGGTAACTAGAATTATATCCATTAGACTTTTAGTTGTTATTGCGGTAATTTTTGATTTACAAATTCATCAAATAGATATAAAAACTTCTTTTTTGAATAGATACCTAAATGAGGAGATTTACATGGAACAACCCGAGTGTTTTGTTGAGGCTGGCCAAAAGGCAAAGTGTGTAAACTTAAGAAATCCCTATATGGCTTAAAACATGCACTAAAGCAATGGCATAAAAAGTTTGATTCCTGCATGATTGATACTGGGTTTAAAACAAATAAGTGTTATAAGTGCATATATCATAAGTCTTGAAATAATTCGCATGTTATTATTTTCCTATATGTTGATGATTTTTTGATATTTGGATCTAACATGAATGTTGTTGGTGAAAGTAAAAAATATTTTTGGAAGCCATTTTGATATGAAAGATCTTGGTGAGATAAATTTTATTCGAGGAATAAAGATAACTAGAACATGTGATAAAATTTTCCTTGACCAGTCACATTATGTTGAGAAAATATTTAAAAGATATAATTTCCTTGATTGCAAGTATTTTGTAACTCCATTTGATTCTAGTGTTCACTTATTTCCTGTTGAAAGTGAAAATGATATTATAAATCAAAAGGAATATGCTAGCATAATTGGAAGTTTGAGATAGGTGACTGCTTGCACTAGGCCTGATGTTGCATATGCAGTAGGATTACTTAGAAGGTTTACTAGCAAGACAAATAATTAACATTGACATTCTATAAAGAGAGTAATGAGATATTTAATTGGAATGAGAAATTGGGGTTTATTCTTTAAAAAATATTCTATTGTACTTGAAGGCTTTTGTGATGCGGATTGGAGTACTTTATCAGGTGATTGCTTATCTACTACTGGTTATGTTTTTACTTTGGGTGGTGGTGTTATTTGTTGGAAGTCTAAAAATCAAACAATTATTGCTAACTCTACCATGGAGGCTGGACTAATTACTTTAGCTTCAGCTAGTGAGGAAGCAAATTGGTTGAGAGATTTATTATTTTTAATACCTTATTTTAAAAAACCAATTTCTCCTATATTAATTCATTGTGATAGCATCGCATCAATTGGTAGAGTTCACAACCATTATTACAATGGTAAATCCAGATCTATATGAAGAAAACATAGTAATGTGAGATCATATTTGACAAATGGTACTATTAATATTGATTATGTCAAATCTTACAGATCTGTTGACTAAGGCCTTAGTAAGAGAAAAGGTCTGGATCACATCAAGAGGGTTGGGATTGAAGCCTATTGAATCTTGAGTCATATGTGAGGAAACCCAACCTGGGGACTAGAGATCCTATAACCAAGTCCAATGGGAAAAACGAATAACATGATGACATGTTGTGAAAAATGCACTATCTTTTTTATCCCTCCCTATGGTGTGAGTATATTTGCCTATAATTATTGTGAGGTTTATTTTATAAAACTCTTAATGAAAATCCTTAACTCTTATGAGTGGAGTGCTAAATTACAGGAGCACTCTCGACGGATTTCACCTATGTGAGTGTAGAGGTAGGTCGCTTCCTATGATAATTAGGTTCGTTCTAAAAAAACACTCATGAAATCGGGATGGCACAAGGTCGTAACGTGCTGGCTATAAAGCTCATGTAAACACCTTGACTATTATGTGTAAGTAGTAACCTTTTTATTTTCTTTAAGAAGTCATAGTTCAAGTCTGAGACCACTATGACTTTGGAGTAAAAAGTACTATTTTACTAAGTGGAGGTTCAATGCAGAGCATACCTTCATTGTGCATGGTAGTCTTCCTTCCGCTAGTAGACTTTCTTGTGAATATTAAAATAAGTGAGGGATTGATAATGTATTGAGCATTTTAATATTATTATTATAATATTAATATGGCTCATACAAAATTGGAGTGTCATTATTTTGATTAAGTTACAAATGCTTTACCTTTTAGTATTAGTTGCTAAAGTTACAAAAAATTGTTTGATAGTACCATTATACCTCAACTTTACTGCCATTATTTGGCATCATCTCACGTTGTGCATGGCTGCATTTTTTCAGCTTTCTAACTCCTTTTTCATTGTAGTTTATGAGCCTTTAACACGTAGTTAGTGGAATAGAATATGGACATAAGTTTCATTTAACTCTTATAACATCCACCATTATTCTACCTCTTTATTTTTGTAACCATTGTAACTCTTGTAACTCATGAAACCTCTAAGTTATTGATCTTTCCTCTTCACTAGCATCATTCATTCTTATATTCATTGCATGAAAGACTTTATCTCCTATAAATAGAGGTGGTCTTGCATGGGTTTGTGATATACAAGTTATTATAGATTTCACAAAAAAGTTAGTAAAAAAGAGAGTTTGCTAGTTGAAGGGAGGTGTTCTTTTTGTGGAGCTTTGAACTCAACTCTTGTCCAGAGTTGTTGAGTTGTTCTTTGTGAGAAAGACTGTTGTATCCTAGAGGGGACAAGTTAAGAAGATTACTGCTGGACCAGTGAAACATTTGCTGCAGTGGGCTTGAATCTCCTTAAAGAAAGCGAGATATCCGCACCTCAGCCGAAGAAGAAGAAGAAGAAGAAGACATTCTTTTTTTTTCTACACTTGTAATTTTCAGTTGTATTTTTATTATGATTTCACCAAATTGTTTTGAAAAAGATGCAAGACATGTACATCAACATACGTGGTGCCTCCTCCTTTTATGATTCTTAAAGTCGTTCCCACCCTAGAGGAGGCTGAGCATTATTCGGCTTACTAATTTTCCATAGTCTGTTTCCATCTTGAGTAAGCTTAAGTGGATTATCACATGATATATTTGGAATCTAATCACAAGTTGCTTCACAATAAAAAGAGATGTTCCAATATGTGTTTCCATATTTATTCGTACTTCTCCTTTGTATGTATGTACCTCCATTTGAAACATCTAGCATACTGCAAAACGATTTCCTCTCCTGTTGAAAAATCCCTTGATGCATAATATGTAAGGACTTCTTTTGAGTACGGAAAGGTTTACCTCAGCAGTAACAACAACGACATCGGGATCATAAATCACCAACTCGTTATGAGAAAATTTTCCATGACTCTCCTCATACTTTATGATATGATTTTCTTTATTCCTCTGAGGAAGTCAACTCTGCAGGTCTTGGAGTCTGAGTCTCCATGATGTTAGGGGAAGCAGAAACTCTCAATGCATTTGGCTTTGTGTTCATAATATTAATGTAACACCCCAAAAATGCAAAAGAATATTAGAACCATTCTTCATGTAAAATCATACATCATATTTCGGTAGTATGAGAAATTATTTATACTATTAAGGCTATAGGTAACTCCTAGATCATGTCCAAGTCGAACCCTTCATTACCGATTGATTTCTTGAGAAAAATCTTTCTATAGTCAATTTCAAATGAGCATAACTCCTAGATAATGGTGTATTTTGAACTCAAGCCACACCAAATGAAAGGTCTTTGAGTCCTCTTTCCAACACATCCATTTTTCCTTAATACAATATTAGAGTAAAAAGTTATGGTAATTTTAGTGAAGCACTATTGAACAGTGAGAACCTATGAGTGGTGGTAGGATCTTTGTTGAGATTGTACGACCGTAAAATGCTATTGTGTGGTTAAAACAGTTCCAAACATTGGAGAGTTGACAAGTATATCTTCCAACCACGGTTGAAAACCATGACCATGGTTAGAAACCACGATCTTGACTTCTAAAGTGGATCCAGTTGGAACCTACAACCTATGAACCAAAGAATGATCATAGGTGGGTTCCACTATCATACCAAGGATCATCTGCTGGAGAGAGCGCAAATTCAGCCTCCAAACCACGAGCACCACCCACTTCATAGGTTGGTACCACGATTGTGGGATGGTCTGTAGGTCTTAATTCTGCAGATTTTCAATTACGTTTTATGAGGGGCTCTACTGTGTTTTCCCACTCTTTTAACATCAAAACTACACTATTTAAGCCACCCCAAAGATGATTATTATGATTAATAGTAACCTAAGACCTTATTCATCGAAAAGCAGTCGACACTAAGTATCTCAGAGAAAGAAAGAAGCAATTTCCTCCAATCAAGGCAAACTAGGGATCTCCAATATTAGGCTCTAATTTCAAATATTTCTTGAGGGTTTTCATCTCCAGGTATTCGGGATTTCTTCAGTGGGTCTCCTTTCACCCATTGAGTCCAAAAGTTAACTCACTTTCTCAGTTTAATTCCTTCCCCAGAGCTTAGGGTTCATGAATGTTGTGAATTTCTTGATATTCCAGTTCCTTGATCTCATTGAGTTATAAAATCATGTTTTAACATGAATTTTAGTATCATTAAATTTTCAAAGTTTTAAACCCTAATTATATTATGAAATCCATGATTTTTGTACTTGAGTTATTAAATTTCTTAACTTAGTTTATAGAATTTTCATAATTGTTGCATTCCTTAGAGAGAGAGGATTATGAAAACCTGATGACCTAGGATTTCATACATATACTTATGAGTATTATATCCTTTAGTTTTCATGGTTTTAATGCTTTTATATAAAGTATTTTGTTTTTTAGTCTTTGAGATATTAATATTTTTAACATACCTATTATCAGTTATTATTTAGTTGGGAGTAGTACTTAGCACTGAGTAAATGCAGGGATGAAGGCTCACCTGCCAATTTGGCTAAGACCTTTAGTACAAGTCCCTAAGTCCCAAAACTATGGTGCCATGTAGGTTCTAAAGGGTCACCCATAAGACTAGGCTTGATGCCTTCGTCATTTTTGACATTAATTTAGTGGTTCAACGTCGGTTAGTGTTCGTACCCTTAGTAAGATACAAAATACCCCTACAACTAGGGTTGTAGGTTGGACCCCAGTTAGCTCATATTGGGGTATGTCAGTTAGTAGTAGCTCCTACAGTCCACTATTCATAGTTTAGATTTTGGCACTTACATGATCCTATATTCAATTATTCAACTTATCATATAGTACATACTTATTACTTGGTCATGTATCAACTTCCTATGTCATATGCATTATATTTAGCTTATATTAGTTATTTTCCATCTCACATACTACGTACATTCAAAGTACCGATTGTATACTTTCTTTTGTGCTATATTGACTTATAATATAGGTTCTAATGTTTAGCATCTAGATCTCACTTAGTACAGTATCCAACTATATCAGTTGCAGAACTTTGGCGATTCCTCATCATTCAAAGACTAGTATCAGTATTTCATTCTATTTTATTATGGTTTCAGATAGTTAGAGTTTGTTGGGGGCTTTTCGTAGCAACTTTCTTAGTAGAGAATTTCAAACAAATAGTAGAGATTCAGTTTCATGATATGGTCGATGCTTTTATGTGTTTTAACATTGATATTTGGTTTTAATTTTCATATATCAATTAGTCTTTAGCTTTTGCATAATATTATTAAATTTTATACAGTATTATTAGTGTTATGCCAGGTGATGGGTTAGCTTAGGGTCACTTGTGACTCTAAGCACCGTGTTATGAATAGGACATAGTCTTCGGTCATGAAAAACTTGGTATTAGATCTAGGTTAAAGTTTTCTAGAGTTTTAGAAGTCGTGTTAAGTAGATTCTTGTTCCTGGTTGTGAAATACGCTATACTAATGAGTGCAAGCTACGAAACATTTTAGGAAAAGTTTCACTTCTTGTGTTCATATTGTGTGATAGAGTGTGAACTCTATTAAAACCTTCTTCTAACTCATGCTCTATATATTTATAAAATATTCCTCCTAAGACAACTAACAAAAGAAGAAATGGTAATGAAAACGAGAATGGGAACTAGCAAGCACCACCATATCAAACAAACCCTCTGAATAAATTAGTCCGCCATTCCAAATTCAAGGCTACTTTTATAACATTAGCCTAGTCTAGGACCACCTAGAATAACCAGTAAACTATTGCACCAGTAGACTTTTACACTAGCCAAGTTGATACTAAATATGGCCGCAGCTAGAGTTTAAGACTTCACTTAGATGAATCCGTCGATATTCTTTGGGTCTAAATCTAAAAAGGATACATCGGAATTCTCAAAAAATATTTTGAAATTTATTAAGATCATGGGTGTCATAGTGCTGACTTATTGCGTATCAGTTACAAGGATGGTTCACATATAGTAAAAGAAATGGAAAGATGATAGAGGTGCAGATACAGGATCAGTAAGGTGGGATAAATTTTTTGCTTTATTTCTAGATAGGTTCTTTACACTTAAGCTAAGGGAGGACAAGGTACAAGAATTCATAAATCTGAAGTAGGTTAACATTAGTGTGAAGGCATATTTTTGTATGTTTACTCAATTGGCAAAGTATGCTCCAACTATGGTTACTGACCTTAGGGCTGGAATGACTAAGTTCACGTGTAATGTTTCTGAGGATATGGTCAAAGAGTGTAGAAATACTATGTTGGTTAAGGATATAGACATCTCCTATTTAATGGTTCATACCCAACAAGTTGAGGAAAAAATCCAGGAAAAAGAGAGGGAGAGTAAGAGGGCTGAAATAGGTAGCTTTAATTTCTCTCAATAGAGGTCAGATAGTGGAAATCATTCTCAGTATCATCAAAACTCTTTAGCTCCATCCCCATCATCTACTAGTTCTCTAGTGTCCAAGTTCAAGAAAGATATAAATCACTAGGCTCTAAGTCCAAGTGTAGTATGAATAATGGTTGTACTAACCTGGTTTGCAAGAAGTATAGTAAGAGCCACAAGGGTGAGTGTATGGATAGAAGTGGTGTTTATTTTAGGTATGGTAAACCAGGACATAGACTGAGGAGATGTCCAGTGGCTTCACATAAAGGCAGGGATTCTAGTCAGTAAATTTAGTGTAGCTCTTCAGCAGCTCCAGCAGGACACCCAACTGAGCAGGGTACCTTATCTAGTATGATTGATAAATAATGTTAGAACAAGCTCTATGCCCTTCAAACTCGGTAAGATTAGGAAGGTTCTCCTGATGTGGTCACTGGTACATCATAGGTTTTTCATATTCATGGCTATGCATTGTTAGATACCAGATCCATATTTTTTTTTGTAATTTTCTATATAGCATTAGACTTCGATGCCACTCCTGAAATCCTTTCAGAACCTTTTTCATCCTCTACTCCAATAAAAAATTTAGTCATATCCAAAGGGTATTAAAAAATTAGCCAATCATAATTTCTTAGAAAGTTATCTCAGTCAATTTTTTAGAGTTAGAATGACAAATGTTGATGTTATTCTTGGATTATATTGGCTCTGTTCTTCTTGTACCTCAACTAATTATAAAAAGAGAGTAGTCCATTTTTAATTTCCAAATGAGTTAGTCATAGAGTTAAAAGGTAGTAACTCAATGCCTATAAGTGTCTCTTACTGTAAAATAAGAAAATTGGTTTCCAAAAGGTGCATCTATCATCTAGTAGGGGTTAAGGATTCAAAGTATGACACCCTAATGCTTGAGTTAGTTCCTATGGTAAATGAATTTCTAGAAGTATTTCCTGAAGATATGCCTAGAGTTTCTCTCGAGTAAGAAATTGAATTCTGAATAGATACCCTTCTATATACCCAATCTATTTCAATTCCACCCTATAAGATGACTCTAGCCAAGTTCAAGGAGTTAAAGAAATAGTTGAAATCTCCTAGACATGAGTTTCATCAGGCCCAACGTCTCTTTATAGGGCGCTTTAATTTTTTTTATGTGCAAGAAAAATGGTTCTCTCAAAATGTGCATCAACTATTGGTAGCTGAACAAATTCATAAACAAGAATAAGTATCTTATTCCTAGGATTGATGACTTGTTCGACCAACTTCAGAGTGCCAAATGCTTTTCTAAGATAGACCTCATATCCGGCTATTGTTAGCTCAGATTCAGAGAATGTGACATTCTAAAAACAACCTTCAAAACTTGATATGGTCACTTTTAATTTGTTATTATATCTTTTTGACTAAAGAATGCTTCTAAAACATTTATAGAATTAATGAATAGGGTTTAAGCTGTACTTGGACATGTTGGTTATAGTCTTCATACATGATATCCTTATTTATTCTCAAAGTGGGGATGAAAATGTAGACTATTTGATGATTGTCTTGTAGACTCTTAAAGATCGCCAGTTAGTCACTAAGTTCAGTAAGTGTGAGTTTTGGTTAAAATCAATGGCCTTCCTTATTCATATCATTTCTGATGAAGGCATTTAGGTTGATCCTTAAAGATCAAAGTAGAGTAGAACTGGACTAGACCTATCTCTCCATTAAATATTAGGAGTTTCTTCGATTTAGCTAGTTACTATAGAAGGTTTATTAAAGGATTTTCCTTTATTGATTCTCTAATGTCCATATTGATTTAGAAGAAAGTCAAATTTCAGTTGTCCAATTCATACAAGAAGAGCTTTCAGGAGTTGAAGAATCGACTTACCACCGCTCCAATTTTGACTCTGCCAGAGGGTTCAGATGGTTTTGTGGTTTACTGTGATACTTCTAAAGTTGGACTTGGTTGTGTTTTGATGCAATATAAAAAGGTTATAACATATGCCTCTAGACAATGCAAGACTCATGAGAAGAATTACTCGACTCATGATCTTGAGTTGGCAATAATTTTTTCCCTTAAATATTTAGAGGCATTATATCTATAGGGTTCACGTGATGTGTTGACTGTTCATAAAAGTTTTCAATATGTATTCAACTAGAAAGATATAAATCTTCATCAGAGGAGGTGGTTAAAATTATAAAATTATTATAATATGAGTATCTTGTACTATCTAATTAAATCCAATGTAGTGGTTGATGCTCTTTAGAGAATATCTCTGAGAAGTGTTGCTCACATCAAGGATAAGAAGAAAGAGTTAGTTTGTGAGGCTAAAAGGCTAGCTAGATTAAGAGTTTGGTTAGTTGATTTGGCTGAACATAGTATTTTGATTTAGAGTGGTTTATAATCTTCTTTGATAGCTGAAGAAAAGCAAGATAGTAATTCTATTTTTCTTAAGTTAAAATAAGCTATCCAAATTCATAAAGTTAAGGTTTTCTCCCATGGAGGAGATGGTGTTCTTCGTTGTCAGGGCTGACTATGTATTTGGATGTAGATGACTTGAGATAGTGGATGCTAATAGAAGATCAAAGTTTTCGGTATTCTATTCACCAAGGATCCATTAAAATGTATCATGATTTATGGAAAGTTTACTAGTTGAATGGAATAAAGAAAGATATCACAAAATTTATGGCTGTGTCCAAATTACTAGTAGGTTAACATTGAGCAATAGAGACTGATGGTACGATTTAGGATATCAGTATTTCCACTTAGAAGTATTAAGTGGTGATATGTTCTTCACTATGAGGCTTCCTTATACTTATGAATAACATGACTTGATTTGGGTTATCATGGACCAAATAAATAAATTGGCCCTTTTGTCGGTTAACACTTTAAATTCAGCTGAAGATTATGCTAAAATCTATCTTAGGGAGTTGGTGAAATTGCATGGAGTCCCTTTGACCATCATTTCATATAGGGATATTCAGTTTACCTTCAGGTTTTGGAAGATATTTTAGAAGGGTATTGGTATCCAAGTTCATCTTATTATGGATTTTTACCCACAAATGGATGGTTAGGTAGAGCCAACCATTCAAAATTTATAATATATATTGAGAGAATACATGATCAATTTAAAGGATAGTTGGGATGATCATTTTTCTTTGATTGAGTTTGCTTAAAATAACACTTATCATTCTAGTATTCATATAGCTCCATTTGAAGCACTGTATAATAGAAGGTGTAGATCTTATATTGCTTTGTTTGAGGATGATGATGCTACTTTAACAGGTCCATATTCAATTCATGAGGCTATGGAGAAAGTTTATCTAATTAGAGAGAGGCTATAAATAGGCTAGAGTTATCAAAAATCCTATCTAGATGTGAGAAGAAGGAGCTTGAGTTCACTATTAATGATCTTTTCTACTTGAAGGTTTTGCCAATGAAAGGGGTGGACATATTTGGTAAGAATGGAAAGCCTAATCCCTTCTATGTTAATCCATATAAGATTATTGGGTTCTTTGGCAGTATATCCTATGAGTTAGATTTACCCAAAGACTTAGCATCGATGCATCTAGTTTTTTATGTTTCTTTGTTAAATAAATGTATTGGTGATCCTGTATCAGCTATTTTCTTAGAGAGTGTGGGTATTCAAGATTGTCTTTCTTATGAAGAGGTCTCAGTTGATATCCTTGACCGTCAGGTTCGTAAGATGAGGAATAAGGAGGTCACTTTTTAGCAAAATCAGTCAGTTGAGGGAGCTACTTAGGAAATAAAGGCAGATGTGACAACTAAGTATGCTTAAATTTTCTCTTTGAACTCAGTTCCAGCTTGAGGTGATAGTTTCCCCTTAATTAATTCTTTCTCTTTCACGTTACCCAGTTATTCTCATGGCATAACATATATTCAAGAGTTTAGTTTAGTCCATGTTTTACCTATAAACTAAAATATCATGTCAGTATTCAAATTATAGAAATTGAGTGTGGGAATTATATCTCTTTCCCTAACACTTAAGATCAGTTAGTTTTTATTCGGGGACGAATGACCCCAAGGGGGAGATATTATATCACCCCAAAAATCTAAGCTAAGATTAGAACCATGCTTTAAGTACATGTAAAATCTAACATCATGATTTAGTGGTATGAGAAATGATTAAGACATATATCAAGGCTACAAGTAATTCCTAACTCATGGCCAAGTCAAAACCTTCCTTACCTATTGATTTCTTGAGAGAAGTTTTGCTATAGTAAACTTTAAATGATCATAACTCCTAGATTCTAATGTACTTTCAAGATAAAAATAAACCAAATCAAAGGTCTTTGAGTCCTATTTCTAGCACATACAACTTCTTCTTAATCTGTTATTGGAGTAAAAAGTTATGACCATTTTAGTGGAGAAGTATCTAACAGTAAGAACCTACGATCATAGGTACAGTCTTGGTGAGATTCTACAACTATATAATGCTTTTATCTAATTTAAATAGTCCCAAACATATGAAAGTTGATAATTATACCTTTCAACCATGATAAGGAACCACAACTATAGTTAGAAACCACGATCTTAGGTACGAACTTAACTTATAATGATGATAGGTTAGAACCTACTACCGATGAACTAAGGTACGATCATAGATGGGTCCCATGATTTTACCAAGGAACATATGGTGGAGTTTAGAGATCTATAATTTATCCTCCAAAATATGAGCACCACCCACGATCGTAGGTGGGTCCTATGATAATAGGATGGTTTGTGTGACACAACTTTGCAAATCTCAGTTAAGTTTTGTGAAGGGATTTGTAGTCTTTTCCCACTCTTTTAACATCAAAACTGATTTGTTTAAGCAACCCCAAAACCTAGTATTAATATTAGTATCACCCTAAGCCCCCATTCCTAAAAAAACACTCGATGCTTAGCATCTAAGAAAAAAAAGAGGTGATTTCCTCCCGTCAAGGCAAACTAGGGCTCTCTAATCTCAGGCTCCAATTTCAAATATTTCTTTAGGGTTTTCATCTTCAAGTATGTAGTATTTTCATTAATATGTCTCCTTTCACCCATGGAATCCCAAAGTTAACTCAATTTCTCAGTTTAGTTCCTTTCTCAGATCTTCGAATTCATGAATGTTGTGAATTTCTTGATATTCTAGTTCCTTGATCTCATTGAGTTATAAACCTATGTTTTAACATGAATTTCAGTACCATTACACGTTCAAAATTGTTAAACATAATTATATTGTGAAATCCATGATTGTTGGACTTGAGTTATTAAATTTCTTTACCTAATCTATGAAATTATCAAATAGTTGATTTCTTTAGAGATGACGGGTTATGAATGCTCGATGATGTAGGATTTTATTCATATACTTATGAGTATTATATTCTTCATTTATTATGATTTGAATGCTTCCAGGTAAAGTATTTTTTCTAGTATTAAGTATATTAATATTTTAAGCATTCCAATTAATAGTTTTTATTCAGTTAGGAGTAGTATTTAGTACTGAGTGGATGCAGGGATGAAGGGTCAGCCGCCAGTTAGTTTGAGTCCTTTAGTGGAAGTTCCTAAGTCCCAAAACTATGGTGCTATTATATGTTCTAAAGGGTCACCTGTCAGACTTGGCTTGATACGTTTATCCTTTTAGATATCAGTTTAGTGGATCTACATCAGTCATGACTGTTTGTTCACTTGGCCAAGTATAGAATACCCTTCCAATTGGGTTTACAGGTTGGACCCTGGTTAGCTTAAATTGGTGTATGTTAGTTATCAAAAGATCCCATATTTAACAATTCAATGTTGAAATTCAAATACTTGCGAGATTTTTTATTCAGTTGTTCAACCTATCATATAGTATATGTTTATTACTTGGTCATGTATCAGCTTACCATGTCACATACATTTTGTTCAGTTTATATCAGCTATTGCCAATCTGATATACTTAGTACATTTAAAGTACTGATAGCATATTTTCTATGATATTGGTTTTGGATAATTGGTTGCATGGGAATAGTTCTTTGGTAATGGACTTTGGTTTTGGAAATACTATGCCCCCAATGTGTTTGATAAAATGCCTTTAACAATGTTTCCACTATAATATTATTTTTTCAATGGAACTTATGTATGGTTTAAAAATTTTAATGGAACCCTAAATTCTATGAATGGTTTAAATGGTTTTAAATGCATTGGAAAGGACTTGGTGGCCATGGTTTTGGTAAATTGGAATCATGAAGGGTACATGGAATCTCTTAAACCTATATGTGGTTGGCTATGGAAAAAACTTGCAAGTATAGCAGGTATGACAATACCACTACTAATGGCCTTCGTTAATAAATGGTTAATGGATTGGTTGGTTACTTGGTAATGGTTTTAATGGGGTAATAATGCCAGGGTGTATAGCAAAGCCATGGCTTGTGGAGGTCTCGGGTAGACAAAAATTGGAAACTCATATTTGCCGATGTGAGGTTTTTCTTGGTGGCCGCGTGCATGATGTCACACTTTATATTTGGGGGATGTACTAGTCATCCCAAGTTTTGTTCCCTGATCGTGTTGCTTTACGCACTGGGGCCCTTTCAGTAGGGGGAGCTAAACCCATATAGCTCGTGGGTAGTTTAGGATGGCAAAGATACATATCCCAAGTAAAGGTTTTAATGGCATGCTGAACCCAATTCCCTTTCCCGACATGGATATATATATATCTATGGCTTGTGTACATATAGATGGATTTACTTAGTTTTATAAATAACATTATTTTATTCTTATACTGAGTTTATGCTAGTATTCACCCACTAATCCATCTTCGGGTGGTTTTATACCCATGCTATGTAGGAGCCGGCCGCTCTACTCCTGCTATATAGTAATTGAATCGGGGACAACTGTTGGATTGAAGCGGTGAGCTTCTATCTTTCCAGAAGTCTCCATTTCATGTTATGGATATTTTTAGACCTTTTGATTTATTTCTAGATATTGGTTTTAGCTATCGTTTGAGGCATGTCCCAAATGAATATTATATGTTCAGTATTCAGTCAACTCAAGGTACGAAAATGGTGGTTGGGTATTGGAACATGGGGTGGTCCCCAGTCCTGGTTGGACTTGGGATGCCTATTATGACTAGGCCCCCAGTCGAGTTGTGTCAAGTTTGTATCAGATCCTTAGGTTCATGGTTGATTAGAAGTCCCCAAAGCCGTGTTGAGTAGACTCTCTATTAGGTGTGTGAAGCGTGACATACTCATAAGAGAGAGGCTACAAGGCATTTAGGAATATTTTGCTTTCTTGGCATTCTCTTTTCAAACTTGGAGTCTAAGTCCTGGAATTCTTCTCTAATCCTTTGTTGTTATTCTTTTCTAATCCTTTGTTGTTCTCTTTGTTTAATATTCCTTGACGATCTGGAACACAAGAAAACTCTTTAGTCCAATCGAGGGACAATGTTGATGGTGTACATCCTACATCTGTAGTTCGTTTTCAATCTTAGGGTCCTATCCATGATAGTTCTTGAGTTCCTCTGGTTGCTACTAGTCCTCCTCAGGGTGAGGTGACTAATGTAGAATTTCACATTCTATTCCTACTATTGCTAAATTGGTTACTGGTTAGGCTGAGTGGGATACGTCTGGTGGGTTATCTGCTGAGGCCACAAAGGTTGGTTAGTTTATAAAATTGAATCCTCCTACTTTTACTAGTGTGAAGGTGGAAGAGGATCCTCAAGATTTCTTAGATGAGATAGAGAAGACATTCAGGGTGATGTCAGCTACTAATCTGGAAGGTGTAAACTTTGTAGCTTATCAGCTCAAGGATGTTGCATACAAATAGTATGGAGAGTGGATAGGGGTATAGGTGATATGGAGGAGATGTTATTATGGGATGCCTTCTCTAGTTCTTTTTTGGATAATTTCTTTCCTCAAGAGCTGACGAAATAAAAAATGGAGGAGTTTCTGAATCTTAAGCAAGAGAGAATGCCTGTCATGGAATATGCCTTGAAGTTTCTTCAACTTTCAAGGTATGCTCCTGATTTGGTGGCTGACATGAGAGCGAGAATGAGAAAGTTTGATTTTCGATGGAATCGGGATTTAATCTTGGAAATTAAGAATGCCTTTCTGATTAAATATATGGATATTTCTAGGTTGGCTATTCATATACAGCAGGTAGAGAATGAGAAGAGGAAACAGATGGAGTTCGAAGATCATCCGGGTAAGAGGAGCAGGTTTTCTGATCAGTGAGGTGCTCAGTCTTAGGGTAGTCGATATGGTGGCAAATGGTATAAAAAGAAAGTGGGGGAATTCTGGATCCTTCTATACTACTAGTTCTCCTTACCTGAAGCAGTCGGGTGACAGGCATCATCAGGGTGGTAATGATTTTTGGGCACCGAGTGCCTAATCTCAAGAAAGTGGGGGTCAATTTATTTCTTCATGACCTCTTTGTCGATTTTGAGGTCATCCTTATCAAGGTTATTGCAATGAAGGGAGGGACAAATGCTTCAAGTATGGCTAGGCAGACCATCAAATCAAGATTGTCCAGTTAATAAGGTTGCTATGGGAGCAAATAAGGTACCGGTGGCTTCATCTTCTGCTCCTGCACCTGGTGGTGTTGTTTCTTCTTCTGTTACTTTTGGTTCTACTATTGGTCAGAATAGGTTGTATGCTTTTTCCTCCTAATAGGAATCTGAGGCATCACCTAATATCGTTACTGGTACATTACAACTCTTTTATCGTGACATATATTTTCAATTTGATTCGGGGTCCACTCTTTCTTCTGTGACCCTATTTATGGTTGTATGTATTGATTTTGATCCTGAGGTTTTTTTGGATCCTTTTTTTCTGTTTCTACCCTTGTAGGTGACTCAGTTATTGCTAAGAGAGTCTATGGGGAAGGGGAGGGGGAGCTGTGGTATCAGTTGGTGGTAGGCAGACTTTGGTGGATTTGTTTGAACTTGATATGGTGGATTTTGAAGTTATTCGGGAGATGGATTGGTTATACTCTTTTTACGTGTCCTTGGATTGTCGGACTCATAAGGTTGTCTTTAGGTTCCTGGTGAACTGGTTATAGAGTGTGAGGGTGGTTCCCTAGCTCGTAGGGGGAGGTTTATTTATTATATAAGAGCTCGGAGGTTAATCTCTAAATGTTGTTTTCTTCACTTGGTCAGGGTTAAATATTCTAACTCTGAAAGTTCTTCTTTACAGTTAGTCTAGGTGGTAAATGAGTTCCCTAAGGTCTTTCCATATGATATTCCTGGTGTTCCTTCGGATAGCAAAATAGAGTTTGGTATTGATTTGGTTTCGGAAACTCGTCCAATTTCTATTCCTCCTTATAAAATGGCTTCGGCTGAGTTGAGGAAACTCAAGGAGTATCATAAGGATCTTCTGGATAAGGGGTTTTGACATGACCCTAACCTCGGGCCATGTCGTATAGGCACCCTAAGCTCACATAAACCATAGGTTGCCCCAATAACCCGACCAAATCATTCATCATACAATAGGAGTTGAAGAAACTCTAACTCGCAAGTAAAGATTGCGAAAATATTATAATAAGTCAACATTAGATTCATGATAACTAACTCACACCTAAGTTCGCAGTTGCTCACAATACCTCTATACAAAGCGAAGTCTATAAATATATATGTCGGGACAAGCCCCCAACCATAGTCAAACAAAGCCTAAATGAGCCTAAGTCTAATCATAAGTTATGAAGAGATGAAGATCTTCCGTAGTAAGGAAGTCACGAATTCAAGTCGATGAAGATCTTCCATAGTAAGGAAGTCACGACTTCAAGTCAATGCATGAATCACTTTGATCAACTAATCACTGTGTAGGAAGAGAAGATGCTTCGGCTCCTACATTGTGTGGGACCATAATGCTTGAAGACGGTTAGTAGTTGGAATTCTAGCATGTAACTCAAGGATAAGTGATAAAATAACATCATCAATCAACAACAAGTCAATATATCACATTTTATCACTTTCATACACTTATCCATACATATCGGTATATCACATGCGAAATAAGGAACAATTTTTATCAACACGCTTCAAGCACTCTTTCATCAATTATGAGGTGGAGGACTACAATCTCCCACACTTATGGATTTATACATCCTCAATAGGGAAAGTTATCTAACTACATTTACAATATCATTAGACATGGGACTTTAACCATACACACTCATTCATTAGTCAAAGACTTTAACCACTTACACATCCTTTGAATTAAGGGACTCTAACAAAACCCACAATCATCTAGGCATGGGACTCCAACCTCATGCCTGTTCATTAGACAAGGGACTCTAACCTCATATCTCACTTGGATTTTAACCATAAGTCGTTTCCTTCGGCGAGGTATTTTGACCTCAAGAGATCTTTTTAAGAACGGGACTTTAACCTCGGGAAATATCATTAGGCAAGGGAATTCTACCTCAAGGCATTCATAAGGTAAGAAACTTTGACCTCAAGCCATCATAACTATCATTTGTTGGCATTTGGGACTTTAACCCTTTGCCCATGCATCGACATATATTTAATACAACATTTAAGGACTTTAACCATTTTAGCCAATTCAACAGTATACATGACTACATGGTCCTTATGGGAGCCTTCATTGCTCAACCATCTCAATAGGCCAATGCCTTCACTTAATTCAACATACAAAACAAGTTATGGTCATCAAGACCCTTACAACTATTATATGCGACATTCTCACCACACTTGGGTTCAACCTACAATTTAAGTTCATCTTTATATCTAGGAACTTTACCCTCTCATTAGCCAACAACCAAGGTTATCAACTTCATCACACATGGTTCATAATTCCTTTAACACATCATTTATCATTCATCCATGTTAAGTTGGGCCATTGCCCTAGTTCAATATATCAACGACATATGACTAGACAACTCACTTACACATTTTCACAAACACCTTGGGTGCATACCTTCAACACGGACATTTCCATGGTATATATTATCAAGATTAGGATTACTCAAGACCCTCATGTTAATCCACATACAACAATTACCCACACATGAAATTCATCATCACTATCACGTATAAACATAAGTCTAAGAAAGATTTAACATCATACGTAATTAGGTAACAAAACTCTTTTAATTTGATTTCAAAATCACCATGTACACTTACTAATCCAGGTGCGAAATACATGGGTTTAGAGATATTTAAAGAGTGGAAGAGATACATTACTTAAATAAGATAACACACCAACAATATTGGCTTCTTCTTGCCACTAGATGATCCCCCTTCAAAACTTACCCTCCAATCTTGCTTCAAGAAGTTTTTTAGAGTGTTTGGAATGTTTGAGCCTTGAAAAATGAGGACTTAGAAGGATAGTGACTTATATAGTGAAAGGGTTTAGGTTTTTAGTAAAGGGAAATAACCAAAAGGTTCTTAGTTAAAATCTGAGAAATGACTTCTTGCAGGGGTACAACTCCCCCGTACTGTTTCCTTAGCAATCGTACCCTAGGGTATGAGTGGTATCCTAACTCGTACCCTAGGCTCCTCCTTGGACAACCATACAGTTGTGGAAATGGGTGAGCACCTTTGAATCAAAACCAAAGGGTACGACTCACCCCCTATCCGTATGCACAAATCATATACAAAAAAATCCACTCCAAAACAAGACCTCACTTCATACGGTTGAGTTGCACACGACTCATATGCATTGGGTACAATCAAGGGGAGGCCATGTATAAGAAACTGTATGATACCCTCATGGACTGATCAAGGTATGAAAGGGGAGAGCAAAGTGGTTACGAGTAGTGACCAAAGGTATGAATCAAGTCTCTAGTCTTACCCAACTCAGAGACACAAAAATGAAGTTGTTTCTCAATGATTCAAGTCTAGGCGTTTCAATTCTCCCCCACTTGGATAATTTATCCTCGAATGAGGCACAAGTCAAGCATAAACACAAGCTAACATATCATCACACACCTCTTCGATAAATGTTAAAAAAGAATTCAAAAATGATACAACACACCTCATGCTCATTATCAATTAATCATTCATCTCATCGACTTCGGGAATCTAACCCGTTGCTTATTAAGACTTACTCATTTCACAACTAAGGGACTTCAACCCATCAACTTTCAAATACATCAAGCAGCTAAAAGCATTGGGTACTTTAACCCATCATATATCATAACATGAATTTATGCCATACACAAGGGACTTTAACTCATGGTCTAACAAGGCACAAATCAT
The DNA here is from genome assembly GCA_030864225.1 of Capsicum baccatum var. pendulum. NCBI lineage: Eukaryota > Viridiplantae > Streptophyta > Magnoliopsida > Solanales > Solanaceae > Capsicum > Capsicum baccatum. Next base: position 128,926,095 of record CM061556.1, read on the forward strand.
TTCACACATTGGGAACTTTAATGCATTGTCTAATAAATACATAATTCGATTCAAAGCTTGGGGAGTTCAACCCATTGTCTGTCAAATACATACATCAAAGTAAGGAGATTAACACATACCTCCAATACAATCTTCCAGAATGAGAAATAAATGAAGGTACTTGGACTTCATATCCTCTTCTGCCTTTTAAGTAGCTTTCCCAAACTTTTGGTTCCTCCATAGAACCTTCACCGAAGACACCTAGTTCATTCGCAACAGGCAAACTTGCGGATCTAAGATCATCACTGGAACATCCTCATAGGACAAAGAGTCTGATATACCAACATCTTCGAGGGAATAACCAAAGACGGATCACCCATGCATTTCTGCAACATAGAGAGATGGAAAACTAGGTGAATGGAGTCCATAGTAGAATGAAACTCCAGATCATAGGCAACATTGCCAACCCTCTTCACAATCAAGTAGGGACCAATATAACAGGGACTAAGCTTTCCCTTCTTGCCAAAATACATTAGTCCTTTCATGGGAGATACTTTTAAGAATACTCGATCGCCCACATTAAATCCTAAGTCCCTACGCCTCACATATGCATAGGACTTTTGATGACTTTGAGAGGTTTCAATCTATCATGAATCAGTTTAACTTTCACTAAGGCTTGGTGAACTAAATCGGGGCCTAGCAACTTACCCTTGCCAACTTTGTACCACCCAATGGGAGATCAACATGTCTTACCATACAATGCCTTAAAAGGCGCCATGCCAATACTAGAGTGGTAACTATTGTTATAGGTGAACTCAATCAAAGGAAAATGGTCATACCAACTACCCCCATAATCGATCACACAAGCCCGCAATATATCCTTTAATGTTTGGATCGTTCTCTCTGCTTGCCCATCTATTTGTGGGTGAAAAGTGGTTCTTAGGCACACCATAGTTCACAAACTTCTTTGGAACGTCTTCCAAAAGTGGGATGAAAATGAAGGACCAAGATTCAAGATAATAGACACTGAAGCACCATGCAACTTCACGATCTCTGCAAGATATAACTTAGCATAATCTTTCACTAATAAATTAGTTCTCACGGGTAAGAAATAAGAGAACTTGGTTATTCTATCAGCAATGACCCAAATAGAATCACATTGATTCCAAGATCTAGGGAGATCGATAAAAAATCCATATTAACTGCCTCCTACTTCTACTTGCTCAAGTTGATCTCTTGGTACAAACCACCGTGCCTCATGTGCTTAGCTTTCACTTGTTTACACATTATAAATCACATAGCTAGCTACATCATGCTTCATATTATTTCCCTAATAGAACTCTCTAAGGTTATGATACATCTTGGTGGAACTGGGATGTATAGAATAACGGGCTCTATGAGCCTCGGCCATCCCCCAATAGAACTCTCTAAGGTTATGATACATCTTGGTGGAACTGGGATGTATAGAATAATGGGCTCTATGAGCCTCGGCCATGACTTTTTCCTTCAACCCATCGACGTCGGGAACACATAGCCTACCTTGGTACCTCAAGATACCATTACCACCAATCACAAAGTCTACGACCTTGTGTTGACCAATATTATTCTTAATCTTCATCAAGTTAGGGTCCAATACTTGTTTTTCGTTTATCTCAATAACAAAAGATGATTGAGATACCGAATTCACAAATGCACCCCCATCCTCAGTGTTTGCAAGTCAAACTTGGAGATTTGCCAAACGATGAACATCCCTCACTAATTCCTACTTATCCCCATCTATATGGGACAAACTTCCCATGGACAATCTACTAAGAGTATCAACGACTTCATTTGCCTTACTGGGATGGTAATGAAGACTCATATCATAGTCTTTCAATAGATCAAGCCACCGTTTTTGCTGAAGATTCAACTCTTTTAAGTAGACACATATTGGAGGCTCCTATGATCAGAAATGATGTCTATATAAACACTATAAAGATAATGCCGCTAAATCTTCAATGCAAAGATCACGAGTAACAAATCTAAATCATGATTAGGGTTATTCTTCACATCAACTTTTAATTTCCTAGAAGCATAGGCCACCACCCTACCATGTTGCATAAATACGCAATCAATACCTACACGAGAAGCATCACAATACACCATAAAACCATCACTACCCTTGGGCAAGGTTAAAACTGGAGCCGAAGTTAATTTATCTTTCAACTTCTCAAAACTACCCTTACATACATCAAACCATAAGAACTTGACGTTCTTTTAGGTCAACTTGGTCAACGAGATAGCTATAGTGGAAAGAATTTCCACAAACTTTCTATAATAACTGGCTAGACCCAAAAAACTCTAAATATTAGTTGGAGTTGTAGGTCTAGCCACTTCTTATCTTCCGTGACCTTTTGGGAATCTACCATAATCCCCTCACTGGAGATAACATGACTAAGAAAAGCTATAACTTTCAACCAAAACTCGCACTTGGAGAACTTGGCATAAAAATGATGATCCTTACAAAGCTTATAACACGACATGAAGGTGATCTACTTGATCCACCTCACTCTTAGAATAGACATAGATATTATTATTGAAGACAATAACAAACATATCCAGAAACGGATGAAAGACCCTATTCTTCAAATCCATGAATGCTGCCAGGGCATATGTCAACCCAAAGGACATGACAAGAAACTCATAGTAACTATACCGAGTTCTAAAGGCAGTCTTAGGGATATCCGTATCCCTAATCTTAAGATGATCATAACCCGATCTAAGATTAATCTTAGAGAAATATTTTGAACCCTAAAATTGATCAAACAAATCATCAATCCTAGGAAGAGTATATTTATTCTTTATGGTCACTTTGTTCAACTAATGATAATCAATGCATATACGAAGAGAACCATCCTTCTTGTGTATGAAAAATATGGGAGCACCCCATAGAGACATACTAAGGAGGTTAAAACCTTTATCTAAGAGACCGTACAATTGTTCCTTAAGATATTTGAGCTCCCAGAGCCATTCTATAAGGAGGCATAGAAATCAAACGAGTGTTCAGAACAAGATCAATGCCAAAATCAATTTCCCTATCGGGAGAAACACTGGGAAGATCATCGGAAAATACCTTAGGAAACTCATTAACCACAGGGATGGATTCTAAGGAAAACTTTTTTGAATTAGAATCTTTAACTCAAACTAAATGATACAAACACCCCTTTGCAATCAACTTTCGAGTTTTAAGATAAGAAATGAATCTTCCCTTAGGAACTAGAGAACCACTTTACCCTACAATGACCGGTTCTTTAGGGAATTTTAACATGACCCTATGGGTCCAACAATCTAAGGAAGCATAGCAAGAGTGCAACTAATCTATCCACAGAATGACATCAAAATCAACCATGTCTAACTCTATCAAGTAAACAAGAATGTCTCTATTATCGACAGATATCACACATCCACTATATACTCTTGTAATAACCACAGAGTCTCCCACCAAGATAGAAATAGAAAAAAGAATTGACAGACTCTCAGGACCACAATCAAGATACACAACCACAGATGGAGTCACATAAGAAATAGTAGACCCTGGATCAAGCAAACAATACACATCACAGGAGAAAAGTCTCAACATACCCATGACAACATCAGGAGATACCTTAGAATCCTGGCAATTAGCAAGTGCATATAAGCAATATTGGCTAACACCAGTGGCAGAAATAGAAGCAGAGGTAGACATAACACCCTTTTGTTTGGGGGGAAGTGGTGTAGTAATAGGGGCCCTATTGGCCCAAAAAACTACTAGATAGGGGCACTCACGCTGTATGTGCCCAACCTAACCATAATAACAACACCAGTTTCTCTCCTTCTCACAGTGACCATGATGACTCTAACCACAGAATCTACAAGGAGGATGGGTGGAGCTGACTGGGCACCACTAACTTAGAATTAGGCACCCTATGCCCGAAACCCACCACTAAATTAAGGCTGATAATCGCCTAATGATTTTGGGTAAGGAGAGTGAACACTAGCCGAGGAGAACAAACTCAAACTCCCCTACTTCTTTTATGGCCACTTGACACCACCTTGCTCAAATGGCCTAAATTTTCTTTCTTGCTTCTCACTAAGCTCAAATTGATTTTTTTTCTCATCCTTTACTTGTTGCATATACATAATCAATCTAGAAATATCCATGTTCTCAATCAATAAGACTGCCTTACTCTCAAGAACTAACTCATGGGACAATCTCGAGACAAACTTATACATCTTAGCCCTCATACTAGGAACTATCTCAGGGGAATACCTTGACAATTGATGGAATTTCAAGGCATACTCTTGAATGGACATCCTCTTTTTCTTTAAGTTCACAAACTCTTCCGCCTTTGCTTGCCTCAACTCTTGAGGAAAGAAAGGGTCTAAGAAATACTTGGAGAAATCTATCCATGAAGTTGAACTATCATCAACACCTCTAGACAACTCCCATCTTTTATACCATTGGTACACCACATCTTTTAATTGGTAGGAAGCAAGCTCAACACCCTAAATTTGAAAAGCATGCATAATCCAAAAAATCTTCTCAATTTCATCAATGAAGCCTTAAGGGTCTTCCTTAAACTTTGTATCTGTGAACATAGGACGACCCAACCTCATAAATTTGCTAATTCTTATGGCCTTAGAAGAAACGATATCCAGAGAACTACGCTCTGATTGAGAGGACACTAATTGAGTCAAGAGGTTAATAGAGCAGGAAAACTCTATATTAGAAGTATTTTCTTGAGGGGACTAGGGAGGAGAGTCACTATTATAATCATGTTTGAGGGTGGAACCCCGCGAGGATGTCGAGATGCCGTAGCCCTAGCGTCGAGTCTAAACTTCATAGGCTGGACGACCTTCATCCATAGGACCCTCAATAGGGGCTGAAGTGTTTCCCTGAGTCTCAAATCTCGTTTGAGGCATGATCTGAATAATAGCAAATGTAATTAGGGGAATTCAAGTTATTAGACATTACATCTTAAGATTGAAACATAAGAAAGGGAAACATTCCTAAGATGTCTAATATCCATCTTTTTATAAGTTTTGCATACGTCACACCCATAAAGAGGTTCTACCTGACACGTCATTTGAACACCCAACTAACCATAAAACTAGGCTCAAATACCAACTTTACATGACCCCAACCCAGGGCCATGTCGTATGGGCACCCTAAGCTTACATGAATCGGTGGTTGTCCCAATCACTCGACCCAATCATCTCATCTTACAATAAGAATCGAAGTAACTCTAACTCTCAAGTTAAGATTATGGAAATATTATCATAAGACAACATTAGATTCATGATAACTAACTCATGCACAAGTTCATAGTTTCTCAAAATACCTCTATACAAAGCTAAGTCAATAAATATATATGTCGGGACAAGTCCCAACAATAGAAAAAGCAAGCCTAAATGAGTCTAAGTCTAATATTAAGTAACCAAGAGAAAAAGATATTACAAATTAAGAAAGTTCACGACTTTAAGTCAATGCTTGAACCTCTTCGATCTACTAATCACTACGTAGGAAGAGAAAAAGATGCTTTGGCCGCTATGTCGCAATGGGACATAGTGCCCGTAGATGGTTAACGATCGTAAGGATAGCATGTAACTCAAGAATAAGTGATAAAATAACATCATCAATCAACAAAAAGTTAATATATTATGTGTTATCACATTCATACACTTATCCATACATATCGGCATATCACATGCCAAATAAGGAACAAGTCTTATCAACACTCTTCAAGCATTCATTCATTAATCATGAGGTGAAGGAATACAACCTCCCACACTTATATCTTCATACATCCAAAATAGGCAAAGGACTCTAACCATATTTACATTATCATCAGAAATAGGACATTAACCATACACACTTATTCATTAGTGAAGGACTTTAACCAATTACACATTCATTCAAGCAAGGGGCTCTAGCCACACCCATAATCATCTAGGAAGGGGACTCCAAACTCATGCCTGTTCATTAGAAAATGTACTCTAAACTTATGTCTCACTTATAATTTAACCATAATTTGTTTGCTTCAGCAATATACTTTGCCCACAAGAGATCTCTTTAAGCACGGGACTTTAACCTTGAGCAATATCATTGGGCAAGGGACTTCAACCTTAATCCATTCATAAGGAAAAAAAATTTAGCCTCAAGCAATCACAACTATCATTAGTTGTCATTTGGGACTTTAACCCTTTGCCTATGAATTGACATATATTCAATACAATATTTAAGGACTTTAATCATTTTAGCCAATTCAACACTATACATGACTACATGGTTCTTATGGGATCCTTCATTTCTCAACCATCTCAATAGGACAATGCCTTCACTTAGTTCAACATATAAAACACGTTATGGTTATCAAGACCTTTATAATAATTTTATGCCACATTATCACCATATTTAGGTTCAACCCACAATTTAAGTTCATCTTTATATCTAGGGACTTTACCCTCTCATTAGATAACAACCAAGGTTGTAAAAATCATCACACATGATTCATAATTCTTTTAAGACATAATTTATAATTTAACCATGTTCATTTGGGCCAGTGCCCTAGTTTAATACATCAATAATATATGACCAGACAACTCACTTAGACATTTTCACAAACACCTTAGGTGCATACCTTAAACAAGGCTATTTCCATAGTATATATTATCAAGATTAGGGATCCTCAAGACCCTCATATTAATCCACATATAACAAGCACCCAAACATTCAATTAATTATTAATATCATATGTAAGCACAAGTCTAAGCAAGATTTAACATCATACTACATCATTAGGAAACAAAATCCTTTTCATCTGATTTCAAAACCGCCATGTACACTCACTAATCCAAGTGTGAAATACATTATTAAGAGATATTTAAAGAGAGGAGTAGATACATGCCATAAACAAGATGTCATTCCAATAATCTTGTCTTTTTCTTGCCACTAGATGAGTTCCTTCCAAACCCTAGCCTCCAATCTTGCTTTTAGAAGATTTCTAAAGTGTTCGGAATATTTGATCCTTAACAAATGAGGACTTTGGATACTATAATGCCTTATATAATGTGAAGGCTTAGGGTTTTAGGCAATGTAAATGACCAAAAGGTCCTTAGTTAAAAGTCGAGGAATGACTTTATGTAAGGGTACGACTCCCCCTTTCGGTTCCCTTAGCAATTGTACCCTAGGGTATGAGTGGTACCCTAACTTATTCCTTATGTTCCTCCTAGTAAAACCATACTGTTGTGGGTATGAGTGAGCACCTTTGAGTTGTAACCAAAGGGTATGACTCACCCCTAGTTATATTTATAAACTATATACAAAATAATCCACTCCAAAATAAGACAGCACTTCATACAATTGAGTTGGATACGACTCATATATATTTGGTATGATCAAGGAGAGGTCATGTCATATTGGAAATAATATGATACCCTTATGTACTAATAAAGGTATGAAAGGGAAGGGCAAAGTTGGTATAAGTTGTGACCAAGGGTACGACTCAAGTCTATAGTCGTACCTTACTCAGAGACATAAAAATGAAGTTGTTTCTTAATGATTCAAGTCTAGGAGTTTCAGTTTTATTCATCCTAGTGTGTCCCCGTGAGGTGCATCGATGTTGTTTGGGTGTAAGAAGAATGGTTTCCTCCAGATGTGCATTAACTATCGATAGTTGAATAAGGTGATGGTGAAGAAAAAGTATCCTCTCCTTAGGATAGATGATTTATTTGATCAGTTTCAAGGTGTCAAGTTCTTTTCTAATGTAGATCTTCAATCTGGGTATCATCAGAAAAAAATTAGGTAGGTGGATATCCCTAAGGAGGCTTTTCATACTTGATATGGGCACTTTAAGTTTTTGGTAATGCCATTTGGGTTGATTAATGTCTCGATGATATTTATAGATTTGATGAACATGGTTTTTAGGCATTTCTTGGATCTTTTTGTCATTATGTTTATTGATGACATTATGGTTCATTCAAAAAGTGAGGTAGATCATGATAATCACCTCCGTGTCAGTTCGCATACCATGAAGAAATAGCATTTTTATGCTAAGTTCTCTAAGTGTGAGTTTTGGGTAAATGCTATGACTTTTCTTGTTCATATTATTTCTAGCTATTGGATCATGATGGATTCGCAAAAAGTTGTTATGGTTAAGAGGTGGACTAGACCCATGTTTCCAAGTTACATTTGGAGCTTTTTGTGATGGCTAGGTATTATAGGAGGCTTATGGAAGTCTTTTCATCGATAGCTTCTCTTTTGACTAAGTTGACTCAGAAAAAAGTTAAGTTTTATTGGTCGAACAGTTGTGAGAAAGTTTTAAGAAGTTGAAATATAAGCTAACTTCGGCTCCAATTCTAACTTTATTGAAAGACAATGATGGGTTTGTGGTTTATTGTGATATATCTCGCGTAGGTCTTGGTTATGTTTTGATGTATTATGGAAAAGTGATTGCCTATGCTTCCAAGCAGTTGAAAGTACATGAGAGGAATTATTCTACTCACGATATGGAGTTTTTGGTGTTTGTGTTTTCTTTAAAAATATGGCAACATTATTTGTATGGAGTAAACGTGGACATCTTTTCTGATCATAAGAGTCTATATTATGTCTTTTTATAAGGAGCTTAATCTTAAGAAGAGTAGATAATTGGAGCTTCTCAATGACTACCATATGAGTCTTTAATATCACCAAGGTAAGGCTAACGTAGTTGCTAATGCTCTTAGCAGGTTTTCCTTGGAGATTTTGGCTCATGTAAAGAAAGGAATATGAGAGTTGGTGAAGGATATTAACTACTTGGATTATCTTAGAGTTTTCCTCTTGGACTCATAGTATGGAGGTGTAGTGGTACAAAAAGTGGTTCAATCATCTATTGGTGTAGAGATCAAGAAGAAGAAATTGTTGGATCCTATCTTGATGAAATCAAGGGTTACATTAGTGAGTAAAATGTGGTGGTATTTGAGATCAGTGGTGATGGTACTTTATGGTACCAAGGATGATTGTGCGTTCCTGATGTCGACAATTTGCAAAAAAGTATCTTGGCTAAGGAACATGAGTCACGATATATTGTTTATCCGATTCCACGAAGATGTATCATGATCTCAAGGAGATGTATTGGTGGAACAGTATAAAGAGGGATCTAGATGATTTTGTGGCCAATGCTTGGTGTGTCAACAAGTTAAAGTTGAGCACATGAGGCCTGGTGGATTGTATCAAGAGATTTTTTTTGAATGGAAATGGGAGGTAATCAATATGAATTTCATTATTGGTCTTTCTCGATCTCGGAATCAATATGATTTAATTTGGGTCATCATGGATAGGATGACAAAGTCTGCTTACTTTTTGCCAGAGAGGACTACCTTTTTGGCAGAAAATTATGTGAAGTTATATCTTTAGGAGATTATGAAGCTGCTTGGAGTACCTGTTTTTACTATTTCTAATCACTGCACACAGATTACGTTGCACTTGTGGCGGTCTTTCCAGAAAGGGTTGGGGATTAAGGTCAGTCTGAGTATTGTTTTCCACTAACAAATGAATGGACAAGCAAATAGAACTATTCAGACATTAGAGGATATGCTTTGGGCTTGTGTGATTGATTATGTTGGCAATTGGGTTGAGCATCTACCTTTGGTAGAGTTTGCTTACAACAACAACTATTATTCTAGTATTGGTATGACTCCTTTTGAGAAATTGTATGGTAGAAGGTATAGATCTCCTATTGGTTGGTTTGAGCTTAGAGAGGCGGATATGTTTGGTCCCAACTTGGTTTACCAGGCTATAGAGAAGGTGAAGGTGATTTGAGATAGGCTTAAGGCTGCCCAAAGTCACCAAAAGTCCTATGCAGATATTAGGCATAGAGAATTATAGTTTGAGGTTGGGGATAAGGTTTTCCTCAAGGTATCTCCCATGAGGGAGTAGTACAGTTTGGTAATTAGGAGAAGCTCAGTCCCCGGTATATTGATCCTTATGAGATTTTGTGGAGGGTTGGTACTGTTGCTTATGATTTGGAGTTACCTTCTATCTTAAGCTTGATTAATCTGGTATTTTATGTCTCCATATTAAGTAAGTGTCTTGGTAATCTTTCTTTGATTGTTTCTTTGGAGGGGTGGGTATATCAGACTCTTTGTCTTATGAACAGGTGATGACTGAGATCTTGGATATGCAGGTTCGCCATTTGTGAACCAAGGATGTGGCTTCGGTTAAGGTTCTATGGAGAAATCATAAGGTGGAAGAAGCTACATGGGAAGTAGAGGAGGACATAAAGTTCAAGTATCTGTATCTGTTTTATGCTTTTGGGATTTGTGCAAAAGGTATGTGTCTTCAACACATCTATATTTTCTGAGTTATATTAAAGGAAATATTAACATTTTTGCCTCTTTGTTTTCAAACTTTGTTAAAGATTAGAAATATATTTGATAATGCAAATGATTCATGTGTGTGGTCACCCCTACCTTATCCATCATTTGGGGATAAATGTTCCTAGTGGGGGAGACTGAAATACCCTGGTTTCTTTACCAAAGAAAATTTTCTACAATTTTGGACTCTGGACCCAATACGACTAATTGTTACAAGATGAATATTGGGGTACGAATGGTATGGTCCAGTTGTATATTGACCAGTATTGGTAGGTAAGATAGATTTTAGTCACTGGAATGGATACGACTTGGTGGTATGAGTCGTATGGTTGGATATGGATTTTTTGGTTCCTTTGCATAACCTTAGACTTGGTAACTTAAGTTGGATTTGAGTATGAGTGGCTCACCAGGAGCCGTAAGTCAAGGTATGAGTCGTACAAGGGACTCGTATAGTGGATAATGTTCAAACCTTCTATGATTCTATCTTGCTAGGGATATGGATGAAGGGTATGAATCAAATGCTATCAACGGGACTTAGGTAGGATGATTTATGCACTAGACAGTGTTGGTTCCAAGGATTAAGGCTTAGGATACGAGTGATGGGTACCACTCATATCAAAGGGTACGAGTTGTGAGGGTCAGTAGTACCCCTGTGATGGGATTTTGTGGAACTTATGTGGGGGCATTCTGGACATTTCCCCACTTACCCTAATAAGAATCCACAACTTTTAACTCACTTAGGAGGCTATTTACCCTATTATTCTATTCATTATCATTTAGAAACTCTTCCTAAATACTTTATAATTCTCTCAAGCGATTTTGGGAAAGGAAGCCAGGGTTTCAACTAGAGGACTTAATTGGGGATCTTGTTGATGTTTTATCTCCATCTACTTTAGCAATTAATGCATGTTCTCTTACCTCATTGTTAGTTCAAACTAAGGCATGGTTTTTATGAATGGTTTTCACAATTTCATTGTTGTATGATTTTGGGTTTTTAAATATGATTTGGGGGTTTTGGTTATAAATGCTTGGTTATGGTTTTACCATGTTTTAATTATGCTTTTATGTGCATTAATGGTGGTTTTGGATAATTGGTTACATGGGAATAGTTCTTTGGTAATCGATTTTGGTTTAGGAAATACTATGCCCCCAATGTGTCAGATAAAATGCTTTTAACAATGTTTCTACTATAATATTGGTTTTTCAATGGAACTTATGCATGGTTTAAACTTGGTAATGGAACCCTAAATGATATGAATATTTTAAATGGTTTTAAATTGATTGGAAAGACCTCGGTGGCCATGGTTTTGGTTAATTGGAAATCATGAAGGGTACATGGAATCCCTTAAACCTATATGTGGTTGGCTATGGATAAAACTTGCATGTACAGTTGGTGTGACGATACCACTAAATGGCCCTTGTTAATAAATTATTAATGGATTGGTTGGTTTCTTGGTAATGGTTTTAATTGGGAAATAATGGCGGGGTGTGTAGCAAAGCCATTGAAGGTGGAGGTCCTGGGGGGACCAAAACTAGAAACTCATATTTTTCAGATATTAGGTTGGTCTTTGTAACCATGTGCATAATGTCCACTTAATATTTGGGGAATGTACTAGTCATCCCAGATTTTCTTCCTTGGTCGTGCGGCTTCATGCACTTGGGCCCTTTCAGCAGAGGGAACTGAACCCATATAGCCCATGGGTGGTTTAGGGAGGCATAGGTACACAACCCAGGTAAAGGTTATAATGGCATTCTCAACCCGGTTCCCTTTCTTGGCCTAAATATATATATATGTATGGTTTATGTGCATATGGATGGTTTTACTTGATTTTATAAAAAGCATTATTTTATCCTTATCCTGATTTCATACTAGCATTCACCCGCTAACCTATCTTTGGGCATCTGTATACCCATGCTATGCAATAATTGGCATTCTACTCCTCCTACATAGTGATTGATTCGGGGACAACTGTTGGATTGGAGTGGTGATCTTCCATCTTACTGAAAGGATCCATTTCACATTATGGATATTTTTAGACCTTTTGATTTATTTCTTGATATTGGTTTTCGCTATGGTTGTAGGTATGTCCCAATCGGATATTCTTACTCATTTTGTTAGAGGCTTCGTGGTACTGCTGTGGGTTGGAATGGGTAGGATCGGTATTGGTGTCGACCTTAATATTGGAATTGGTATTGGGGAGGACATCATTAGACATAATTTCTCACTGTTCCATCGTATTTCATTTTGGGATTAATCATATTATGTTTTGGAACTCATTATGTCATGGCTTGGTTTATGGCCCTTGGTTCGGTATTGGTTTGTCTTGATGTTTTGGTTGGTACAGTTTGGTGGACGGGATGACATGGTAGGTTTGATCTAGGAATAGACATATCCCAATGTCAGTCCTTGTCCAGTTATGATATCTTGTTATATGTTAGGTATTCAGCTGACTCCAGGTATGCTAATGGTGGTTAGGTTGGGTAACAGGGGGTGGTCCCTAGTCCTGGTTGGACTTGGGATGCCCATTACAATAAGCCCCCTAGTCGGGTCGGGTCAGTTTAGTGATTTATATTTTGTTTTATCATTGATATTTTGTTTTTATTTTCATATATTAGATTTTATCTTTTGCACAATGTTATTCAGTTTTAGACAATATTCTTAATATCATGCCAGGCGATGGGTTAGCTTAGGGTCACTTGTGACTCTAAGCATCGTGTTACGACCAGGGGGTAATCTTAGATCATGACAATTGAGGTCAGAAGGTTTAAAAGTATGAATAACATGTCGATCCATCTTTCTAAGATTGACAACATCTTGATAATCTCGCTCCATCTAGCCAATTCTTAATGGAATGGAAAAATCTAAGGAAAAAAACTATAATTAGTGTCATCAAGGAACTCTCACAATAGTTAAAAAGGTATAATAGAAAGAATATGTTCATCCAAGTTAACCATAGATCTCAAAATGGATGATATATGCATATCATAAAAGTAGAACCTATTTTTTATGACCCAAATCTCAAGTCGAGATGGAACCTACCTGCTCTCATAGTAGGTAAGCCAATCCAATCACAACATCAAGATACAAAAGTAAATAAGGGAATTAATATCAAACTTATAGTCCAATGAAAATCCATCCCAAAATTTTGTAGTCACAAAGTACAAGCCTCTAAAGTAAGAATACAACTAAGAGACTGAAATACTAAAATATACAAGAAAAAGGTGATTATTACAAAAATATAGAGGAAATCCAAATATTCTAGGGAGCAATCAGTAGTTACCTTAATTATTAAATTAGAATCCATGCACAAAGGACAAATCAGCAACCTCGAGCTATGGGTATAGAACCTGCACATAAAAATGTATAAGAAACAAACATGATTACAAAAACAAACATACTCATTAGCGTCAACGTTCGATCCGAAATAAAAGTGATAAAGAGAACCACCCAAACTCTTGGCTATTCAATACAATTTACACTATTCTGTAAATAAGGACATCATTATGCTAAAATATAAAATCACAACAATAAGTATATGATTTAACTCAATAATACTATTTGTCTCAATAATCCAAATGAATAAACTCAGTCAATCGAAAGTCATATCAAATACAATTCAATTATCACACAAATATATAAATGACCGAATGGATATATTATGTTAACACTTGATATGTATAGCTAGCTAAGATCTATAGGGGATTTGTAAGGTCTATTTACCTAGGTAGGCATGCCCTCTAATCCATACATTATAAGATAGGAATGCCCTTTGATCTATATAATATAACACTGGGAAACGTGCCCTCCAATACTTGTAATATAATACTAGAAGGGCATGCCACTTCAATCTCAATTAAATGTAATGCAAAATATGTAGGTCTGCCACTCTGATGCCAAATATCAAGTACAATATCAAGCAAAGTATTTCATATGGAGTATCAATTTAATGACCAGACACGATTTCCCTATATCAACTTTGACAATCAATAAAATTTTATTTTGTTATTCAACAAATCTTTTTTGATGAAATTTTAGTTGTGAAGATTGCTTTTATTAATAATAATCAAAAAGATGAAAACGACCAGTGGCCTAATCCAAAAAAGATAAAAAAGAACCAAGTCCTAGCAGACCCAACCAAAATGTAAAATCTAGATTTTTAATTCATACAAATATTTGATCTTTGTAAGAAAGTATTCAATACTGTTTCTCTCAATTTGTCTTCTCCACTTTAGTATGTTACCGGATTTTTGTTGATGGAATTCCCAATTGTGTTACCTCCTTTTATGGGTAATTTTCAAGCTTGGACCACATCTCTCATTGTTTGGGCTCTTTCTATCATCTTCACTGTCACTTGGAGAGTTCCTTACCATTCTTGATGTTCTTCCATTTTTATTGTTTGATAAACCTTAAGCTATTATTATAGGTGATCAATGATTATATCTAAAGGAGCCATAAAAAAAATCCTGTAGCTCATAGATTTGAAAATGTAGGTATTACCATTCCCTTTTTATTGTGGATTTTTTTTCCCCTTTCCTTATCCCTCCTCTCTTTTTCAGCTGGAGCAGAATTGGTAGAAAGATCTCTTTATGTTTTTTAGAGCTCAATCTCTCTTCATATTCAACAAATCAAAGTCATAGTATTTCAACAATTTTCACCATAAACAGGCTCAAAATTTCAAATAGGAATTTAATCAACAACTAGAATGCTCAACAAGTCACTATCAGTGAGATCTACAATGATCATGCTTGTTAATAGGGGACAAACAATCTAAACAAATCAATGAGTTTCATTTAACTCTTCACATAACACTCATACCCGCATGCATATTCTTTATGTCACATATACATGACCCCTAAATCCCCTATTACACCCCATCCACATAATTGGCATATAAATATCTTAAAAAAAAGTCAAAGCCAAATTCTACTTATGAATAGAAATCCATAGACATCCATATTGATATACTTAAATTATGGGTACAAAAAGTTAACCTCAATCTCATAAGGTTAACATTAGAATTTTATTTGTCAGTCACATTACCTCTAGCTTATGGAATTTAGATCTCAAATTTTATCGAAAATTGATTTAAATTTGACACTGAAATCATCAATTTATCATTCCTAAACTTTACCAAAAAATCCAAAATTTTCAATTTGAAAAACTAGATTCGAAGAAGAAATCTTAATTAATATATTAGGGAATATGTATAACTAGTATAAGAATCATATCAAAAGAAGAATCATAAAAAAAATACCTTTTCAATCTCCCAAAACTGAGTCTGCAGGCTCAAAAAAAGAGATGGAGGACAGAATAAAAAAAGAGGGGGCAGTTACTATTTAAGTGACATTGGTAGCACACATGAAGAGAATTTGTTATAGTTTAAACATTCCTCTAAAACGCAAAAAGGTATTGACTCAAACAAACTCTTGAAGGAGCGAGCCTGCATGCATGGAGAAATTTTATTATCTGGGCTCCACCGACAGATAAGGCTCCGTTGGAGTGGTCAAAGCTTAGCTGACCAATCCCCATAATAGTGACATCTTATCCTCAGAAGTGACTCTATATATGTGGACCAATGGTCGTATGTATGATTGCACTAAATACAATAACACATAGCAACAACAACTACTCAACAAACTTGGAATCGACCCTTTTAAAATCACCTAAAACCTAGAACACAACCCAACTATGATTCTATACCAAATAAATATTTCAGACTCAATGAAATCATCAAAACACCAAACTAAGGTCGTTATCGATGAATGTTTATCAAAGTCAATTCAATGCCATAAACTTCTAGCTTTCTAACAAACAACTTAAAATCTATCTGAACACCTCGATACCTAAACTAAAGGTGATAAAACCCAAAAATGATTTCATGATCTATGAAAATTGATACAATTCTCAATATGACCTCAAAATCCCCAATTGTTTACCAAGGTCAACCATACAAACTTCAAGACCTTCCAAATAAAAAATTCACACAATACCCAACCAACCACCTCAAAAACTATGTAATCCATACCCAAAAACCACAAATACTAGAAAACAACTATGTGAAGTGGTAAAATAGTCATAATGGAACAAAACTTTAAAATACTATGAGGATCATTACATTATCCACCATTAAAAAACAAGTTCATACTCGAAAGTAAGAGTATTAAAGGTATCTGAATAGTCAAAATATGGGGATATCTACTTTATATGTCTAACTTTGTATCCTATGTAACTTATTTATAGAACAATAATTCCACTGAACTATACTGGTTATATATCTTGTTGACCATAATTCTTACATCTATCTACCCAAATTGCCCAGACTACTCCTCAAATGTTAGATTTTGATTCAAACTTATCAAATCCCATAAAATTACATGAGAACCATATGATTGATACTTTTTAAACATCTGTACATAGAAAACTAGATAAACAGTCGAAAACTCAAAGTTAAGGCCAACTTATAGGCTACCCAACTGTAACACCTCCAAAATCAAAGCATAGATTAGAACTATGCTTTAAATGCATGTAAAAATAAAAAATTTATGTTTTAATAGTATGAGAAGTGATTTATACATATATTAAGACAATAGGTAACTTCTATCTCATAGCCAAGTTAAAACCTCCAATACCGATTGGCTTTTTGTGAATCATCTTGCATCAGCCAACTTCAATTAATCATAACTTTTATATTACAATGATATTTTGAGATAAAGACCCACCAAATGATATATATTTGAATTATATTTACAATTCATCCTACTTGGCCTTAATATGACTTTGGGAAAAAATGTTATGCTCATTTTACCAAAGGGTGTCTATCTGCTAAAGCGTGATGGCTCGAATGATGAACCGTCATGCCAGCAAAGGCCTGTCAGATCAATCCATTAGGATTAAGTAGTAAGACCAAAATTTGGTCATTTTGTGACTGCTTGAGTGATTGTTAGTTAAGGGATTGTTCTTCCATCACATGAACTGTCAGTTGGTACTGTTCTACACTGGTATGACATTTTTAAAGGGGTTGTTTGGCCTTTTCCCACTCTTTCAACACCAAAACTATGTAATTTAAAATATATTAAGGATGGATTATAAGGATAAAATGACCTAAATTCTGTATGACCTTAAAATTCAGTGAATATATAGTGTGAAAATTGATAAAAAAGTGATTATCTTCTCCCAAGGAAAAACAAGGTTTTTTCAACTTCAAACTCCAACTTCAAAGGTTTTGCAAGGGTTTCCATCTCCAAGTATGTATTATTTTATCAATGTATTTCTTTTTACCCATTGAGTCCCAAAGTGAACTCAATTCTCCTAGTTTAATTTGCCCATAAAGCTTTGGTTTCCATGTAAAGTGTGAATTCTTTTAGTTTTCAGTTTCTTGCTTTGACTAAACTATGAATACATGTTTTTCCATAAATTTAAGAATATTTCCATACTCATGGCTATTAAATCTTATTAGATTGGAAAATTCTTAACTTTGATCTTGAGTTGTAAAATTCATTATAATGGTCCAATTGTAGTATTGCCATGATTGGTTTCATTCTCCAGAGATAGTAGGTTATGAACACCTGATGACCTATGATTTCATGTATACACTTAAGAGTGCTAGATACCCCAACTTACATGTTATTGAATACTTTCATATTATGCATTTATTTTTAGTATTCAAAATATTACTATTATTGAACATTTTCAATTATTAGTGCCATTCACTTGGAGTAGTACTTATCAATGAGTGGATATAAGGATGAAGGATCACCTATCAATTAGGTTGAGAACTTAAGTAGAAGTATCTAAGTCCTAGAACTATGGCACCGCCGTAGGTTCTGAAGGATAACCTATCAGATAATGATTGGAACCTTAGTTCTTTCGTACATCAGTTTAGTGGATCCACGCCAGTAAGTGGTCACACCCTTGGTAAGGTACTGAACCCTCATCCAAGTTATAGGTTGGACCATGATTATCTTAGATTAGGGTATGTCAGTTAATGGTAGGTCCCACGACCTATAATTTATAATTCAGATTTAGATACTTGTATGACCTTATATTTTTTTTTAAGCTTATCATACTATACATGTTTATTACTTGGTCTTGCATCAATTTACCATATCATATACATCATGTTGAGTATATATCAGTTATTTCTCATCTCACATATTCAATACATTCAATGTACTAATCACATACTTTCTTTTGCGCTATATTGTGTTGTAATATAAGTTCTAATGTCCAACATCTAATACATTCAGAGTCTGCAAGTCGAACTTAGAGATTTGCCAAATGGTTAACATCCCCTCACTAATTCCCGATTATCCCCATCTATATAGGACAAACTTCCCATGGATAATTTACTAAGAGCATCAGCGACTACATTCACCTTACTGGGATGATAATAAAGACTCATATCATAGTCTTTCAATAGATCAAGCCATATTTATTGCTGGAGATTCAACACCTTTTGAGTAAATACATATTTGAGGCTCCTATGATCAGAAAAGATGTCTACATAAACACCATAAAGATAATGCCACTAAATCTTCAACATAAAGATTACGACTAACAAATCTAAGTCATGATCAGGGTAATTCTTCTCATCAACTTTTAATTGCCTAGAAGCATAGGCCACCACCCTACCATGTTGCACAAACACGCAATCGATACCTACATGAGAAGCATCAAAATACACCATAAAACCATCACTACCCTCGGGCAAGGTTAAAACTGGAGTTGAAGTCAATTTATCTTTCAACTTCTCAAAACTACTCTCACATACATCAGACCATAAGAACTTGACCTTCTTTTAGGTCAACTTGGTCAAAGAGAGAGCTTAGTGGTAAAACTTTCCACAAACTTTCTATAATAACTGGATAAACCCAAAAAGCTCCAAATATCGGTTGGAGTTATAGGTCTAGCCACTTCTTATCTCTCGTGACCTTTTGGGGATCTACCATAATCCCCTCACTGGAGATGTTATGACTAAACAAAGCTACAACTTTCAACCAAAACTCGCACTTGGAGAACTTGGTATACAAATAATGATCCTTCCAATGTTTTCAACATGACATGAAGGTGAACTACATGATCTGCCTCACTCTTAGAATGGACATAGATATCATAATTGAAGACAATAACAAACATGTCCAAGAACAGATGAAAGACCCTATTCTTCAAATCTATTAATGTTGTCGAGGCATATGTCAACCCAAAAGACATGACAAGAAACTCATAGTGACTATACCGAGTTCTAAAGGTAGTCTTAGGGTTATCCGCATCCCTAATCTTAAGTTGATCATAACTCGATCTATGATTGATCCTACAGAAACACTTTGCATCCTAAAGTTGATCAAAAAAATCATCAATCCTAGTAAGAGGATATTTATTCTTTATGGTCACTTTGTTCAACTGACGATAATCAATGCATATACGAAGAGAACCACCCTTCTTGCGCATGATAAACATGGGAGTACCCTACAGAGACATACTAAGGTGGATAAAACCTTTATTTAAGAGGCCGTACAATTGCTAATTAAGATATTTTAGCTCCCGCAGCCATTCTATAAGGAGGGATAAAAATCAAACGAGTGTTCAGAACAAGATCAATGCCAAAATCAATTTTCCTATCGGGAGAAACACTGGGAAGATCATCGGGAAATACCTTAGGAAACTCATTAACCACGGGGATGGATTCTATGGAAAGATTTTCCGAGTTAGAATCTTTAACTCAGACTAAATGATACAAACATCCCTTTGCAATCAACTTTTGAGCTTTAAGATAAGAAATGAATCTTCCCTTAGGAACTAGAGAACCACTTTACCATACAATGACCGGTTCTTTAGGGAATTTTAACATGACCCTACGGGTCCAACAATCTAAGGAAGCATAGCAAGAGTGCAACCAATCTATCCCTAGAATGATATCAAAATCAACCATGTCTAACTCTATCAAGTCAACAAGAGTGTCTCCACCATCTACAGATAGCACACATCCCCTATATACTCTTGTAACAACCATAGAGTCTCCCACCAAGGTAGAAATAGAAAAAAGAACTAACAGACTCTCAAAACCACAATCAAGATGCACAACCACATATGGAGTCACATAAGAAAGAGTAGACCCTGGATCAAGCAAAAAATACACATCATGGGAGAAAAGTCTTAACATACCCGTGACAACATCAGGAGATGCCTCAAAATCCTGGAAAGTATCAAGTGTATGTAAGCAATTTTGGCTAACACCGGTGCCAAAAGCATAAGTAGAGGCAGACATAGCACCCTTTTGTTTGGGGGGAGGTGTAATAGTAATAGGGTCCCTGTTGGCCCAAGAAGCTGCTAGATGGGGGCAGTCACGCTGTATGTGCCCAACCTAACAATAATAAAATCACCAGTTTCTCTTTCTCACAGTGACCATGATGACTTTGACCACAAAATCTGCAAGGAGGGCGAGTGGAGTCGACTGGGCACCACTAGCTTAGAATAGACACCCTATGCCCGGAACCCGTCACTAAATTGAGACTGATAATCACCCAATGATTTTTTGTATGGAGAGTGAATACTAGCCGAGGAGAACAAACTCAAACTCCTCCACTTTGCTTAGAAGGCCTAAATTTTCTTTCTTACTTCTCACTAAGCTCAAATTTCTTCTTTTTCTCATCCTTTACTTATTGCATATACACAATCAATATACAAATATACATGTTCTCAATCAATAAGACCGCCTTGCTCTCGAGAACTAACTCATGGGATAATATCGAGACAAACTTATACATCTTAGCCCTCATGCTAGCAACTATCGGGGGCATACCTTGACAATTGATAGAATTTCAAGGCATACTCTTGAATGGACATCCTCTCTTTTTTAAAGTTCACAAACTCTTTTGCCTTTTCTTCCCTCAACCCTTGAGGAAAGAAGGGGTCTAAGAAAGCCATGGAGAAATCTATCCATGAAGTCGAACTAGCATTAACACCTCTAGACAACTTCTACCTTTTGTACCATTGGTATTCCATATCTTTTAATTAGTAGGAAGCAAGATCAACACCCTAAATTTCTAAAGCATGCATGATCCAAAAAATCTTATCCATTTCATCAACGAAGCCTTAAGGGTCTTCCTTAACCTTTGTATCTGTGAACATAGGATGGCCCAACCTCATAAATTGGCTAATTCTTGTGGCCTCAGAAAAAATGATAGCTAGAGAACTACGATATGATTCAGAGGCCACTAATTGAGTCAAGAGGTTAATAGAGCAGCAAAACTCTGCATTAGAAGTATTCCCTTGGGGGGACTAGGGAGGAGAGTCATAAGAAGGTTTGTGGGTAGAACCCCGCGAGGATGTCTAGATGTCGTAGCCCTAGAACAAGTCTAAACTCTATAGGTTGGACGAGCTTTATCCATAGGACCCTCAATTATGGCCGAAGTGTTTCCCTGAGTCTCAAATCTCGTTTGAGGCATGATCTGAACAATAGCAAATGTAATTAGGGGAATTCAATTCTTATACATTATTTCTTGATATTGAAACCCAAGAAAGGGAAATATTCCTAAGATTTCTCATAGCCCTTTTTATATAAGTTTGGCGTGCTTCATACCCATAAAGAGGCTCTACTTGACACATCATTTTGAACACCTGACTAACCATGAACCTAGGCTCGAATACCAACTTTATATGACCCCAACCCTAGGCCATGTCGTATGGGCACCCTAAGCTTACATGAATCAGCAGTCGCCCCAATCACTCAACCTAATTATATCATCTTACAATAGGAGTCAAAGTAACTCTAACTCTCAAGTTAAGATTATGGAAATATTATCATAAGTCAACATTAGATTCATGGTAACTAACTTGTACTCAAGTTTACAGTTGCTCAAAATACCTCTATACAAAGCAAATTCAATAAATATATATGTCGGGATAAGTCCCCGACCATAGAAAAAGCAAGCTTTAATAAGTCTAAGTCTAATAATAAGTGACCAAGAGATAAAGATATTCCAAAGTAAGGAAGCTCACGACTTCAAGTCAATGCACGAACCCCTTCGATCTACTAATCACTATGTAGAAAGAGAAGAAGATGCTCCGGCCGCTATGTCTCATGGGGACATAGTGCCTATAGATGGTTAACGATTATAAGGATAGCATGTAACTCAAGGATAAGTGATAAAATAACATCATCAATCAACAACAAGTTAATATATCGTGTTTTATCACATTCATACACTTATACATACATATCGACATATCACATGCCAAATAAGGAACAAGTTTTATCAACACGTTTCATGCACTCATTCATTAATCATGAGGTGGAGGACTACAACCTCCCACACTTATATCTTTATACATCCTCAATAGGAAAAGGACTCTAGCCACATTCACATTATCATTAGATGTAGGACATTAACCATACACACTTACTCATTAGTGAAGGACTTTAACCACATACACATTCATTCAAGCAAAGAACTCTAGCCACACCCATAATTATCTAGGCAAGGGACTCCAACCTCATGCCTGTTCATTAGAAAATATACTTTAACCTTATGTCTCTCTTAGATTTTAAGCATAAGTTGTTTCCTTTGGCAAAATACTTTGCCCACAAGAGATCTCTTTAAGCATGGGACTTTAACCTCGAGCAATATCATTGGGCAAGGGACTTTAATCTATGCCATTCATAAGGAAAGAGACTTTGAACTCAAGCAATCACAACTACCATTATTTGGCATTTGGGACTTTAAACCTTTGCCTATGAATTGACATACATTCAATACAACATTTAAGGACTTTAATTATTTTAGCCAATTCAACACTATACATGACTACATGGTTCTTATGGGAGCCTTTATTTCTTAACCATCTCAATAGGCGAATGCCTTCACTTAGTTCAACATACAAAATAAATTATGGTCATCAAGACCCTTACAATAATTTTATGCCACATTATCACCTCATTTGGGTTCAACCTATAATTTAAGTTCATCTTTATATCTAGGGAGTTTACCCTCTCATTAGATAACAACGAAGGTTATAAACATCATCAGACATGGTTCATAATTCTTTTAACACATAATTTATAATTTTTTCATGTTCATTTGGTCTAGTGCCCTAGTTCAATACATCAATAATATATGACTAGATAACTCACTTAGATATTTTCATAAATATCTTAGGTGCATACCTTCAACAAGGCTATTTCCATGGTATATATTATCAAGATTAGGGATCCTTAAGACCCTTATGTTAATCTATATATAACAAGCACCCAAACATTCAATTCATCATTAATATCACATATAAGTATAAGTATAAGCAATATTTAACATCATACATCATTAGGCAACAAAATCTTTTTTATTTGATTTCAAAACCACCATGTACACTCACTAATCCAAGTGTGAAATACATGGGTTTAGAGATATTTAAAGAGGGTAAGAGATACATGCCTTATACAAGATGTTAGACTAATAATCTTGGCTTTTTCCTTGCTACTAAATAAGCTTCTTCTAAACCCTAGCCTCCAATCTTGCTTTTAGAAGCTTTTTAGAGTGTTTGGAATGTTTGATCCTTAAAAAATGAGGACTTTAAAGGCTATAATGCATTATATAATTTGAGGGCTTAGGGTTTTAGGCAATGGAAATGACCAAAAGGTCCTTAGTTAAAAGCTGAGGAATGACTTTATGTAGGGGTACGACTCCCCCTTACAGTTCCCTTAGAAATTATACCCTAGGGTATGAGTGGTACCCTAACTCATATCTTATGCTCCTCTTAGTACAACCATACTATTGTGGGTATGAGTGAGCACCTTCGAGTCATAACCAAAGGGTATGACTCACCCCTAGTCATATTCACAAACTGTAGACAAAACAATCCACTCTAAAATAAGACATCACTTTATACAATTGAGGTTAATCCACCCCTAACCAAAGGGTATGACTCACCCCTAGTACAGCCATACTGTTGTAGGTATGAGCAGCTTTTCATACTTGATATGGGCACTTCAAGTTTTTGGTAATGTCATTTGGGTTAACTAATATATCGATGACATTTATGGATTTGATGAACATGGTTTTCAGGCATTTCTTTGATCTTTTTGTCATTGTGTTTATTGATGACATTATGGTTCATTCCAAAAGTGAGGTGGATCATGCTAATCACCCCCGTGTCATTTTGCATGCCATAAAGGAATGGCATTTTTATGCTAAGTTCTCTAAGTGTGAGTTTTGGTTGAACATTATGACTTTTCTTGGTCATATTATTTCTAGCAATTGGATCACGATGGATTATCAAAAAGTAGTTGTGGTTAAGAGGTGGACTAGACCCATGTCTCCAAGCAACATTTGGAGATTCTTGGGCTGGCTAGGTATTATAGGAGGCTTATGGAAGGCTTTTCATCAATTGCTACTCTTTTGACTAAGTTTACTCAGAAGAAAGTGAAGTTTTCTTAGTCAAACGCTTGTGACAGAAGTTTTAAGAAGTTGAAATATAAGCTAACTTCGACTCTAATTCTAACTTTGCTAAAAGAAAATAATGGGTTCGTGGTCTATTGTGATAAATCTCGAGTAGGTCTTGGTTGTGTTTTGATGTATTATGGAAAGGTGATTGCCTATGCTTCCAGGTAGTTGAAAGTATATGAGAGGAATTATTCTAGTCATGATTTGGAGTTTTGGGCGTTTGTGTTTGCTTTAAAAATATGGAAACATTATTTGTATAGTCTAAACGTGGACATCTTTCCTTATCATAAGAGTCTATATTATGTGTTCTCATAAGAAGATTAATCTTAAGAAGAGGAGATGATTGGAGCTTCTCAATGATTACCATATGAGTCTTTTATATCACCAAGGTAAGGCTAACGTAGTTGCTGATGCTCTTAGTAGGTTTTCCATGGGTATTTTGGCTCATGTAGAGAAAGAAATGTAGGAGTTGGTGAAGGATATTCATTGCTTGGCTAATCTTAGAGTTTGCCTCTTGGACTCCAAGTATGGAGGTGTATTTGTACAAGAAGTAGCTCAATCATCTCTTGGTGCAGAGATCAATGAAAAGAAATTATCGGATGGTGATGGTGTTTGAGATTAGTAGTGATGGTACTTTACGGTACTAAGGATGATGGTGTTTGAGATCAATGGTGATGGTAAGTAAAAGGTGATAGTGTTTGAGGTTGGTAAGAAAAAGGTGATGGTGTTTAAGATTAGTGATGATGGTACTTTACGGTACCAAGGATGATTGTGCATTCTTGATGTCGATGGTTTACAAAAAAGGATCTTGGATAAGGCACATGAGCCATGATATGTTGTTCATTCGGTTCCACGAAGATGTATAATGATCTTAAGGAGATGTATTGGTGGAACAGTATGAAGAAGGATCTAGATAATTTTGTGGCCAATACTTGGTGTGACAATAAGTTAAAGTTGAGCACATGAGGCCTGGTGGATTGTATCAAGAGATTTTTTTTTGAATGGAAATGGGAGGTAATCAATATGGATTTCATTATCAGCCTTCCTCTGTCTCAGAATCAATATAATTTAATTTGGGTCATCGTGGATAGGATGACAAAGTCTGCTCACTTTTTTCCAGAGAGGACTACCTTTTTGGCAGAATATTATGTGAAGTTATATCTTCAGGAGATTATGAAGTTGCTTGGAGTACCCGTTTTTACTATTTCTAACCGCAGCACACAGATTACATTGCACTTCTGATGGTCTTTCTAGAAAAGGTTGGGGACTAAGGTTAGTCTGAGTATTGTTTTCCACTAACAAATGAATGGACAAGAAAAGAGAATTATTTAGACATTGGAGGATATGCTTCGAGCTTGTGTGATTGATTAAGGTGGCAATTGGGTTAAGTATCTACCTTTGGTAGAGTTTGCTTACATCAATAGCTATCATTCTAGTATTCGTACGACTCCCTTTAAGGAATTGTATGGTAGGAGTTATAGATCTCCTATTGGTTGGTTTGTACTTAGGAAGGCAGATATTTTTAGTCCCGACTTGGTTTACCAGGCTATAGAGAAGGTGAAGGTGATTCAAGATAGGCTTAAGGCTGCCCAAAGTCACCAAAAGTCCTATGAGGATGTTAGGCATACAGAATTGTAGTTTGACGTTTGGGATAAGGTTTTCCTTAAGGTATCTCCCATGTAGGGAGTAGTGCAGTTTGGTAATAAGGGGAAGCTCAGTCCCCGATATGTTGGTCCTTATGAGATTTTATGGAGGGTTGGTAATGTTGCTTATGATTTGAAGTTACCTTTTAGCTTGAGCTCAATTCATTTAGTATTTCATGTCTTAATATTGAGGAAGTGTCTTGGTTATCCTTCTTTGATTGTTTTTGTAGAGGGGTGGATATATCAGACTCTCTGTCTTATGAACAGATAATGATTGAGATCTTGGATATGCATGTTCGCCATTTGTGAACCAAGGATATGGCTTTGGTTAAGGTTCCGTGTTGGAACAATAAGGTGGAAGAAGCTACATGGGAAGCAGAGGATGAAATGAAGTCCAAGTATCCGCATCTGTTTTATGATCTTAGGATTTGTGCGGAAGGTATGTGTTGATGTGCGGAAGGTATGTGTCTTCAACACATCTTTATTTTCTGAGTTTATTAAAGAAAATATTAACATTTTTGCCTCTTTGTTTTCAAACTTTGTTAAAGATGGGAAATATATTTAATAATGCAAATGATTCATGTGTGTGGTTACCCCTACCTTATTCATCATTCGAAGATAAATGTTCCTAGTGGGGGAGACTGAAAGACCCTGGTTTCTGTAATAAAGAAAATTTTCTACAATTTTGGCCTCTACACTCAATTCGACTAATGGGTACAATATGTATGTTGGGGTACAAATGGTATGGTCCAGTTGTATATTGACCACTGTTAGTTGGTGAGATGGATTTAAGTCATTAGAATGGTACGACTTGGTGGTACGAGTCGTATGGTTGGATATGGATTTGTTGGTTCCTCCACATAACCTTAGGCTTGGTAACTTAAGTTGGATTTGAGTATGAGTTGATTACCAGGAGCCGTAAGTCAAGGTACGAGTCATACTAGGGACTCGTATAGTGGACAGTGTTCAAACTTTCTATGATTCTATCTTGATATGGATATGGGTGAAGGGTATTAATCGTAAGCTATCAATGGGACTTGGGTAGGATGAGTCATACACTAGACAGTGTTAGTTCCAAGGATTAAGGCTTAGGATACGAGGGATGGGTACCACTCATATCAAAGGGTACGACTCGTGAGGGTCAGTCGTACCCCTGTGATGGGATTTTGTGGAACTTAAGTGGGGGAATTCTGGATATTTCCCCACTTACCTAATAAGGATCCACGACTTCTAACTCACTTAGGAGGCTATTTACCCTATTATTCTATTCATTATCACTTAGAAACGCTTTCTAAACACTCTATAATTCTCTCAAGAGCTTTTGGGCAAGGAAGCTAGGGTTTCAACTAGAGGACTTAATTAGGGATCGTGTTGATGGCTTCTCTCCATCTACTTTGTCAATTAATGCATGTTCTCTTACCTCATTGTTTGTTCCAACTAAGGCATGGTTTTTATGAATGGTTTTCTCAATTTCATTGTTGTATGATTTTGGGTTTTTAAATATGATTTGGGGATTTTGGTTATAAATGCTTGGTTATGGTTTTTCCATGTTTAATTATGCTTTTATATGCATTAATTATGGTTTTGGATATTTGGTTACATGGGAATGGTTCTTTGGTAATTGACTTTGATTTTGGAAATACTATGCCCCCAATGTGTTTGATAAAATACCTTTAACAATGTTTCTACTATAATATTGGTTTTTCAATGGAACTTATGCATGGTTTAAACTTGGTAATGGAACCCTAAATGATATGAATATTTGAAATAGTTTTAAATGGATTGGAAAGGCCTTGGTGGCCATGGTTTTGGTTAATTGGAAATCATGAAGGGTACATGGAATCCCTTAAACCTATATGTTGTTGGCTATAGACAAAACTTACATGTACAGTTGGTGTAACGATACCAATAAATGGCCCTAGTTAATAACTGGTTAATGGACTGGTTGGTTTCTTGGTAATGGTTTTAATTGGGAAATAATGGCGGGGTGTGTAGCAAAGCCAATGAAGGTGGAGGTCCTGGGCGGACCAAAACTGGAAACTCATATTTGCTGATGTGAGGTTGGTCTTAGTAACCGTGTGCATAATGTCATACTTTATATTTGGGAGATGTACTAGTCATCCCAGATTTTCTTCCTTGGTCGTGCAGCTTCATGTACTTGGGCCTTTTCAGCAGGGGGAGCTGAACCCATATAGATCATGGATGGTTTAGGGAGGCATAGCTACACAGCCCAGGTAAAGGTTTTAATGGCATGCTCAACCCGGTTCCCTTTCCTGGCATAAATATATATATATGTATGGTTTGTGTGCATATGGATGGTTTTACTTGATTTTATAAATAGCATTATTTTATTCTTATCCTGAGTTCATGCTAGCATTCACCCGCTAACCTGTCTTTGGGCAGCTGTATACCCATGCTATGCAATAGTCAGCATTTTACTCCTCCATATATTGATTGACTCGGGGACAACTGTTGGATTGAAGTGGTGATCTTCTATCTTACCAAAAGGCTCCATTTCACATTATGGATATTCTTAGACCTTTTGATTTATTTCTAGATATTGATTTTGGCTATGGTTGTGGGTATGTCCTAATCGGATATTCTTACTCATTTGGTTAGAGGCTTTGTGGTACTGCTGTGGGTTTAAATGGGTAGGATCGGTATTAAAGTCGACCTTAATATTGGAATTAGTATTGGGGCGGACATCATTGGACATAATTTCTCACTGTTCAATTGTATTTCATTTTGGGATTAATCATATTACATTTTATAACTCATTTGGTCATGGCCTGGTTTATGGACCTTGGTTCGGTATTGGTTTGTCTTGATGTTTTGGTTGGTACAGTTTGGTGGACGAGATGACTTGGTAGGTTTGATCTAGGAATAGACCTATCCCAAAGTCAGTCTTTGTCCAATTATGCTATCTTGATATATTTTAGGTATTCAGCTGACTCAAGGTATGCTAATGGTGGTTAAGTTGGGTAACAGGGGGTGGTCCCCGGTCCTGGTTGGACTTGGGATGCCCATTACAACAAGGCCCCCAATCGAGTAGGATCAGTTTAGTGATTTACATTTTTGTTTTACCATTAATATTTTGTTTTTATTTTCATATATTAGATTTTATCCTCTGTACAATGTTATTCAGTTTTATACAATATTCTTAATATCATGCCAAGCAATGGGTTAGCCAAAGGTCACTTATGACTCTAAGCATCGTGTTACGACTAGGGAGTAATCTCAGATCATGAAAATTTAGGTCAGAAGGTTTAAAAGCATGAATAACATGTCGATCCATCTTTCGTAGATTGACAACATCTTGATAATCTCGCTCCATCTAGCCAATTCTTGATGGAATGAAAAAATCTAAGGAAATAAACTATAATTAGTGTCATCAAGGAACTCTCACAACAGTTAAAAAGGTATAATAGAAAGAACATGTTCATCCAAGTTAACCATAGATCTCAAAATGGATGATATATGCATATCATAAAAGTAGAACCTATTATTTATGACCCAAAACTCAAGTCGAGGTGGAACCTGCCCACTCTCATGGTAGGTAAGCCAATCCAATCACAACACCAAGATACAAAAGTAAATAAGGGAATGAATATCAAAATTATAGTCCAGTGAAAATCCATCCCAAAATTTTGTAGTCACAAAGTACAAGCCTCTAAAGTAAGAAAACAACTAAGAGACTGAAATACTAAAACATACAAGAAAAAGGCGATTATAACAAAAATATAGAGGAAATCCAAATATTCTAGGGAGCAACTAGTAGTTACCTTAATTATTATATTAGAATCCATGCACAGAGGAAAATCAACAACCTCGAGCTCTGGGTATAGAACCTGCACATAAAAATGTATAAGAAACAAGCATGATTACAAAAACAAACATACGTATTAGCGTCAGCGTTCGATCCTAAATAAAAGTGATAAAGAGAACCACCCAAACTCTTGGCTATTCAATACAATCTACACTATTATGTAAATAAGGACACAACTATACTAAAAGATAAAATCACAACAACAAGTATATGATTCAACTCAACAACACTATTTTGTCTCAATAATCCAAATGAATAAACTCAGTCAATCGAAAGTCATATCAAATACAATCCAAGTATCACACAAATATATAAATGAACAAATGCATATATTATGTTAACACTTGATATATATAGCTAGATAAGACCTATAGGGGATTTGTGAGGTCCATTTACCTAGGTAAGCGTGCCCTCTAATCCATACATTATAAGATAGGAATGTCCTTTGATCTATATAATATAACACTGGGAAATGTGCCCTCCAATTCCTATAATATAATACTAGAAGGGCATGCATTCAATCCCAATTAAATGTAATGTAAAATATGCAGGTTTACTATTCCGATGCCAAATATCAAGTACAATATCAAGCAAAGTATTTCATATTGAGTATCAATTTAATGACCAGACATGATTTCCCTATATCAACTTTGACAATCAATAAAATTTTATTTTTTTGATTCAATAATTCTTCTTGATGAAATTTTAGTTGCGAAGACTGCTTTTATTAATAATAATCAAAAAGATGAAAATGGCCAGCGGCCTAATCCAAAAAATAAACAAAGAACCAAGTCCAAGAAGACCCAACCAAAATGAAAAATCTTGATTTATAATTCATACAAATATTTGATCTTTGTAAGAAAGTATTCAATACACTGTCTCTCAATTTGACTTCTCCACTTTAGTATGGTACCGGAGTTTTGTTGATGTAATTCCCAATTGTGTTGCCTCTTTTTATGGGTCATTTTCAAGATTGGACCACGTCTCTCGTTGTTTGGGCTCTTTCTATCATCTTCACTATCACTTGGCGAGTTCCTTACCATTCTTGATGTTCTTCTATTTTTATTGTTTGATAAACCTTGAGCTATTATTGTAGGTGATCAATGATTATATCTAAATGACCTATGAAAAAATCCTGTAGCTCATAGATTTGAAAATGTAGGTATTACTATTCCCTTTTTATTATGGATTTTTTGTTTTCCCCTTTCCTGATCCCTCCTCTCTTTTTCAACTGGAGCAGAATTGGTAGAAAGATCTTTCTATATTTTTTAGAGCTCAATCTCTCTTCTTATTCAACAAATCAAAGTCATAGTATTTAAACAATTTTCACCATAAACAGGCTCAAAATTTCAAATGGGAATTCAATAAACAACTAGAATGCTCAACAAGTCACTATCAGATGAGATCTACAATTATCATGCTTGTTAATAGGGGACAAACAATCTAAAAAAATCAATGAGTTTCATTTAACTCTTCACATAACACTTGTACCCGCATGCATATTCTTTATGTCACATATACATGACCCCTAAATCCCCTATTACATCCCATCCACATAATTGGCATTAACTCGTCATTCAAGAACTTTATTAATCCGCCATTTTTTTCCAAGAATTCTATTTTTGACCCAAGAAGATGAAATTGATTGAAGAAGAAAATGGAGCAAAATGAAAAATGGGGAAGAAAAAAATAAATAATAAAGATAAATAATTAATTTTTTTAGAGTAAAAAAAAAAAGAAAAAATGATGTGGCAATGACATGGCAGCGCGTGCATCGCTCCACATTCCAAATGACTAGTTGTCAGTTTTTGGGGGGTAATAATTCCACTTTAAAATAGTTCAGGGGGATAATAATTCTACTTTAAAATAGTTCAGGGGGTAATAGGTCTCATATAGAGGTTGAGTGTGTAGTTGGGATTTGGGGTAAAGGTTGGGGGGCTTTTGACCATTTTAATACGAAAATTCAAAAATATATTTTTTATTTTTATTTTAATAAAAAAACTTGTAGTTTTAATATTATCTTAATTATATTTATTTTAGGCTATTTATAAACTTTTATTATATTCTCTTAAATATAAAAAATAATTAATTAGTTATTATTCTTTTTTTATTATTATTATTTATTTTATATATTTTAATATTTTTAGAATAAAATAAAGTAATAAATAAAAGGGTCATTATCCTAAAACAACTATCCCACCCTATCTGATATCCACTCTCCCTCGGCTGCTCTCTAGACCCCTCTTTTAAGTGTAACTCCTCAACTCCCCAAACAGTTACGGACTTTGATAGAGAAAGAAAAAAAGAATAGAGAACACTCAGAGACTTTGAAAAATAAAACAAAGAAAAGCAGTAGAAGAAAGAAAGGGAGAAGGAAACAGAACAGAAAATAAAAGAAAGAGTGGCGAATTGAGTGTCGGGTTTCTGCTCGAGTTTCGGTGACAGTTTCTAGCTTCATCACAGGTTCTATTCAATCATGTATCATTTATTTTATAAACTTTATTGTGAACAAGCATGAGTGAAAATGTTCAAGTGATATCATGCATTATTCGACATATGTAGTTATTGATTACGTGAATTTTCCATCATTATATGTTATATGATTAAGTTACCGGATATTTATATGTTTTGACATAGATGTATTGAGAATTAAAATACTGTGTTAATACTGTCATGTTAAAAAATTAGAATAAAAAGGAAAAACAGAGAAAAACAAAAATAGACACACATACTAGACACGTACAGATGCATAAATGCATACACCACACGGTAATTCACACCCATTCATATCCACACACTCACAGACCCTCACACAGACACCTCACAATACACACATACACGATTTCCATTGAATAACAAACAATCACATGCTCCTCATTTTCACACAACACATACACATACATAAAAAGTAAAAATATAGTAAAGCAAAACAGTGAGAGAGAGTGAACTGGGGGAGGAAAATCGAGAGAAATAAAAAATGGTGAAAAGGAAATGGATTAGGAAAACCAGCCAAAAAATAGTTCAACTTCTGAATTTCCCAGCGAGTTTTTCACCAGAATTCACTTCTCCGACCTCTATTTCCATCTTCAAAAAATAAGAGAAAACTGATTAAAAAATGGAGAGAGTGGCCGGAACAAAGATGTTTTAGAATATTTCGGCAAGTTTCTCGCCAGAATTTGCTTCTCTCACACTGTCAAATCGCCAGGAAACCGACCACCGTCCACCCCAAACTCCCTAAAATCGTCGGGCGAACAGCCCATCGCCACCATAAGAACCGGCAAACCAGCCGAGCAAATTTTGGCCAACCATGGCCGGTGAAAACCCATTAAACCACCACCACTGCGCCCTTCCTCCTTCCCCTTCGCCACCCATTTCCAATGCTTTCTCGCCGGAATTGATGGCCGGCGGGCTCCTAATGGCACCACCATGCACCGGTCTCTTTCTTAGCCGGCGAAAATATCACATCAAACGCCGCTCAATCTGGCTCCGCCGCCACCAGTCACAGAACCCCATTTTGATAGAAATTTTTATTTAAAAATTAATATGAGTATTTTTATAAATATTTATTATTATTATTTATTTTATTTTTATTTATTTTATTTATTCATCATTATTAATAAATCTTGATAATTATTTTGTTAACTTAGTTAATCGCCTTAAATGAATTTTGCTCAAGCTTACTTTTAAAGGTAAATGACATTTCGAGTATGCAAACTTTTAGACGTTAGGAAAATATAGGATAACTAAATATTGTATCAATTAAGAATGTGACGTATGAATATTTTGTAAGACGTTTAAAAATCATTCAAGGATGCAATAATGCAACTTAACAACTATTTTTTAAAATCAAATTTTGACTGATTTAATACAAGAGTTTTAGATAGTTTTAGTATATTATAAATGATCGAATTTAGTCCATAACACAATTTATCTAAAATAGTTTAAGTCAAGATAAGTCAATAAAAGCGACCGTGCTAGAATCACGGGACTCGAGGGGTGCCTTACACCTTTCCCTCAGTCAATAGAATTTCTTATTCGATCTTTTATTTTTTCAGACCAAAACAAAGAGTCATTTCCTTTTGATTGAGGATTCAAAAAGGTGACTTGAAACACCATAACTTAATTTCAAGTGGAGACTCTGTAAATCAATTAATCCCTATACAATATTATGACTTTAATTGGAAAAACCCTCCAACTTCGACTCCTCGGGCGAAAAAGAGGTGTGACATCTCTGGAGAATCTACTGGGGAATAACCAAAATTCAAGATTTTGCTATTGACTTTACTTGATTTATTTATTTTGATATTGTTTTTGTTGGCCTAATGTGCTAATTGTCTCTCATTTATTGCTTTAGTATTGTTGAATTATATTATAAACAGTTCTCTTGTGCACCCCCTCTGAGTCTCTGAAAATAGAATAGAAGGAATGCAAAGTATGCATCCTACATTTTTTTTGAGATAGCCAGAGTGTCAAGTCACTTGGTAAAGGATTATTAGTCACACATGTTAGGCGGTATTTTGATCAACAACGAAGTCGGAGTAGCACTGCTACCAAACAAGTTGTCCTTCTTCGACTCGAGTGTCTGCTTGGGTAAGTCAGTCCAGACACCTATCCCTATCAGGATAAACTTAGTAAAAATGAAACTCAAAATATGATTATCCCCATTAGGCTTCACTTTATTTGCATCATGTGCATTTGACTTAGCAGAACTCGGCACAGGGGTCGGTTCTGTCTAGGACAAGTGTCCCTCTTTATAATGATCAACATGTATATCCTACATGCTCTTTGACATTTATTTTGAAGTACATTTGATTATTGACCGCCTTTAGGCAACTTGGTGAAATGTAAGAGAGTTTTTTTGTCCTCAAATTTAATGAATCATTTCTCAAAGAAATTAAAAAATACATATAGTTTTTTAAGGTCTTCATGCACTACGAGGGTCTGATTCTCACTCTTTAGTATGATACATAGAAAATTCTATCTGGGATACGACCCTGTCTATTAAAATATAAAATTCATTCACTAATTTATTGAGGGATATTTTTGAAAATATGATTATTTTTCATTAGTGATATTATTTTATTTTATGTTCTCTTTCTTCTTTTTTCTTATTCTCAAATTTAATTTTTAATACAAATCCTAATAGCCCTGAACCTTTCGGGGTCGTGAGTTGAGTTTTTATAAAATAATAAAATATGTAAGCATATAAATCTTAACAGTCCTGAATCCTTAGGAGTCGTGAGGCTGAATTTTTCACAACAGCATGCATAAAATAATCATTTTTCTCTCTTTCTTTCTTTCTAAGTATTTTATTTCTTTCTCTAGAATACTTCCAAGCCCATGGTTGAGCTTGCATAGAGGTCTGTCGTTGTAAAATTCTCGATAGAGTTGGTCTAAATAAGTGTCATCCTTTTAAAAAAAATATTTTGTTAGTTTCACAAACTACATACACCTGATTCTTATCTTGATGAGATATATAGGCATCTCTTCATGAGTGCAGTGATCTTTAAAAAAATTATCTTTCCTTTTAAACAAAAAAGAAGAGAGTTTTGATCCTTATATAAAAAGAAATTAATTTATTTTTAAAAAATAAACAAGATTTGTTTTATTTATTATTATTAATAAAAAAAATTCTTTCTCTCTCTCTTTACTCAAATAAAAAAGTGTGTTTCTTAATATCTCTAGTTTCATGAACTACACACACCTAATTCTCATCTTGAGGAGATACGTAAGCAACCCTTATCGAGTTTGGTGATATTCTTAAGACAAAGTTTTGAAAATGTTGAACCCTAACACATTCATTATCTTCAAAGTTAAAATAATAGTAAGATGGTTGGTTTATGATTAAGTTGACACCTCATCCATACAACACAAGATCCAAAATAAAAGGCAAGATGACCCACAAAGAGGGTACAGAGTCCGACAACAAAGAAATGCAAAATTAGTTGATTATGTAGGAATCTGCATCAATAAAAGAGATGAAGATGATTAATGTCTTCCTCTAAGAATAAGATCATGAGTACTTTAATCACTTGCTTTTTACAGTAGGTAACACCTTTTTGTTGAAATAATCAAAATTCAAGAAAATGTTGAAAATGGAATTGAATCTGAAATAGTTGCACGTCAAGTAACTCTTCAGGCTACAACTCAGGAAATTCAAAATAATTCACGATATTGTGGGGTGAATATGAACAACTAATGATGTAACAATGATTGTGAAGACTCTATTTAGGCCGACGTGCAAATTAGTGGCTAAAATATTAAGTTCGGCAATTCAGAAGTCACATCGCTCCCCGCAAGAAGAAATCTTTGGTAGTCTGCTTTGTTTTCCTTTTGTTACCCAAATTATTTCAGAGTTATAGTTCTGGATCTGTCTTGTCTTTTTTTTATCATTTCTGTTCAAATACTTTTGTTTTTTTGTCAATTAAATATTGTGTTCCTTTTATTTTATTTTTTTATTTAATATATATAGTGTTTGTTCATCTTTCCTTTCTTTACATTGTTCTCTCTATGCTGATTCCGGTGATATGATATGCATGTTGAATTTTCATCTAGATCTTAAAACCTAATCTAATCCTGAAATATTCAATCAAGAACCTAGAGTTGAAAAAAAAGCCTGTAAGAAAAATAAGTAAGAAAAACATGAGTCATCTATTGTGAGGAAAGTACAATACAAATGGGCCTGTATGTTTCACAAGCATGAAAGAAGTGGCACATATACACCTGCTCAGTCAAGGTCAATATTGAAAAGATGTGCATGATCTTTATGTTCCACTCTCTCATTGCATGTTATGCACTTGCATTTTTAAGGATTGATATGATGAAGGAATTTCATTCTTATATATGTTGTGTCATCTTTTGTTACCCCCTTTGATCTTTAATTTTATTTTCTTTCATACACCTCTTTTGGAATCAAAGTTTAGTCTGAAAAAGTCAAAAAAATAAAGAAAGAAAAAGAAAGGTATCAAGAAAGAGAGATATAGTAAAAAATATTCTTAAATTGAGAAAAGTCAAAGAAAAAAAACAAAAAAAGAGCCAAAGTTGAGGGAAAAAATCATCAAAAATCAAAATCAAGCAAAAGAATTACTTGCCTGCACTACGTTTGACCTGATTCTTGCTATGACAAGATACTTAGGCAGCCCTACTCTAGGGTTTGATCCAACCGAGTGAAAATTCAAGTTACCCAGTATAAAATAAAATTGAGGCAAAAAAATATTTTCCTTAAGATTCGATTCAAAAGTTGTATGTTTCACCCAGTGTCATGTAAATTTTTAAGCCTCATGCCACCCTTTTTTTCTAACCCTATCCAAAAGCCAAGTTACAACCAAACAAATACCTTCAGATTAATCTTTGAGAATGTCAAGTCTAAACATGTTATGGTTGCATGATGTGTTATATTTTGAGCGTCATTTTTCTTCAAAAAAAATAAGAGAGTCTTATTAGTGAAAACCCTCTTGGGAACTATAAGGCAAAGTAGAGTTATGAGAACAATAAAAATGAGAGAGTCTTATTGGTGAAAGCCCTCGTGGGCACCATAAGACGATAGTGAGTTGAGAAAGAAATGAAAATGAGACAGGCTCGTTGGTGAAAACACATTGAGGTGCCACTAGCCAAAGGAGGATTCTGATTTAAAGGGATTGTGTTCAAGAATGAATCCATTTCAAACTCAATAACTAGGAAAAAGTTGTAATGATTAGTGTGGATAGATCAGATTGTTTAATTCAAAATGCATGTCATAATCGCTGGAATCGGCTACCATACCCAGATAAGTTTTCTTTTTATCATTTCAAAAAAAAATGCCTATTGTCTTTTCCTTTATATTATTTTTGATTTTTTTATCTTTGTCGTCAAATGAAAAATCATTATCATCTTTTGGGTATTTTTTGAGTGGAATTCACGTCAAGTCAAGTAAAAAAGGATGTCAAAACTTGCAACCAACTCCTTCAATTGTACAAAGCAAGATAAAGGACTGACATACAAAGATAACATATTTCAAAATAAAGTAGGGTACTCAGGAATGCTTGTGACCTAATAGTTTTCGGACTCGTGGAAAGATTAAAGGTGTATTAGAAGTTAAGCCCAGAGGCATCATGAAATAAAAATATGATTAGAGTCAAAGTTTCAGTAGTCAGAATTTGGGTTCAGACGTACGATAAGTCAACAAATACTTATCAAAGATTTGAAAAAGAGTTGAGCATGGCAAGTGCAAGAATAGTGTAATACCCCCATACTAATCTTAGCTCAGTTCAGCTTTCAATTACATGCATAAGGGGCTTAAGGCCTGAAATTTAAACTAAGTGTTGGGGACTTAGTCATTTTTAAGACCTCTAACTTTAAGGATTTTTATTTTTGTCTTCCTGACCTCGAGATGTTGATTTCTTGTTGATTCATATTCAGGGATGTAAGAAGTATGTCTTGAAGAAGTTTTGGATTTTTTAAATGAGGTTTAGGACATGTTTGGATCATTAAATTAGTGGGTCATCATGATAAGCTCGTGTTACATCTCTATTCCCGTTCTCATGTAGAATGTATCACGATGAGGGAAATAAACGACCATGATAGGACCACATCATAGTAAGTCTGTCGCATCTAGTTTCAAATTTAAATAACTGAAGGAAAATTGGGTCTTTTCCTCCTCAACCCAATCATTCATATCATGACTTGGGGCATCAATTAGGGCATTATTTTCCCTTCTTTTCCAACTTTCCTCTTAAGAAAATCCTCTTCTTCCCTCCCAAGAATAAGAATTCAATTCCTTTCTCCCCAAGAAATCAAGAATTCAAGTTTCCTAAGTTTAAGAACCTTCAAAAATGCAATGAGATTAGTGTTTTTATTTCAAGTTAAGAAGCTTAAGGTATGTGGGTGTTCATTCATAGGTTACTTTCACCCATGGAGATCCAAAACCCTCTTTTCAATTCAAGAATGGATTTTTCTATTATTATGGTATTTTATATTGCTTAAGATGGGTTTAATTCATGTTTTCATGGTGATTTTAAATTCAATTCAGCCTATGTATGATTCCATGCAAGATTTGACTTCCTCATGCTTTGAATTTTAGTTTCCCATACCCTATTTCAAGTGAATTCCATGTTAAACCCCCAAATTATTATTTTTTAGTCATACTGTCATGTTGTTCCCCTATTTAAAGCATTCCCATGTTTAAATTCATAATCCCTACATGTTTGATTGAATATCTATGCTTGTGGATTTTGAACCATGATTCTTTACTATAGTTTTTAAGCTTGTTATTGCATTTAGTGATCATTCAGTGCTGGTGGGTTATGAATACCTGATACCTAAGAGTTTTTACATGAATTTAGATCATTTCCGTAATGATTCAGTTAAACCATGAATTCTATTACTTATTCAGTTGATATAATCATGATGAGCACTAAAAGTTACAAAATCATGTTCAGTCAAGCTTAATTCAGTTTAGTCCCAGTGTCAGTTTAGTTGGGAGTAGGATTTAACACCGAGCGAACTCAGGGATGAGGGCTCACCTGATAGTAGAAGGTGTGACCTTTAGTATCAATCAATGAGTTATGGAACTACATAGCCAGCGTATGTTAGAGATGTCTACCTGCTAGTTGAGCGTTGACAAGGTGTTTAACTACCAGTTGAGGGTGAAACATATATATTTAGATCATCTACCAGTTAAGGGTGACTCATTAGTCCTTTAAGACAATAGTTTAGTGGATTCATACAGCCAGTGTTAGTACCCGTTGCACAGTACTGACACCCTTCTAACTGGGGTTACAGGTTAGACCCCGATTAGCTCAGATTGGGGTATGTCGGTTAGATGATACCTCCCACAGTATCAATGTAGGATTCAGTATATTTTTAGTTCAGGTTTTCATTGACCAAGTGTATATATTATCAGTTATTTAGTTACACAGATTACAGTCTTTCAGTTTTTAGACTATTTCAGAAACATGTTTATACTTGGTCTTGCAATCACATATATTACTTGTTTATGCATTCATTCATAGTTACCCATGTATTTCAGCCTGTCCCTATCTCATAAACTAGTACATTCAAAGTATTAATCGCATACTCTTCTTTGCACTATGATGTCTTATATCATAGGTTCAGAGGCTCAATTTCCCGTCCGCAGTTAGACATCCAATGTTACTTAGCAGCCATAGTGGTGAGTCCTTATCCATCAAGGACATATTATCTCTCATTCATTACTTCAGTATTTCAGTACGTCCAGTCAGTCAGAGTTAGTTAGGGGCCTGTCCCATTAATTCCTCAGTTAGTTAGAGGCTTTTAGACAGTCAGTTAGATGGTTATTCAGTTTATCAGTCCTTAGAGTATTATCAGTTATTTTAAATTGACAATTAGCTTTCAGTATTTCAACAGATGCTTCTAATTTATGATTGAATCATATTTTTAGTATTTAGATTTATATTACTTCAGTAGTTTATCTTGCCCACACGTGTACGATTATTATTTTATTCATTACTCATAGCAGGTACCAACTCATGGGTTAGCTTGTGATCACTTGTGATCATAAGCACCATTATCATGACTGAGGGGTAGGCCCCAGGTCGTGACAAGTGGCCACCTCAAATGTCAAGTGCCACAAACCAACGACCATATTTTTTTAAAACCTCATAATTTTTCTTTATTTGAAACAGAGATAGAATGCTGTCTTTACATTGAAGTTTTCAAATAAAGGATGTAATTCCATACTTCTGTCAATGCAAGAAGCAAGGTTACAGCACATGAATGCTGAATTTCGATCATGGTAAATTTTATTCTTTGCGAGATGTACTTACCAAAGCTATTTCAGGCTTTGATTCATTCTTTCACTATATTTTCCAAAACTTTTAAATATGGTAAAACTCAGAAATTTTCCCATTACAAACTGGGGCAAAATTTTATGTGTGTTGTATGGGACTTTAGTTTCTGCTCAGGGCCCTCATTGATAATGGGACACTAATTTTTGCTCAAGACCCTCCTAGATAATAGAACTTTATTTTCTCCTCAGGACCCTCCTAGATTATGGGACTTTATTTTTAGCTCAGGAACCTCCTGGATAATGGGATTTTATTGTTTGCTCAGGACCCTCCTGGATAATGGGACTTTATTTTTTGCTCAGGACTCTCCTGGATAATGGGACTTTATTTGCTTCTCAGGACCCTCCTAGATAATGAGATTTTATTTTTCTGCTCGGGACCCTCATGGATAATGGGACTTTAATTTCTGCTCAGGACCCTCCTAGATAATGGGACTTTATCGCTTGCTCAAGACCCTCCTGGATAATGGGACTTTAATTTTTGCTCAAAATCCTCTTGGATAATGGGACTTTATTTCTGCTCAGGACCCTCCTGGATAGTGGAACTTTAATTTCTTCTCAGGACCCTCTTGGATAATGGGACTTTATTTTTTGCTCCATACCCTCCTGGATAACTGGACTTATTTTTCTGTTTAAGACCATCCTGGATAATGGGATTTTATTTTTCTTCTTTGGATCCTCCTGGATAATGAGACTTTAATTTCTGCTCAGGACCCTCCTGGATAATGGGGCTTTATTTTCTGCTCTAGACCCTCCTGGATAATGAGACTTTAATTTTCTACTCAGGACCGTCAGGATAATAGAATTTTATTTTTTGCTCAGGACCCTCCTGGATAATGGGACTTTACTTTCTGCTCAGGATCCTTCTGGATAATAGGACTTTAATTTTGCTCGGGACCCTCCTGGATAATGGGACTTTATTTTCTGCTCAGGACCCTCCTGGATAATGAGACTTTATTTTCTGCTCAGGAGTCTCCTAGATAATGGGACTTTAATTTCTGCTTAGGATTCCTCCTGGATAATGGGACTTTATTTTATGCTCAGGTCCCTCCTGGATAATGGGACTTTAATTTCTACTCAGGACCCTCCTGGATAATAGGACTTTATTTTTTTCTCAGGACTCTACTATATGATGGGACTTTATTTTCTACTCAGGACCCTTCTGGATAATGGGATTTTACTTTTTCGCTCAAGAACTTCCTGGATAATGAGAATTTAGTTTGTGCTCAGGAATCTCCTGGATAATGGGATTTTATTTTCTGCTCAGGATCCTCCTGGATAATGGGATTTTACTTTTTTGCTCGGACCCTCCTAGATAATGGGATTTCATTTTCAGCTCAGGACCCTCCTGGATAATGGAATTTTATTTTTCAACTTAGGTTTCTCCTAGATAATGGGAATTTTATTTTTAGCTCAGGACCCTCCTAGATAATAGGACTTTTTTTCTAGTTCACCTTTTATTTTGAGTTCAAGGACATGTTTGGAAAAACAGAAATAGCAAGTCAGGAGCCCTCCTAGAGAGAATAGAGTGAAGATTATCAATTGCAAATTAAGGAGCCCATATAAAAAATAGGGTAAAGATTTTCAAGTTCATGTCAAGAGGAGGTTTGAAGAATAACCCAATTTTCAAGTTCCTCTCCAGTGCTAAGAATCAAAAGAGAGACACATTTCACTTTTCAAGATTCAACTCAAAATAACGACTTCTCACCACTTGAGAAGTCATGAAGATTTGAGTTAAGATTCTAGAAAAGCAGCATAAGATAGGATCTTTCACTTGTATCTTTATTTTTTATTCTTGTTATTCATTTGGATGTAAAAGCAGAAACAGCGAACCGTAAAATCAATGGAACCCCACTCGACCTCTAACTCATTGTCTCATCATTTTACCTTTTTGAACTATACGTGACTTGATTCCCTTATAACCCGAGATAGGTAGGCAGTCCAAAATTAGGACTCGATCACATCTTTTATTTTATTTTATTTTATTCTTGCCTTTCAAATAATCAAAGGGTCAAAACTCATCTCTTTGTCTACTTTATTGTATGAAAACTCTTCGAGATTTCAAACAAAGGGGCAAAATATAAAAATGAGATTTTTGACCCCCACCCCCCGAGTTTTAACCTATTTTTCAGTATTAAATATTTATATTTTTTTAGAATGTTTATTTTAGCTCTTATTTCATTTTTAATAAGTTTTAACTGAAAATAAATATATAAATAAATTACATTTTTGGATATTTGTTTTTTTAAAATAATATGAAAATTCAAAAATATATTTTTTTTCTTTTAATTTTAATAAAAAAGCTTGTAATTTTAATATCATCTTAATTATATTTATTTTAGGCTATTTATAAACTTTTATTATATTCTCTTAAATATTAAAAAAAAATTAATTAATTTGTCAATATTCTTTTATTATTATTTATTTTATATATTTAAAATTTAAAAAAAAAATAAAAAAGAGTCATTATCCTAAAACAACTACCCCACCTTATCTGATATCCACTCCCCATCAACTGTTCTTCAAACTCCCTTTTAAGTGTAACTCTGCAACTCCCCAAACCAATTACGAACTTTGACAGAGAAAGAAAAAAAAAAGAACAGAGAACACATAGAGACTCTGAAAAAGAAAACAAAGAAAAGCAATAGAAGAAAAGAAAGGGAGAAGGAAACAGAAGAAAAAATAAAACAAAGCATGGCGAATCGAGTTTCGGTGACGGTTTCTTGCTTTATCACAAGTTCTATTCAATCATGTATCATTTATTTTGTAAACTTTATTGTGAACAAGCATGAATGAAAATATTCAAGTGATCTCATGCATTATTCGACATGTGTAGTTGATTGACTACGTGAATTTTCCATTATCATATATTATATGATTAAGTTACCGGATATTTATATGTTAGGACATAAATATATTGAGAATTAAAATATCATGTTAATACTATCAAGTTAAAAATTTGGAATAGAAAGAAAAACAGAGAAAAACAAAAGTAGACATATACTAGGCACATACAGATGCGTAAATGCATACACCTCACTGGAATTCACATACATTCATATCCACATACTCACAGACCCTTACATAGACACCTCACAATAAACACACACGATTTCCATTGAATAACAAGCAATACACATGCTCCTCAATCATTTTCACTCAACACACATAGCACATACATATACACACACGGTAAAAAACAAGTGAAGCAAAATGGCAAGAGAGAGTGAACTGGGGGAGGAAAAATCGAGAGAAAGAAAAATGATGAAACGGAAATGGACCAGGAAAATAACTAGAAAATGATTCATCTTTTGAATTTCCCGGTGAGGTTTTTGCCAGAATTCGCTTCACCGGCCGTTGTTTCCATCTCCAAAAAAATAAGAGAAAACTGATCGAAAAAACGAAGAGAGTAGGTGGAACAGAGATGTTTTAGAATTTTTTGGTGAGTTTCTCATCGAAATTTGCTTCTCTCTCACTATTAAACCACCGTGAAACCGACGACCATCCACCCAAACTCTCTAAAATCGACGACCAAACAGACCATCACCATCATCAGCACCGGCAAACCAGTCAATCAAATTTTGACCAATCATGGCCGGTGAAAACCCATTAAACCGCCACCACTGTCGACTTTTCCCTTTCATGTTCCTCTTTCCCCTTCGTCACCCGTTTTCGCCACTCTCTTTCTGGAATTTATGGTCGGTGGGCTCCCAACGGCACCACCATGCACCGCCCTCTTTCTTAGCCAGCGAAAATCATCATGTCAAATGCTGCT
Source organism: Capsicum baccatum var. pendulum (assembly GCA_030864225.1). Taxonomy (NCBI): domain Eukaryota; kingdom Viridiplantae; phylum Streptophyta; class Magnoliopsida; order Solanales; family Solanaceae; genus Capsicum; species Capsicum baccatum. Next base: position 128,970,926 of record CM061556.1, read on the forward strand.
CGATCTGGCACCATCGCCGCCAATCATAGAACCCCATTTTGAAAGAAATTTTCGTTTAAAGATGGATATGGGTATCTTTTTTATATATTTCATATTATTATTTATTTTATTTATTCATCATTATTAAAAAATCTTGATAATTATTTTGTTAAATTAGTTAATCGCCTTAAATGAATTTTGCTTAAGTTTACTTTTAAAGTTAAATGACATTTCGAGTAGGCAAGCATTTAGACGTTAGGCAAATACAGTATAACTAAATCTTGTCTCAATTATGAATGCAGCATATGCATATTTTTGAAACATTTAAAAATAATTCAAGGATGCAACAATGCACCTTAACAATTATTTTTCAGAATTAATTTTTCACTGAATTAATACAAGTGTTTTAAATAGTTTTAATATATTAAAAATGAGCAAATTTAGGCTTAACACAATTTATCCAAAATAATTGAAGTCAAGATAAGTTAATAATAGAGACCATGCTAGAACCACAGGACTCGAGGGGTGCCTTACACCTTCCCCTCGGTCAACAAAACTCCTTATCCGATTTTCTATTTTTGCAGACCAAAGAAAGAGTCATTTTCTTTGGATTGAGGATTTAAAAAGGTGACTTGGAACACCATAACTCAATTCCAAGTGGAGACTCCATAAATCGATTAATCCCTATTTAATATTGTCACTTTAATTAGAAAAATCCCTCAACTTTGACTCCTCAGGTGAAAAAAGGTGTGACAACTATCAAGAGACATAAAGAAAGCAGTGAAAGGAAATCTAATAAAGAGACTAATATAAATATGAAATCTCCGAAAATTGGTGAAGTCAGTACAAGAGCTTCTAATATAATAGGATTATACATGAAATATAAAATAAATATATAAACAAAGATATCTGTGAATACAAAATAGAGATCAATCTAACAATAAGAGGAAGGGCAGAAATACTCTGAATATCAAGAGCTCACCCCAAATTTCCAACCCATAATTGCTCTACATAATGTACACTTTAATGATGAGAACTCGTACTATGATCTGCAGACTGCAGAAGTGTAGTATGAGTATCAAACACGTGATACTCAGTAGGCATTACCCAACTGAGTTTCACAAATAATGTAAGCATATATAATAGGTAATTCTAGAATATAAATACAGGCAGCTATCCAAGAAACTAAATATAATAATGCTAATGAAACAATTAGGATAAACTAGCCTATTCTAATAGTGTTCAAGAACTAAAGTGCAATACCGTATATCACTAAACAATATACAAATAAAGAGTGAAAGAAGGATATATAGTAGTAGTCCACAGCTAAAAGATACATATACAATATAAATAGACAAGGAAAAAGAGTGATATACGATAATACCACACATACATACACATATACACACATACACATATAGGAGTAAACTCAAGATAATAACCTGAGGGGGCTAACATAATATCTCGATGAACCCTAGACACATATAAAAGCTAATACTAGCATAATTAGGACCTCCAATCGAATAAGGACTAAACATGAGTTAATCTAACAATAAGATAACTTACTATGGAAATAAAGGAAATCATAAACTTACCAACAATCTCAGATACTAGTCCACAACCATTCTGCCATGAACTAACCATAATAACCTGTGATAAAGTAATCAGCTAGTTTGGACAAACAATAATTGAACTGAGTCCCCATAAGTCCGGAAGGTTCAAGAAAGCACCTAACAAACAACAATCATAGCTTATGCCTATAAAACTCCCTATAAGGCTAATAGATATAAGTACCAAAAATTATATTGGTGATACGCGATGTATATGAATAATGCAACATAAACCAGAAATACCATGTCCAATCCAAGTTTCATAACATAACAAGTGTATACACCTCATCCAACTTAGTAGCTTGTAAAGGCATAACCTACAACGACCATCCTTCTTGGGCACTGTCACTCACGAATGAAGGAGCTCATAGGGGACTCAGTATATCTATATACATTGTTTTTTTACCAAACCACCATTTTCAATAACCATCATAATTGATCTATTCCATTTAATATCAGAGGGATATAAAGATAATATGTACCCAAACTTAAATCAAGACTAAAAGTGTGTAAATCTATAAATTTATTACTCAAGATTAGGTTTAGGACTAAATCAACATGATAGCATAGAAAGGGTCAAAATTATCATCGATTGAAATAAATAGTAGTGATAAATGAGTGAATTAATAATGGACTTGATCCTTGATCAAATTTCTAAAATAGCATATTTAGTTCCAAAATCTCATAAATCATTAAATAAGGTGGTTGATTTATATTGTAAAAGAATTCATTTTAAATTAAAAAGTGTAAATAAATCCAATTTCATAAAACAATAATAAAATCACGGATTTGGTTGGAAGTTGTAATACCCCGTATGTTTCTAAGCCAGGAGACGAACCTTTTTTCCTACATATGAAACCTCCTATTCTGTGAGTAGCATTTTAGTGCATGACTTAAAATGAGTATCCTAGTGATAAGATAGCTCATGATACTTTAAGCATGTTCATATGAGTCACTTAAGGTAATACAAGCTAAGAGTTTTTGAATTCATCAAGTTTTAGTGTTCGATTTTGCAAGGATCATTTTTGAATGAGTATAACTTAATGTTAACATGGTATTTTGGATGATTTATTCCCACCAAATTGTAGAGAATCAAATTAGCTTTCCAACAATACCAATTTTGCCTTAATCCAATACCCGAGGAAAAAGTGATACCCTTTTTCGTGAGAGACAGTAAGGATAGGAGATTGGTTAGGCGCCCCCCAACCCAAACATAGGCGATTAGTTAGGCGCCACCAAACCTAGCGTAAGAAATCACTTGGGTGCCGCCTAAGTCATTTCCAGGTGCCAAAAACACTTCGTTTTAAGTTATTTTAAGGGTAATTAAGTCTTTTAACACTCCTTACACGTCCCTAAACTTAACCCTACGAAATATATATCTTTTAAACACATTGCAACCCTATTAAAATCTCAAAGCTCATCATCCAAGAGCACTAAAAGAGAAAAACAACTAGGGTTGCATAATTAAGCTTGAAGATCCAATTTCAAGGAAATTCCTCCGTCAATCATCAAGAACCTCCCTTCCAAGGTATGTGTAGTGTTCATCCACGAATTCCTTTCGTCCGTGAAGTTCAAGAATCAATCTTTAAAATACAAAAGCTTGGTTGATTGTGATGATATGATCATACCCATGTTGATGTTTGTTTGTTTTGCTATATAATAGTATTGTGACTGTATATCTTATGAAAGTTATGTTGTTAGTTGAAAAACATAATCTTTAGATGGATTGATAGAATGCAAGTATGAAATCAACCTATGCCTTAAAGAATGCATGCAAGGTGTTCGATAAAATGCCTAGTATGCTAGAACTTCATATTTACATGATTTCATGATATCTAAATAACAAGTTCATGTTAGTCATACACTCCAATATGAATTTCCATGCAAATTATGTGTTGTTATTGTTGTGGTATAAAGCATGTATGATAATGGAGATATAAATTATGTACACAAAATATATCCATGCTTTCCCTACCATGTTTGAGATGTTGAATAAATACATGAAGTATAATATCCCCAAATCATTACAATATGAACTAAACGTTACATATTGTTGTTCCCTTATGCTTGAATGGTTTCCATGCGATTGCTATGAATAGTATATGTTGTCGGAATGCCCATGATATTAGAATATGAGATTTATGACTTGATTATAATCATTCCTATTTATGATAGATATTATGATGACCATGTACTTCATGAAATTCCCCACTCATGTATTATGGATTTTTATTGATGGTCGTGTACTCAAGAAATTCAAGTTGTGTCAGTTTTCTTCCATCGAGTCCTGGGGGTACTTGTACCCAAAAAATATAGCTGTGTGCCTAGAGCCATGTCATATTTTCATGATAATCTCAGTCAATCCATGATCTATAGAATTCAGTTAGTCATGTGACTCAGGAAAACTCAGAAATCTCAGTAATCTCAGTAGTCTAGTAATCTCAGTAATCTCAGTGCTCAGTAACCTCAGCAACCTCAATATTCATAATCAATCTCAGTAACTTCAGTACTCTCAACCAGTCCTCAGAACTCAGTACATTCCGTCAGTCATTGGAATCCAGTAAACTTAGTTTAGCTCTGCTAAACAATACCACTAGTATCAGTCCAGTTAATCATTATTAGTTTAACTAATCAGTTTAGTTCAGTTATTCAGTTCATCTTAGTTATTCAGTTTAGTGTCCTTCATATGAGAGTAGAAGTTAGCACCGAGTGAACCCAAGGATGGAAACTCATCTTCCAGTTTAGGGTGTGATTCTTAGTAGTCATCCTTATGTTCCAGAACTATGTAGCCAGCATAGGTTGAGACATCTTAACCCGTTAGATTAGGGTTGATGAGTTGACATAACCCGTCAGTTTAGGGTTCCGACCATTCTCATTGAGTACCAGCCAGATAAGGGTCACTCACAGGCTGTCCTTACCCATGGCACGGTATTGACACCCCTCAAGTCGGGGCAGAGATTTGACCCTAGCTTAGCCATAACGGTATATAAGGGGAATGTCAGTTAAACACTACTTCCCACAGTTTTAGTTACAGATTTTAGGACTGTCAGCTATAGCTACCCAGTCTCAGTAAAGAACTCAGATAGCTCTTCAGATTTTAGAATATCAGGGTTGTCAGATACAGTCAACTCAGAAATATAATGGAACTTAGATAGTTTCCTTCAGATTTATGGACTGTGAGATATAGTCACATATGCTATCAATCAAAATAGTTATCAGAACTCATGCTATCAGTACTCAGCTTCAGGAATGTCAGATATAGTCAATCAGACCAGTTCTTCATAATTCAAACTGTCAAAAATAATCATTCATTTATCAGTAATGAAATATCAGTCTCTTAGTATATCAGTAATACAGTATCAGATCTATCACTTATTAGTGATTTACATATCAATATCAGTAAAATTAATCTTTCAGAATCTCATTATCAGTACACTCATGTTATCAGTATTTAGACTTAGTAGTCTGTATCTCCACGAGTTCAGTTACAGTTACATATGCATGTATGTACTCTCACTTTTATATCAGTTAGTATTGTCCATGCATATAACCCTTTCAATTTAGCCTACCTCACTCGTATACTCAGTACATTCAGACGTACTGACGTATTTGTGCTATGGTGCTTTCTCTTATGTTACACCATAGGTTCGGAGGCATGAGCTCCAAATCAACAGTAGATTCGAGGATCAGCAGTCAGAGTTAGACGTGAGTCCTCATCCTTTGAGGACATGATGATTTCATTTCTATTTCAGTTTTTACTTTATTTCAGTAGTTGGAGTTAGCTCGGGACATATCCCGTCAACTCCTTATTCAGTTCAGTTAGAGGCTTTCGGACTAGATGTCAGATTAGGTATTTAGACTTCAATATTTATGTTCCTTTTTGGTATTGATATACCATATTTTTCAAATATATATTAGTATTGAACCTTATGGCCTTACAGTTCATGTTTTTATATTTTATGAGATATTATGCAGTTTATAGGTACCGATATCAGTCATGGGTTAGCTTGTGGTCCTTCGGGGTCATGAGCACCGTGTAGCATTTCGATTCAAAAAATCGGGGCATTACAAACTTGGTATCAAAGCCTAAGGTTCAATAGTTTCCTAGGAAGTTTGAAAGCTGCATCATGTAGAGTCTAGTACATGGGCGTGTTGTGCACCACACTTATGTGCAAGAGGCTATGAGATGTTTTAGGAACAGTTTCCCTACTTTCATGTCTCAAGATCGTGCTATAGCAAGTTTCTTTAAGAAAACCATGTAGATTAATATCATGCACCCCTCATGTTTACTTTACCTTACTTTCAAGGTAATAGAAACAGTGAAGTTCAAAGTCCTAAAGACAGGGCTTTCTCAGATAGTCTCTACGGTCAGTTATGAGATTAGCAACAGACTCAAATAGTATCCCATCAGTTCATTATTATTCCAAGGTCGTACAAATTTTATTCATGATCATGAGAACTCATTCTTGAATCCAGAAGTTTAGCAGTAGTAGAGTTGGGATAGTATTAGTCTATTTGATCAGATTATGTATTCATAGGGATTAGATCAGTAGGCTTGAACAGTACGAGCTAAACACTTAAGTTTATTGACTCAAAATTAAGCATGAAGGTGTGAATGTGATATTAGCAGTATATGAGGAAACAGAATCAGATGATGTGTTTAGTAAGATAGATAGGTGTTGAACATAATGTAGGTATGTGATGGTAGATCAAGTGCCAAAGCCATGCCCTCATATTTCAGTAGTAGAGCCAGTATGTATAGAAAGCAGTAAGGGAAGACAATTCTAGACCCATTCTTATCTTAGTGCAGAGTTTTTCACTTCAGCTATCACGAAACCAACTCAGGCATTGCATGCTAACTCTGTGGTCACGAACTATAATCATGTATGAATTCAATTTCCAGCATAAGGAGTCCCTTTTACTCCACAGTACGAGTCATGTTCCATGAGAACAATATACTTTCACACACTTTCCATGGGATTATATGCGCCTTCAGTTCCCAGTATAAGGGGTTCAGTTCCAGCTCCCTCAATATTTGAATCATGTCTTGTGAGTACAGAAAACTCTAGACTCAGGTCATGCAGCTCATGACTCATGTACGCATATCATGTTTTCCAGTATACTTAGCTTCCATGACTCATGTTATGCCCCTACAGATCAGATATATTTAGACTATGTCATGTATATCCTCAGTTCAGACCTTATTGGTAAATCCAAACTATTGATATTTTATTCCTCAAGTTTCAATCATGTGTCAAGTTTAGTTTGTATCTATTTATGTTTCAGGTCCTCCTGATTTACTCTTCCAGTTAGCTCTCCTTATGAAATAGTGTAGTGATGAGCAGTTGTTTAGATAAGAGAAGATTGTTGCATGCTTACTTTGCACGAGGGTGTAGTTGTGAAGATAGGCTTGAATGTCATGATAAATGTGAAAGTAAACTTCTAGCAAGGGGTCATATTTAGAAGTTGGGAAAGTACAAAGTGTAAGTGTACATTTAGATCCTTGACTTATGTCAGTCCCCATCATGTAGCCATCAAAAACTCAGTTGCCAACTCAATTATAGTTTCAGTATCCAACACTCAGTGATCAGTGTTCAATCCTTGAATTCAGTACTTCTATACTAGCTATAGGCTTAGTTATAATGTCATCTTCAGTTCAGTAACCAGATTTGAAACTCAGTTCAGTTCCAGATATGCTTAACCATAGCATTCAGGTTGTCAGTACTCAGTTATCAGTGTTTTAGTACCCCAGTTTATAGAATACCTCAGAGCTACAGACTTCATGAATCCATGCTCAGATACCTTATTCTACTCAGTTAGTCCTTATCTCCTATGCATAAAACTCAACAATCTCTGCCCAGCTATTCAGACTAAGTAAATTTTAGCTTTGCAGATCCAGTATTCAGCTATCATTTATTTAGTTAATCAGATAAGTTAGTGTATTTATGCACTCGTGTTCAGCTCAGTTCATGTATCATGTCTCAGTTTCAGATCCTAGCTATTCAGTCATGACTCAGTTCCGAGGTGTCTTGCGCATCGCCTTAACTTCCCTCAGTAGCTCATCCAAGTCAGTATTCTTTGAGGGACATAGTGTCCCAAGGGGGAGATACATCATACCCCCAAAATTTCATGACATAAACATGCTGCTCTATTTTCTTTTGATGAATCCAGTTTGGAGAAGGGGTACTCATAAGTGAACCCTTAAACTCCAACTTCATTCGTATGCCATATTTTTAAGATTCAGTTTAGATCATGATATTCAGTATATCTACCACGTCCCAACTTAGTTATGTTCTCATGTTTCCGATCATGCATATGGAGTAATTAATCTCAAACTTATCGGTATTATCAGTTCAAGGTAACAGTTTTCCTTAAACTTACTCGTTCTCATGTTCATATTTCAGTGCCAAACTTGGTATTCAGTTCCATGCTCAATTTTTAGTTCAAACTTAATACCTTTACCATTGCATGTTCATGAGTAAGTTTAGTCCTGAATTCATGCATCAGATATGTATGATCAGCTCATTAGTACTTTTAGTCATGCATTCACATATTATGTCAGTCATATAATCATGGATCAGATATGCATGGATTTAGACTTTCATTAACTAAGCATTCTCATTTTGAGAAAACTTACTTTATTAGAATCCTCAGTCTTATATTCATGAATCAGCTTCCCATACATCAGATTTGCATGTTCAGTATGTTGTGCTTAGCTTTCAGTCATGCCAGTCATGAACCCATGTTTCAGTAGTGTATGTCTTGTACGTACTTCATCTTATCATCTCTCCCACTTTAGTTAATTTCCATTTGAGGACGAATGTTCCCAAGGGGGAGATATTGTAATACCCCGTATGTTTCTAAGCTAGGAGAAGAACCTTTTATCCTACGTATGAAACCTCCTATCCTGTGAGTAGCATTTTAGTGCATGACTTATAATGAGTATACTAGTGATAAGATAGCTTATGATACATTAAGCATATTCATATGAGTCACTTAAGGTAATACAAGCTAAGAGTTTTTGAATCCATCAAGTTTTAGTGTTCGATTTTTCAAGGGTCATTTTTGAATAAGTATAACTCTATGTTAATCTAGTATTTTGGCTGATTTAGACCCAATAAATTGTAGAGAATCGAATTAGCTTTCCAATGATACCAATTGCACCTTAATCCAATACCCGAACGAAAAGTTATGCCCTTTTTCGTGAGAGACAGTAAGGATAGGCGATTGGTTAGGCGTCGCACAACCTAGATTAGGCAATCACTTGAGCACCGCCTAAGTCAGTTCCAGGTGCCAAAAATACTTTGTTTTGAGTTATTTTAAGGGTAATTAAGTCTTTTAACACTCCTTACACGTCCCTAAACTTAACCCTACGAAATATATAGCTTCTAAACACATTACAACCCTATTAACATCTCAAAGCTCATCATCCAAGTGCACTAAAAGAGAAAAACAACTAGGGTTGCATAATTAAGCTTGAAGATCCAATTTCAAGGAAATTCCTCCGTCAATCATCAAGAACCTCCCTTCCAAGGTATACATAGTGTTCATCCACGAATTCCTTTGGTCCGTGGAGTTCAAGAATCAATCTTTAAAATACAAAAGCTTGGTTGATTGTGGTGATATGATCATACCCATGTTGATGCTTGTTTGTTTTGCTAGATAATACTATTATGACTGTATATCTCATGAAAGTTATGTTGTTAGTTGAAAAACATGATCCTTAGATGGATTAATAGAATGCAAGTATGAAATCCACCTATACCTTAAAGAATGCATGCAAGGTGTTCGATAAAATGCCTAGTATGTTAGAACTTCATATTTATATGATTTCATGATATCTAAATAACAATTTCATGTTAGTCATACACTCCAATATGAATTTCCATGCAAATTATGTGTTGTTATTGTTGTGGTATAAAGCATGTATGATAATGGAGATATAAATTATGTACACAAAATATATCCATGCTTTCCCTACCATGTTTGAGATGTTGAATAAATACATTAAGTATAATATCCCCAAATCATTCCAATATGAACTAAACATTACATGTTGTCGTTCCCTTACACTTGAATGGTTTCCATGCGATTGCCATGAACAGTATATGTTGTCGGAATGCCCATGATATTAGAATATGAGATTTATGACTTGATTATAAGCATTCCTATTCATGATAGATATTATGATGACCATGTACTTCATGAAATCCCCCACTCAATGTATTATGGATTTTTATTGATGGTCGTGTACTCAAGAAATTCAAGTTATATCAGTTTTTTCCATCGAGTCCTGGGGGCACTTGTACCCAAAAAATATAGTTGTGTGCGTAGAGCCATGTCATGTTTTCACGATACTCTCAGTCAAGCCATGATCTATAGAATTCAGTCAGTCATGTGACTCAGGAAAACTCAGAAATCTCAGTAATCTCAGTAGTCTAGTAATTTCAGTAATCTCAGTGCTCAGTAACCTCAGCAACCTCAGTATTCACAATCAATCTTAGTAACTTCATTACTCTCAATCAGTCCTCAGGACTCAGTACATTTCATCAGTCATAGGAATCTAGTAAACTTAGTTTACCTCTGCTAAACAATACCACTAGTATCAGTCCAGTTAATCAGTATCAGTTTAGCTAATCAGTTCAGTTCAGTTATTCAGTTCATCTTAGTTATTCAGTTCAGTGTCCTTCAGATGAGAGTAGAAGTTAGCACCTAGTGAACCCAAGGATGGGAACTCACCCGCCAGTTCAGGGTGTGATTCTTAGTAGTCATCCTTGTGTTCAAGAACTACGTAGCCAGCGTAGGTTGAGACATCTTAACCCGTCAGATTAGGGTTGATGAGGTGGCTTAACCCATCAGTTTAGGGTTCCCACCATTCTCATTGTGTACCCACCAGATAAGGGTCACTCACAGGCTGTCCTTACCCATGGCACGGTATTGACACCCCTTTAGTCGGGGTAGAGATTGGACCCTAGCCATAAAGGCATATAAGGGGCATGTCGGTTAAACACTACTTCCCACAGTTTCAGTTACATATTTCAGGAATGTCAGCTATAGCTACCCAGTCTCAGTAAAGAACTCAGATAGCTCTTCAGATTTTAGAATATCAGGGTTGTCAGATACAGTCAACTCAGAAATAGAATGGAACTTAGATAGTTTCCTTCAGATTTATGGACTGTGAGATATAGTCACTTATGCTATCAATCAAAATAGTTATCAGAACTCATGCTATCAGTACTCAGCTTCAGGAATGTCAGATACAGTCAATCAGACCAGTTCTTCATAATTCAAACTATCAGAAATAATCATTCATTTATCAGTAATGAAATATCAGTCTCTTAGTATATCAGTAATACAGTATCAGATCTATCACTTATTAGTGATTTACATATCAATATCAGTAAAATTAATCTTTTAGAATCTCATTATCAGTATACTCATGTTATCAGTATTTAGACTTAGTAGTCTGTATCTCCACGAGTTCAGTTACAGTTACGTATGCATGTATGTACTCTCACTTTTATATCAGTTAGTATTGTCCATGCATATAACCCTTTGAATTTAGCCTACCTCACTCGTATACTCAGTACATTCAGACGTATTTGTGCTATGGTGCTTTCTCTTATGTTACACCATAGGTTCGGAGGCATGAGCTCCAAATCAACAGTAGATTCGAGGATCAACAGTCAGAGTTAGACGTGAGTCCTCATCCTTTGAGGGCATGATGATTTCATTTCTATTTTAGTTTTCACTTTATTTCAGTAGTTTGAGTTAGTTGGGGACATGTCCCATCAACTCCTTATTCAGTTCAGTTAGAGGCTTTCGGACTAGATGTCAGATTAGATGTTCAGACTTCAGTATTTATAATCCTTTTGGTATTGATATACCATATTTTTCAAATATGTATTAGTATTAAACTTTATGGCCTTACAGTTCATGTTTCTGCATATTTTATGAGATATTATGCAGTTTATAGATACAGATATCAGTCATGGGTTAGCTTGTGGTCCTTCAGGGTCATGAGCATTGTGTAGTGTTTTGATTCAGAAAATCGGGGCATTACAGAAGTGTACCACTAAGTGATCATAAATGCACTTAAAAATATGCATGGCATCACTAGTATCCAATCAATACAACTATAAATGCCTAAGCACCCATGAACTAGAATCATGCTCTTTTTAAGGATACAATACTCACTTGGAGTCCAACTGGTATCATAACCATATCCTCGGGCATAATTATATATAAATAGCATGATAATAGCACCATAATTCAAAAAACTACGGTCAAAGGGCATAAAATCACTACAAAGATTTAATTGAAAAAATACTACCCAATTCATTAAGTCAAATGGTAAGTCTTATACTAAAGAATCATTAACATCAACCTATAGTTAATTATGTCTATTATCAAGGATGATATGGTTCTATGGACATAACATGTATCATATGCTAAGGTCTGGGTCACATTTCTATTCCAAATTCCCTATATAGGTTAAGTCGTGATACACTAGTCATACACATATTCTATAATCCCTACCTAGCATGCAGTCTGTGCATAACACCATCTTATAGAGAAAGGTATATCAAATCTATCTCAATGCTGAACCACAAATCTTGAATTATCCACAAATCACTCGTCTTTAATCCACGAGCTAATGTCACCACATTATCAAAATCATAATACGTAAATACGAGTAAAAAGAGACTCATACTGCAATAAAAAACTTCAGACCCAAAATTAAGTAAAAATGAGGCCTTGGGGCTCACTAAAGGAATTCCGAAATTGAATCTGTCGTGAGATCCCTCAAAAAACAAGGAATATGTATTCAAAATTGAGCACAAATGGAGCTTAAATCAACCAACAAAATTAGGAAATTCAAAAACTGATTTATAAAAATTTAACAGGAAAAAAAATGGAATTTGATTACGAAAAATAATGAAAACTGATCAAGAAGTGTTGAATTAGCTTACCTAATCTTCAATGGACAATTTTCCAAAAAATTTCACGCTCCAAGCTCCAACAATGTCGAAAAGGGTTTTAAATCATAATTTTAGTTGAAAATTATGAAAAACAAAATGGGTATTCTTAAAAAATAAAAAATATGAAGTTATAATCACATAGAAAATAATTATACGAGAAAAATGAATCAAAAATCATAAAAAATAGAGCTTCCCGACTTTCTAAATGTCAAAATTATGAATTGAATTCAGCTTAAGTCTTATACTCAGTGATGGCTGCTAAAGTGACACTTTGACCGCTAAAGCGGCCTGATCATAGTGTCAGAATACTACTAAAGATGTCAAATAGTCACTTTAGCAACTCGGTCAAATTGTCAACGGTCGCTAAAGCGGTAATACCAACACCAACAACTTTCAAAACTTATTTTGGTCCCTCTAACTCATCTGAAACCCTATGAACATGAACAAATAGTGAAAATTGATCATAAAACATATTTTAAAAAAAAAGTCATTTACAATAAATTAACCCTACGAACCCTTTTAGGTTATTTTAAATAATTTTTGTCTAACCATTCAAAATGAAATATAAAGATACGGGGCCCATAATAACAATACTACTAATCCAAAATCTATGAACATGAACCAATAGCGCAAATTGATCATAAAACACATTTGAAAAAAAAGTCATTTACAATAAATTGACCCAAGGGACCCCTTTTAGGTTATTTTAACTAATTTTTGTCTAAATAATCAAACCTAAATATAATGATGCGGGGCCCAAAATAAATATAATACTAACCCAAAATTAATATTTTGGACTCAATGGAATCATCAAAATTTCCATCCGATTCAAGGGTCCCCTAGCCTAAAACGTTCTAGATTAATGGTACTTCCAGAATTCTCATCCGAGATGGTTTATTAGGAGTTTTAGTCTAACACAAATTTCTTAACAGCGAAAGCTCTAAAGCAGGAAAATGAGCCTAAAATCTAAACAAACTGTCTGATAATAAAAATGATAGTCTTAGAAGTCATAAATGACCCATAGCCTCTATGTGAAGACTCAAAATACTGAATATGCATGAAATTGAGAAAATAATCTGGAGGGCCATTATAAAAGGTGCTTATGGTCATTAATTTAGTGATCTATATTGTTGAGAATGGGTAGGTGGGTGTTATTGTTTCACTACTTAATTTCTCATGACCTTAAATGAATCCCTAACTTATAGGGTGCTAATGCATAACCAAAATGTCTAAATAGAGATAAGGAAATATTAGGAAGTTAATCCTTATAATCCTAACTCGATTGTAAAGTTGTGTGCACTCATATTTATTGTAGGCCAGAGATCTAATGTAATGCCCCGAGACTACCCACTAGATGTCACACGGTGCTTAGAACCACAAGTGATCCTAAGCTAACCCACGATACTGCCATAACTCATAAGCAATTGAATAAGATATATAAATATGAAAGAAATAAGTGAAAGAGATATCTTTGCTGAATATGTTCAATTCAAAACTATTAAAGACATTTACACTTTGGTTATACAAAAACAAAACTTAAAATAAATACATTAACTCTGAATGACCATCTATGAAATCTCTACTAATATTGACTATAGGTAGCTGGGACATTACCCTCAGCTATCCCTAATCAATACAACTGAATAAAAAAATGCTACTAAAACTATAGTTGACTCGAGTCCTCGAATCAAAAAAACTCATCACTTGCTAGCTGGAAACTATGAACTATCTGATTATGATGCGTGGGCTACAACTGATACCTACATTATGAGATAATGTAGCACATAGACATATATTTTGGTCAGTACTTCTGTAATATACTAAGTATGTGGGGGTGAATGCATAAGTAAAATAAGAACTAAATGTATATGTAAGCTTTCAAATAATGGATGCTAAGCATAAATGACTCACCTTGGACTTGAGTAAAACTACATACTGCAAGATCATAAAACGTGGATAATGAAGCATATGAATAAACTTAGTGACCCATAACACTTAGTTTCTAGAATCTTTACTTTTATTCTTTCTTATGGTAGATTCCTCTAACCGATATAAACCATGTGAAATGCCATGGAGTCCAACGTCTTACCCAAGTTGAGGAGTGATGTTCTACCTCTGCATCCGAATAGAACCTTATCTTAAGTGATCACTGAATTTCATCTATATTGATAAAAAGCTTAACCTATGGTGTCTCTTAGTTTTTAGAAACTTAGAATACGCTCATTTGCATTCCCTTCTCGGTGTTGAATACCACTCTCAAAATACTTATATGCTCATACTTAAGAAATCCACTTTAAAATAGGATAAGGGTTTATAGAGTGAAAATTAGTTATGCTTTTCTTTACTTTAAATCATAATTAAGATGAACAGTTGTGGATTCCATTTTGTATCTTTAGATCAAAAGATCAAGATTTTCTTTAAATCATCTTATAACACATAACAATGGAACTTAAGAGCATAAACTTCTTGTAAACTGAGTACTTGTACTCAGTACAGGAAATTCATGCTTGGTTTCATTGAAATTCATAACAAAACATTACGCTCAATAATCACCATGAAATATTTTAAAAATATCCCTGTCAAGATAATGAAATTCAAATCACAATATAAATCTCACTAATCAAAACATAAATAAATGTAAACCTTGTTGCACTTAAATCTTTCAATCACATTGTAGTGTCATACTTCAAGAATATAGTTATTTAGGTATGAACCCTAATTCAAAACAAGTAAACTCAATCTCAAAATCATGCACTTTAGACACAAGGATAGAAGAATAACCTTGCTTATAAACCACACATACTTTTTTATAGAAGCCTTGGGTGAATTTCTTAGAATTGGGCTTGAACTTGAAGAACCCTAGTTGCCTTGGAGAGAAAAGAAAATTGCCCCTTTTGATTTCTCTAAGTGGAGTTATGATTGAATAATGTATTTTAAGGATTTTTTTTCTTTTTATTAAGCCTTAAAATAGCTTAAACAATGCAGTTTTGAGGTTAAAAGAGTGGGAAAATACCCAAAAAAACCCTTAGGAATCATTGGAAGCCGTCCCGACGAATTTGGCCACGAATTGTAAGGTCTGGGTATTGGTCATGTCTTGAGTCATCACCACGGATTCAGATTTTGACCCCTACTACCATGGTGATGAATCCACCTGAAAACTCGTAGGGTCTACTTATGAGTCGTCATCAGTGAGTCATAACCACTGGCAGCTTTGACAGTGCTTTAGTAATTTGTTCATAACTTTTCGCCTCGATATCAGATTAAGGCAAAATTCATACGGTTGGAAAGATAATTCAATTATCTATCTGTTGGTGTGTCTTGGTATCATAAATTATAAGTATAACAAAAGTTATGCTCATTTGAATATGACTATAGTTATATACAATCCAAGAATTTAATCTCTAAGGAATGTTTTGACTTGTTCATGAGCTAGGAGCTATTTTAATATATGCCCAAGTAACTTATAAATCTATCAAAACATGAGGTTTGATTCTTGAATCCTTTACTTTTTAGGATACGAGTTATATCTTACGACTCGTAATAAGTCATTACGACTTATAGACACCACTCATAAACTGGATAGAAACTTAGGGGACCTATACTGCTGATAATACAATTCCAACTATACCACTCATCACCTCTTGTAATAAATCCTAGGGTCGATCCGTACCCAAAACTAAACTTCAATTATTTTACACTGTCTTGGTTATCACTACATCGTACAACTCATGAGGAGTACTCACGACTTGAGAAATGAGTCGTATGTACCACAGTGACCTTCCAAGCACAGGATATTACATCTAAAGGCTGGTGTATTTGAGGAGAAAATAGAAGTTGATTACATTAAGTGATGACATAAACTATATACTGAGGAGAGTTAAGTTGTCATTATATGTACATGATTTATCTTGAATTTCTATATGATATGTTATGTGCTTTAACCTTGGTCCACCGATTATCTGTACGAGTACGTGTAGTTTGTATTGATGCTATACTTTTTATTCCATTTTTAGGGTATAATCAGGTTGTAAGATCAAGTGATGTTTCTCAGTTGATGTGGATAGTAATTTCCAACAGCTTCTACTCATTTCATTCCTATGGTGGGAGATGTGTTTTTTGTTTTGTCTTTTACTATATTACAAACTCTTGTACATCCAGATTAGGTCCTCAAAAAAAGTTTTGGTTATCCTTTGTAATTTGGAAAAGGGTTGATACTTATCAAATTTTGAAGTCTTTTATCAAATTTGTTTATAACTTGCACATTGTTTGAATGGGTGGTAAAGGTTCTCCTATCTAGATAGATTAGAGTATGTTCCCTCATGATCCGATTAGTTGGGTCATTAAACTATACAATATATATACATACAAATACATATACAATCATGACAGATACATTCTTATACAACAATGATAAAATTTTGATACATATTCTATACGTATACATATTTTATAACATAATTTTATAATTTCTATACATATTCTACACCATTTCTATACATATCTTATTCAAATATGTATTTATACAACTATATAATCTCTATAAATATTTTATACACTCTCTAGAAATGGCTAGTGGATGGAATTAAAATGACTAAGTGGCTATTCCATGGCATAACTTTGATAATAGTCATTTGGGTGGAATTTCTTTGGCCTAATGGACATGAAGTGTCCTTTTTCCTAATCTCCATTGCATCTCTCATATCAAATAGACCTTGTCATGCATGAAGCTCGTGATCTTGACTCCTTATAAATAGTTTTGATCTAACTTAGGTCGCATCATTCTCCCTTTCATGAAGTGAATTTGTCCTCAAATAGGAGCCATCATCACCAGGAACATCAAGAGCTTTAATTTTTTTTAATGCATTTTACTTTTATGTACCCACCTCCCTTTTTTTATTATTTATGTAATCAAGTTCACATTCAACCACATAATTAACTACATTTTTTTGTTTAATCTTTCTTTGATGTTGGTAAAAATTGTCAACTTTGCCCCGACGATATGTGAAAGTTTCTTAACAATTGTTATAATATAATTAATGTACAATAAATACAAAAACTTAAAAGAAATCTCTTTATAATATCTAAGTTAGATTATTTACGTTGGTGGTGGTGATATATATAGTGAAGGTGTTGGTGATTCTGGATAGTAATGGAAGAAGAAGAATTGGTTTGGTATGTTGACATGTCATTTTGACTAAAATGGATGTGTTAGAAAAGAAAAAATAAATTTGAGTCACATTTATAACATTGAGCCATTTGGTACGAGGGATAAAAAAAATAATCTTAGGATAAAGGTTGGAGTTAACTTTATCTCATATTTAGTATGGTTATTACTTATTTGTTAGACTATTTTATCTCACCATTTTGTCACATCCTTGACCATTTTGTCACATCCTTAATATTTAACTAGTACACCTGCGCACTTCACAATTTGCTCACGTTCTTTAGTTATTCACGCATGCTCTTTCTATGCCAAGTCAGCCTAAGACACCAGGAATTGCTAAGAGAATGGAAGAAAGAACATAAGACAATTATTAGGAAGATTTGTATTGAAACTTGAATATTCTTTGCTTGATAATCTTACAAATTGATGCCCCTCTATTTATACTACTCATCTAGGAAAAAGTATAAATAATAATTACCACACAAGTCTCTAAAATATTTAAACACAGGTCCCTTCTATAGAACTATCTACATGCCTAGAGTATTTTAAGGTTTGTATACCTTATAAATTAATCACATAATCATGATAAGTTAGTTCGATTTGATATAAATACCAGGTGCAAACAAGTATTTATATTTATTAATGTCAATGTTTGTTTGCAATTTGCCTTATTCGTATATCAGATCAATTTGACAATGAAACTCTTTAAGCAATGATCTTATCTATGTCATTTATTTCTCTTGACGCGATACTAAAGACGACTTTCGAGAGTCAAAGAAAGCCTTCCTAGATATTTTATAAAAATCTAGTCTTTCCATAGATCTTGAATCTTCTCATAAATAATAGCATATTTCCTATGTAAGCTTTCGCATAGAAAAAGAGTATGCCAAGTGGTACTTATGAGGCATAATTACATGGTGGGTCATCACACTTTCCCCATCTGATGTTGTGACGACTGTGGCACACTATTGTTGCATAAACTCACAGATCTTACCTTTGAATTACCGCCATCCCTTATATCATTCCCATGTGTCTTTCTTTGATGATTTCCCCTTCTAGTAGACAAGGAATATGGTAGTGGCTTTTTGTCCTTGTTTTGTCTTAGCCTAGTAGTCAATGATAGTCTTAATGTTACCGATCATGTGAGTTGGTAATAGTAATAATATCACTACTTGACTGGCCTCTATTTGGGTCATTTTGTCTTTATAGTATAGCTTGAGCATGCTGGAATAGAAGATATAATGGATCTTAAGATGCAGAGATATGTCAAGCTTATATGAAATCTTCCCCACTTTATCAATGATCCTAAATGAGCCTTTGTACTTGAAAAATAATTGGTGTACACCGCATAGTGCCTTGAATTATCTTCGATTAAACTTTACCATGACTATGTCATCAACTCTATAGCCCGTGGAAAGCCTCTCGTAGTCCATAAAATTCTTCGTCTATTTAGCTATTTTGTCCAAGTAGGACTTACCAGTATCAAGTTGTTTCTCCCAACCTTTGGCCATATGATAAGCTCCCAAAATCTTTCCCTGGAATGTGGCTGGTAGTGAATATAGGGTTTGTGGTTGTTGGCATATGGCTAAATCAAATAGTGTATGCCTATCTAAGAAAATTAGGCTATGTTTGAGAGTTTTTCCCAATCTTCTTTATGCACGCTCTCACATAATGACTTAAGTAACACTCCCGTAAGGCACTAACCTACTCTATCTGTCCACCATCTTTGGGTAGAAACTAGTGAAGAAGTGCAGCTCCATGCCAAGTATAGCAAATAACTCTCTTTAAAAGTTTCCAATGAAGCAGGGTTCTCGATCATTGATAATATGCCTTGGTAATCCCTAATACCTTACTATATTCTTATAAAATATCTTGGAAGCTTCCTTGGTTGTGCAACCTAGTGAGGCAAGCATGAAAGTTCCATACTTAAAAAACCTATCTATGATCATTATAATAGTACCATAACCATTGAAATTCGGTAAACAAGTAATAAAGTCCATAGTAATGCTCTCCTATGGATGCTTTGTGACTAGTAGTGGCTCCGAAATTCCTCCAGGCTTCCTCTTCTCAACCTTATCCTATTGGCACATATATAAGTTTACACATAACACCATGTCCTCTCGTATGCATGACCAATCATAGATTAAATCAACCAAGGCAATAGTGCGATATTGACCTGGATTATTGGCTCATAAAGTGTCATCACTCTCCTTAATAATATGATGCTTTATGTCTCCAAACATTTTCATGTAGACCCTCCAACATTTAGTGAGTAATAGACCTTCCACTCAAAACTGCCTCATCTTGCTTTGGGTGACTAAATTTATTAGTTGTTTGGCTGTTGGATCATATTGCATGCCTTATTTTATGGCCTCTCAGATGTCACAACTTGATGTATTAATGACCGTAAGTTCATCCTTCCAACTTAAGGCATTATCCACGATGTTACCCTTGACTGGCTTATACTCTAGCACATAATCAAACTCAGCCAAGAAGTCTTGCCATCTAGCCTTTTTTGGTTTAAGCTTTATCTACATCTAAAAGTAGTTAGTGGTCATTTTTTTTAGTCTTGACCACAAACCTCACCCAATCAAGTAATGTCTCCATGTGTGAAGGAAATTAATAATAACAATCATTTCTTCCTTTTGCACGGTGTACATTGATCTGAGGTGGATTTATGCACCTCAGTGTTGTTATCCAAGTTTATTTAGTCTTTTTTAGGACTACTCGTGTGCTTAATGTATTAATAATGATATAATTAAGAATCTAATTATTTAATTACTTGATTACAATATTAAGGTGTCTTTCAAACAAGTTTGTACTTAATTTGGTCACTTAGAGTTCAGATGAGAAAACTAGTGTTACTAGCTTGAGCTAGGTGTTGTTCTAGTTGATCTCTATGGATTCCAGTGACTGTAATGGGTTACTAATGTTATTATTGTGTAACTATGTGTGTAACAACTTGCTTATAGTGTTTAAAATTCAATTGAATCAAACCAAGAGTCAAAACTAAGTTAAAGATAAAAAGGGCAAAACTAGTTCTTAGCTTAAGTTTCTAGTTCGTTGTCCTTGATATTATGTGGTTTTGAGCTATACTCTATGATTTTTTATGCTATAGGATTCTTGGTGATTTGACTGTGATGATATATGGATGATACACAAGCTGTAAATCAAGTATAAATAACACCACAAGGCTTGGGATGGAAGGACAAGTGCACAAGACAAATTTAGAAGTCAAACTGAGGTCGTAAATGAATAGGGCATCGCGGAACTTGGTCCATACCATAATAGTGGAATCACTGACATGGAGATGTCTTACAAGATGACATTTCAGTATGTCTCCACGCTGAGGCCGTGTTTCATACCCTAGTCCATGGAATAAGAGAGGCCACGCGGACCCTCATCCAAAAATACCTAGGACCCTTGAACTTGCTGTTACACACCTTGGACGACTTTGAAACTTTAAGGGAGGCTTGAAAACACTTCAATTAGGTTCTTTCCTCTTTTACTTTAGTTTATTTATGGATTTTATCTTGTATTCATCTATGGTGATTATGACTATGTCCATGAGTGTCTAAACAACCTTGTTCTGAGGTTGAGACTGAAAACATGGTTACACTTTGATATTCATAGAGTAATTTATTGTTGAATTATTATATGGGTTATTATTAATCTCTTGTTCTTACTATTTTGATGATTGCCCACCATTAAAATACACCTATATTCCTTTGTGAATTCGAGAGGAGGATCATAGGTTAGATCAAAGAGTTTTAGGAACGAGGTTCCTATTCTTTTATAAAATAAAGGATTTGAATTAGCATCTGGGATAGACATATACCTAGAATCCTTGTTTGGTTCACTTGTAGGATGATATCTTAATGTATTTAAATAGATTATTGCATCTCCGCTCAACGATGTAGTTGTAATGTCCATTTAGGTAGAAGATTAGATGATTAATAGACCATGATCATACTCTAAACCCTGCAAATCAATAACCCAACAACTAAACTATGATAAGAATAGAGATTTTTAAGATTGTTAAAAGTGTCTCAACCCTGGAATCCTCACTCGTGTTGTTTACAACTTTGCTAACATTGTTATTGTTATACTCTATTATTTCTTTTTTAATTAGATTATTACTTAAATCTTTGAAATCATCTTGTCCTTCAAAACATCTAATGCATTATTATCAAAATTAAAGTTAGTAGAATTGCCAGTTAAGTAGTCCTCGTGGGTATGATATCTGACTTTCTGAGTTACTATATTACTTGTACGATCGTGTGCACGTGCGTTTGCAATAGACCACAACATATATCATTATATCTCATTTTACATATGGCTCTCAAATGTTATAGGATGCTTATCCTGCATCAAGACACCTTTAATAGAAAAATTAGATGCATCTGTATGTACCTTGAATATCTTAATGAAGTCGGGAAAGGCCAAGACTGGCTCCTCTGTCAAAGTTGTCTTAAGACCTTCAGACATTTTTAAACAACGTTCCTTCTAAATCTATGGCTTGATCTTTCTACTAATGAATCTATGATAGTAGTTAACAAGTCAAAGGAATTATCTCAACTCGATTACCTTTGTAGGTGCCTTCAGCTCTTGGATAGCTCTACCTTAGCCTCGTCCATGTGTAGCTCGCCATTACTTTTAACATGGTCTAAAAGTGCATCTTTGATTGTGCAAACTCATACTTTTCCCTCTTGATGTATACTTATTCTCTCGCAAGACTTAGAAAACCTTTTTTAAGTGATCTACATGCTTCTCCAAGGTTTTGTTGTAGATACTATATCATCCAAGTAATCCACCATGAACTAATCAAGGTAGGGATATTTCATAAAAGTGTAAAAAATAGCAGGTGCATTGGTTAAGACTAAGGGCATCACCAACTACTCAAAGTCTCCACATCTTTTCACCCATATTGTCTTTAATTCATCCTCTTATGCAACACAAACTTGGTAGTAGCCTTTGCAATGATCCACCTTGGTAAAGTACTTGGCTTGACCAAGTCTATTAAATAGTCAGCTATGAGTGGGATTGGATATTTGTTCTTCACTGTGACATTATTAAGTGCCTGGTAGTCTATGCATATGCAAAAAGATCCATTCTTCTTGTTTTGGAATAACACTGGTAAGCCAAAGGGTGCTTTTAATGAACAAATATGACCAATATCTAGTAGTTCTTTTAATTGCTTCCTAAGCTCCTCCAACTCAGGTGGTACCATGAGATAAGGGGCAAATAAGGGTGGCTCAGACTCTAACTTAATGTTATGATTCACTTCACACCTAGAATACAAGTGTTTAGGTATCTCGTCAGGCATAACATATTTGTTCTTCTCGAGTGGACGCTCTATGCAAAGCACAAATGTCTCTTAGGAACCCTTGTCTTCCTTCAAACTTTCAATGGTTTCTATAAATGTTGGTTCTCCCTTCTTGATCCTCGATAACTAACTACATAGCGGTTTATACTTATCTCTAATTGTACATGTAGTTACTATAGGTACTATGCAAGCTCCATTTTATTCCATAACTAAGAGTATTGGAAGTAGGGGTCGACCAAAGTCTGACAAAATCTAAAGAACTCTTGCCCCAGAACAATAACAGATCTCTGTTGTTGTGCAATAAAGTTTGTCATACCTTACCAATTTCCCAATTTCACCAACCCTATTGGCTACACCATGAGCATTTTATGGATTTGCATTCATGGTTTTGATACAAGAATTATATTTAGGAAGCTTTAACTCTATTTTCTTTACTAGAACTCCGGTCACAAAATTGTGAGTTGCTCTAGTGTCCACCAGTGCACAAGTGGGATTGTGTTTGATAGTGATATCCATATATTGATTTTTATTGTCATCGACCAGATGGATTGCTTCTTGACAACTCCACATAATTCTCCCATACCCAATTGTGTTATGTTTGAACCTTTTACTTACATTTATCTTTCAGTTTGTGCACCATGGTATTGAGACTTTTTATATTGAGATAATCCTAAAGTTTTCTGCTTATCCATATATCTAGCATTCCTTTATCTTGACCTTCTCTTTCTTTTCAGTATAGCTTTGGCGACCACTTATTTTCTTAAAATTAGACTTATTAATATCTTGGATCTTAGAGCATTGTTGGTAGGCGTATGTGTTTTTGCCGCGATCTCCACCATCTTTGATATTTCTACCTTTGGACCCTTGACTTTCCCTTTTTCATATTGTAATGCCTAAAATCCATTAATGACTCAACCTCTATGATGGCATGGTTTATATCTATGACTTGTTGGTCTTACAACTCCTGCTTAGCCAAATTATGCAACTCATCCATTAAGTGAAACAATAAGTCATCGCTTGCGCGATTAGGAATTTGAATTATAAGGACAGTGAACTCCTTAATGCAATCGTATATGATTCATGCCTACTTTAACTCCCTAAGTATTCATCTTGCCTCGTAGATGTTATTTGAGAAAAACTAATGCTTAAAATCGGCCTTAAACTGATCCCATAAGCTAATATTGCACAAATCTCTCTCAGCTCATCTACCTTCCTTCTCCACTACATCATGCGTCTTTAATAGATATAAAACAATATTATTGATCTTGGCTTCATTAGTCATTACTTTGTCATACTGAAATAGTTCTTCAAGTGCAAAAAAAAGTTCTCTACCTCCTGTGCATCATAAACCACTTTGAACACTAGTAACTTGGGAGCCTCGATCTTGTCATCCTCATTACAATGAGATTTCTGTCTCTTTTAGCTATACCATTATTGACTTGCTCCTCGAGTTCTTCTACCCTTGCTTTCATGGCATCAATATTGCTAAATGCCTCCATAAGTATGCATTCTAAGGTAGTGATAGTTTGTCGTAGCTATGCATTCTAAGGTAGTGATAGTTTGTCGTATCTCTATCTCGACTTGCATACACCCTTTTAAAGAATTTTGGATGCTCTCAATCTCTTTAAGAGTATTCCCCTCAAGAACACTAAGGATTCCCTCTACTTTCCCCAAACATTAGTCAAATATATCGATGACATCTATCCCTACATTAAATTTCATAATCCACTTCTCACCAAGTAAGACGCCCTCTGACAGAACCTCTACTTCATTCTCACTCCCTTCTATGGCCGATGGTTCCTGGGATGCACGCCCTTCTCTTGACACAACCTATGGCAGGACCTTCTTACTTTCATTGGCAATATTTCTCGTCTTGTTGCATGGATTCTTGCCAACGACATCCTAAGTGACGTTGGACAGGTGGTTAGTAGCATTGAATTCTCCATAATTTGTTATTCCCTTGGCTACAACATTGCTCTGATACCATGTTCTCGCATCCCTGGTCTTTAAATAAGTACATATACGACACTTGATAATTCGCTCACCTTCTTGCACCATTTACTTATGCTCTTACTATGCAAAGTCAGCCTAAGACACTAGAAATCACTAAGAGAATGGAAGAAAAAACAAGAAAATTATTAGGAAGATTTGTATTAAAGAGAAGTTAAATATTTTTGTTTGATTATTTTACAAATAGATGTCACTCTATTTATACTACTTATCTAGGGGTTAAAGTTTAAATAATAATTGTTACATAAATTTCTATATATTTAGACTTAGGTCCCTTCTCTAGAACTCTCATATGTCTAGAATATTCTAGGATTTTTCAAGAAAGTCTTCCTAAATATTCTATAAAAATCTAGTCTTTCCAAGAAACCCTCAAGAGTCTTTCCTAGAGACTTTTCATGAATCTAGAATCTTCCCACAAATATTAACACATTTTCTATGTAAGCTTCCACGTGGAAAAAAAGTGTCAAGTGGCGCTTGTATAGCATAATGATATAGCGGGTCATCACCATTTGTATTAGGAAAAAGGGTCAGAAATATCCGTCAAGTATTGAAATTGATTTAAAAATGCCTCCAGTTTATCTATTGGACCAAAAATACTCCTTCATCCACCTTTATGGCTCAAATATACCCTTACAACTAACAAATCTTTCTTAAATCATAATTAAAAATTTTATTTATTACGTGTTAATTTTCTATTGATTGCAAATTAAATTAATTAAAATATAATTATCCCATAACAGAATTTGGATTCAACTAAAACTACCCAACCTATACTCGATAAAACTTGCCTCAACATATCTTTTAACCATCACTCATTCTCCTGATGTTTCATTCTCTGTAATATCTGGAAAATCAAATGAAAAATCCTACTAATAAAGATGGTGTGTGCTAGTACGAATTTGTTGATGGTTAAGTCGTGTTTGTTTTTCTATTCTTGTTTTTGAAGTATACAACATCGGGTATTCAATAAATTTATTTTGACGGAACATCATGACTTGAAAGATTAGAGAATTCAAAATTATTGATCTCGCACAAGTGTTGAAAAGAATAGTCCACATGTTTCTTGGAGTTAGCAAAAGAATTCTACTCTCTAATTATAATGTTAGTTTGGTATTTCTTTGTGATGTCTATTTATTTGTGTTAGCTAATAAAACTAACTGAGATGCAAATAAATTGATTTAAACACCATAGAAATAAAAATAAAGTGAAAAGGAAGAGGGAAAATCTAGAATAGTTATATAAACCTGCAGATATCAATTCTGGTGGCAGAAACAAATGAAATATCATCAATAGGAGTAGCATACACATGGCTGAATCGTAATAGGTTATGGCAAGTTTTGTCGGGTTTGGACCGATTAGTTTTAGTTGGATTCGGGTTTGATTATAAGATAATAATATTTTAATTAATTTAGTTTGCAATCAATACAAATTTGAGATGTAATAAATAAAAGTTTTAATTGTGGTTTAAGAAAAGTTTGTTAGTTTAAGGGTATATTTGAGTCATAAGGGTGAATGGAGGGATATTTTGGCCCAATAGATAAACGGAGGATAATTTTGAACCAATTTCAATACTTGAAGAGTATTTCATGAGGAGGGTGAGATAAAACAGTCTCATGAAATATTCCTACTTATCCCATCTAGTGTACTAAACAATAGGCATATAAGAATCGATAGTATAACATTAAGGATATATATGGACTAATACATATAACACAGACAATTTTGACCTTTCCAAATAGTAAAGAGGAAAATATAACCCTTTTCAAATAGGTAGTTGTACATCATCACATGAGGATTGATTTTGAGGCCACTTACAATTTGTTTAGGTTTAAGACTTTTTCAATTATTAGAGATATTTATTTTTCACAATATCTGAAAAGATTTTTTTTTCTATTCAATTTGTATGTGATCAAGAAATCTCATTTTCTCTGGCATCACTATATGTTCAAATAGAACGATTGTTGTTGTTTTTGTTGTTGTTATCATTGTTGTTGTTGTTATTATTGTTGTTGTTATTATTATTGTTGTTGTTGTTATAGGAATATTGATTAGGATTTAAGACTTCTTCATAATAAGGATTATTTATCCTCCGAAAATAATTATATACCTTGTCAGTTAGGGAAGCCTTGTGATAACAAAGGTGAATATAAGTTTTATAATATTTTTTTCAATCTAAGGATCTAAATATTAATGTCCTTGAAAATGATAAATTAGCAATAAGTTTTGAGATTACCATTCTCTATCTTCAAACATGAGTTGTTGCGGGAGTATTAACATTATTATTATTATTATTATTATTATTATTATTATTATTATTATAGTTGTTATTGTTCTTCTTCTTATTATTATTATTATTATTATTATTATTATTATTATTATTATTATTTATATAACTAATGTTTTATTAATCACCGAAGAAAACATTACAAAACAATCAACTACCATAGCTAACTTAGTGTTTCAGATAACATAAACCTACCAGACATTAGGCCACCTACTTCTACAAAAAGCACTACTAATTACAACAATCAAGATTGCACTAGGGGTCGAACACTGGGAGTAGCTCACATATTAAATATATGGGCAATTCTTCTAACTATTTGACTAAGCTTCATGCTCTTCTGCTCAAAAGTTCTTTGATTGTTCTCTATCCATAGTGCATAAATTATTTCTCCATTGATCATCTTAAAGTCCTAAGCTTGCACAGATTTTTTCTTTGTATTCTTTATCACCCATTTGATATGTTCTCTCTAGTTTAGAAACTGATGATTCTACCTCTGCATTCAGATTTTAGTATAGTATCTTTTTCCATAACTGACCTGCAATATCACACAACACAAATGGGTGCTCACTTATTTTAGGTTTCAATTAACACACCACGTATATAGGATTGATCTCCAAGCCTCATTTCCTAAGTGTATCTTTACTGAGAAACTAAGAATTCAAGTGAACTCATATTATGAACATTGTTTTTTGCCTTGTCGAAATACCACACATGGCTTATTTTCATGGGGCTCTAGTCTTATATCCAAGTAGTGAAAATGTTTCAATCTAATAATTTTTTTGAAAGAGATGTCTAGATATTGATCATGATCCCACAACTGCCTTGACTTCATAATCTTCCTCAACATCCAACAAGTCTGCTTAGGAATTATCATAGTGTTTGGATTTTAAGTTTTTATATAATAAGCATGAATCCATCTAATTCAAAGACTATAATATTTGTGAGTGAGGTCCTAATACATCTTGGCAACAACTGATTTATTTTAAAGGGGGAGATTAATAATGTTGAACCCATGTACTGACTTGGGAGTGCACACTTTGTCTTAAGCAATTAAAGATTTCTTATTAATGATATTAGTTTCAGCCTACAGATGACTTTTACAGTAAGCTTTAATGGTTTTTTCTACGTTACTAGGTAATAGGAACATCTGAGAGACTAGTAGACCTGAATAACAAAGAGCAATGTTTGAACCAACTGCACTCTACCTGTATAGGTCAGCTTTTGGCAGTGTAAGAATTGATTTTCTTGACTATCTTCTCTATTAGGGGTTGTCACTGAAGAAGAGTGTGTTTTTTGGTAGAAAGGAAAATTTTTAAGTATTTAAAAGGAGACTTCCTAACCGCAAATTCAAGATATTCAAGAATCAAGTCCTGCTCCCTCTGTAGGACACTTCCAAAATAGACACTACTTTTATCCAAGTTTTCTTTCAATTCAGAAGCTAAAGAAAATTGATTAAAAACATTATGCAAAGAAGTAATAGAGTGAATATCACCTCGGGCAAATAGTAACAAGTCATCTGCATATCTCAAATATGTCAGCTTCACTTTTGGACATTTTAAATGATATTTAAATATTTTATCCTGGTACAACTCCATCAAATCTCTACTGAGGTACTCAATTACAATAGCAAAAGAGATAAGGAGACATAAGATTCCCTTGCCTCAATCTTTTGGCAGTAATAAAGTATTTAGTGGGTTATAATTATAGATTAGTGTGTTATAGTTCAACACAAAAGTATTTAGCCTATCATTTAGGCTAATTTAAAGAAAAGATAATAAAATAAAGAGAAAAAATTTAAAGTACCTCAAAATCAAAGATCTTAACCCGTGCTTTCAGTAACCAAACTACTAAACTTTTATTGCTTGATGAATACTTTAAAATGAAGGTGGAAAAAAGTGAAGGGATTTCAAAAAATCTGCCTCTATTACATAAAACTAGATCCTTATTAGTGGATGCTATAATTAAAAGACAATAACTAAAAGTAAACATAATCAAAACGTGACCGACAAAGTTTACTGTTTTGATGTACTATCTACTATTTCACTGTCACAACTTTTTTATAAAACTGAAAACACCATTGGGACATCTAAATTTGCAAGATTTCTTTGTGACTTAGGTGCCAACATTAACTTGATACCACTGGTAGTGTTCAAATAGTTGAGCTTGAGACCTACTGAACTAACGATGTCTTAATCCTCAATTATTTTTGAATATAAGGTCAAATTTCACTCGTAATTTTATTCCTTTTCCTCTGTCTTTTGTTGATATGGTAAATTCTTTCAATTGATCTTTGAATTTTTGTTGTTATTCATCAATATTAATTTCGTCATTGCTATGAATACTTTGAGATTCTCCTGCTAATCAATCTTCTTCATTACTCATGGTATGACCAACAGATGCCATAAAAATGTCTGATATGTTTTTCATGTCAAGATTTCTCATTAAATCTTTATTTACTTCTTTCATGGATGAGGCTATCATTTCCGACATAAATATTACTCTTTTTTTCAGTTGGAACCTTTTTGCATTGCTTTTGAAAGAACTAATTTCGTCTTTTTGTTGTATTGATGACATATCACTTTGTTCTTTATATTTGGCAATGACCACATTAATAGAATCAATTATCATTTGTCTATAGATATAACATTCAATTGTCTTTTGATTTAATTTGTTCTAAAATTTTGTATAAAATATTTTTTTGAGACATGAAAAATTATTATGAGCAGTTTTACCTCTATGGCCCATTTCATTATTCAGGAAATAAAAAATTTGATAAATAAATATATAATACAAATATATTTTAAATAATATTATCTTTCTCCAATCTTATTAATGTTGGAGATAATTCTATTCATTCAATATATATACTTTTAAATAATTCTGGTAAAAATTTTATAGACGGTCCGTAATAAATTTACATTATCCAAATCAATTAGAAATATTTTGATTTTAAATATTAGCACAAATTTTTATAAACATGATTGCTTTCTATTTTGATTCTCATATAAAAGAGCTTTATTAAAGCTTTCATGTAATCTCAATAGTTAAATTTAATCAAATTTTTTTGTTGTAGATGAAGATAATTCTTTTCTTTAAGAGTACTAAAACTTTATTCTTTTTGGAGAAAAAATCTTCTTAACAATAATTTTTGAGAAGTTATAAACTTTTTTAGTATTACCAGAATAAAAATATTGTATATCAACTAATTTGTATGAGAGAGTATTATCTCAAAATGAAGTCTATATGTATATGCAGTAATAGCAACTGATCCAGTGTCCAAATATATCTGCATTCATTGTCATGGGTCATCTCTCCATTTAAAATTATTTTGATCAAGAATAAGTATGACCTTACCTTCTTCGTTTTGTTCAGATAATTCAATGCTATCATAATTATCATCTATCGGAGCACTAAAGTATGAAGGGTTGTCATTGTTTTCTTTTTTTAACTTTAATAAAATTCATAAATTCCTGATATATTTGGTGATATTTATTAAGATTCGAAGTGCCTGCAATATTCATAGCTATTAACTTTTGATTTTCTATTTGGACTAGGACATTGCCTCGATCTATTTTTGTTCATCCTCTTTCTCTTCCTCTATTAGAGGAAGTTGAAGATTGTGACTTCATCCTATATAAAAGAAAAGTTATTAACTTAAATTTTCTCTAGTGAGAAAATTAAGAAAATCATTATCCGATGCTTTTAAATATTATATTCAAAACCAAATGAAGCTAATAAAGTTTGTCATCTTGCAAACACTTGTTTAGAAATATCATGTTTACAATCCTTATTAAATATGAATTTTGTTACTTGACAGTCAGTTTTTATAAAAAAAATATTGATTGTACAAATCCTATTGAAATTTTAAAACACATTTTACTATTGCAAGAATTTTTTTAACAATAATTACATAATTGTTTTGGATATTATATCATTTTTTAGAATAAAATTGAATAAGATATGTTTTGTTATCTTCTAGAGAATATTGTTTTAAAATTACACTATACCCAATATCTGAAGCATTTGTCTCTACTATTTTTTCCTTATTAGGATTGGCAAATGTAGGACTTGGTAGGTTATTAACCTTTTATTTTAATAGTTTTGACTGATTGAGTATGATCATCAATCCAAACTTTTGAATTCTTCTTTAATCTATCATACAAAATAGATGTATCTTTCGCAATCCTTTATAAAAGAAGAAATATAATTTAAGCTTTTCAAAAATCTCTATAGTTGGATTTTATCAATAATAACATCAAAAAACTTTAAAGCAAATTCAATACTTCTATCTGCGAAAATTATTTTACCATTATTGATATTACGTCTTAAAAATCTAGCTTTTGTTTGAAAGAGTCATTTTGGATTTAGATATCACTAACCTATTTTGTAGAATAATAATAATAATAATAATAATAATAATGATAATAATAATAATAATAATAATAATAATAATAATAATAATACGAAGAAGAAGAAGAAGAAGAAGAAGAAGAAGAAGAAGAATAACAATAACAACAACAACAACAACAGAAGACGAAGAAGAAGAAGAAGAAGAAGAAGAAGAAGAAGAAGAAGAAGAAGAAGAAGAAGAAGAAGAAGAAGAAGAAGAAGAAGAAGAAGAAGAAGAACAACAACAACAACAACAACAGAAGCGGGAGGAAGGGGGTGGCAACAGCAGCAATATTGTTGTTGTTGTTTTTATTACAAGTATTTGTTTCCGCGCAATGCATAGTAAATACTAAAAATATAATCATATCAATCATTTGGTAATAATTGAGCACATTTAATCTTGTTAGTATAATAATATTTCGATAATCATTTTATTTCTTTATGCAATATTATTTTTCAATGTAAAAAGTGTATGAAATAGAAGAAAATCTATATAAGTTACATATATTTAGCAATCACCTACTTTTCCACAGGAAAAACATAAATAGGCAATAAGATGATAATTTTTACTTGGCGTTAACAGATAAATAAATTTTATGAGTAATTAATTAAGATTTTTATTTTTGTTGTATATATGAAAATTCTTCAACATCATGTTTATCCAACCAAAGCAAAAGGTTAAAGTACCTTAAAAGTCTCAATAATTTTGCCTCAAATTTCATGCACGGTGAATTTTTCGTCTCTTATAAAATATTATCTTCAATATTTATATATTTTTATATTTTTATCTTAGTTTTTAAAATTTTTTAAATTATTTTTTACTTTATCTTATTAGTTAAATTAATTTAATGAATCGTCTCACATTATAATATATACATACATATATACACACACACTACTATGATGCACTTTGAGTGCATGTTTAGCGGCGGCAACAATAATATTGTTGTTGTTTTGTTGTTGTTTTTATTACAAGTACCCGTTCCCCCGCAATCCGTAGTAAATACTAAAAATATAATCATATCAATTATTTAGTAATAATTGAGCACATTTAATCTTGTTGGTATAATAATATTTCAATAATCATTTTATTTCTTTATGCAATATTATTTTTCAGAGTAAAAAGTGTATGAAATAGAAGAAAATCTATATGAGTTAAAAATATTTAGCAATCACCTACTTTTCCACAGAAAAAACGTAAATGGGTAATAAGATGAAAATATTTACTTGGTGTTAACAGATAAATAAATTTCATGACTAATTAATTAAGATTTTTATTTTTGCTATATATATGAAAATTCTTCAACATCATGTTCATCCAACCAAAGCGAAAGGTTAAAGTACCTTAAAAGTCTCAATAAATTTTGCTTCAAATTTCTTGCACGGTGAATTTTTCATCTCTTACAAAATATTATCTCCAATATTTAAATAATTTTATATTTTTATCTTAGTTTTTTTAATATTTTTTACTTTATCTTATTAGTTAAATTAATTGAGTGAATAGTCTCACATTATAATATATACATATATATACACACACACTACTATGATGCACTTTTAGTGCATGTTTCGGAATGCTTATTTCCCAAAGAAGAACACTTATTTTGAGATAAACACTTTTTTTTATAAAAAGAAGGGTGCTTGGTAAATTTGTAAAAGTGCTTTTAAAAAGAAGCAAAAATAGTTTTTCTACTTCTAGAAAGAAGTAAAAACTTTCTGCTTTTCAAAAAAAAGCAAAAGCAGAAAATTACTTTTTTCATGACTAAAATATCCTTCTCTCTCACACACGCACACGCGCGCGCGCACACATACACACATAAATAGTAGTAGTACGTATATACCAAATAGTAATAGTGACATTAATAATATATTATATTTTAATACATTAGATTAAATATTAAATTAAATATTATTAGTATTGATAGTATTTTAATACAATTGTGTTACATCTTGGTAGTATTTAACCAACCAAAAAAAAGTAGTATTGGTAGTAGTAATAATAATAATAATAATAATAATAATAATAATAATAATAATAATAATAATAATAATAATAGTAATTTTAAAAATATAATGATAATACTAATAATATTAAAAATATTTGAATTGATTTTAAAAAATTTTCTTAATACAAAATTTTAAATTATAGGATAAAAATATTCTATTTGAAAAACTAAGGTTAAGGAAGAAATTGAGATGATATTTTAATTTAAATTTAAATCAGAGTTTGAATTGAAATGAAATTCTAACTTCTTCACCTCTCCTATATAAACAGAGAAAAATATTAGACATTTTCAAACAAAGTTATCATTAACTTAAAACTAGGACGTAACATTCAAGAGTTCTAAATAAACTCTTACTATTCATAAACTTATCTCATTCAATATTTTAAAATACATTCAAATATTAAATAAAAGATTATAATACTAAAATTAGTATTAATAGTAATATTAGCTATAATAATAGTAGTAGTTTTAATTCAAGTTAGTAGTAGTAGTGTTAATTATTTTTTGTTATTAAAAAACGTAGGAGTGGTGGTAGATAATATATATATATATATATATCATTTTTGGTGGATGTATATACTTCACCCTTACTTGCATTTATTTTAAAATTAAATATAAATTAAAATTATCTAAATGAAGTTCATATTAACTTTTTCATTCTTTTATATAATTCTAAACTGTCAATTGATTTTTTTTTAATGAAAATGCATAAAAGACAGATGATTAGAATCTCATTTTTTGGCCATATCATGATTTAGAAAAAAAAAAATATTGTCTCCTTTTTTAAAAAAGAAAATAATTAAATTAATTAAATGATTTGAGTTCCTAATAAAATGCTAATTACTTGTGATTTTCAACTTTGAAAATGATACAAATTCTTTCAAGATCTTTTATTTTTAAAATCTCTCTCTCTCTCTCTCTCTCTCTCTCTCTCTCTATATATATATATATATATATATATATATATATATATATATATATATATATATATATTATAAAGTAGGGGACGAAGCATCAGAAGAAGCAGAACACAAAAAAATTAAAAATAAAATTTAGATTTTTTAACTAAAACTTACGTGTTTGAAAAAGCTGCTCCATGTACGAGTCTTTTGAAAATAGTAAAAATTTGCTCCTTTTTTTTTCCTATAGAGTTATCCAATTTTTTAAAATTTTAAAATAAATAGTTACTCAAACTCATATCCATATTGCTTAAATTTTTCATTCACCATTTTTCTAATGCATTATTACACACAATCATTCTCAGAAATCAACACACGGTTGCTCAAAAAATATTTGTTGTGTGAGCAGAATTCATGACCGGCCCTTTCTTTTTGCCATGATTTTTAAAAAAAATTGTGAAAATTTAGTTTAGATACATAAATATCAATTGCATTGTCAGACAATACAGATATATTTAACTATTTTTAATATGTTTCATTAATTTTTTGTGTTTTTGTGTTTTGAAGCATTGAATAATATTGTGAAGATTATATTTTTTGAGCATTTTAAGAATATAAATATTCATTGCTCCTCTCAATCATATATTTACAGTACTAATTTTTTGTATCTAATTAATTGATATTTTTTGTCCTGCCATTGATTCTAATTTTTCTTTTTCTTTTGATCAAATTATTGGGTAAAAATGCGATAAAGTCTTTACGCAATAATATGAGCAGAAATGTAGGTCT
This sequence comes from Capsicum baccatum var. pendulum, assembly GCA_030864225.1. Classification (NCBI taxonomy): domain Eukaryota; kingdom Viridiplantae; phylum Streptophyta; class Magnoliopsida; order Solanales; family Solanaceae; genus Capsicum; species Capsicum baccatum. The sequence goes on from CM061556.1 coordinate 129,006,364, forward strand.
CCTTCATTTTGATGGCTTTGGTGCTCGCACAAAGATTGTAACTCTTTGCAATGAAGATTAGGACTACATGCTTCGCATTAAGAAGTTGACAGACTATCTAGATAAGGTGACGATTGTTCAACCAAAATATATTTTCTTCCAAGTAAATATAGTATTATAGCACCATTTAATTATCATGGCTAATGACTATCTATGCTTGACTATATGTTGACGTTCTCTGTTTAACTTTGATTTAATTGGTCCATGCTTTTTTATTTTTTTATTGTTTTTGTATAATAATAATAATAATAATAATAATAATAATAATAATGATAATATATTATTATTATTATTATTATTATTATTATTATTATTATTATTGTTGTTGTTGTTGTTGTTGTTATTAGTATTAGTATTAGTATTAGTATATTAGTATTAGTATTATTTTATTACAACAATAACAACAAACCCAATTTATTCCCACATAGTGGGGTCTATTAGTATTATTTCATTGATTTTAAATATTTATATCAATTTAAATATATAGATTATTATATAAATATATATTATATTTGAAAAAAATAATGATAAGAAAGAATAATGAAATAATTAGTACGTAATTTAAATTTGAGTTTAAATGAAATGAAGTTCTAGCTTCTTAGTCTCTTATATGCAGTCATATCATTAGTTTGGTAAATATATTTACTGCAATATTTATATTCTTCAATTTCTTAAAATTATTTTTTATTTAATATTTTTCTTTTCATATGCAGGAAGAATGTGAAATTTTTTGTTCATCTTCCTCTGTTAGTGTTATTATTATTATTATTATTATTATTATTATTATTATTATTATTATTGATAAATGTAAATAATAAATATTCTTATGTGTATCTAAAATTTATCCTTACTCACGATTATTTTAATATTTTAAATAGATATATATCTACTTGAAATACCTTTATAAATCTAAGTTGTCAATTTATTTTTATAAAAAAATTTAACAAACAATCAAAACAAATAAAGAAAGGAAAGAAAAGAAAACAAAAGAAAATAAATTTAAAAAATGTGCCAAAAAAAAAAAGATAAACTATCAAAAGATAATTAAGACTAATAAATTATTAATTTTAAATTAAAAATAATGATAAAATAAAATTACTTATTGAAAATGATTAATTATCACATTAGAGAGTTCTAATTGGACTCTCATCAAGTTTTGAATAGAAAAATTAAGTATTTGAATTTGAAGTTATTATCCTTTAAATAAAAAGATTTTTTTAATCTTAAAAATAGAAACTCATAATTGGACAGTTCTAATAGATATTTGCTATTTCAAACTTATCCATTTAAAATTTAAATGCCATAAAATATAGTTAAATATAATATTATATTTCAAAAACTTATTTATATGAAATATAATGATAAATATATTATTATTATTATTATAATATATAAATATAAATAATATATATATGTGTGTGTATCTAAAATTTATCCTTACTCGGGATTATTTTAACATTGTAAATATAAATTAAAATTTAATAATTAAATTCAACGTAATGATAAATATATTATTATTATTATTGATAAATATAAATAATATATATTTGTGTGTGTCTCTAAAATTTATCCTTACTCGTGATTATTTTAACACTGTAAATATAAATTAAAATTTAATAATTAAATTCAACGCATATATCTACCTATATATCTAAATTGTCCATTTATTTTTATAAAAAAAATTTAACAAAAAAAACAAAAGAAAGAAAGGAAGGAAAGAAAAAGAAAAGAAAAGAAAAGAAAAGAAAAGAAAAGAAGAAAAGAAAAAAATGTGCCAAAAAAAAAAAGATAAACTATATAAAGATAATCAATACTAATAAATTATTAATTTTAAATTAAAAATAATTACTTATTAAAATGGTTAGTTATCACATTAGAGAGTTCTAATTAAATTCTTATCATGTTTTGAATTAAAAAATTAAGTATTTGAATCTGTAGTCATTATCCTTTAAATAAAAGATTTTCGTTATCTTAAAAAGAGAAACTCATAATTGGAGAGCTCTAATAGATATTTTCTATTTCAAACTTATCTATTTAAAATTTAAATGTTATAAACTATAGTTAAATATAATCTTATATTTCATAAATTATTTTTATCAAATATAGTGATAAATATATTATTATAATAATAATTGATAAATATGAATAATATATATTTGTGTGTGTATCTAAAATTTATCCTTACTCGCAATTACTTTAACATTTTAAATAGATATTACAATTTAATAATTAAATTCAACATATATATCTACTTGAAATACCTCTATACATCTAAGTTGTCAATTTATTTTTATAAAAAAAAAATTAACAAACAAAAGAAAGAAAGAAAGAAAGAAAGTAAAGAAAAGAAAAGAAAAGAAAAGAAAAAAAAAACGTGCCAAAAAAAGATGATAAACTATCAAAAGATAATTAGGAATAATAAATTATTAATTTTAAATTAAAAAATAATTATAAAATAAAATTACTTATTAAAAATGGTTAATTATCATATTAAAGAGTTCTAATTGGACTCTTATCAAGTTTTGAATTGAAAAATTAAGTATTTGAATTTGAAGTCATTATCCTTTAAATAAAAATATTTTCATTATCTTAAAAATAGAAACTCATAATTGGAGAGTTCTAATAGATATTTGCTATTTCAAACTTATCTATTTAAAAACTAAATGCTATCAAATATAGTTAAATATAATATAATATTTCATAAACTTATCTTTATCAAAAATAATGATAAATATATTATTATTATTATTATTATTATTGATAAATATAACTAATATTTATTTGTGTGTGTATCTAAAATTTATCCTTACTTGCAATTATTTTAACATTATAAATATAAACTAAAATTTAATAATTAAATTCAACGTATATATCTACTTGAAATACCTTTATATCTAAGTTGTCAATTTATTTTTATAAAAAAAAATTAACAAACAAACAAAAGAAAGAAAGGAAAGAAAAGAAAACAAGAGAAAATAAAATTAAAAAAACGTGCCAAAAAAGGAAGAAGATAAACTATAAAAAGATAACTAAGACTAATAAATTATTAATTTTTAATTAAAAATAATAATAAAATAAAATTATTTATTAAAAATGGTTAATTATCACATTAGAGAGTTCTAACTGGACTGTTATCAAGTTTTGAATTGAAAAATTAAGTATTTGAATTTGAAGTTATTATTCTTTAAATAAAATGATTTTCATTATCTTAAAAATAGAAACTCATAATTGGAAAGTTCTAATAGATATTTGTTATTTTAAACTTATCTATTTAAAATTTAAATGCTACAAAATATAGTTAAATATAATCTTATATTGCATAAGCTTATCTATATTAAACATAATGATAAATATAGTATTATTATTATTATTATTAACTAAAATTTTGATAAATAATGAATTAAAGGAATATCAATATATAAAAATTTAAGTAACTTAAATTTTAAATTAGCATTGTATGGTTTGAAATAAGCAAGAACATAAATACCAAAATATACAAGAGAAAATAATTAAATACAGTAGAAAAAAATTAAAAAAGATGGGGGAGTGGGGGTAGGGTGGGGTAATATTTTGAACTAATTTTGAGAATATAATGTAGTAATTAGATTATACATATATTACTATCTATAAATTTTAAATTGAAAAGATGTGAATAATAGAATAAAAATTTAAAAATGAAAAAAGTCACAAGTAAACAAAATTTATATATCTATTTAATAATTAATGAAAAGGACACTTAATAACTATATTATGCCAAGTGATAAGCTATTAAAAATTAATATTAACAAGTTAATTATAAATTTTAAAAGTGAGCAACATAATAAAGAAAATATGAAATATAAAAGTTTTCAATATTTTATGATTCATTGTCACTATGTGTATAGCTCTTGCTATGGAATGGTAGGGGTGGGAGAAGGGGGTGGGGGATGATTTGGGGTTGAGGTTTATTTCAATAAGGAACAATATGATAATTGGATTCTATTTAAGATAATATGATTTAACATGCTCGAACATTACAATCCAAAAAGATTAGCAATAATATTTTTATTATAAAATGTAAGTAGATAAATACTCAACTAACATCTTTATTTATACATTTTATATTAATATGAAATTATAATTTAACATAAATATAATAGATAAATCTAAACAATGAAAAAATCATGGGCAATTAAATAAACGTTAAAAAATAAATTAAATTTTTAAAAATGCTTTTTTCAACTATAATGAGTAAACTCTTATATGTTAATGAGCTTATGATTTTACTATTTCCTTTAAAATTAATATTCAAGAAATATTACATGCATTATGAAATTTCTTTTAATTCTTAGGGAAAGTCAATAATTTTTATTTAAATTTGAGTAAAAAAATTAAAATTAAATATGAAATAAAATAATATGCCGATAGATATGAAAGTGTAGCTAATGTTAAATGAAGACAAAATCTAACAAATTAGATTATTTTCGAGTCATCTTCTAATCTTTATTTCATTTTTTATTATGCATAACAAATTACTACTATTTTAATTTTCATATTTTGAGATAAGAGATAAGAAAACTCAATTGCTTATGCGTGAAACACAATAATTTAAAAATATACATAGTGTATGGGGGTGGGAGGTGTTCTAGATTTAAATTATGAATAATATAATAAATAAAACTATGAAATATATATACTTTTTTTTCAACTAATGATTTTTTTTAATAGATTTTCTAAGTGGTAGGGGATTGGGGTGGGATGGAAGCGCTTTGTGTGGGTGGGTGGGGGATGGGGGAGGGGAAGTTTTTTTTAAAAAGAAAATCGAGGGGTGGGGTGAGGTGGGGGCGGGGGATGGATATGGACGTGGAGGTGGGGGTAGGAGTGAGAAGTGGTGGGGGCGTATTTTTTTCCATAATTTTTTGAAAATTAATATGATAGGTGAACGGAAAGGGAGTCTTGGAGTAACTGGTAAAGTTGCTGCCATGTGACCAGGAGGTCACGGGTTCAAGCCTTGGAAAAAGCTTCTAGCAGAAATGCAAGGTAAGACTGCGTACGATACACCTTTGTGGTGGGGCCCTTTCCTGAACACCGCGCATAGCGGTAGCTTTATTACACCGGGTTGCCCTTTTAATATGATAGTTGAACTTTTCTCTAAAGATAATATATTTTAACATGTTCGAACAAGACATTCCAATATGAAATGGTTAGAAATAATATTCTAATACTATCCGCGCATCGCGCGGGTATGTATACTAGTTGATTTTAGTAATAAAAATCTATTGATACATGTCCTTTTTGATCATTTGACTCAAACACTCTTTTTTAATTTTTTTTTTCTATCTAAATTCAAGTGGATGAATAAATAAGTTATAATCCTCTTCATCAGTTAAAGAAATATCACACTTACCCCGAAATGAGGCATTAAATCTCTCCTAAAAGTTCTCCACAACTCAGTTAAATCACTCCTAAATATCACACTTTTTAAAAAATTTTAGAACTAATAACTAAAATAGTCCTAAAAATTCTCCGCAGCTCAACTTGATGCATTTTATTTTTTAAAGTTTGAAACTAATAACTACCCTCAATTCTCAATTAACAATATACAATTATCCTATTAAATATTTTAATATTATATAATTATTGTTTTTAATTTTTTTTAAAATATAATCCATATTTGTACTATAATATAGAAATTTAAATTAAGAAAAAGTTTTGAAGTCAATCCAAATGTTTCAAATATTATAAGTATTATTATTCATGTGATTATTATAATTGTTACTACTACTACCAATACTACTATGTATTATTTGGATTGATTTCAATACTATTGTTTTGAATTTTCATGTTTATAAGGTTTTTCATATGCCTCGTAATTTTTTTATTTGAATAAAAATGTAGAATATACGTCTCTCCTATTTCTACTATTTATAAAAAAAAATGTGTCACATTAATTTGTGTTACATCTTCAACTTCTGCTAAGATAATATAGAAATGTGGGATAGCTTCACCAAAAAATTAAGAGCATTTCTATAACACCCTGCATTTTTGAGCTAGAAATCGAACCGTCGTTCCTACGTGTATAAACTCTAATCCCATGATTTATATTTGAATACATGTGTCATGATTTTTAGCCTAGTGTGAAGAGTGCTTATGAGGTGGAATAATGTTCACAGTAATCACTTAGAGTAAAGTTGAGCTAAGAGTTTTTGATTCGGACAAATTTTGATATTCGATTCTACAAGTGTCAATTTTGAACATGTATAATTTTTTACATATATGAAATTTTGCATCTCGAGATCCACCAAATTATAGGTAATTGAATTAGCTTTCCAACGATACCAATTTTGCCTTAATCCGATATTCGAGCAAAAAATTATTACCATTTTCGTGAGAAACAGTAAGTGTGACACCCCGTGGTTTTAACACTCAAATAATGCATTCAAAATTACCTTTGGGCCCTTCATTTCGATGGTAGACTATGTTTAGATGTTATGGGTTGAGTTGGAGGTGCTTTTAGGCCTTAAAAATGGGTGTGCACCGCATGTTGGACCATCCGCTAAGGCCGTGCGTCGCACGACAAACGTCAATAGCCACTAGATGGGCTTGGATTTTGGTGTGCGCCACCCATTCTAGGCTTGGCTTTTGGCGTGCTCAGCCCACCCTCGGGTGTGTTTTGGCTATACGCCGCCCAGCGAAAGCCAAATGCCAAAATTATTCTATTTTGAGTTAGTTTAAGGGCGTTGAGGTCTTTTCACACTCCTAAACCGTTTCTAATCATTCTTAAACGAATAAAGGGGCCTTAAAAACACGTTATTGCCCACCTTTCATGAGATTAAATCATGTAAACCCTTTCCCTATTCCCAAGAACAAAATTCAAGCTTCTTCCCTCAAGAACACAAGAATTTAAGTTTCAATTTCAATCTTTTCTTCAAGGATTAAAGTAATTGAGGTATGTGGGGTATTCATCAATGGGTTCCTTCCACCCATTGAGCACCAAAACCCTCTTTTTGATTCAAGAATGAATTTAACTCTAATTATGATCAATTTTTCATATAAATTATGAAATTTATCCATGTTTTCTCATTAGTTTTACATTTGAGTCATGCTAATAGTTTTGATCCCATGTGAATCATGTTTCTACATGTCGAAGTTCCAAAACCCTAGGTCATGTTCAGTTGGCATCATGTCAAATTTTTGAATTCATGTTTTAAACTATATAGACATGATATTATCTCAAGGTTAACTCATTCTCATATTAACATTTATGTAATTTATCAGGTTATTGAAATGTCTCATGTCTTGGGTCTTTGAGCTATGATTTCATACCACTATTTTAAGCATTGTTATCGTATTTTTGTGATCATTTAGTACTGGCAGATTATGAACACCCGATACCTATATATTTTTACATGTTTTCATTTTTAAGTTATAAGTCAGTTAGACCATGGCTTTTATTATCATATTCAGATCATCATATTCATGCTGAGCATTTATCAGTACAATACCATATCATATTAAACCAATAATAATACCAGTGTTATTCTATTGGGAGTAAGACTTAGCACCGAGTGAATGTAGGGATGGCAGCTCCCTCGTTAGTTAGGCATGAGTTGTTAGTAGCAGTCTCTAAGTCCCAGACCTACGACGCTACCATAGATTATAAGGGGTCCTCCATTAATTAGGCATGACACCCTCATCCTTTGGGACATTAGCCTTGTGGATCCACATCGTCAGTCATGTATTGGTACCCTTGGAAAGGTACCAACACCCTTCCAACTGGGTTGTAGGTTGGACCCTGATAGCTCAGATTGGGGCATGTCGATTATAGCTAGCTCCCACAGTCTTAGTGCAGTATTCAGAGTAGGTCATTCAAGTTTGCATAGCCAAGTGTACAGATATAAGTTATTCAGTTATAGAGATCTCAGTTATGCAGATAACAGTGATTCAGTCATTTAGATTACAAATTATTTCAGTACATGTTTATGCTTGTTCATGCATTCTCAGTTTTACATGTTCATGTTCTCATGCTCAATATTCATACATGATCCTCAGTTCAATTTTAAAGCATGTTCATCTTTACATGAGATTTACATACAGTATTCATATTTCTACCGCTTCCCAGCTTACAAAATTGTTTTCAGTTTATGAACTTATAAATTTCACAATGACATACCATTTTCATGTACAACCATGTTTTAAATACATATTTCAATGAATAATTTATATCATCGGTTGTAAAGCATGTTTTAAATATTTCCATGATTTAGTGATGTCTCTATATACTCAGTACATTCCAATGTACTGACCACATATATGCATTTGTGGCTACATTCCTTCATAATATAGATACCAGATATAGTCCACACACTAGGCCAAATAGCTCTCAGCATTCAGCCAGCAGGTGATGAGTTCCCTTATTTTTAGTCTAGTACAGTTTATGTGTTGTATTTTGATTATCCATATGTATTAATTTGTGGTAGCCGGAGGCATGTCCTAGTTATCTATAGTCAGTATAGTAGAGGCTTCATAAATAGTCAGTCAGAGTCATTACATGTAATTGAAGTTTCTTTCTTTAGTTTTATCATATTGTAAGCTTTATCAGTATTATATTTATTCAGACTTTCTCATGATCATGTTTTTGCTCAGTAAATTTAGTTTTTTATACAATTTAAATAAGTTTCTCAAGCAGTATGCCAGTTCATGGGTTAGTTTGGGATCACTTGTGGTTTCAAGCACCATGTTACGACTAGGGAGATAGTCTCAGATCATGACAAACTTGGTATCAGAGCACAAGTTTAAAGTGTCCTAGAGTGTCTATGAAGCTGTGTCTAGTAGAGTCTTATGGAATGGTATGGTGACATCTGTACTTTTCTTTGAGAGGCTATGGGGTATTTAGGAATCTTTCTCATCTTTCATGTCTCATATCGTGCTGATGAAATATTATTTAAGAAACTTATATAGATTCTCATCTTGCTCCATTCATGCCAACTCTGCCTTAGTTTCGAGGTAACATAAATAGTCATGCTTAAATTCCTACTGATAGAGTTTCTCGGATAGTCCCCACAGACAGTTATGAGATTGCATGTTGGCTCAAAAAGTATCTTACTAGTGCCTTTATGTTCTAATGTTTGAAAGATTTCAGTCATGATCATGAAAAATCGTGCATTGAGCTGAAGTCAGATGTACCCTTAGATCCCTTCTCAGAATCCTATGATAGCATATAATATAGAGTTAGAAGCATGAACCCAGAGTTTAGCAGTAGTAAAGTGGGGATAGTGTTTATATGGATTTAGTAGATTATGTATCCATGGAGCTAGTTGTATGAAAGGTGAATCAGTAGACTTAAAACAATGTATGTAAGAATTTAAGTTTATTGATTTGAAGTTAAATAAGATGATGTTGGTGTGATTTAGAAGTGTCCCCAAGGTGATATAGGATTATGTTATTTCTATGTTTTTAATGTGTGTGTGCTTAAATAGTACCTTAAGTTTTTAAGTGCAAATGAGGCTATGTAGCATATGATGTTCTTACCAGCTAAGTTATAGGTTGATGATGTTGGGTATATTAGTGTAATGGTAATTTTCAAGGTTTAGGAAAAAATATTAAGTTTAAAGATGCGATATTAGTAGTCTATGAAGGAAGTTAGTATGGTTCATTAAAAGTTTGGGAATATACATGTTAAGTGTTAGAATCTAAGTTTGAATCTTGGATGATTGAGATAATAGAAAAAAGAGTTGAAATTTTAGATGGTGTGAACTCATGTTATGGTGTTATATTATGACTATTGGGGCTGTTGAAAGTTAAGAGTTCTATCTTAGAAGGAAGTATTAGCAGTGGGCTTTACACTTTCAGGTGTAGTTTTTAGGGTGAGTTCATTATTTATGTGTAGTGTTATGTCTTAGACTCTAGAGTAAAGTGGTTTCGGTTTAGTTTAGAATTTATTAAAGAGGTCCACAGGCTTAGAATGATAGCTTAAGTTAAGGGGGGGATGATAGAACAAGGAACCAAGTCAGGCTCCCCAATTCTAGTAGTGATGCAGTGTGTTGTAGAACAACCCTATGGGCAGGAAAATACCAGACCCATTCTTATCTCAGTGCAAATTTTGTACTTCAGTCATCACAACATCTACTCATGCCTTACAAGTCAGCTCTATGATCATAGCTTATTCTCATGCACTTTTCATAGAATCATTTGCATTTTTAGTTCCTAGTATAATGAGTTCCAGTTCACTCAGAAGTACGAATCATACTCCATGAATTTATGAACTCCAAACTCAGATCATGCAGCTTATGACTCATGTACTCATGCTTTACAATATGCTTAGTTCCCATAACTTATTCTACACTCTTAATGATCAGCAAAATTTAGATTATGTCATGTACGTCCTCAGTTTAGATCTCTTTAATGAATCCATGTTGTGGATACTCTATTCCTTGAGCCTCATTTAAGTTTCCAAGCTATGCATAGTATCCTTTCATGCTTTGGGACCTCTTGTTTTAACTTTTCAGTGATCTCCTCTTATGAAATGATAGTAGTGATGAACGATTGTTTAGATGGGAGAAAGTAAATGTTTCTTGTTGGGAAAAGATTGTTGTATGCTTGTTTTATCGAAGTCTATAAGTATGAATTAAGATTAAGTCTAATCTTTTGGTATATGTCATGGTTAGTTGATAATTCTTTATGTGTCTTCTTGGGGATAGTGCATAAAAGTTGTTACTGATAAGAAATATTAGAGGATGTGGTAAAAAATTTCCTAGGTGGATTGTTTGCCTAGAAGTTCATGTGGTTATAATGATAGGCTTTAATGTCATGTTGGTATATATGTGGATAAATGCATTGTGCGTTAGTGAATTCCTACCAAGAGGTTAAAGTTCGTTGTTGAAGTGGTAAGGAGAATTATTTTTGACATGAGAGTTATGAAACACACATGGGGTATCAAATTCATGGCTTAGACTAGTATTACAATGATGTGTTTTGCACTTTGTAATTTCGAGTTAGTCTTGAACATGGCGAGAGTATGTAGTTTAAGTCGGACTTCGGCTAAAGTAATTATTTGTACCCATATGGGAATTATAAGTCGAATCAAATGAGCATGGTATTTAAGGGGAAAAATATAGTTGAGGGAGTATTTGATAAGTGTGGCTAATCCTGAAAGTTAGCAGTTGCATTATCTAAGGCCTAGTAATTCTATCCTAGCTGATATTTTATAGGCCTATGTTCCATGTTGTAGAGTTATAGCCATATTGAGATTCCTTATTCAGGTATCTTATTCAGATCATGCCCCAAAAATTGTCTTTGCTCCTTTATATTATTAGAACTCCTTAGAAAGAGTGTTGAAGAAATACTTTAGCTGAGTATAGACTTTTAGAATGAGTTAGTCTGTATAGCCAGCAATTCAATTTAACAATCAGACAGATAAAATACTATAGATTTCTATTTTTCCATCTCATCTTACTATCCGCAGTTTCGTGAATGTGGCTATTTGATGAGGTAATTCATTCACGTCCATGCAAATTATGAAATCATTTCAGTCCATGCATCATGTCTACGATTAAGATATTTAGTCATGATTCAGTTTATAAGTGTCCAGTGAATGATCTCATTTTTCCAAGTATTTCATCTCAGAATTGTAATACCCCTTGTACATCCTAAGTCTCGTTATCTCATAACTCGTGCTTACATAGTTGGTGATGCCATGACGCCCTTTTCTTTTGATTCTTATACGTGTTTTGTTAAGGGACAATTCCTAATATGAAGTTGAGTACTTTATTCCATCCTTAGTAACTCTTGAAATTTTGTTGCATCAGTTATCACTTCGCGGTTGTGTATGTATGGTCATATTATGAACATTTAAAGTGAGTTCTAAACTCTCAGCATAAATCGACTCCTTATAGTCAATAAAGTCAAGTCAGCTCAGAAATTAGTTTCATGATAGAAGTTTAATGTTTCAGCTTAATTATATCCTTACTTAGTAGATGTGTCATGTCTAAATTATTTCATACTTCTAAAGTTTCATAAGTTCCTATCCATCATTTGAGGATGAATGATTCCAAAGGGGAGATAATGTAACACCTCACATTTTTTAGCTAGAAATTGAACCGTCTCTCCTTCGTGTATCAACTCTAATTTCATGATTTATATTTGAATACATATGTCATGATTTTTAGCCTAGTGTGAAGAGTGCTTATGAGGTGGAAAAATGTTCATAGGAATCACTTAGAGCAAAATTGAGTTAATAGTCTTTGATTCATCCAAATTTTGATATTCAATTCTACAAGTTTAAACTTTGAATGTGAATAACTTTTTACATCTGTGGAATTTTGTATCTCAATATCCATCAAATTATAGGTAATTGAATTAGCTCTCCAACAATACCAATTTTGCCTTAATCCGATATCCGAGAGAAAAGTTATGACCATTTTTATGAGAAATAGTAAGTATAACACTCCGTTCTTTTAACGCTCAAATAATGCATTTAAAATGACCTTTGGGATCCTCATTTAAATGGTAGACTATTTTTTGATGTTATGGTTTTAGTTGGGGGTGCTTTTAAGCCTTAAAATAGGTGTGCGCCGCATGTTGGACCATCCGCTAAGGCTGTGAGTCACACGACAAACGCGTTTGTCAATAGCCACTGAATGGGCTTGGCTTTTGGTGTGCGCTTCCCATTCTGGGCTTGGCTTTTGGCATGCGCTGCCCACCCTCAGGTGTGCTTTGGCTTTGCGCCGCCCAGCAATAGCCAAGTGCCAAAATTGCTCTGTTTTGACTTAATTTAAGGGAGTTGAGTTTGTTTCACATGCCTAAATCATTTCTAATCATTCTTAAATGAATAAAGGGGTCTTAAAATTATGTTATTGCCTACCTTTCATGAGACCCTTTCCCTCTTACCAAGAATAAAATTTAAGTTTCTTCTCTCAAGAACTCAAGAATTTAAGTTCCAATATCAAGATTTTCTTCAAGGATTAAAGTAATTGAGGCATGTTGGGTATTCATCAATGGGTTCCTTCCACCCATTGAGCCCAAAAACTATCTTTTTGATTAAAGTATGAATTTTACTCTAATTATGATCAATTTTTCATGTAAATTATGAAATTTATTCATGTTTTCTCATTAGTTTTGCATTCAAGCCATGATAATAGTTTTTATCCAATATGAATCATGTTTCTATATGCTGAAGTTCTAAAAACCCTAGGTCATGTTCAATTGGCATCATGTAAAATTTTTGAATTCATGTTTTAAACTGTATAAACACGATATTATCCCAAGGTTAACTCATTCTCAAGTTTACATTTATGTAATTTATCATGTTATTGTAATGTCTCATGTCTTGGGTCTTTGAACTACGATTTCATACCATTGTTTTAAGCATTTTTATCATATTTTTGTGATCATTTAGTGCTGGCAGGTTATGAACACCCGATATCTATGTGTTTTTACATATTTTCATTTTAAAGTAACAAGTCAGTCAGACTATGGTTTTATAGTCATATTTAGATCATTATTTTTATGCTGAGCATTTATCAGTACAATACCATATCATGTTAAACCAATATTAATACTAGCGTCATTCAGTTAGGAGTAATACTTAGAACCGAGTGAATGCAGGGATGGAGGCTCCCCCGTAAGTTAGGCATAAGTCGTTAGTAGAAGTCCCTAGGTTCCATACCTATGATTCCACCAAAGATTATGAGGGGTCCTCTGTTAGTTAGGCATGACACCCTCGTCCTTTGGGACATCAGCCTTGTGGATCCACATTATCAGTTATGTGTTTGTACCCCTGGCAAGGTACCAAACCCTTCCAACTGGGGTTATAGGTCGTACCCCAATAGCTCAGATTGGGGCATGTCAGGTTATAGCTAGCTCCCACAGTCTCAGTGTAGTATTTAGAGTAGGTCAATTACGGTTCGCATGACCAAGTGTACAGATATCAGTTATTTAGTTATAGAGATCTTAGTTCTCCAGTTATGCAGATAACATTGATTCAGTCATTCATATTATAGATTATTTCTATACATGCTTATGCTTGGTCATGCATTCTCAGTTTTACATGTTCATGTTTTCATGCTCAGTATTCATACATGATCTCCAATTCAGTTTTACAACATGTTCAGCTTTACATGAGATTTACATACAGTATTTATGTTTCTACTGGTTCCCAGCTTACAGAATTATTTTTAGCTCATCAACTTATAAATTTCACAATGACTAACCATTTTCATTTACAACCATGTTTTAGATGTCTATTTTAGTGAATAGCTTAAATACTCAATTCTAAAGCATGTTTTAAATATTTCCATAATTTAGTGCATGTCTTCATATATTCAGTACATTCTAATGTACTGAACATCTATATGCATTTGCGGCTACATTTCTTCATAATATAGGTACCAGATGTATTCCACACACTAAGCCAGACAACTCTTAACATTCAGCCAGCAGGTGATGAGTTCCCTTTTTTCGAGGACTTCAGTCCAGTATAGTTCATGTGTTGTATTTTGATTATCCATATGTATTGATTTATGGTAGCTGGAGGCATGTCCCAGCTATCTATAGTCAGTATAGTAGAGGCTTCATAGATAGTCAGTCAGAGTCATTACACGTAATTCAAGTTTCTTTCTTCAGTTTTATCATACTTTAAACTTTATCAGTATTATATTTATTCAGACTTTCTCATGATCATGTTTCCACTCAATAAATTTAGTTTTTATACAATTTAAATCAGTTGCTCAAGCATTATGCCAGTTTATATGTTAATTTGGGACCACCTGCAGTTTCAAGCATCGTGTTACGACTAGGGGGTAGTCTCAGATCATGCTAATTTCATGATCAAATAATTTAATCAAATCAAATTCTATTTGCTAAATTTAGCATTAAATTTGTGATCATTATTACAAAATGCTTAATTCAGAGAACTATAACCATTGTTTAGACTATGCTATAATCGACACTCACCTCCAGGTTCATTTCTCTCTTTAAATTCATGAGTTTTTAAGAAAGACAAGCTTATTTGTAATCCATATCGAATTCCTATAAACATAAAAACACATGGAATTATAAAAGTTATGAGACAAATAGGCAGATATGTATTGACGAATGAGTCCCACTGAGAAGTTTATTCATAATCAAATACATCGGCTCCTCTTCTCAATAGCCATTGAATATTCTGTAATATAAAAAGTATTAGACTTAACACTGATCATAAAAATAAATTTTCAAAGAATTAAAAACTTATACAATGAATTAACTCATACAATATATTTTATTTTCATTACTCAACTATGAATTTTCTTGTTATAATTCAGATGTGATATTTTTACAATATGACTTATCCTAATTCAAAATAAGTTCTCACATCAAATTCAAGTATTTTTATATATTAATCAGATAAACTGTTCTTTCAATTCATTTTTTTTATTTTGTCATATATATTAATCAACATATATTTCACAAACATAGCTTTACTGGTAAGGTTCATTAAGGATTTATAATCATACTAGTATGCCCGTTCGTGTGCGATGCACGAGCAAAAATACTATATAAGAGCATTTGTTATTACAAAAAGTATTGTTGGTTGAATGTAGAATTGTAAACTTCTTCTTAATAAAATTGTGTCAGGAGCAGCGTGTACTATCTACTAATAAGTGCCATAGTCTTTTGTTGTTGACTTATATATAAAGGGAATATGCATGTTTGTCACGCTATGTTATGGAGTATCATGAAGAAATGGGTAATGAAGCAAAAAAATGCTACAGTTAAGGCAACATATATACATATATTAAATAATATTTATAATAACGATTGTTCTAGTAGTAATTACAATACAACCCCAAAAGATTACAGTCTTTGTATTTTCAGCTACCACACGATCATATTCTAAACGTACAGTGGTAGGATGGGAGAGCTAAGAATCCAACCATGGTTTTGCCTTCCAAAAAATAGTTATGACATGTATAATGTGAATAGGTAAATATTAGATGATTACTGAGTGTAACAATAATTTCTAAGAATAATTATGGATGACCAAGTTCAACAGTAAGGAAGGAAAAGCTTTCAAGTTTCCACATGGTACGTTTCAAGAAGACATTTTGGAATATTCTACTTGTCTTTAGTTTTACCATGTCAAATAAAAATAAAAGAATAAAATTGAACACTTCCTTAAAACTCTTTGTGAAAGCAAAAAATAAAACCAGCCAAACTATGGTCACACAATAGATACAGAGAACAGGCACGATAATGCTAAATGTCTTCAGATGTAGTAGATTTTATGAAAGAACTGGTTCTCAAGAAAATTAGCTGCTACATTTCTAAAATAGATATCTTAACCTCAACTCCAACTTAACAATCATGATTTCGAAAGTAATGTGGTGAAACTTAACTGGAAAAAGCACTTTTCATTCCCGATAAATATGTAGCAGCGTGATTGCTTCTAAAGTTGTCGAACATACTTCATATTGAGTCAAAATATAGCGAGTTAGAGACCAAAAATAAATCCCATCCTATCCTTGTATGCAAAAGTTGCCAAAAAAGAGGACCATAGTTCCAGTGAGCATACCAAAATAAAGTTATTTTCATAATCAGATATAAAGAATTATATTGTTGTTCGCATAAATAAGCAAGATATGCATTTGCATGTTGTAAAAATCATACAACTTTATAGCCCAGATAAGCAAACATCATCACTGCCTCTTTAGCTAAGTCAATAAATTCTCTCAAGAATAATTATATTTTCAAGAAAATACATTCATTATAGTCATAGTTGTGGGCAAAAATTCAGCTTATCAATTTCATATATTGATTGAAAAAACCAACTCAATCATCTCAGAGTATGAAAATTGATAACTATCTCTAAACACACAGGGACGCCATTGAGTAGTGTGAAACTATATCTTGATTTGTACAAGTGTTGGCACAAGAAAGGAATGACCAAGGAGCAGGAATATGGCAAAACACTAACTATGCTTGCATTTGTTGGGCAGTGCGAAGAGAAAATAATTCTAGGTGTTTTGAAGATAAAGCCAACTCCATTCAAAATATCAAGTTTTGACTATACAATTTCTTACTTGTTGGAGTAAAGAAGAATTTCTAAATGATGTAGAATACAAAATTAGTGTCAGAACTCATAGATTTTCTACAAGTAACGAAAGGGATTAAATTTTGCACTTCAAATGACCCTTCATCTCTAAGAAAGTGGTGTATCAATAAGACTTTTATCTTTCTCAAGAAAAAGATGAAGGTATACTGTATTTTTGAAAGATTCAATACAGATGTGGTAACATTCTTTTTTTATTAAACCAAGCACAAGTGTGATAATATTTTTTAAGAGTTTGAACAACATACCCAACAAATGATTTCAGTACGCCAGCAGGCTCATCAATTTTAGTAAATATAATAACATAGCATTGGCAGGTAAAGTGTATTGTTAGAGGTGATTGATCTTGGACCCCGATATAGTTGTACTGGAATGATTACTCCAAATGTTCTTTGAATTGTAATGGATATTGGAATTTGTATATAAAAATGTAAAGTTAACTATATACCAAACTTAACTTCTTAAATTAGTAGTTGTATACACTATTTTATGCTCCTAAGTAAAACTGGTTTAGAGGAATGCAAGGGATTCCACAATGACAAAATTTAGCAGATTGTCCCTTTTAGTAAAATATTGCAACTTACTTGTAACCCTACTTTCGCCAATTCTGACATTCTCTTCTTTCTCATAGAGTAGCCCATATTTACCAATGACATCTTCTTGCAGTTCAATAACAACTATTGTTACCTGGATAATTAGACTCCAATACGGCCATATCCTTTTTTTAATTTCATAAGATAAGAGAATAGAAATAGCATCCAGCTTTAGCGTTCAAACTTATTGTCCGTATGGTGCTTGACACCCAGTAGAAACTTTTAAATTTGGAAGAGGTAACAAGAATTTTTAGTATCTCTGTAGGAAAAAAAATCTTTTCTTTGGTTAAATTTAATATGACTTTATCACAACCACCACCCAAACAAATTTCTTTGTAGCTACCTTCTATGCCTTTTCTAGTGTCCTATTAGTACCTATCTTAAGTACTGTCAATATAGAAGTAAAAGGAAGTACCTTTAAGAAAAACCAATGATATAACAACTATACATGGTTTGATGATTATATCTGCATAAATTCAGAATATAGGGGACCCATAAGTTATTGAAAATTTAAGTTCGCTAACCTCTTAGTTTTTTTTTACTGGCGTGAGCGGTTCAAGTACTAGTGTTGCACTTAAAGATCTAGATTCAACTATTGTTGGTTCCATTTCCTGCTCGCTTATGGCAAGTGGACTGGCTTTTTAGCAATTCTCTGGTCAATAGTCAGTGGCAGCACTTGCTTTTTTCCTATGAATGATACAATTGTTAGGCTTGTACGAGTAACATTAGCTCTTACCCAGGATGACTTCTTCAACTGAATGTTGAATAGTTTGTTGGACAACATTTGATGGATATGGTCAAGACGAAGGAGCTGTAGCTATAAACGGGAGTCAATTGTAAGAGATGAAGAATGTGTCAAAGATAATGTTTATTCAAGAAAATTGAAGGTAGACATAAATAAATCCTGACCTTGACACATATTGTGTTGAATATATCCTCTGCTGTCATAGAGAGCATTTTTTCACCAAGTGCATCAGAAATCAATACTGTCGTCAAAACAGTCGCATCTGTAAGATGAATTTAGAACATACACCTATAACCATGGTGAGTTAGTACTTGAAATGCTTCAGTATATATTGTGCTTTGGAGAAGTACAATTTATGTATATGTCAACAATATAATACTGAGGAACTAATGTCATCTTTTGCAGACACTTTGGACAATCAAATGGCTTCCTGTCTTTTGTGCATTTATTTTATTGCAACCTGGGAACTCTAGCACGTAGAACTTTTGGAACTCATTTGATATTGACATTTCTGCCTCAACATTAAAAATTTTAACCTATCAAAGAAAATAAAAGTTTGTATATATTTAGTCTTGTCCTTGAGTATACTAATTAGGTGTAGATAACTTTGTAACTTACAAAAGTTGGTGAGGTCATTTCTGCAATAGAGTTTAGTTTGTGAGAGTCAGAAGAAACAATGAGAGAGGTGGATGATATGGATAAGTTGCCTGATGCATGGCTTGCAAGTACAGTCGATGCCCAATCTAAAATATTGCTTTTGTTTGATTTAACCCTATCATCAGACCGAATAAGTTAGCATTTTTATTCCCTAAGGTAGGTTAGAGGTTGAGAAGAAATGTGAGAATTTCATGCCAGCTAAGAAGTTCTAATGCTTGTGGACAAGAAAGATCAATGCGTATTATTGCGTTAAATTTGGTTTGCAATGATAATCCTGCATGTGCAAAACACTCGCATAATGTTGTGGTTTATATACACCTCTTTTTAGAATATTTTAATGTGGTTATACCTTGATAAGAAGAAATTCCTATGTTCCTTTCGAGGATGACCGAGTATTTTTTTTTCTATTTTAGCCTACAGTTCAGTCCCTTTAATTTCACTGAAGTCACCCCATAAGGTGACGAGAAACTACGTGTTCCTAAAAGTAGCAAAAGTAATTACCATTTGTTTTGGAATCTATTATAAAAGCACAAGTACTGTAAAGTAGAATCTTTACTATCTCATGTAAAAAGTGTACTCACTGATCGTCAGCTATGGTGATTTCTCGATACTTATTTTGAGTGTGACCTACATATTTCTCAGGACCATAACGGATAACAACTCCAAGAATATCTGGAAGTAATAAATAGGAGGATATATTTAACATCTATCTATGCAGGCATATAAATTTCAGTCGTACAACTTTTGGTAATAGTAATATGCCAATTTTTGCTGAGGGAGTCACTGTTAGCTGAGCAACATTGGCTAAAGGCATGAGATACAACTTATTCGATGGTGGCAAAGGCTTCTTAATCTTATCATTGGGGTTGATATGTTCAACTATTGTTTCCTTATCAAGTATCCAGTAATATGTATGTATTGGCCGACCATATGATTTTAGTGAATCCTTTACCTGTGCAGCCGAGATCAGGTAGGTGTTTAGGAGAACTAAATTATTCACATAATATTCAATGTCATCTTCATACATAACAGCCCTAACTTTTTGGCCCTATATAGTTGAAATCTTTGGTAAGAGGGAGGCAAAGATATAATAACTATGCATACGATAGTATATAGCAACACTATATAGGTGGGAGTACCTCTTCATCTTCTAAAAGGAGATTTTGGAATATGATTTGCATCTCAAGGATTTTTCTCTCTCGACTGATGTTGACAATATATACTTTATAAGTCCAATCAGGAGTGTCGATTGTTATTAGATCGATCCTGGATCTTAGAGCCATATGTAGTGCAAAGGTAGTTGTACACCAATGCCAACACATGTTATTTAGTCAAAATGCTAGCTTATGAAGGAAATATTATGATAAATTATATAAGTCTCCAAATAACACAATAAATATGTTTAATCTATCAACACAAGATTCAAAAGTATGTTTATATTTTTAAACTCTATTTCAAGTCAAAACCAAACAAACAGGTTGAAATGTCTCTATTTCTTTTACTATACGGCTATTGTTACTGTTTATGTCTTTATAAATGGTGTCTTTTGCTTTGTTTGAACCAAGGATCTATTGAAAATATCATATCTACGATGAGATAGGAGTAAGGTCCGTGTACACTCTATCTTTCCCAGATGCAGACTACACTAGATATATTGTTGTTATAATAACTTTAAAGTCTTAAAAGAGCTAAGCTCTAGGGATAACACAATTATACAAATAAGAACTTAATCATGTATCAGATAAGACACACAGGTGAGGTCAAGCTATTGAAATTATACTAAACAAATAAATATCTATCTATTGCAGCTACAGTACTGCTATGAAGCATTGGATTCGTTAGCCCACATGTTACCCTTCTTCGGTGCATAAACCTCCTGTCTAACCTAGCTAGCATAGTGCATCGAGCCATCGACTATTTTTCTTACCTGGTAAGTATTCAGTATTGTCGAGTCACTATCTGCCAAGTGGCATAATATGTCTGGCTAAAAAATAGTGCGAGATTGTTAACCCAACATCTTACCACAGATGATATAGTTCAAATTAGAACAAAATATTACAACTACTAAATCCATAATATCAAATATCAAATTCCGTTGAATAAGCATACTAAATATTATCGATAGGTTACAAACATGCTTTACTATCAACATTACCATTCTCAGGGAAAAAATGCTCTACTACCATCAACTGTTGAAAACTGGTAAATAGACATGCAGATATTAATAACTGCTGAAAGTATCATAAATTAATATAAATATACATAGCTAAGACCTATTGTGGCCAATGTCAGAAGCTTCAAAATAGAAATCTAGATTATATTTTCATACATGCTCTACGCATTACATAGTTTTATATGCATCAAGCAACTCAGATAACATGCTTTATTTAAAATAAATTAAAAATCAAGCAAAACAAGATGCTAAAATTCATGCACTGCATTTTGCTAACCCCTTGTTAAATAGACACCCTGTTGTTGATTTGAGGTGTTGATGTGTGAGCAGACGCTAACATATTTGAGGATTTTAACTAAGAATAATTGCAAAGTCTTAAGCAACTTTTGTTGTTTTTGATTGTTTTATCTTTGATTTTACAGTAGAAGCCAAGATGCATGAGAACCAACAAGGATAGAAGCAAAAGAGTTGAAAGCGGAAGCAAATAGAAGAAAAGTATGGCTGACGACATTCTTGATAAGTCGTCAGTCCTGTGATAAGTTATCAGCTTTATTATCAGCCTTAGATAGATAATAAACCTCAACTGAAAGTTGTGACGACATTTCCTGATAAGCCGTTAAAGAGTTTATAGGACGTCAAAGTTACCGTCAGCCTAAGGCAGAACATGGAAGCTGAGGTAGAGAAGTGATGACATCTGTGATAAGTCATCAAAGATCTGATAGGTCATCATATTTTATCATCAGCCTTAAGCAAGAAGTGCTAAGACTGAAGAAGAAGCTGGCAACATTTGTGATAAGTTGTCAGGCTCCTTATAAGTTTTCACGAATATCGTCGCCTAATTTGAGGAATTATTAAAATATGTGATTTTGTTTCCTTATTTAGGATAAACTATTTAAAGTCTTGTTGTTATGAACCTAAGTTGGAGACACGTATTTTTGTTACTTTTCTCTCTAGTTTTTTAGCTTGAAAAATAATTAACTTTGAAGATATTTTCATCAATATTTTGGGATTTTCATTGTGAACGAATTGAAGAGTCACTAGTTATTATTCATCTTGTGGTAATTTTATCTTTGAAATCATGAATACAACTAGTTGTTTTGATTTTTGCATTATGAGTAGCTAAATTCCTTTAACCCGAATTATGGGATCTAGGGTAAGTCTTGATAAGATGCTAAGTGTTTAAGATTCAAAAGGTAATAGGACTCCTTGATAATTCTAAGGTTTTAATTATCGTCTATTGGTTGCAAACAATGATAACACCTGCTTTGATTTGCTTGAGATAAGAAATCAATTATAGTAGGAAGTGAACTATCAACAGGGACTTGGAAGCACTAATAAAAACTTCCATTTAATAATTAAAGTTGTAACAAGGTTGGTTAACCTGAGGTAAAGTCTGGTTAGTGAATATAAATTCCCTAAGTTTGAGAGGATTAGGTAATTAAATGCTTAAGTAGGTCGAGAGACATTTAGGCATAACTTCGATAAAGATAATTTGTTATCCTACCTAATGTGAGAATCTTGAATCACTATTTGCATCTGTCAAGTACCAAAAACCCTTGTGAACATAATTCTAGTTTATCCATAAACTCTTGATTATAAACACCGAAGCTAAAGTGACCAACAATTATTTATTAAACTCAAAAACCCCTATCTCAGGAAACATCCAACTATCAGTAGATTAAATTACAAATGACTTAAGTTCACACCTAGTTGGGTTATATATTGACAATGATGGCTTACATTCTCATTAGAGAGGTATAGTTTGAGTATTATCAAAAATGGCGCCATTGCCGGGGAATACGGTTGTAAATTAAAGTTTGTGTACGCTAATTGACTGTTAGTCAAGTTTCCTAGTTTTACATTTATTTGTTGTTTTTGTTTATTGCAGGATATTTGTAGTGTATTCCAAGAACCATAAGTTCTAGAGAACCATTATTACCACTTAATCTAGAATCGCAACAAATTGGAAAAATGGCAGACCAATAAAAGGCTGATAGATTAGCAGTTTTAGCTAGATCTCAGGTGAATGTGTAGAATGTCGGTCATCAAGCACGACATCCAAATCCTGAGGATGAAAATTTAGGAGATGAGAAGTTGCTAAATCCTGGTAACCCAAGGCATGCAGAGCAAGTAGCTGCACCAGTATAGCGTAATACTAACAGGAACCACATTTCGAGGAAGGCAAGATTACCAGATGGTCCAGTATAACCTCAACGATGATGATGATGGAATGGATAGAGCAGGTGCAACGGGTGAAATTATTCCTCCACCATTGGCACCTGGAGCAAAATTCAACATTACAAGTACTATGATTCAACTCCTCAATTTGAAGGTATTGTTTGGTGGCCTTTCTGGGGATGGCCTGAACTTGCATCTGGAGAACCTTTTCACCATCTGTAAATTTTTTAATAACCCAGGAGTGGGTTAGAATGCCATCTGATTGAGGTTGTTTCTGTTGTCTCTATCTGGAGAGGCAACATTGTGGCTTAATAAGCTGACACCCGATTCTTAACCAATAGAAGGAAGTTGAAAGGAGATTTCCTAGAAAGGTTCTTTCCACCTTCCAGGAGGGTACAATTGAGGGATGAGATCAGAAACTTTAGGTAGCTCCCGACTGAAGCCTTGCATGAAACCTAGGAGAGATTCAAGAAGAAGCTAACACAGTGTCCGAACCACAATATGACAGACATACACTTAATGGAGACTTTGTACAGGGCTCTTAACTCTGTTATAAAACCAGTTGTAGATAATGCTGCTGGTGGTTCATTTGTTGATCTTACATTCCCAGAGGCTTCAAAAATATTAGAAGAGAGAATGACCAAACAGAGTCGGGCATGGCATACTGGAGACACTGTGGTAGCCAGCCCCACTATTACTGTGGGTATTACTACGGAACAACACAGAAGAGATGAGGAGCATGACTTAGACATGGCTTACCTAAAAATGTAGATGGATCTGCTAACCAAGCACTTGCTATCAGGGAAGACTGAGAATGTAAAAGTTGTAGGGTTTCAAGATAGAGTTGATGCTGATGCAGAAGAAGAGGCGAACTATGTTAATAATCAGGGGGTTTCCGAGGCAATATCCAAGGGAATCAAGGTCGGAATTATTATGATAAGCCTAGTTATAAAGATAGGAAGCAGGGAAATTAAAGGAATAATAATGATAGGAGTGGGATCTATGTCCCTTCTAGAAATCGTGAGGCTGCTACAACAAGTTTTGAAAAGATGTCCATGGAGGACATGATGGTTAAGTTGTTGAAGGGAGTAGAGGCTACCAACTCTGGTGTGACTACCATGAAGACAGATCTGTCATCTATCAGTCAGTTGGTAAACTCACACTCCATCACAATTGAATAGTTGAAGCAGTAGATGAGCCAACTCTCCGCAACATTCAACCATAGGAAGAGCAGAACGTTACCAAGTAATACAGTCCAGAATTTACGGAATGATGGCTCATGCATGGCAATTACCACTAGAAGTGGTAAGATATTACCTGACCCTTCTGTAGGCAAAAGTTTGGTTGGAGATATGACTGAGGTAGATGATTAATCTAAAGAAGAATGTCTAGTGGAGTCTGAAAAGCTGGATGGTGCTGATGATGCTCCAAAAAAAAGAAGGATAAGGAGGTAGAGTTGAAAACTCTCCCAAGAATACCAGCTCCTTTTCCTCAATGATTGAAGAAAAAAACTAATGATGCAAAATCCAGCAAGTTCATGGCAAAACTCAAACAATTGACAATAAATGAACCTTTGGTGGAGGCACTCGAGCAAATACCAGGCTATGCAAAGTTTATGAAAGACCTTGTCACAAAGAAATAGAAGGTTCGCCATGAGAAGGAGGACAATCTCTTTCATTATGGGGCTATCTCCACAAGGTCTTTAGTGCAGAAAAAAGTAGACTCGGGAGCATTTACCATCCCATGCACTATTGGATCCCTGAACTTTACAAAAACACTATGCGATTTGGGAGCCATTATAAACCTAATGTCACTCTCTGTGTACAAGAAACTAGGTTTGAGCGATCCTACCCCAACAAATATGCGGTTGGTGGTGGCGGATAGGTCTGTAAAACGGCCAGTAGGCATATTACATGATGTATTGGTAAAGGTTGCCAAATTTATCTTGCCTGCTAATTTTGTAGTCCTTGACTGTGAGGTAGAATTTGAAGTGCCCATCATCTTGGGTAGACCATTCCTCACAACAGTGAGAGTGATAGTGGACATGAAGCTGAATGAGCTAAAGTTCAGGCTGAATGAAAAGGAAGCAAGATTCAAAAATACACTCATCCATGACACAAAAAAAAGGAGTTGAGTGTTTTCTCAATCGTGGATGTATTCTATGAAGATGGTAAAGAGGTATCAACAGGGTGTCTTGGTGAAGTCTTAGTAGTCAAGATAACCAAGTCGTGCCGCGACATTAAATCAAGCGCTATTGGGAGGCAACCCAAAATTTTTATGTTCTAGCAAATTGTGTACTTTTGTAGTTAAGTTCTAGTTCAAAGAAGGTGGAATCGATGTATCCAGCTAAGTGCTCTTGACGACATATTTGATGGGTTGTCACAATCTTGATAAGCCGTTAGATTCATTATCAGAGACGTCAGCTCTGAGGTAGGTTCTATTAAGGACGACGACATTTCTGATAGGCTATCATACTTGAGATAAGCCGTCAGAAAACATCGTAAGAAAATTCCCAAAATTAGCTATTAGAAAAGTCTGGGCCCAGGTGAAAAGATCCAACCCGACCCACAACTCTGTCTTTCCACCTTCCCACGTGTTTTCTATATTTACTTTAATCTTTAGTTTATTTTCTTCCCTTTTATAAAGTGTTTCCAGTAAAACAAATGAAAAAAAAACTTCCTTGTGTGTGTGGGTTTGAAATCAAAATCAAGAATTTTTCTTCCATCTACTTCCTCTTACTCGTGTAACCAAATTGAAGGCACCTATCAGGTATGCTCAAAACCTAAATTTTCCCTTCAGTTGGTAAGTGGTAAATTGATGTGAACCAAGGTTCCTAAGAAGCTTGAGTCAAGTTTATCTTGCAAATGTAGGAAAATCGGGAACTAGGATTTGTTTTACAAGCTTGAGACTTGAAAGCTCAGCCTAAAAATTGAGTTGGGGTTCTGTTTAGAGCTAACAACATTCATGATAAGCTATCATATTTGTGATAGCTTATCAGACATATTGTCAGAAGTTGATAAAATTTTGTGGGTTCTGTTTAGAGCTGACGACATTTATGATAAGCTATCACAACTGTGATAGCTTATCAGACATATCGTCACACATGTGGTCTGAAGCAT
Source organism: Capsicum baccatum var. pendulum (assembly GCA_030864225.1). Taxonomy (NCBI): domain Eukaryota; kingdom Viridiplantae; phylum Streptophyta; class Magnoliopsida; order Solanales; family Solanaceae; genus Capsicum; species Capsicum baccatum. The sequence continues at coordinate 129,032,936 of CM061556.1, forward strand.
AAATAAACCCTTTCAACGGGTGTGGAATTTCAATGATTGATGTGTTTTTTTTTATACTCTTGAGTGTTGACTAATGGTTTTTATCTTACTCCAGGTCTTATAATGGAACCTAAAGGAAAGAACTCAAATCTACAAAGAAAATGACCAAGGGAAGTGTACCCCAGAGGCTCTTCAATAAGGAATCTGATTATGAGGAAGAAAAGCCACTGCTCAAAAAGAAAAGAAAGAAGATAAGCTCAAAAAAACCTCCACCACCCCCATCAGTTAAGGTGGAGGAGAGTGAAGAAAGTGATACTGAGCAAACAACATCTGACCATACAGCTTCTGAGCAGTTGGCCTCTGAGCAATAAGAGTCTGAATATGCTGAATCTGAAAAGCATAATTCAGATCATCCTGATTTCGAGGAACATGTGTCTGGGTAACCTGAATCCAAGGGACCATCAATTAAGTCCTCTTCTGCTGAGGCACAAGATGATGAAGAATCTCCGATTCGGGGAACTATGGTTAAATGCAAGAACCCTGAAGTCCGAGACAGCACTAGGCAGCAAATTCCTAAAGCCCAAAAAATCTTCTTTGATGGGCTTCATAGAACTAACATAAGAGTTTTTAAGAGGCCAATCTTTGAAGAGAAGAGAATCATCACTAAAGGGTTGGGAAGATATCCTGAGGTGGGGCATAAATTTTGTGGCTATGACTTGGGATGGGATACAAGAGGAGGAAACTCATTTTTCCCTACACTAGTTAGGGAGTTCTATGCAAACTACCAAGCTCGCTTGGAAAACATGTGTAAAGAAGGGGAGAAAGCAGCAGACCAACCTTTGTTGGATAAATTTTTGGTATAGGGTATAATGGTGGATGTTTTTGAAGCGACAATCAACAGGTTCCTTCATGGCCCAAACTTCACTCCTCATGCCACGTCACCTACTTTCTATGCCCGATTGAAGCATTGGGAAAATAAATGGTCTTTGTTAGCCACACTCATAGCTGATGGAGAACCAAAATAGCTGATCAACCCGAGTGAAAGGATATTTAAGGCCTTCTTGAGTTCAGAGGCAAGATTTTGGTGGGGTATTGTACGTACCTGGTTGATGCCCACAGATGGAAATAATATCCTCAGGGATGATAAGGCAATAATAGTCGCAAATTTTATGGCTAACCTCAAATTAAACTTTGGATAGATTATCGCTGAAGAGATAAAAATTCGAGTCTCAAGGTCTGATATAGCATATCTCTTCCCTTGTTTAATTATGAATTTGTGTAGGGCAGCCAATGAGCCTAAGGTTGTAGGGTTAGAAGAAGAATTTCTTGCCAAGAGGACCTAAAATCCTATCCAAAATGATGATAATCAATCGAGGCTGATGCTTGACAGAGGCACAGAAATTCCAACAAATCCACCAATTACAAGGACCACCTCAACACCTAATATGGAGGTGCCAGAGTCTACAGCTGCACCTACAACATCCTCAGCACGAGCAAATCCAATGCCAAGAACTTAGATAAATCCTTCAGCTTCAGTGCCTACAACAGAATTTGCCTTCAACCCTATAAATTTTAGGAAAGTGGAAAAGTAATCCAAGTGGTGTGAAGCACAGCTGGAACTCTTTGCCAGACAATTTGAGGCCACAGTATACAAGAGGGTTAAGGCTGCACTTGATCCCTACATGGCTCTACCGGGTAGGATGGATTAACTGGAGAATCTTTTCAATGTTTGATCGAAAGAGAGGACAGTTCCAAAGATTGCACTATTCAGATTAGACCTATATAAGGTAAAAATGAAGGTTGGAAAGATATAAAAACACCAATATATGGTGTCTGCAGATCCTACCGTTGAGGAATATGAGGGATAAATCCTATTTCCTGATCTCACAGAGGAACCAATGAAGAAAAAGAAGAAAAAAGGTGAAAAGAAAGGCAAGGGTAAGAGAGAAAGGCCTGGCAGTGACGAATAAAGAAAAGCAGAGAAGAGGTCAAGAAAAAAGACTGAAAAAGAGGAAATAAAGAAGGCGAGGATCGAGTTTATAGTTGACAATGAGAGATGGGAGGCAGCCATCCTAGCGAGAGCCGCAGGTTCCTCTACTAGTAAGCCTTCAGAAACTGCCAGGCCAGCTGCACCATAATAGAGCGAGGCTCCTGATGGAGATAGGGAAGCTAAGGATGTGACAGCAGGATCAGGAACCCATGACCCCCGAGCTTGATCAACTCTAGGTATACTCTAACCCTTATTGCAGATTTTTTTTATTTTAAGTTGAGGGTGTAGGGTAAATTATTGTTGTAAAATTTTGTAGCCGACTAGGAGAAATACTAGTACTTGAGGCAGTTAACTTTTTTTTTGTAATTCTTGAGCACCTCTCTAATGGACTGAGCAGTTACTTGTGTGAATTGCATCTAAGTGTGAGCACAGGCCATCTTTGTATGGCATTAGTTCTAGTGATGAAATAATCAGTGCTAAACAGCTGTATGAACTGAATGAATAGTAACTTGTGATATACTTGTGTGCCATGTTCATGTGAGATCTTACTCAGTTCTCATTGTATGTTGAATCTAGAACTTGCCTGGTTAGTCTTACCTTGGTTGAAGGATAGGGGTTAGGAAATGATCATAAGCCGTTTTGATATTAGCTCACCTTTAGCCTAAATAACCTTCCCTGTATATAGAATATCCCTTTATTCCTGCTTTGAGCCTGAGTAGCCTTTTTTTTTATGACACTTGTCACTTTCCCGTTTATATCATAATGAACCTATTTTGGCACTGGTCCTCCTTAGAAACTGTGCACATTGACTTAGGCAAATGGCCTAAGTTGAGGGTGTCTATCATAGGAGTGTGTGATGTAAAATGATTAGGAAGAAAGTTGAAGTAAAAAAAAAAGAATAAAAGTTGGGTGCGGTGGAAAAAAGCAAAAAAATAGTTGTGAAAAAAAAGTGATTGTAGAAAAGACCGCACCCATCCTGAATAAGTGTGATCAAGAAAAAAGAAGAATAGAAAAAAGCTAATAAGTGAAACCCCAAAAAGCTAGTGTAGGGTCAAGGAGGCTTAGTCACTTTAAATATCATCGAGTATCATATCAGCCCCTAGCCTACATTACAAGCCAAGGAGAAGACCTATAATGATCCTAGCTGACTTGTTTGAAGATCGGGGTAATGAAAATAAGGGCAAGCCTATGGTATTCGACATACATTGATTGGAACTTCATTATGAGAGTGAGTGACTCGTGATTGTCCCTATGATTACATATATGATGTCTGATATGAGGAAAGGGGGATTTTTTTGGTAGTGAGGGAACACTGGTTATATTGCTAGTTACTGACTTGTTTGGATAGTGTAAACTTGATACATCCACGGTTGTGTTGCTGAGTTGGTGCTATATCTTGATCCCTATGTGTTGCATTGTTGTTCTTCAATAATATACACAGTTGTTCTTGAATTGACTGACCTTGGAGATGGTGAAGATGTTTTGATATGATATAGATTATTGACTGCCAAATGTACTTTGTATTCTCTTAGTTGTGTTAGAGTTTCTTGAGGACAAGCAATTGTTTTAAGTAAAGGGTGTTGATGTGTGAGCAGACGCTAACATATTTGAGACTTTTAACTGAGAATAATTGCAAAGTCTTAAGCAACTTTTGTCATTTTTGATTTTTTTTATCTTTGATTTTGCAGTAAAAGCCAAGATGTATGAGAACCAACAAGGATGGAAGCAAAAGAGTTGAAATCGGAAGCAAATTGAAGAGAAGTGTGGCTGACGACATTCATGATAAGTCGTCAGCCCTGTGATAAGTTATTAGCTTCATTGCCAGCCTTAGACAGAGAATGGACCTCAGCCAAAAATTATGACGACATTTCCTGATAAGCCGTCAAAGAGTTGATAGGACGTCAAAGTTGTCATCAGCCTAAGGCAGAACATGGGAGCTGAGGTAGAGAAGTGACGATATCCATGATAAGTCATCAAATATTTGATAGGTCGTCATATTTTATCATCAGCCTTAAGCAGGAAGTGCTAAAACTGAAGAAGGAGCTGGCGACATTTGTGATAAGTCATCAGGCTCCTGATAAGTTTTCACGAATGTCGTCGCCTAATTTGAGGAATTATTAAAATATGTGATTTTGTTTCCTTATTTAGGATAAACTATTTAAAGTCTTATTTAGGGTTTTTTAAGTGGTTTCGAACCTAAGTTGGAGACACATCTTTTTGTTACTTTTCTCTCTAGTTTCTTGGCTTGAAAAACAATTAACTTTGAAGAGATTTTCATCAATATTTTGGGATTTTCATTGTGAACGAATTGGAAAGTCACTAGTTATTATTCATCTTGTGGTAAGTTTGTCTTTCAAATCATGAATACAACTAGTTGTTTCGATTTTTACATTATGAGTGGCTAAATCCCTTTAACTCGAATTATGGGATCTAGGGGTAAGTCTTGATAAGATGCTAAGTGTTCAAGATTCGAAAGATAATAGGACTCCTTGATAATTTCAAGGTTTTAATTATCATCTATTGGTTGCAAATAATAGATAACACCTGCTTTTATTTGCTTGAGATAAGAAATCAATTATAGTAGGAAGTGAACTATCAACAGGGACTTGGAAGCACTAAAAAAAACTTCCATTTAATAATTGATGTTGTAACAAGGTTGATTAACCTGAGGTAAAGTCTAGTCAGTTAATATAAATTCCCTAAGTCCGAGAGGAAAAGGTAATTAAATGCTTAAGTAGGTTGAGATACATTTAGGCATAACTTCGATAAAGATAATCTGTTGTCCTACCTACTGTGAGAATGTTGAATCACTATTTGCATCTATCAAGTACCAAAACCCCTAGTGAATATAATTCTGGTTTTCCCATAAACTCTTGATTACAAACAATGAAGCTAAAGTGAACAACAATTATTTGTTAAACTCAAAAAACCCCCATCTCAGGAAACATCCAACTATCAGTTAATTAAATCACAAACGACTTAAGTTCACACAATATTCCCTGTGGGATTCGACCCCAACCTAGTTGGGTTATATATTGACAATGATCGCTTACCTTCTCATTAGAGAGGTGTAGTTTAAGCATTATCAGGTGTCTAACTAATGAATTATGCCAAGTTTAAGGGGCTTTCTAGGTACTTAGCCAAGTAATTTGTGGTATCTATATGTTCCTCTTTTTTTTCAAATAGGTAACACTATATTCATCAGTACCAAGTCGGTATTGGTAGTCAAATATTAACTGATTACAGGGGGCATTGTATCTTACATGGAATCAAATATCTACAAGTGATTCTTCATCATCTATATTGTTCTCTTTAGTCTTTAAATCAGAATTGAAAAGACAAAAAATAATTCAGCTTAATTCTTTCTTTGGAGCTTATGTCATGGGTTGAAGCCATGGAAATAGTTTCTTCCAAAAATGCAAGAGTGATTGTAGCTGGTGTTGGCAGTAATGGGAAGCCTGACAAGATGACATTGTACTTAAGAAGACAGTGAAGAACAAAGAAAATATGACTACAGCACAACTGCTATAACAATAACTGCTACTAACCTATATAATAAGAATAGTCACCTAAACCTTTCAATTCTTAAGATATGTTACCTAAAAATAAATTTGATGATGTATTACCACTAACTTACCTAAATAAATCAGTTGTTTCTGATTCTTAAAATCAATAAGAATTCTTTATATCTTCAAGACTTCTAGTGGTAAGAGTGCAACTTGTGATGTGTGGTTAGATGCATGTCATGGGTTCAAACCATTATGCATACAATATTTAAGTGGATAAGGGTAGAGGAGGGGTCCTTATATACCAAGTCTCAAACTAAGCACCACTAATCGGGGATTTCTCGGTCAGAAAAAAAAGTTCTCTTAAAATGGTGGGTATGATGTTCTCTGCACCATATTTATGACTAATTTTCTTATATTCTTCTCACTGTATAAGTCTTGTTCAATGAATTTTTAGGACTAATAAAAATAAGAAAAAGCACAAACCATAGTTACACATGTGTTGGCATTTGTCAATTTTATCACACAAAGTTGTAAGTAGGCATATAGACTGCTGCAACAATAGCTCAGCTCAAGCGTCAAGGTTCAATTTTAGTATACATGTATCAACTTGTAGAAAAAAAATTGACGAACTGTATCATAAAGGTTAATACAATAATATCTGAATGTAGTCAAGCATTAAAAGGAATGAATGATGTGACTTAAATTCTTGTATTTATTAAGGAACTAAGCAAATATCTGTTATTAACATAAGATGATTACATTCTTTGCTAGGTCCTCCTTGTATACATGCACAACTAATTTTGTAGCATACAATTACATAATAGGTTGGGTCAACTACATAGCACATAGTTAGAATAAGTGCTAACCAAAAATAGAGCAATCTGAGTGGCTGGCTAGCTGGTAGAGATAACTGCAGCTATAAATATGTGTTCTCTATGCTCTAAAAACTATTTACAAGGAGTTCCTACATAATATATATCAAAAAACTCATTATTGTCACTCATCAACAACAACAACTTATATGATGATGCGCAACACAACTAATAATTCGGCAGTTTGGAGAAGAGATAAAGCAAAATAACAAACAACTAACAAGGGAAATGTAGGGAAAAGAAGTCGAGCAATATTCCAATATCTCAAATTTAGTCTTTTGAATGATTTTGTTCTCTTAGTTGCAGTTTATTCAATTGACTTTTCATACAAAAACTATTTACAAGAAGTTCCTACATAATATTTATAAAAAAACTCATTATTGTCGTACATAAAACACAATACCTTATATGATGATGTGCAACAGAATCAACAATTCAATAGTCTGGAGAGGCGATACAGCAAAATGACAAACAACTAACAAAGGAAATGTAGGGGAAAAATGTCGAGTAATATTCCAATATCACAAAAACACTATAGTTTCGACTATAGAAAAATTATATTTCTACAAATAGATAAGAAATGTAGTTAATATAAAGATAATATTTAATCAAACCATATCCATTATTTAATTTGTGTGGATGATAGTCAAGGAAAGTATAACAAGACACAGACACTGCATTGTGCATTGGATTCACACTTTAAAAAGCTAAATAAGAAATGTATTCTATCAGCATTTGGGAGCGTAGAGCTTATGCAGATCTTACCCCTACTTTGAGGAGGCAGGGAGGTTGTTTTTGAAGATCCTCGGCTAATGATACTATTCAGTTAAGTATGTAGTATTTTTGTAGCTTATTTTTTTGGTACACTTTCTTGGATGATTCATATAAGGATAGGTTGAAGTAGATTACTGGGAAAAAATCATCATTACCAAATATGAAGGAATTTACATAAAATTAGTGAAAAGTGTTTTTAAGAGAATGCCTTGTTAATGATTTCACTATATACAATATTGTAAGTAGAATGATCATTGGGATCGTCTGCTGTTGTTGGTCATATTATTATTTTTACATAGTTTGAGCTTTTTGTCCTTGATAAAGTAACATAAAGTTGGCCATGTGAAAATACAGGTTCATGTAAATAAATTCCAATAAAGTTTAGTGTTTGACCTTGAGCTTTGTTTATAGTCATAGAAAAATATAATCGAATGGGAAATTGTATTCTCTTGAATTGAATTGGTGCCTTTTCGTCTTGTGGTGATAATAAAGGTATGCGGGGAATGAAAACATATTTGCCTTGGAAATCTCCACTTTCAATTTTAGCACTTATAATATGAGTTTTGAAATTAATACAAATTAATCGAGTACCATTACATAAACCTTCTGAGGGATTTAAATTGCTTAGTAATAAAACTGGGCAATTTTGCTTTAGAATTAACTTATAAGGAGGTAGTCCTGTAGGATTCAAAGTATGTAAGAAATCTTTAAACTCTCTTTGGTCTTTTGGCTCTACAGTTTCATTAATACCAATGAATTTCATAGCAGTACCAAGGAATTGATCTATGATCATTTGGTTAATTTCATTTACAAAATCATTTTTGGTTGTTAAGATAACACGTGATGTTATATTAGATATATCAATCATGGTCATGTTTAAGTTGGGTTAAATAGTTTTGAATAAATTATTTAACGATTCCTTCTCATTTGTAAAAGGAATAAGAAAGGATTCTGGAATCTTAATTTTGTTATGGTGATTAACTTGTTCTTTTTCATCACCAATTCTAAGTAAATATTCACAGAATGTAGGATCTTCTTGTGCACACATATTTTCTGTCAGCCGAAACCTTTGTAGATAATTTCAAATATCTAAGTTTAATAAACATTGATGAATGAAATCTTCTTTTATCCACTATTTACAACTAGTAACGTTTTTCTAAAATCACCTAAAAAAATAATGACTTTTCCACCAAAAGGTATATTTATACTCATAAGATCTCTTAGTAATAAATCAAAAGTTTCTATAAGTTTTCTTTATTGCTATTGATACTTCATCCCATACTATTAATTTGGTATCTTGAATTAAAACAGCAAGTGAACTTTGTTTACTTATATTATAGTTGTAGTTTTCACCTATGTTGATAGGAAGTTTAAAGTGCGAGTGAGTAGTTTGTCCTCCTGGAAGAGTAGAAGATGCAACACCAGAAGTTACTGTAGCTAAAGCAATAAGTCCTTTGGATCTTACAGTAGCTAGTAAAGCTCGGTGTAAAAAAGTTTTTCCAGTTCCTTTTAGTCCATCAATATAAAAGCTCCCGGTTCATTTGAAAATATTTTATTAAGAATAACATTGCAAGAAGCATGTTGTTCTTTATTTAGTTTCTTATATAGCAATAAATCTTCTTCAATTACAACTATTTTTCTTTCTAAATAAATGTCTTTAGACTATTGCGTTATTCTGTATGAAAATGTGGAAGGTATAAAATATTTTGATATGAGTTTGAACTCATTTATGTTTCGTCCCATTGAATGTAATATGGTGTTTATGTGATTTATAACCATATAACGAATGTTAGTTGTTTGTATATTTGTTGTAGCTGGAAAATCTTCGGACATGGGTCTTTCAAAATTTTCCCATAAATCTTTTGGATTAGCAGGATTACAATATACTAATAGTGTAGCAAATAAGCGGTGTAAACTATATGGCATTTGGTAAGTAGCAGCTTCTGATAGGCATTTAATTAAGTTATTATCGGAAGCTAACAATCCTTTTTTTCTGTAGATTCTCTAAATGTCGTGTAACATATGCCATTTATAGTTCTAAGTTCTTTATATGATTTAGGACTTTGTATATTCATTAGTAATAACCACATATAGTATCTTTCTCCTTCGGTTGGATGAAAACTAACAATACGTCTAATAGCATAACCTTGTTTCGTGTGTGTCCATATTTTATCACTGATTGACCAGACAAAGTGTTGTGGGAATTCTTTGTATAGTAAATTAAGTTTTATGGCGTATTTATTTATTTGATTCATTGTGAAAAATTCTGTTAGTATTGTTCTTTTATTTCCTGGATTGTTCAAAATTGAACTTAATTTTACAGTCATTTTGAAAGAGATGAATTATTGGGTTTCAAGATGTAGCTGGAGTTGACATACATTTGGATGTATTTCACTAATAGGGAAGGCAAACATATGCCATATAGCCTATGGTGGTGATATCCATCTACCTATACGATATTCTTTTATTTCATCAATTTCTATATTAGCTTCATTACTTTGGAGGTTGACACTTATTTTGTCATGACCTTTGCAAATGTATTTGTTGATATATTTAACGACTTTAATATCTGCACAAATTTTAACATTTATGTGGTATTTAAATTTTCTTAATAGATATGGATTGTATGGTACGACCCATGAATTATCATGATATTGGCTTTTAACTTTTACAAATTTTCCAGTGTCTCGTCTTCTATAAATGGGGTATGAATTTTTTCTTTTAAATGTTTCATTTACGCAATTTTTAGGGTTTTTAAATTTACAAGTTCCTTTTGTTTTCATGCATGAATTGTTAGGATTTAAAGTTCCGCAAGGACCATGCATCATATGTTTAAACCAAAGAGTGTAAATATTCATTTGTGTCAGCGTCATGTATTTCAGCACAAACGATTTTGTCATAAACCTTTGCTGTTAGTAGCTTACAATCATCCTCAACTATAATAAGGAATGAGCATGTGGGAGACCTCTTTTTTGAAATTCTATAGTGTACATATAAGCAATAACTTTTCCAAATATTTTTATTTTAACAATATCTGACTTTAATTCTTCTACTTTTACTTTAAATACTCGACTTATCAAATCAGGTCTATGTTGTATTTAATCAGTCGTTAGCAATAAATGTTCTATTTCAGACCATGAAAGATTACATGTCATTGTTAAAAAGATATTCGGTTTTACAAAACATTGTACTAATGCAATGGTGTCTATGTATCTATGTCGCATATCTCATGGACCCCCTGTAAAGCTAGCAGGCAAGAATATTTTTCGATCAATATTTGAAACTTCTCTTTCTCCCTGTCTTTGTAGATCAATAAGCCCGACTAATATTTCAGTTCAAAATAAATCTTGATTGAATAAAAAGAAATCTAATCTTTGGGTTTCAAGTTTTATATATTGATCTACTGAATATTGTTGGAATAATCTTCCAGAATGTAAAGTATGATTTTCTTCATTATCTCTAATTTGAAGTTTTGTAACAATAATATTCACGACAGGAAACAATATTCTTTTTTTGTCATTCTTTTTGTAAAATTCCCTCTTCAATATTAAGGAATCCATTAATAGAAGTCATGTTTGTGATACTTCGAATTTGTTCATGTTTGCAGGAAGAACAATTTCTTGAAGAATTATTAGGTTGTAAAATCTTTTGTATGCCACTATGCCATCTATTTTCACCATATGGAAATAACATAGTAATAGTGAACTAATTAGCTATTGTTAGTATGGGTGTGAACACGAATATGTGGTGTGGAAATAAGACTGCTTAATTCTTCGCTAGTCCATATAGCTACTACTTGTGATATAGTTGGTAAGTTATATGTTCGTTGATCCAAGGTAGAATCACATTTAAGTGCGATGTAGAAATTAGATAAATCTGGAATTTGTGTTAAAAGATTTCAAAAATTATGAGTATGGATTAATTCATAAAATATCTATCAAGTTTTCACTAAGAGATTTGTCTAGTTTTTCGGAGAAGGACATTTTATTTACTCTATCATTGTCATTATCATAGAAATAGAGTTGCAAATTTTTTCTTTTGTTATCTACAGCAGTGAGGCTAGGTAAGAAATGGTACATTTGTCCTTGCACCTTAAATGTGTAAATACCTTTAGTCCTATTTGCTAACTCTTTATCATGCTTTACGCCAAGTGAAGTAAAGGCAAACATATTATTGTATGTTCTAATGTAAGTCCGAAAATGTTTGGATTCATCAGAGTCTTCATAATAAATATGTCTTAATGCAGGAGGTAGTTGATGAAAAGCTAATTTTATAGAACCATTATTACAACAGAAGGTTGGAGTTTCATATTGAAATCTTTTGGCTGCACAAAATTTACAGTTTGGAACTTTTTTTAGAAGAGTAGGAGAACAAAGTAGTTGGTGAATATTCCTGCAACCTATTTGTGTTATTGTGTGTCCTGCAACATTTGACATTTGTAAGAGTTGAGTAAAAATGTCAGTGAAAAATGAAAGTAAAACTTGATTTAACTAACCATTTCTGGAAGCAGGAGGTTTATCCCTCATATATAGAGTATGTTGAGGAAGAATGATGTTGCAGGGCTCTAAAGAAGAAGATGACTCCTTAGAAGTCACAGCAGTAGATTTTTCCAAGGTAGTTTGCCTTTTGGTAGCATATTGCACTCTTCTTCATTCCAGAAATCATGTTTTTTGTTCAGGTGGCATTTCTCCATAAGCAGTACAACGTTGAAGATTGCTTTCCATTTGGGTATCAGTTCTTTTTCTTTTTATATTAGACATTTGACCTTAAAATCTTTTAGTTATTTAGTTTTCCGTGGATTTTTTTTAATGCCTACAAAGAAAGTATTTGCTTGTACAATAGGATTAAAAATAAAGTACAACAAAGTTATGCATCAATCAAATATATATATGGTAAAATGAGTGTAACATGACAAAAGTTATGCCAAAATGAAAGAGACATTAAAGCACTAAGAAGTGCGAGACTTACTAAAGTGAAGATGATTGATCACATATAAGAACAATAACCAGCACGGCACAAACTGGTACAAACTGATAACTGGAATAAAACGACAAAATTTGAACAACAATGAGTTAACATTTGGTACAAACTGAATGTTAGTCATTTGTATTTTTTCTTACCCCGATTATCATAAAAATTTACATATGTAATTTCAGTATAGTGAACAAGTAAAAGTGAACCGAAAATATAAAATGTGTACTTCCAACCTAAGCTTTCACAACACCTAGAGATAAGTAAGCTGAGTTTCTCCTTTTTGAATTCCAAAATGAAGACTCTGATGATATATCTAGTTGTGCTACCAACTTTAACACTAAAAACAAGCAACCACCACAACAACAATCTAGTAGAAACTACATGCAAAAACACACCAAACTACAACCTTTGTGTAAAATCTTTGATCTTCGACAAGCGCAGCACTAACGGTGATATAACAACACTAGATTATAGATGTTAAATATGCATTATAGATGTTGTCATTTGTGGTAGCTAAAGTCTACTTATTGGCTATAACAGATAACAGTAGTGGCTAAAAATTATACTGACAGATTGTTAAAGCCTTAGTAGTTTTAACTGAAAGCTAATTTAGTAACCTTTTTTTTGTAGTACTATAGTAAGTGATATGGGAGGAGAACCCTTCGGGTATGTATGTTAGACTATATCTCTATATATTATTTGAGTGGCTACCTTCTTTATCTTAAGTCTAAACAGTAGACAAAACCTCATAATAAGTCTAAATACACACAAAGACACACAGAAAGCAATCTATAATCTTTATAGCCCAAAATTGAAGAATGAAGAGAAAATCAAAACCACATACTTCATAGTTGACAAATCAATAATAAAATTCAAGAGAATTAATTTTTTGGATCCAAAATAGTAAACAAAAACAAGCCTGCTTTGAAGATTTAGAAATTTAGTGAACAAATTGATAAATGGACAGTGGTGGTATTATCATGTTAAGATTTCTCATTCCACTGTTCGAAAATCGATGGAAATCAATGAAGGACCAAAACCACAAGATCCTAGTAAATATCAACTGCGAAAATGTGCTTGGACAACATAAGAGAAGCAACAAACTAAACAAACATGAGATGTAAATCAAAGCAAAAATGAAGAGGGAATCACGACACACCAAAACCTTAAGAATAGTGAACGAGCTATGAAGAAGCTGAAGAGTCAACTACTACATCTAGATGGAGGGAAAATGGATCTAGTATCATATCAGAGCTAACATGACCGACAGTCAAAAAGGAGAAGGAAAGTACTAGTTCTAAGAATGTCAACACTAAAATCACAGCTCAACGAAGTCAGCCTCTCATCCAGTCACTAGCACATTGGCTATTTGCGAGCATAAAAATCAAAAAATACACCAAGCAAAGCTACTCCAAACAAATAATACGCAAAACAAGATCACCTAACACAGAAACATAGCTACTAAATTCAGTCATTACACACTAAAATCGCTAAAAAAAATTGAACACACAAAGCAATCTAGCTCTTAAAATTCAGTGACTACCTCATTTTAAAAGAAATCCTGCAAATCCATGTTTTTAAATCCATGTCATTAACCAACACACATAGGCCATGCCTATTTTTATTTGTGAACTGAAAAACATCTCATGATTTTCACTTTGGCCTCTAAAGAACCTAAAATTAGTCATATATGTTCACTGTTCTAATGCAACAAAAAGAAGAAATAAGTTTGATTTCGAGTTAGTTTGATAACGGGAAAGGCCGAATGTGTCCCTCAACTATCAGAAATGGATCAATTATACTCTCCTATTGCTAAAGAATTGCACCATGTATACCCATAGCCCTTACACCAATGGAATTGCCAATTCACCTATTCAAACTTAAAATGATGTTGACATGGCTATAGAAAGACAGTAAAATTGCTAAAACAAAATGGATTCACACATCCAAGCTGATTCTACCAACTAATACGCAAAAAAATTTAGAAAATAAAAATTACAGAATAGCAGAGTATCTTAAAACCAAAAAATATGTGAAAAGATTTCAGTCAACTTGGATTCTGGAGTCGCAAGACAAAAACAACCACCAACCAGCTCAAAATTAAAGATTTATCTATACTTGGTTCGATTATACCTTTCTTGTCTTGGAGAGAATTAGTTAATTAGGATGGTCAATTATACTGAGACGTATACTACGCTTCCTGTTGGAATATGTAATAAAGACCCTTACTGAAATGAGGATTCTGTAGTGCTTCTTAGCTCAAAGAGTTTGGAGATTTGTAGGAGAAATTTGGGAAAGTTTTAATAAGTCAAAACAAAAGACACATGGAAGTGTCATGACCACAAGACCTCAATTATTGATGAGAGGTTGTAGTTACAAAAATACCCTTACTATTGGTATTATTGACCAAAATTCCCTTCGTAATCATGCTAAATTTCACTTATAGATATGTTAAATATTACATCATAGAAATGCTACTAAATAAGAATATCATCGATCTAATTTATAAATTTTGTTTTTGAAACATACATACTCGGTCATATTTCATTTCATATGAATCAAGTATTAATTAATTAATTCTTAATAAATATGTGAGTAAGAATAGATATGTACCTATTATTTGACATGAAACTGATGTTGAAACATGAGCATTTGCATACAGACTTCGAAATATTGTAGAAGCCATATTTTTAATATCTGCAAACTTGTTACAAAAAAAGCTATGCATTAAAAGATATATATCAAAAAATGTTAGATGAGTAAAAAGCAATACTATCTAAAAGAGTAATTACATCATTTCACCCCTGAACTTGTCCGCTCAACTTACTTTTACACTTAAACTAAACTTTTATTTATTTACCCCCCTTAATAATTTTATAATGAATTAATTTCAACCCTTAATACTGACATGATATAAAAAAAAAAAGAAAAAAACACGTGAATCTTACTTTTTTAAAATAACCCACTAATATATATATATATATATATATATATATATGAAAGAGGGAAAAAATTAAAAATTCTCCTTCCTCTTCTTCTAACCCCTACCCCTACCCTTATTTCTCCTCTTCAAACCAGTCAACCTCCCCCCCAAACCCAACCCACCCCATCCCCACTCCTTTAACTACCCAATCAACTACCACCAGCCCTCCTCTTCCTAACCCAATTTATCTATAATTACCAAACCCTTCACCCCCATCTCCAATTTCTCCTCCCTCAACCCCTTGACTTAAGATCAGTAAAACAAAATGAAATTGGATTTGAAAAATTAAAAGTTATCTTTGTGAATTTTAAAATTTAAAATAAAATTGAAAATTAAAGTCATGAGCGGTGATTTTAAAGGGTGTTGTGGTATTAATTTTGTGCGTATATTCTTTTGTGAGTCTGTTTTGATTATTTTTCAATTAGTTTCACCGGAATATTCTCTTGTTGGTTTATTTTGATCCTTTTTTGATGAGTTTCACCGAAAAGGGGAATAACATAATTTTTTTGCCAATATTAATATAGAAAAAATAAAGAGAAAGATATAGCTGATAAAGATTGTTTGCTACTTGAAAATTCTTTCAACTTTAGATTTGTGATGTTCTATATCATGTTAATGTCACACCCCAAAATGTTAATGACGAACAAGAATCATATACACTTACTTTACCAACACTAGGTGACATATGCAAGATTATGGAAAAATAATAAGCAAGATACCTAATATAAGCTATATACATACATGAGGGAGTTGTAATAACAAAACTGTACAATAGAATACTACATGATATCCATGAAGCTTCTAGCCAATTTACCATGCTATACTACAAGTGGCTAGTTGGCATAGGACCTGTACATATAACTAAAAAAACTAGACATAGACTAGCTCCATGGAGAGATAGAGCTCACCAAAATATCAGCTGAAAATGGCAATAGGGCCTAACGTGGATGTCTGTTATCCTGAGGATCTGAGCTTTCATCAATAAACATGGTTCCCCTATTTTATCAGTACATAAAAAACATGTATTGGTATGAAAGCAAACAAAATAATAATTGGACAAGTGTGGAAGCTTATATGAGTCAAATATCAAAGTGAAAAATGTATGAGCCAACAGGTAACACATATAGGATATGAACTGGAAACCTTTGCACCGATCTTATTGGCGTCTTATATAATATTTACAAAAGTATTCATTATGATATTGTAATACCCCGTATATTTCTAAGCTAGAAAATGAACCGTTATCCCTACACATGAAACCTCCTATCCTATGATTCATATTTGAGTACATGAATTAGGATGATTATCCAAGTGATAATAGAGCTTATGATATGTTAAGCATGCTTATAAGAGTCACTTAGAGTAAGCCAAGCTAAGAACTTTTAAATCCACCAAGTTTTCGTGTGTGATTTCACATAGATCATTTTAAAAGAACAAAACTTGGTTTATAGGGGGTATTTTGGCAGATTTATACCCTCCAAATTTTATATAATTTAATAAGCTTTCCATCGATACCAAATTCGCCTAAAACGGACACCCGGTGAAGAAGTTATGGCAATTTAAAGTTTCAAAAACGTCATTTCAGTCAGTGGCGCATCGCACCGTAAGCCAAAATGATGTTCTTCAATTTCCAGTGTCTCTACGCAATTCCGGTGCATTGTGGTGAGTTTCTAGGTCACAAATGGGTAGAAACGCGATGTCTCCGTATCGCGTCGGGGGCCCAAATTGGGTCATTTTCACAGAAATTAAATGACACATCTAGAGGGGTATTTGGGTCATCTTTCCCCCCTTATATAAGTCCCAAACACGGGATTGAGGCCCCAAATCATCTCTTTACATTACTTTTTATCAAAATTCTCTCAAGAACAAGTCTAGGGTTCAATTTGGGGGTTTCAAATTCCAAGCTTATTTCACTACAATCTTCACGGATTATTAATCTAAGGTATGCATAGTGTTCATCTATGGATCCAATCCGATCATAGAGCTCAATAACCATGTTTTAAATACTACTTTGTGAACTTTTTGTGGTGATATGAGCATGTACATATTGATGATTGTTGTTTAAGTTTTAAGATGATATCTAAAGGTGTTTTCGTGGAATATATATGGTTGTTAGTTGAAAACTATGAACTTTAGTTGGTGTAATATGGTGCAAGTTATGAAACACACCTATGCCTTAAAGAATGCATGCTAGGTATTTGATAAAATGCTTGGGATGTTAGGAATTTATGTTTACATGGTTCCATGATATCTAAATGACAAGTCTATGTTATCTATATACTTAAATATGAATTCCATACTATTGATGTGTTGCTATTGTTGTGGTATGAGGCATGTATGATAATGGATATGTATAATATGTACATGAAATATATCCATGCAATCCCTACAATGTTTAAGATATTGAATAACTATATGAAGTATAAGATCCCCAACTTATGATATTATGAATTGTTGACTCCAATTTTGTGATCAAGTCATGTCATGTGTGTCAGTTTCCTTCTATCGAGTCCTGGGGGTATTCGCACCCGAAAAATATAGCTGTGTGCCCAGAGCCATGTTATGTTGTCATGATAATCTCAGTCAAGCTATAATCTATAGAACTTAGTAAATCATGTGACTTAGGAAACCTCAAAAATCTCATGATCTCAATTAACTCTCACATAGTAGTACTATTCTGTCAGTCAATGGAAGTCAGTTAATCAGTCTATGTACAGTCAGTTGAATCATGTTCAGTCTCTTTAGATGGGAGTAGAAGTTAGCACTGAGTAAACGTAAGGATGGGAGCACACCTACCAGTTTAGGGTGTGATTCTTAGCAGTCATCCTTGCGTTCCAGAACTATGTAGCCAGCATAGGTTGAGACATCTTAGCCTGTCAGATTAGGGTTGATGAGGTGGCTTAACCTGTTAGTTCAGGATTCCCATCACTCTTATTTTGAGTACCTGCTAGCTAAGGGTCACTCACAACTGTCCTTACCAGTGGCGCGGTATTGACAGCCCTCCAGTCGGGGCAGAGATTGGACCTCAACTTAGCTATAATAGCACACATGGGGCATGTCGGTTAAACAACTACCTCCCATAATTTCAGACTCATTCTCAGTAAAAGAACTCAGATAGTTCTTCAGATATCAGTATACCAGGACTATTAGATACAGTCAAATTTAGTTATATTACGAAACTCAGAAAGTTCCATCAGATTCAAGACTGTTAGACACAGTCGCCCATGCTATCAGAACTATAGTTTCAGCCATGTCAGTTATCAATAAACCATGTATTATCATACATATTTAGCTATCACGCACTCATGATCTCAGTTACTTTGTATGTATGTTTGTACTCTTAAGTTCATATCAGTCAGTCAGTTAGCATTATTCATGCATGTAAACCCTTTACATTAGCCTAACTCACTCATATACTCAGTACTCTAGTTGTACTAACACATTTGCGCTATGGTTCTTTCTTTTCATGTTACACTATAGGTTTAGATACATGAGTTCCAGACCAGTAGTAGTAGTTGCATTCCAGTATACAGAGTTGCAGTGAGTCCTCTTCATTCGAGGATGAATAATTTTATTTCAATTATTATTTATCTCAGTTTCGCTAGATAGAGTTAGTTGGAGATATATTCCTTTAAATCCTTATTCAGACAGTATTTAGATGCTTTCAGATTTAGTTCAGATTTGATTCAGTTTTCAATTGTTTTGGGTATCTTTCACCCACATGGATGTTACTATCTTACAGATTTTTTTTATTCAGTTGAACCTTATGGCCTACATGTTTATGTTTTCCATATTATTACATTATATATTGCAGTGCAAAGGTATAAATATCAGTCATGGGTTAGCTTGTGGTCCTTCGGGGTCATAAGCACCGTGTAGCATTCCAGTTTAGAAAATCAAGGTGTTACAAACTTGGTATCAGAGCCTAAGGTTTAATAGAGTCCTAGGAAATTTGAAAGCTGCATCTAGTAAAGTCTTATACATGGGTGTGTTGCGCGCCAAATTTATATACAAGAGGCTATGAGATGTTTAAGAACAGTTTCCCTTCTTTCAGTATTCATGTCGTGCCAGTGAGCATAATTATAAGTCAGTCTCTCAGTCTAATCTGTTTCTTCTCTTTATTTTAGAACATGCCTCCTAAGATAAGAAATCAGTCAGCCCCTCAGTCCAAAGAACCTTTGGGCGATTATGTTTCTCATGCAGAGTTCAGGACCATATTTACCCCACTTGCTCAGTCTGTGGTTACCCAAAATAAATAATGACTAGTTATTCCGGCCAATATAGTGGCTAATTTCATAGTATCTAGGATTCGGGACTTCACCCAAATGAACCCTCCATCTTTCTTTGGGTCTAAGTCAGATGAAGAGCCTCAGGAATTGATTGACCAAGTCTAGAAGGTCATTGATATCATAGGAGCTACTTTTGTTCAGAGTGCTGAGTTAAAAACATACCAATTACAAGATGTCTCTCATACTTGGTAAAAACAGTAGAAGTTCGAGAGGGTAGATGATGCAGGTCCTATTAAGTGGGAGGAGTTTATCACAGCTTTCTTAGATAGATTCTTTTCCCAAGAGCTGAGAGAGGCCAAAGTTCTTGAGTTTATCAACCTCAGGAAGGGAAATATGACAATTAAAGAGTATTCTCTTATATTTACTCAGCCAGCCAGATATGTCTCTCATGTGGTTACAGATAACAGGGCTAAGATGAGCAAGTTCGTGTCAAGGGTGAATGATAGCATGGTAAATGAGTGTAGATCTGCGATGCTGAACAACGATATGACTTTAGCCAGGATCATGACCCATTCTTAGCAAAATAAATGAGCAAAATGTTAGGACTAGGGAGAGACAGAACAAGAGAGAAAGGTCAAGTAGTTTCAATTTTGCTAACCCTAAATTAGAGGGAGAAAACCATTCACAGTTTCATCACAAGTTATTAGCTCCATCTCATTCTTCCGCCAGTGTTCCAGCTCCTTTCTTTGCTAGTGCCCCAATGCCGAAAGTCATAGACGCCAACAGAGATAGAGCACCAGGCTCTAAATCTCAGGGCAGTGTTAGCAGTGCCCGAACAAATCCCCTATGTCAGACTTATGGTAAGAACCACAAGGATATTTGCAGAGCCGGTAGTGATGTCTGTTTTGGTTATGGCAAGATAGGCCATAGGATTAGAGAGTGTCCTCAGTCAGGTCCTCAAGGTCAGTAAAACCGTTCCACAGCTTATTCTGGTCGCCCGAACCAATAGGGTGCCACTTCCAATGCTACTAGTGGGAACACCCAAACAGACTCTATGATCTTCAGACCCGACAGGATTAGGAAAATTCTTCTAATGTCATTACTGGTATGTTACAGATTTTCCATGTTCATGTTTATGCTTTGCTAGACCCAGGTGCATCCTTGTCTTTTGTCACTCCATACATAGTAGGCAATTTCAAAATCAGTCCCAAAATTTTAGCAGAGCCCTTTTCAGTCTCTACCCTAGTGGGTAAAACCATCATAGCTCAGCGGGTATACAGGAACTACACGATTATGATATTTTAGAAATCCACGTTAGCAGATTTAGTCTATTTAGAGATGACTGACTTTGATGTCATTCTCAACAGAGATTGACTTCATTCTTGCTATGCCACAGTCGACTGCAAAAATAGGATAGTTCAGTTTCAGTTCACGAATAAGCCCATCCTAGAGTATAAGGGTAGTACCTCAGTATTCAGGAGTCAGCTTATTTCCTACCTTCGGGCAAGGAAAATAATTTCTAAAGGGTGTGTGTATCATCTCGTGCATGTTAAGGATTCCAGTTTTGAATCTCCCGGTCTTGAATCAGTCCTAGTGGTTAATGAATATTCAGATGTCTTTCCCGAAGATCTTCCAGGCATTCTTCCTAAAAGGGAAATAGACTTCGGCATAACCTTCTCCTAGATACTTAGCCTATTTCTATTCTGCCAAATAGAATGGCACTAGTAGAACTCAAAAAATTGAAAGATCAGTTGTAGGATCTCTTAGATAAGGGATTCATCAGGCCCAGTGTATCCCCATGGGGTGCACCAGTCTTATTCATATGCAAAAAAGACGGTTCTCTCAGGATGTGTATCGATTACCGCCAGCTCAACAAAGTTACGGTCAAGAATAGGTATCCACTTTCTATAATAAATGAATTATTTGACCAACTTCAGGGTGCCAGTTACTTCTCTAAGATAGACCTTAGATCAGGCTATCATCAACTCAGAGTTAGAGAATATGACATCCTGAAGACAGATTTCCATACGCGGTATGGTCACTTTAAATTTCTTGTCATGTCATTTGGTCTTACCAATGCCCCTGCAACTTTTATGGACTTGATGAACCAGGTGTTCAAGCAGTACTTGGACATGTTTGTCATAGTCTTCGTAGATGATATTCTGGTCTATTCTCATACTGAGCATGATCATTCAGACCATCTCAGAATTGTTCTTCAGACTCTCAGGGATTATCAGTTATTATCCAAGTTTAGTAAGTGAAAATTTTGGCTAAGATCAGTAGCATTCCTTGGCCATATTATTTTCGGTGATGGCATTAGAGTAAATCCTCAAAAGACCGAAGTGGTAAGAAACTAGCCTTGCCTCGTATCTCCATCAAATATCAAGAGTTTCTTGGGTTTGGCCGGCTATTACAGATGGTTTTTTGAGGTATTTTCTTCTATTACATCTCCTATGTGCAGATTCACTCATAAAAAGGTTAAGTTTCAATGGTCAGATTCGTACGAGAAGAGTTTTCAAGAGTTGAAGACTCGACTCACCTCAGCTCAACTTTTAGCTCTTCCAAACATCTCAGATGGTTTCATAGTCTATTGTGATACATCCAGAGTGGTTTTAGGTTGTGTCCCCATGCAGCATGGTAAGGTCATAGCCTACGCCTCCAAATAGCTAAAGCCTCGTGAGAAGAATTATCCTACTCATGATCTTGAGTTAGCAGTCGTAGTATTTGCCTTAAAGATTTGGAGGCATTATCTTTACGGAGTTTATATAGATGTCTTTACAAATCATAAGAGTATCCAGTATGTCTTTTCTCTGAAAGATATCAATCTTCATTAGAGAATGTTGTTAGAGCTTTTGAAAGATTATGACATGAGTGTTCTTTATCATTTGGGCAAGGCCAATATTGTGGCCGACACTCTCAGTAGACTTTCCATGGGTAGTGTTTCTCACGTTGAGGATAGCAAGAAGAAAATAGCTTAGGAAATCCATCAGCTGGATAGACTAGGCATTCGTTTAGTCGACTCTTCTAAGGGTGGTTATATGTTCAGAGTAATTTAGAGTCATCTCTAGTTTCCGAGGTGAAAGAAAAGTAAGATAGGGATCCTAGCCTTGTCAAGCTAAAAGAGTCAGTTCAGAATCAGAAAGTTGAGATTTTCTCCCAAGGGGGAGATGGTGTTCTTCATTGTCAGGGTCATTTGTGCGTTCCAGGTGTAGATAGCTTAAGGCAGTGAATTCTTGAAAAAGCACATGGTGCATGATACTTTATTCATCTAGGGGCCACTAAGATGTACCGCGACTTGCGGGAAATCTATTGGTAGAGTGAGATGAAGAGAGATATTGTAGAGTTTGTATCTAAGTGCTCGACATATCAGTAGGTTAAGATAGAGCATCAAAAACCTAGTGGTTCCATGCAGGATTTCACCATTCCTACTTAGAAGTAGGAAGAAGTGAACATGGACTTCGTGAAGGGTTTGCCTAGAACTCGTCATCAGCATGATTTAGTTTTGGTCATTGTAGATAGAATGACCAAGTTAGCTCATTTTCTTCCTGTTCGTACTCTTATTCATCCGAGGATTATGCCAAACTCTATATCAGGGATTTGGTCAGATTACACGGTATTTCACTATCTATTATTTTAGACAGAGGTACCCAATTCACCTCTCACTTCTGGAAAGTGTTCCAAAAAGGTCTTGGTACCCAAGTTTATCTCAGTACAACATTTGATCCTCAGAAAGATGGTTAAGTAGAAAGTACCATTCAAACTCTCAAAGATATGCTAAGGGTGTGTGCAATTGATTTCAAGGGAAGTTGGGATGACCACTTGCCTTTGATTGAGTTTGCATACAATAATAGCTATCATTCCAGTATTCAGATGGCTCCATTTGAAGATCTCTATGGTAGGAGATATAGATCTCCAATTGGTTGGTTCGAAGTTCGTGAGGCCTCAGTTAGAGGTCCTGACTTAGTATTCGATGCATTAGAGAAAGTTTAGTTGATCCGAGAGAGACTCCGGGCTGATCAAAGCTGACAGAAGTCTTACGCAAATATTCATAGAAAGGATCTCGAGTTTGAGGTCAATGACTATGTCTACCTCAAGATCTCTCCCATGAAGGGAGTGAAGAGGTTCGGCAAGAAAGGGAAACTCAGTCCCCGATATATCGATCCCTTCCGTATTCTCAGTCGCTTTGGCAAGGTAGCTTATGATCTCAAATTGCCTCCAGATCTAGCCTTAGTTCATCCAATCTTCCATGTCTCTTTGCTCAAGAAATGCATAGGTGACCCAGTAGTTGTAGTACCTATTCATAGCATTGACGTTCTAAACAATCTCTCTTATGAAGAGATGCCAGTCGAAATCTTAGACTATCAGAATCGTAGATTGAGGAAGAAAAAAGTCCCTCTAGTCAAGGTTCTTTGGAGAAGTTAGTCTCATGAGGGAGATACTTGGGAAGCAGAAGAAGATATGCGTACCAAGTATCCTCACCTCTTCTCCGCCAATTCAGATCAAGCTCAAGATAATAGTTCTCCTTACACGTACTTAGTTTCTTATTCATGTTCCTATCATAAACTTGGTATCTATTACCATTGCATATTCAGTCATGCATTCATGTATTATTCCAGTGTATAATCATGCATCAAATATGCATTCTTATTGGGAGAACTCAGTTATCAGAAGTCTCAGTTATGCATCCATGAATCAGTTACTCATGCATCAGATATATATGTCCAGCATGATATGTTTAGCTTACCAGTCATGTTCGTCATGAGATCAGGTTCCAGTAATGTATGTCTTGTACATACTCTATTTTAATGTCTCTCCTTATTTTAATCATTCTCATTTGAGGATGAATGTTTCCAAGGGGGAGATATTGTAATACCTCGTATATTTCTAAGCTAGAAAATGAACCTTTGTCCCTACACATGAAAGCTCATATCCTATAATTCACATTTGAGTACATGAATTAGGATGAGTCCTA
Organism: Capsicum baccatum var. pendulum; assembly: GCA_030864225.1. Taxonomy (NCBI): domain Eukaryota; kingdom Viridiplantae; phylum Streptophyta; class Magnoliopsida; order Solanales; family Solanaceae; genus Capsicum; species Capsicum baccatum. The sequence goes on from CM061556.1 coordinate 129,057,218, forward strand.
GTGATAATAGAGATTATGATGTGTTAAGCATGTTCATAAGAGTCACTTAGAGTAAGCCAAGCAAAGAACTTTTGAATCCACTAAGTTTTCGTGTGTGATTTCACATAGATCATCTTTCAACAAGCATACTTGGTTTATAGGTAGTATTTTTGTAGATTTATACCCTCCAAATTGTATAGAATTGAATAAGCTTTCAGTCGATACCAAATTCGCCTAAAACGGACACCTAGTGAAGAAGTTATGGAAATTTAAAGATTCAGCAGTGTCATTTCAGTCAGTGGTGCATCGCGCCGTAAGCCAAAATGACGTTCGTCAATTTCCAGTGTCTCTCCGTAATTCCAGTTCATCATGGTGAGTTTCCAGGTCATAAATGGGTGGAAATGCGATATCTCTGTGTCGCGCCGAGGGGCCCAAATCGGGTAATTTTCATAGAAATTAAATAATGCATCTAGAGGGGTATTTGGGTCATCTTTCCCCCTCTATATAAGTCCCAAACATGGGATTGAGGCCCTAAATCAGCTCTTTACATTACTTTTTATCAAAATTCTCTCAAGAACAACCAAGAACAAGTCTAGGGTTCAATTGGGGGTTTTAAATTCCAAGCTTATTTCACTACAATCTTCACGGATTATTAATCTAAGGTATGCGTAGTGTTCATCTATGGATCCAATCTGTTCATAGAGCTCAAGAACCATGTTTTAAATACTACTTTGTGAAATTTTTGTGGTGATATGAGCATGTACATATTGATGATTGTTGTTTAAGTTTTAAGATGATATCTAAAGGTGTTTTCATGGAATATATATGGTTGTTAGTTGAAAACTATGAACTTTAGTTGGTGTAATATGGTGCAAGTTATGAAACACACCTATGCCTTAAAGAATGCATGCTAGGTGTTTGATAAAATGCTTGGGATGCTAGGAATTTATGTTTACATGATATCTAAATGACAAGTCTATTTTAGCTATATACTTAAATATGAATTCCATGCTATTGATGTGTTGCTATTGTTGTGGTATGAAGCATGTATGATAATGGATATGTATAATATGTACATGAAATATATCCATGCAATCCCTACAATGTTTAATATGTTTAATAACTACATGAAGTATAAGATCCCCTACTTATGATATTATGAATTGTGGACTCCAATCTTGTGATCAAGTCATGTCATGTGTGTCAGTTTCCTTCTATCGAGTCCTGGGGGTATTCGTACCCAAAAAATATAGTTGTGTGCCTAGATCCATGTCATGTTGTCATGATAATCTCAATCAAGCTATAATCTATAGAACTCAGTCAGTCATGTGACTCAGAAAACCTCAGAAATCTCATGATCCCAGTAAACTCTCAGATAGTAGTACTATTTCGTCAATCAACGGAAGTCAGTTAATCAATCGATGTACAGTCAGTTGAATCATGTTCAGTCTCTTCAAATGGGAGTATAAGTTAGCACCGAGTGACCCCAAGGATGGGAAATCACCTACCAGTTTAGGGTGATTCTTAGCAGTCATCCTTGCGTTCTATAACTATGTAGCCAGCATAGGTTGAGACATCTTAACCTATCAGATTAGGGTTGATAAGGTGTCTTAACCTCTCAGTTCAGGGTTCCCACCGCTCTCATTTTGAGTATCTTCAAGCTAAGGGTCACTCACAACTATCCTTACCAGTGGTGTGGTATTGACACCCCTCCAGTCTGGGCAGAGATTGGACCCCAGCTTAGCCATAATAGCACACATGGGGCATGTCGGTTAAATAACTACCTCCCATAATTTTAGACTCAGTCTAAGTAAAAGAACTCAGACAGTTCTACAAATATCAGTATGCCAGGATTGTTAGATACAGTCAAATTCAGTTATATCACGGGACTCAAAAAGTTCTATCAGATTCAAGACTGTCAGACATAGTCACCCATGCTATTAGAACTACAGTTTCAGCCATGTCAGTTATCAGTAAACCATGTATTAGCTTACAGATTTAGCTATCACGTACTCATGATCTCAGTTACTATGTATGTATGTTTGTACTTTTACGTTCATATCAGTCAGTCAGTTAGCATTATTCATGCATGTAAACCCTTTATATTAGCCTACCTCACTCGTATACTCATTACTCCAGTTGTACTGACATATTTGCGCTATGGTGCTTTCTTTTCATGTTACACCGTAGGTTTAGAGACACAAGTTCTAGACTAGCAGTAGCAGCTGCCTTCCAGTATACAGAGTTGCAGTGAGTCATCTTCATTCGAGGATGATACTATATTATTTTCTTTTATATATTATTTCAGCTCAGTTTTGCTATATGGGTTTAGTTGGAGACATGTTCCTTCAACTCCTTATTCAGATAGTTTTTAGATGCTTTCAAATTTTGTTCAGATTTGATTCAGTTTTCAGTTGTTTTGAGTATCTTTTACCCACAAGAATGTTACTATCTTACAGATTTTTTTTAGTTGAACCTTATGGCCTACATATTCATGTTTTTTGTATTAATACATTGTATATTGCAGTGCACAGGTACAGATATCAGTCATGGGTTAGCTTATGGTCCTTCGGGGTCATAAGCACCGTGTAGCATTCCAGTTCAGAAAATTAGGGTGTTATAGATATAGGGCCTATACTTTTCCTAGGTGATGTATTTATCCTATAAGTCATACAAATAATCACAAGATGGCCTATCGAAGGCAATTTGAGGCAAGTATAAAACATATGTTACTCACTACTCATTGCTATGATCCCATATGCATAATTGTAATCGCAGTCTATATTTAGGTACACCTCACCTAGGGACTCACTATGAGGGTCTGCCCACAGGTCATATGTTGGATCGAGTTAAGGGGAAACCAATACATGATGTCCCAGCTGACTCCAAATACAATTGATGCCACAAAGGTGGATACGCCTAATGGTTGGGACCACTAAAGTGATCTGATCTCGACCTTTACACATAATCATGTAGAGCGATATGCCAAGCCATACGTATGTACCCTCCTGCCACAATGTTTATCAAATAATACCTTTTTTCTCTTTACTGGAAGAAGAAAGAGATGAAACAAGGCCCTGTACGTTTTTCTCTTTTCTTTAATGTTCACCAAGAGTTCCAATGAACTCCAATAATATAATATATATATATATATATATATATTCTTTCTTTTTTTCTTTCTTTTCCCTTTTCTTTCCCTTTGGTCAAAGTACTAGAATGTACGTGACTTTCCCTCTACCAAAAGTTCCCTTTTTTTTGTCTATCACTTAGTATATTTTTGAAACTAAAGTGGGTCACACAGGAAAGTAGCAAATCAAGGTTTGAATAGTTATGTGTATATGTAAACACTATAATTCTCCATAAAATACGTATACCACGTAATTCTTTATAAATTTAGGGTCATGCTTGCTTAATGTATTAAACTTGGATTCAAATTTTTTCCAAGGTGTTACAATCTCCCCCACTTAGGATCATTCATCCTCGAGTTTATTATCCATCCCACCACGATCAAACACATCTACTATACTATTTAACCAACTTTGGTCTTACTTTATCGAATGATATGACCTTAAAATTGACTAACTCTCTAAATTTCTAAATATTTTGCTAGAGTTTTCTTTGTAAATAGGCTTATCGGGTACCTATCAGCTAGCCAGAATAAATTAAAATATGCTTAACAGAGTGTCACAACACATATAATACTCAACAGATAATATACGAGGCTCCGCTTGGCCTTAAACTCCAGAAACAATACATGAGGCTCCAGTTGGCCTTGAACTCAATTAAAAGTCATACCAACCATGAAACTTACCTTATAAGCTGCATCCGCACGCCATATCTATGTAAATATCAAGAATCCTAGGCATAAATCATGTACCTAAATATATCAAGTAAGAATCAAATGTCAACATAAATAAATATTATAGAAATTAATGATCATATAAAGGGACAAGTAGTTTAAGGACCTTTTGATCATTTTTGAAACAAATATGGGATTTAGTTTGCATATCCGCTTTTGCTTCCCAAGTGGCTCCTTCTATGTCGTGGTTTCTCCAAAGCACCTTTACTGACGCAATATCTGAATAATTATAATTTATGGTACCTGCTGCAATATCTGAATAATAATACTGTAATAATTACAGAATTTAGGCAAAAACTTGCCATAAGATTTAAATCTGAATAATTATAATTTATGGTTTCATAATACAAAAACTAAACATCAATATAGAAATCTGAATAACTGTCTGAAAATACTCTAGTCTGAAAAAGCCTCTAAATAGTCTGAAATATGAAGTTGATAGGATAATCCCCCAACTAACTCTGACTACTAAAAGTAAACTGAAATGCTAAAAAGAATCATGTCCTTGGACTATGAGGACTCACCACTAACTCTGTTTGCTTAGAATTCAAACTGCTAAGGGTGCTCTGGAGCCCGTGCATCTGAACGTATGATATAAGATATCATAGCGCAAAAGAAAAGCACGTGTCAGTACTTTGAATATACTGGTATGCTCAGTGAGGTAGGTTGAGATGCATGGGTTCATATGCAGGAACAAAGCTAACTGAATAACATGAGTATAACTGAATAAGAGTACATGCATGAATACGTGTACTATAACTTAGATCATGATAATACTGAATACTGAAACTGATATACTGATATCTGAATAATTGTATCTGACAGTCCTAATTTTGTGGAACTATACTAAGTTCTGTACTATACTGAATGACTACATCTGATAGTCTTGAGTCTATAGAACCAAACTGAGTTCTATTCTGAGACTGAATTTAAAACTGAGACTATGGGAGGTAATCATCTAATCGACATGCCCCTTTTTGAATAGAAGGGGTCCAACCTGTGACCCCAGTTGGAAGGGTGTCAATACCATTCCACGGGTAGAGATAAGCTGTGAGTTAACCCTCTCTGATAGGAAGCTCTTTTGTCAACCCTCGCTTCCAGGATAACTCAAATGAGATGTATTAACCCTCATAATATCTAGCAAGAAGATATCTCAACCTAAGATGGCTACGTAGTTCTGTAATGCAGGGATTTCTACTAAGGGTCAAATCCACAGCTGGCACGAATATCCCCATCCCTAGGTTTGCTCAGTGCTGAATCCTACTTCCAGCTGAATAGATGCTGAACTAATTTCTAGTCTGTCAGAGGCTGGACTGAACTGTTACTAATATTACTATTTGACTGAACCAAACTGAGTTTAGCAGATTCCGTAGACTGACTAAATACTACTGAGTTCTGTTAGTTGACTGAGTTTATTGAGGTTTGAACTGAATAATAAATTAGACTGGATTAATACTGGGTCTACTGAGTTTTTTTGAGTCCTATAACTGATAGAGAGTAATAGGATCGTGATATGACTGAGATTATTCTGTAACTAATACTGGCTCTAGTTAAACAGCTAAATTATAGGGTATTAAATACCCTCAGAACTCGATAGCATAAAATAAAGCATCACATGATCTTGCTTAGCACAAACATGCACATTGAATTCATAATGCATCTATCGAGACATCTTATCAAACTCTTGCATGGTATAACTTACAAATAAGCTAGCATGACATGATTTTTTTCCTTTATTAGTTCCCATGAACAATTCATCAAGCACTTGGTGAGCATAATATATGCACATAATTAGTGAGCATCAGAATTTACTTCAAATTTCACAATTTTAGGGGGTTTAACATGGATTCATACTAATCTACACACATAGTAATCAATCCCACATGAAACGTATAATAATTCATGAAATAGAAATCTAATTCACATACTAATCGTGAATACAGTTTAATTCAAATCACAAAAATCATGAATTCAAACTTCTTGAAATTTGGACTTCAAATCACAAATACCTTGGTTGCTAAATTCTTGAATATTAATGGTTGAATCTTGAGCCTTGAATTGAAATTTAATCTCCTAGGGTTTTTTGTTCTTGAGCAATTTGTGAAAGAACGAATATATTTTGCTAAAAGAGGATAAACTTTCGTGTTATGGGGGCTGAATGATGTGGGAAAAAGAATTAATTAACCCTAAGGACGAGGCTTTTTAATGATTGTAAACTGAACCTTTGTCGTGCAGTCCGACACATCGCGTCATTAGCATCAACGCAAAAGCCAATGCACCGCATCGAGTCCATGTCGGTTCAGTGGAATTTGACACTGGGAGCTGGGGAAAATATTTATCAACGCGATAGTCGATGCGACGCATCAAGATTGCATTGACTCACTGGTTTAGGATTCCAAAGGTGCTTCAAACAAGGTCTAAAAAATCTAAAACTTCTTTGGAAACACCTATTGACCTTCCTGATCATGAAAAAAACTAAAGATTGATACTTTAAGGTCGTAAGGGTCATGAAATTAGATTTCCAACTTTCGAAGGCTAAAATAATACTATGTATGGAGACATAGCTAAATTTTTCTAAGTCTGGGACCCCTTGACCAACTTTAAAAAACTGAATTGAGCTTAGAATTTCGCGGGGTCTTATAATATCTCCCCCTTGGGAACATTCGTCCTCGAATGAGACTGATTTAACTTAGAAAACTGAGAGACTGGATTTAGTCACTAAGCATGCACAACTAAAGCATGATTTCATGATTGATATTACTGATATACTAAATTATCATAGCGAACATGCATATCTGATACATGAGGACATAGCTGAACATGATTCATGAATGCATGACAGGGATTACTAATAAGCTGAGTTTCTCATACTAAACATGCATATCCGATGCATAAATACATGACTGAACTGACTCATGTACATATGACTGAATATGCAATGGTAACTGATACCAAGTTTGTAATGGAAAATTTGAGCATGAAACTGAATAAGCTTAAGGAGAACGATTACCTTGAGCTAAATCTGAGTTTGCGAAGAAGAGATGAGGATACTTGGTCCGTATATCTACTTCTTCTTCCCAAGTAACTCTCTCAAAGGACTGATTTCACCAAAGAACTTTGACTATAGGGACTTTTTTGTTCCTCAGTCTGGGAATTTGATAGTCAAGGATTTCAACTGGAATCACTTTGTAAAAGAGGCTATTCTAAACATCTATGCCATCTATGTGGACTACAGCTGATGGGTCACCTATGCATTTCTTTAGCAAGGAGACATGAAACACTGGATGGACTGAAGATAGATCTGAAGGCAACTCAAGATCGTAAGCTACCTTTTCGAAATGACTAAGAATTTGGTAAGGACCGACACATTGGGGACTAAGCTTTCCCTTATTGCCAAAATGATTCACTCTTTTCATAGGAGAGATTTTCAAGTACACATAGTCACCAGTCTCAAACTCGAGATCCTTTCTGTGTATATCAGCGTACAATTTCTATTGGATCTAAGCTATTTTAATCCTTTCCTTGATCAACTGAACTTTCTCTAAGGTATCAAATACCAAGTCAAGCCCTACCACTGCGGCCTCACCCACTTTAAACCAACCAATGGGAGATATATACCTCATCCTATAAAGCACCTCAAACGAAGCCATATAAATACTAGAATGATAACTATTGTTGTATGCGAACTCAATCAAAGGCAAGTGGTCATCCTAACTACCTTTAGAGTCTATCGCACATGCTCACAGCATATCCTTTAAAGTCTGAATGGTCCTTTCAGCTTGACCATCTTTCTGAGGATGAAAGGTTGTACTGAGGTGAATTCAGGTACCAAGACCCTTTTAGAATGATTTCAGAAATGAGAGGTAAATTGGGTACCTCTATCTGACATAATGGACAATGAAACATCGTGCAATCTAACCAACTCCCTGACATAGAGTTTGGCGTAATCCTCAGTTGATTAAGAGGTATGGACTGGTAGAAAATAAGATGATTTGGTCATCCTGTCTATAATGACCCAAACTGAATCATGCTGACGACCAGTATGAGTCAGACCCATCACAAAGTCCATGTTTACTTCTTCCCATTTCCAAGTGGTAATGCTAAACTCCTGCATGGACCCACTAGGTTTCTGATGCTCAACCTTAAACTGCTGACATGTTGAGAACTTAACCACAAACTCTGTAATATTTATCTTCATCCCACTCTACCAATAGATCTCCCTCAAATCACGATACATCTTAGTGGCCCCTGGATGAATAGAGTAGCACACACCATGAACTTCTGCAAGAATTCGCTACCTCAAGTCATCTATGCCTAGCACACATAGTCAACCCTGATGATGTAAAACACCATCTCCCCCTTGGGAGAAAACCTCAACCTTATGATCCCTGACCGATTCTTTCAACTTGACTAGGCTGGGATCCCTATCCTGCTTTTTCTTCACTTCAGAAACTAGGGATGATTCTGAACTACTCTGTACCTATACACTACCTTCTGCTGAATTGACTAAGCGGACACCTAGTCAGGCTAGCTAATGAACTTCCTGAGACTATCCTCGACATGAGTAATACTACCCATAGATATTCTACTGAGAGCGTCAGCCACTATATTGACCTTGCCCGGATGATACAGGACACTTATGTTGTAGTCTTTCAACAACTCCAACTTCTTTCTCTGACAGAGATTTAGGTGTTTTTAATAGAACAGATACTGCCGGCTCTTGTGGTCAGTGAACATATCAATGTGCACCCCATACAAGTAGTGTCTCCAAATCTTTAAGGCAAAACCTACTGTTGCTAATTCAAGATTATAAGTAGGATAATTCTTTTCATGAGGCTAAAGCTATCTAGAGGCATAAGCTATGACCTTATCTCTCTGTATCAGAACATACCCTAAACCAAATATGGAAGCGTCATAATACACAACAAACCCATCTGGACCATCTGCTAAGGTCAACACTGGAGCTGTAGTGAGTCGAGTCTTTAACTCCTAGAAAATTTTCTCATAAGAATCTGACCACTGGAATTTGACCTTTTTCTACGTCAATCTAGACATGGGGGATGCAATAGATGAAAATCCCACAACAAAGTATCAGTAATAGCCAGCCAAACCCAAGAAACTCCTGATATTTAATAGAGAGATGGGTCTGGGCCAGTTTCTCACTGCCTTAATTGATTAAGGATCAACTCTAGTTCCATTAAGGGAAATGAAATGGCCGAGGAAAGCTACTAGCCTTAGCGAAAATTAGAACTTACTGAATTTGGTGAATAACTGATGATTTCTGAGAGTTTGTAGTACTATTCTGAGATAGTTTGCATGATCATGCTCACTGTAAAAGTAGACAAGAATGTCATCTATGAAGACTATGACAAACATGTCCAAGTACTTCTTGAACATCTAGTTCATCAAGTCCATGAAGGCTGCTGGGGCATTGGTAAGACCAAAGGACATGTCTAAGAATTTGAAGTGACCATACCAAGTTCTGAAACCTATTTTTAGGATGTCACATTCTCTGACTCTGATCTGATGATAGCCTAATCTGAGGTCTATCTTGGAGAAATAACTGGCACCCTGAAGTTGGTCAAGTAAGTCATCGATTCTGGGAAGTAGATATTTGTTCTTGAATGTGACTTTATTCAACTAATGGTAATCTATACACATCCTAAGAGAACCATCTTTATTTCGCATGAATAAAATTAGTGCGCCCTATGGAGACACTTGGGTCTGATAAATCCCTTATCTAGGAGATCCTTTAACTGCTCTTTTAATTCCCTGAGTTCTGTTGGAGCCATTCTATATGGCAAAATAGATATGGGTTGAGTATCTAGAAGAAGATCGATTTTAAAATCAATTTCTCTTTCGGGAAGAACTCCGGGAAGATCTTCAGGAAACATATTTGGGAATTCATATGCTACTGACACTAACTCAAGAGTAGGGGTTTCTGATCTAGTCCTAGAATTAAACGACATGGTAGATACATCCCTTAGATATTATTTTTCTAGCCTGAAGGTAAGAAATAAGTTGACCCCTAAGTGCTGAAGTACTACCCCTCCACTCTAGGACAGGATCATTCAAAAACTGAAACTAGATAATACTATTTCTGCAGTTGATTGAGGCATAGTAGGAATGAAGCCAATCCATGCAGAGAATGACATTAAAATCAGTCATATCTAATTCAACTAAGTCTGCTGAAGTGACTTTCTGAGATATCATAATCGGGCAGTTCCTGTATACCCGCCTGGCTATGATGGATTTACCTATTGGGGTAGAGATTAAGAAAAGATCTGCTATAATTTTGGGACTAACTCCAAAATCAACTGCTATATATAGAGTAATAAAGGGCAAAGAAGCTCCTGGATCTAGCAAAGCATAAACATGTAAATGAAAACTTGTAACGTACCAGTGACCACATCAGGAGAACTCTCTTGATCTTATCGGGACTGAAGAGCATAGAGCCTATTTGGGCGTTGCCCACTGGTGGCACTGGAGAAGGCACCTTGCTGATTTGGGAGACCGAACTGAGTTGGGGGATGATTATGCTGACTCTATGAACTCACCTGAGAACACTGTCTGACTCTGTGGCCTGGCTTGCCATATTTGAAACACACATCACTTCCCGCTCTGCAAATACCTTGGTGGTTTCTACCACACTTTTGACAAAGGGGATTGGCTCAGGCATTACTAACACTGCCCTAGGGTTTAGGGCCTGATGCCCTATCTTTATTGTTGTCTCTGAATTTCAGCATAGGAGCACTGGCTGAGGACGAAGCTGGGACTGAAGATTTTGGGTGGAACTGAGAACAATTCCTACCCTCTAACTTAGGCTGAGCGAAGTTGAAACTACCTGTTCTCGCTCTCTTGCTCTCCCTCTCCTTTTCTTTATTCTTAGCCTCCTCTATCAACTGAGCATAGACCATGAGTATGGATATGTCCATCTCCTTAACCAGCATTGCGGTCCTACACTTTTTGACCACACTGCTAGATACCCTAACACAAACTTACTCATCTTAGATCTGCTATCTGCTACCACATGCGGGGCATATCTGTCTAACTGAGGAAACTTGAGAGAATACTCTTGTATTGTCATATTTCCCTATTTTAGATTAATGAACTCCAATACCTTCGCTTTCCTCAACTCTAGGGGCAAGAACCTATCCAGAAAAGCAACTGCAAACTCCTCTCATTCTATGGGCCCTGCATCTGTGGCCCTCTCTACTTTTCATTATTTGAACCATGAGTATCCCATATCCTATAACTAATATATGGCTAACTCAGTTCTCTCAACAGCATTCACCCAATAATATCAGTAACTTTCTACATCTGATCAAGAAATTTCGAAGGGTCCTTATCTGACTTAGATCCGGTAAACAATGGAGGGTTCATTTGAGTGATGTCCCAAATCCTGGCAGCAGAAGTATTGGCCATTAGATTGGCTGGGAAAATTGTTGGGCATTCATTCTGGGCTACCACAGTATGAGTTAGGGTGGTGAAGGCTGCTCTAAACTCAGCGTGAGACGTGTTCGTCCAAAGGATCCGACTGGATGGGCTAGGGTTCTGACTGGTCTTCTATTCCTCTTTATTTAGTCCACTTTGGAGCCATATTCTGTATATGGAAGAGAAAGGATTAGATTGAAAATTTAACTGGAGCTCATGCTTACCCGCACGACATAAATACTGAAAGAAAGGAAACTTTTCCTAAAATATCTCGTAGCCTCCTATCCATAAGTGTGGCGCGCAACACACCCATGCATAAGACTACTAGATATGGATTTTAGAATTCCTAGGACTCTGTTGAACCTTAGGCTCTGATACCAAGTTTGTAACACCCCGAGTCTACACCCTGGATGCTACACGGTGCTCATAATCCCGAAGGACCACAAGCTAACCCATGTCTGGTACTTGCTGCAATATCTAAATAATAATACTATAATAATTGAAAAATTTAGGCAAAAACTTGCCATAAGGTTCAAATATGAAATAATTATTGTTTACGGTATCATAATACCAAAACTAAACATCAACACTGAAATCTGAACAACTGTCTGAAAATACTCTAGTCTTAAAAAGCCTCTAAACAGTCTAAAATATGGAGTTGGTAGGACAAGACCCCAACTAAATCTGAGTACTGAAAGTAAACTGAAATGCTGAAAATAATCATGTCCTCAGAGTATGAGGACTCACCACTATCTCTATCTGCTGAGAATTTAAATTTCTAAGGGTGCTTTGGAGCCCGTGCATTTGAACGTATGATATAAAACACCATAGCGCAAAAGAAAAGCATACGTCAGTACTTTGAATGTACTGGTATGCTCTGTGAGGTAGGCTGAGATACATGGGTTCATATGTATGAACAAAGCTAACTGAATAACATGAGTATAACTAAATAAGAGTACATGCATGAATACATATACTATAATTGAGATCGTGACAAATACTGAATACTGAGTCTAAATACTGAAATTGATTTATAGATATGTGAATGAATGTATCTAACAGTCCTAATTCTGTGGAACTATACTAAGTTCCGTACTATACTGAATGACTATATGTAATAGTCCTGAGACTGTAGAATCGAACTGAGTTCTATTCTGAGACTGAATTTAAAACTGAGACGGTGAAAGGTAATCATCTAATTGACATGCCCCTTCTGAATAGATTGGTGTCCAACCTGTGACCCCAGTTGGAAGGGCCTCAATACCGTGCCACGGGTAGAGATAAGTTATAAGTTAACCCTCTCTGATAGAAAGCTCTTTCGTCAACCCTCGCTGGCGAGATAACTCAAATGAGATGTATCAACCCTCATAATATCAGGCAAGAACATATCTCAACCTACGCTGGCTACATAGTTCTGTAATGCAGGAATTGCTACTAAGGGTCAAACCCTCTGTTGGCAGGAATGCCCCCATCCCTGGGTTCGCTCGGTACTGAATCCTAGTCCAAGCTAAATAGACACTGAACTGATTTCTAGTCTATACTAGGCTGGACTGAACTATTACTGATATTATTGTTTGATTGAACTAAACTGAGTTTAGCGAATACCATGGAATGATAGAATACTACTATGTTTTGTTAGCTGACTGAGTTTACTGAGGCCTGAACTGAATACTGATCTAGACTGGACTAATACTGGGCTACTGAGTTTTCTGAGTCCTATAACTGACAGAGAGTACTAGGATCATGACATGACTAAGATTATTCTGTAACTGACACTGGCTTTAGGCAAACAGCTAAATTATCGGGTATTAAAACCCCCCAGGTCTCTATAGTATGAAAATAAAGCATCACATGATCTTGCTTAGCATAAACATGCACATTGAATTCATAATGCATCTATAGAGATATCTTATCAAACTCTTGCATGGTATAACTTACAAATAAGCTAGCATGAAATGATTTCTTTCCTTTATAAGTTCCCATGAACAATTCATCAAGCACTTGGTAAGCATAATATATGCACATATTAAGTGAGCATCAAAATTTACTTCAAATTTCACAATTTCAAGGGGTTTAACATGGATTCATATGAATCTACACACATAGTAATCAATCCCACATGAAACGTATAATAATTCATGAAATAGAAATCTAACTCACATACTTATCACGAATACAATTTAATTCAAATCATGGAAATCATGAATTCAAACTACTTGAAATTTAAAAGAGATTTTTGGACTCCAAGGGTGAAAGGAACCCTGGGATGAACACTTCACATACCTTGGTTGGTAAATTCTTGTATATTAATGGTGGAATATTGAGCCTTGAATTGAAATTTAAGCTCATAGGCTTTTTTTTCCTTGAGCAATTTGTGAAAGAATGAATATATTTTGCTAAAAAGGGGATAAATTTCGTGTTAAGGGGGCTGAAGGACATAGGAAAAAGACTTAATTAACCCTGAGAACGCAGATTTTTAATGACTATAAACTGAACCCTCGACGTGTAGATTGATGCACCACGTCGTTGGCATCGACGTGATAGCCAATGCACCATGTCATGTCCGCATCGGTTCACTAGAATGTATCACTGGGAGTTGGGGAAAACATTTATCAATGCGATAGTTGGCGCGACGCGTCAAGATCACGCTGACTCACTGGTTTAGGATTCCAAAGGTTCTTCAAACGAGATCTGAAAAATCCAAAACTTGTTCGGGAATGCCTATTGACCTTCCTGATCATAAAATAACCTAAAGATCGATACTTTAAGGTCGTAAGGGTCATGAAATTGGATTACCAACTTTCAAAGGCTAAAATAACACTAAGTATGGACACTTAGCTAAATTTTTCTAAGTCTGGGACCCCTTGACCAACTTTAAAAGACTGAATAAAGCTTAGAATTTTGTAGGGTCTTACATTATCATACTAACTCTGTTTAACCAATGACACAAGTGATGACTCAGCAATATTGAGTACCACAACACCACCATCTTCGAAATCTATAAGGCTAACACCACGATTGGCTAATTTGTGAACATCTCTTGCTACTTCCTACTGAACAAGTGACAGGTGTGCTAGACTACCCATGGATAGTCAACTAAAAGCATCAGCTACAATGTTACCTATGCCCGAGTGATAGAGAATATTGATATAATAGTCTTTTAATAACTCTAGCCACCTCTCTACCTCAGATTTAGCTCTTTCTACTTAAATAGACATTGAAGACTCTTATGATCTGTAAAGATATCAATATGCACTCCATATAAGGAATGGCGCTATATTTTAAGCATGAATACCACTGCTGCAAGCTCTAAGTCATGAGTGGAATAATTCTGTTCATGCTTTTTTAATTGTTGAGAAGCATACACTATAACCCTTCAATGCTGCATTAGGATGTAACCCAAGCCACTACTTGGAGCATCACATTACACCACATACCCTTATGTGCCCTCTGGTAAGGCTAACACTGGTGCAGTAGTCAATCTATGTTTCAACTTTTGAAAACTTCTTTCACAAGCATCTGACCACTGGTACTTAACCATTTTTTACATCAGTTTGGTCAATGGAGTAGAAATAGAGGAAAAGACCTCCACAAATCTCCTATAGTAATTGGCTATCTCTAAGAAACTATGCACCTCAGTAGGAGTGGTTGGTCAAGGCCAATTCTTCACAGCTTTAATTTTCTTAAAATCTACTCTGATGCCTTTTCTAGATACCACATAACCAAGAAAGGCTACCGAAGTCAACCAAAACTCACATTAAAGAACTTAGCATAAAACTAGTGCTCTCTAAGTGTCTGTAATACTGACCTCAAGTGATATACATGCTTAGCTTTATTAATCGAATATATCAAAATGTCATCTATAAATATGATCACATACATATCAAGAATGGTTTGAAAATCCTATTCATCATATCCATGAAGGCTGCTGGAGCATTCGTAGTCCAAATGACATGATGAGAAACTCAGAGTGCCCATATCTTGTCTGAAAGGTTGTATTGGGAATATCTTCTTCACGAATCTTTAACTAGTGATAACTGAACCTCAAATAGATCTTTGAAAAATATTTAGCTCCTTGAAATTAATCGAATAAATTATCTATTCAGGGGAGGTAGTACTTATTATTTATTTTCACTTTATTCAACTACCTGTAGTCTATACACATTCGTAATGTGCCATCTTTCTTGCGTACAGAAAGCACCGGTGCACCCTAAGGTGATATACTGGTCAAATAAAGCCTTTATCAAGTACATCTTTTAACTGCTCTTTCAACTCTTTTAATTCTGCAGGCTCCATTTTATAAGGTGGAATTGATATCGACTGAGTAGCAGGATCCACATCAATAACGAAATCAATCTCTCTAACGGAGGGCAATCCAAGAATTTTATCAGGAAACACATATGAGTACTCATTCACCACTGCTACAGATTCTAAAGTTGGTGCCTATTTTTCGACCTCAATGTCTGTCACTTGGACTAGGTGATACAAATACCACTTTGTAATAAACTTTCATGCCTTAAGAAAGGAAATAAACCTCCCTCTAGGCATCATAGAATTATCTCTTCACTCTAAGACTGGCTCTCCTGGGAAGTGGAAATAGGCCATCTTGGCTCGACAATCAATTATAGCATAACAGGAGGATAACGAATCCATACCCATAATAACATCAATATTAACCATTTTAGTTTAATTAGATAATACAGTGAAGCACTACAACATATCGTCACCTCACAATCATAATAAAACCATCTAGTTATAATAGAATCTCCTACTAGAGTTGATACTGCAAATGGTTCTGATAACAACTCCGGCTCTACTCCAAACTTTTTAGCAACAAATGGAGTAACATATGACAAGGTATATCCTAAGTCTATCAAGGCATATACATCATGTGAAAAGACAGCTAAGGTACTTCTGACCACATCCGTAGATGGCTTTGAATCTTACTGACCAGCTACTGCATATATACAGTTTGGGCCTATACTCTAACCGGGTTTGATGCCCCTACCAGATCCTCTACTTGCTAATGCCTGAGGACCGCGAGAAAAAAAACACTAATAAAGATGAAGCTGATGAAGACTCTATAGGCTGTGATCAATCGCCTCTAACTTTACTTCTAGGCTGTGGAAAATCACATACCATATGGCCCTCTATACCATACCAATAACATATATTTGAACTATGCCGATACTCTTCTCCATGTGTTCGGTACTCTACCTGCATATAGGTTGAGGTAGTAACCCTCGACTAGTGCCCCTCTAAGACCGTAAGTCTAGTGCTGTAAAAGTTTGACCTTGATCATACTTGCGTCTCAAAGACTGAGCTGGAGCAATAGATGTAGAGCGCACCACTGACTGGGTCTGCCAAGGTTGTCCTTTACGAGTAGAAGCTCCACTACATCCTTGATACTGGGTGGCCGTCCTAGCTCTCTTACTCTACTTTCTCTCTCTATCTACTTTACAATTACACTAATTGTCCTTTAATTGTTGAGCACGCACCATGATCCTTGCTATATACAAATCCTTATTCGTAGCAGTAACCGAAAGAAGGTCCTTCAAGGGACCCACAAAGCCATTCATAAAGTGATGAATCTGTGATGTCTGTGTGCTAACCACCTTTGGGTAATATCTAGAAAACTGTGTAAACCACAAAAAATACTCTTTGATACTAAGTTTATCCTACTTTAAAGAAAGAAATTCATCCACCTTTGCATCTCTGAGCTCTAATAGTATGAAATGATCCATGAAGGCTTTTACAAACTCTATCCAAACCATTAGGGGAGCTTTCTGACCTCTTGAGGGAACCTACATCTCATACCAATCAATATCAACATCTTTAAGTTGGTAGGCATCTAATTCAACTAAATCTATATTCGATACCTGCATCACTTTATAGATTCTATGAGTCTTTTCAATGAACTATTGAGGGTCATCTGCAATCTTAGAACCTGTAAATTCATATGGATTCCTCCCCGAGTAGCAAAAAGTACATCTACATTCTGTCTTTGGGCCAGAGAGGCAACCAACTATGTAAGCAAGTGTATCACTCCCTTAAGATCTGGGCCTGAGGCACCTAGTGGAGAGAATAAGAACTACTATAGTCACCACTGGAGGTGCAGAAGCCCCTGTAGGTCCCCCCGTCCAGGGTATTTGAGAACCTAAAAGTATAGAACCCAAAAAAACTTTCTTGAGTCCTATTCAGATCTACCAATATAGGAGATTGCCTAGTAGTGGTTGCCTCTCGAGTAGTGCTAGTAGGGGCCTGCTGGGCTGCATAATCCTTCTCTGCTACGTCTGTATCACAAATAAGCAGTATAGGAATCAGAAGTAACTTCCTATGACTTAAATTTATTGCACGATCTAGATAATAAATAAAGGTTAAATTCTTAAATGTCCATGTAGTTCCTTCGTTATAAATGTGGCACGCAACACATTGATAAGTAAGGTCCTACTAGACACGACTTCATAGACTCTCTGGGACACCTGAACCTAGGCTCTGATACTAAGTTTGTCACGCCCCAAAATGATAATGACGAACAAGAACCATATACACTTACTTTACCAGTAATATGTCACATACGCAAGATTATAGGACAATAATGAGGAAGATACCAAATATAAGCTATATACATACACAAGGGAGTTGTAATAATAAACTATACAATACAATACTACATGATGTCCATGAAGCCTCTATCCAGTTTACCACGCTATAATACAAATGACTAGTTGTCATAGGGCCCATCATGCCCAACTAGGGACCTATACATGTAATAAAAAATACTAGACATAGACTAGATCTAGGGAGAGATGGAGCTTACCAAAATATCAGCTGAAAATGGCAATAGGGCCTAACATGGACATCTGCCTATCCAGAGGATCTGAGCCTGCATTAATAAACATGGTTCCCCTCGGATATCAGTACATAAACAACAGTACGGGTATGAAAGTAGACAGAATAACAAATGGACAACTGCAGAAGCTGATATAGGTCAAATATCAAAGTGAAAAATGTATGAGCCAACAAGTAACACATATATAATATGAACTGGTAACCTATGCATCGATCTTATTAGTGTCTTATATGATATTTGGAAAAGTGTTCAGTATTAGGGATGGGCATGGTATGGTATATACCAAATTACTATACTAAACTAAAATTTTTGATACCATGGTTTTTGTTATTATGGTATTTGGTATACATTTTAAATTTTTTTGGTATATGGTATGGTATACGGTATTTACAAATGACATGCCGAAATACCGAATATCATATCGAAGTATATATAGTTGCATAAGTAGCATATATATATATATACAAAAAACATACTTAGTATTAGTATAAAAATGTTTAGACTTTCAAACTTTTGCTACTCTATTTTGATTGAAATGTCTTTTTGGTGTAATTGACTAATAAAAGGAATTGTTTGTACTTCTTTTTCAATATTTCTACATGTGTAATGCATTTTTATGATACGATTAAGAAATTCTTTTGAAAAGTCAAAGTAATAATACTCTAGTATACGAGTATATATTGTCAAAGTTAAACAAACTATGGTTACCGATTACCATATCACAAAATACCGAAACCAAATGTCAAAATACCGAACCATATCGAGTTAATATGGTATGGTAATGGTATAATATTTTTTAAAACCGAATACCAAAATTACCGTATTGAAGTTTCAAATACCGTACCATACCATACCATGCCCACCCCTATTCATTATGATATATGGACTATACTTTTTTAAGTGATGTGTTTATCCTATAAGTCATACAAATGATCACAAGATGGCCTACCGAAGGTAATTTAAGGAAAGTATAAAGCATATGTTACTCACATAGTCATTGCTATAATCCCATATGCATAACTGTAATCACAGTTTGTATCCAGGTACGCCTCGCCCAGGGACTCACTATGAGGGTCTGCCCGCAGGCCATATATGTTATATGTTGACTCGACTTAGGGGAAACCAATACATGATGTTCTAGCTGACTCCAAATATAAATGATGCCACAAAGGCGGGTATACCCAATGGTTAGGCTCACTATAGTGGTTCGGTCTCGACTTTGTGCACAAAATCACATCGAGCGATATGCCAAGCCAAACATATGTACCCTCCCATCACAATGTTTATCAAATAATGCCTTGAAGGCCTATAACATGTGAATTATAATAATGATCATCTAGCTAACATATACAAGTACAACTATGCTACTACTATTTACTTTTACTCCTAAGATGTGGTATATCTATATTGTGGCCTAAGGGCTTCAAGTGAAAAAACATATGATAATATGGATTTATCATGGAAACTTAATACAAAGAGGGAAAGATAGATACTTATAAGCTTGATAGTGAAATGAAGGAATGATATTTAAGGCAATATAAAGATTTTACTCTCTTATTTCATGAGAATTATATTAACATTAATAGGAAGGAGTACATGACGTAGGGTAGTGCCTTAGCGGCGAGGGAAGCTTTAGCTTTACATACCTTAATGCTTTATTAGCTATAGTGGTATTCCGAACCCCAAACAATTTAGCTCACAATAATGTAGCCTTTATCCTTCCAACCTTTAATTCAAGCTATCTGATAGGCAAGCCACTAGCTACATAGATAACATATACATCCATTAATGATTCGTAGACACGTTAACAATTCATCCTGAGCATCCTAACAAGAATCCAAAATGAATTCTAACTTTCTCAATGTATACAACTCAACTTCAAATCCTCCCTACTGATAGGAATCCCTAAAAACTCTTCTCTTATCAATATTTTACATTTTCTCTTTTTTTAAAGAAATCTAATTAAGCAAATCCACTTTAAAATCTAGTACCAAGATTCAATTTAACTATCCCTAAATACGTATTCATAACTAAATTCAAAAAAGGGGTAGATTATTAACCTCTTGAAATTCAATCCCAACTCTAAATTTAAAATTGATTCCTTGATGTTGAAAGAAGAGAAGGGAGAAAACAATGGAAGTACTAGTAGTACTTCTTCTTCTCGCTTTGGAACCACAAGCAAGAACTCAACTAATTTTTTTCTGTCTTTGCTGGAAGAAGAAAAAGATAAAATAGGGCCCTGTACGTTTTCCTCTTTCTTTTAATGTTTACCAAGAGTTCCAGTGAACTCCAATAATATATATATATATATATATATATATATATATATATATATATATATATATATTCTTTCTTTTTTCTTTTTTTTTCCCTTTTCTTTCCCTTTAGTCAAAGTACTAGAATGTGACTTTCCTCTTACCAAAAGTTTCCTGTTTTTTTGTCTATCACTTAGTATATTTTTGAAACTAAAGTGGGCCCCATGGAAAATGAGCAAATCAAGGTTCAAAACTTTTCAATTCCTTTTTCATACTAGCTGAGATCATAAAACTTTTATACACAATAGTTAGGTGTATATGTATGCACTATAATTCTCTATAAAATATGTATACCACGTAATTCCTCATAAATTTAGGATCATGCTTTCTTAAAGTATTAAACTTGGATTCAATTTTTTTTCAAGGTGTTACAGTTAAAAAATCTACATGATTTAAGTGTTTGGTCGTTGGTTTTAGAGAATTTAGTGTTGGTTTGATCGGATTTATCAAGTAGGTTGTGTTTTTGATGACTAACTTATGGTATTTTTCGATGGGGGTTGGGTTTGATCGTCGGTTTCAGGCGATTTTGGGGTGGAGAAATTGGTGGTTTGGTCGGTAGAAATGGCATTTTCCAGCGGAAATTCGTCGGAAAATCTAAGCTCCTTGAATCCCATTGGTGTGTGTCTTATATATATATATATACATACATATATATATATATACATACATATATATATATATACATACATATATATATACATACATATATATATATACATACATATATATATACATACATATATATATATATATATATACACATATATATATAACACTTTTTAAAAATAATTTGTAGCCTGACAACGATGTGGCAACAATCCGGTA
Organism: Capsicum baccatum var. pendulum; assembly: GCA_030864225.1. Classification (NCBI taxonomy): domain Eukaryota; kingdom Viridiplantae; phylum Streptophyta; class Magnoliopsida; order Solanales; family Solanaceae; genus Capsicum; species Capsicum baccatum. Next base: position 129,078,483 of record CM061556.1, read on the forward strand.
CTGATGTATAGACGCATGTAATACAATCTCTGGTGTGAGAGTGTTATTATATCTTTAGGATGGTATTGAATTCACTATAAATTATTAAGGGGGTAAATAATAATCAATTAAGTCAAAGTGCTAAAGTAAGTTAAGAGAACAAGTTCAATAATGAAATGATATTTTTTTCTCTATCTAAAATTTGCTCTACATAAATGGATATTAGAAACCATGTAGAAAGGACACATTTTATAGTGGTTTTTGAAGAATGAAGATGGTGCCTGTGACGGTTTAATGCAAAAAATATGTTTCTATTGTGAACAAGTGGTTGCCCATCACTTACTTTGTTGTGAAACAAGTGATTGCCCACATTAGATCACCTACCATAAGTTTACCCATACCTCAAAGGCATATAATGCCTATATATATATCCCCCTACTTCACATGTAAAAGATATATACAATCAATAAAATACTACTACTAAGTTACTCATCTTATTCTCTTGCTTACATATACTTAAATCTCTTTCTATTTCTCTATTGTTTCCTTGTAATAAGTTTTATTATTCAGTCTTTAAATTACAACACGTTATCAGCACAAGATCCCTTATAAGGTACGTATTTATTATGTAATTATTTATTTTCAGATTCTAAACACACAATATATATATATATATATATATATATATATATATATATATATATATATATATATATAAATTGCTAAAGAAAACCAACTTTTGATAATAATCTATTAACAATATATTATTCTATTTAAATTTATTTGAGATGGTTATTTTATTTTTGAAAATATCATTATATCTAACTTATTAATCTTTTTATGATAGTTTCACTATGTCAAATTTATCAAAACTTAAGTTTGTGGCACTCGACATTACTGGAAAGAATTATTTATCATGGGTCCTTGATGCTGAAATTTACCTTGATGCTAGAGGTCTTGGGGATACTATTAAACAAGAAAATAACACATCAATTCAAGATAAGGAAAAAGCTATGATTTTTCTTCATCGTCACCATCACGAAGGATTAAAAACTGAATATTTAACTATGAAAGATTCATTTGAATTATGGGCCAACTTAAAGGACCGATATCACCACCTAAAATTGATGGTATTACAGAAAACTAAATATGACTAGATACACATTCGATTTTAAGATTTTAAAACCATAGTTGAGTATAATTCTTCTATTCATAAAGTAAGTTCAATATTAATATTATATGGAGAAACTATAACTGATGAGGACTTACTTGTAATACCTCGTACTTCTACCTAGCTTAAAATCATCCTAAAATGTTAAAGACTTACTTTAAAAGATGAATACACTTTTATACATGTGGAATTTTTAAGATTTTGACTTTTTGTTGTGTGGGAAATGGAATAAGCTTTTCATCGATATCAAATTCGTCCAAATCCGACACCTAGGCAAAGAGTTAGAGCCATTTTAGAAAGACAGTGTGCCACCTGAGCCATCAACGCATCGCAGAGCATGCCAAAATGGCAATCGTCAAAATCCAATGGGCCTCCGCGATTATGGCACGTCGCGCCAAGGCTCAAATCCATACTTGTCAATTTCCAGTGTCTCAGCGCGATACCACCGCATCACGGTAAGATTCCAGGTCCCATCCAGTATTGCAACATGATTTCACCGCGTAGCGCCGTTAGCCAAGTTCTCAATTGGCAATTTCCAGTGGCACGGCGCGATAGTGCCGCATCGAGCCAAGTGCCCAAATCAAGTTTTCAGTGACAAAAAATAAAAACTTTATAAGGGCAATTGGGTCTTTTCCATGACCCAGATCAACCTTTAACCATGATATTATGCCCTAAAACCCTACTATATCACTTTTCCTCACTTTCTCTCAAGAACAAAATAATTCTCCCTCAAGAGGCAAAAACCCTAGCTCAAGAAACCAAGGCCAATTCCAAGAATTTTTCCAAGAACTTCAAGAATTTAGATTTTCAGGTATGTCAAGTGTTAATTCATGGGTCCCTTTCACTCATGAATCTCAAGGATCCCTTTTCAATTCAAAGATTGTATATTTAAGAATGTTCATGATTTATTTTAATTGGAATTCATGTTCATATTGTTGTTGGGTTTTGATCCAAGTCATAGACTATTAATTTCAAGAATTGATCTTAGTGTGTGATGATTTACGTGGTATTCTTGATAAACCCTTCAAATTGCAAGTTGAATTATGTAGCCATTATAATTTGATTTATTGATTATTGTATAACCAAATCATGCTCCCCATGTGTTTGATAAAATACCTATGTGAAGAAAATAGTGCCTTCATAGTATGTTATTATGAAATCCCTATTCATGTACAAGTTAGTGCATGTAAGGTGTTCGATGAAATGTCTTAGCAAATGAATTATGGATATATATAGCACTTGTTGTGCTTTTATGCTTGTGCCATGATTTACTTTTATGCTATCGAGTCATGGGGGTATTAAAGACACGATAATTTAGCTGTGTTCCTAGAGCCAGTGTCAGGTTTTCATGATACTCTCAGTCAAGCTATGATCAGTAGAATTCAGTCAGTCATGTGACTCAGGAAAACTCAGTAAACTCAGTATCAGTCTAGTCCCATTCAGTAATCTCAGTAATCTCAGTAATCTCAGTGATCTTAGTCAGACATTATGTCTCAGCAGTATTCAGTTCAGACCTTATTAAACTCAGTCAGCTAGCAGAACTCAGTAGCATTCTTCAGTTAACAGAATTCAGTAGTATTCCGTCAGTCAATGAAAATCCAGTGAACTCAGTTCAATCTAGTTAAGCAGTAAAAAATTAGTAACAGATCAGTCCATCCTAGTATGAACTAGGAAATCAGTTCTATGTCTATTCAGTTGGGAGTAAGATTCAGCACCGAGTGAACCCAGGGATGAGGACACACACTATTATCCAGTAGAGGGTGTGATCCTTAGTAATAATCCCTACATTCCAGAACTACGTAGCCAGCGTAGGTTGAGATGTACCCCTACGAGTCTAGGGACTATACATCTCCTTTAAGTTTTCCTTACATGAGGGGTTGATGAAAGAGCTCTCTGTTAGAGAGGGTTTAATCACAGCTTGTCTTTACCCATGGCATGATATTGACACCCTTCCAGCTGGGGTTACAGGTTGGACCCCACCAGTTCAGACTCGAGGCATGCTGGTTAGATGATTACATCCCACAGTCTCAGTTTTAGATTCAGTCTCAAAAGTAGAACTCAGTTCAGTTCTACAGCTATCAGGACTGTCAGATTACAGTCGCTCAGCTTAGTACAGAACTTAGCTGGTTCCATCAGAAATAGGACTGTCAGAGACAATCATCCAGCTCAGTCTAAAACTCAGATAGTTCTTCAGATTTAGGACTGTCAGATACAGTCACCTAGTCCAGTAAAGAACTCAAATAGTTTTCAATATCAGTATACTCAGTTATCAGTTATCATTAATATATTACCAGTAACCTTCGATATTGGTTACCTGTAAACTTTGTAATTCATATCATTAACAGACTCAGTTATTCAGTATCCCAGTATTAGTAAACTCAGATGCCAGTACATCAGTATTTAGTATTGACACGACCCCAGTCCCAATTTATGTATTCATGCATATATTTCTCACGCGTTCATATTCATGTCATCAGTCAGTTATTATTGGTCATGCATATAAAACCTTGTATTCATCCTACCTCACTTGCATACCAGTACATTCAATCGTACTGACGCATTTACGCTATGGTGTTTTATACCATAGGTTTAGAAGCACGAGCTCCCAAGATCCTTAGTAGATTAGATGTTCAACAGCCAGATTAATAGTGAGTCCTCATCATTTGAGGATAGCATGATTATTTTATTACTTTATTATTTCAGTAGTTCAGAGTTAGTTGGGGACATGTCCCATCAACTCCACAAATTTCAGACAGTTTAGAGACTTTCAAACTATAACATGTTTCAAACAATTTATTTCAGTTTTGGGTATTATTATACCCCATTACAGATATTGTTTTATATTCAGTATTAGTTCAGTTTTGAAGTTTATGGCCTTACAGCTTATATTTCGTATATTTACAGTATATTATTCAGTGCTCAGTTACAGATATCAGTCATGGGTTAGCTTGTGGTCCTTCAGGGTCATGAGCACCGTGTAGCATTTTGGGTACCAGATTCGAGGCGTTACATTACTAGAGAAAATGTTTTCTACTTTTCATGCTTCTAATGTATTGCTACAATAATAATATCGTGAAATGGGATTTAAGAAATATTCTAAATTGATTACATGGCTACTTGTGGCAGAGCAGAATAATACTAAGTTGATGAAAAATCATGAAGATCATCTCGCTAGATCTTCTCCATTCCCTGAAGTGAATGTTGTAGCAGCAAATGATCAGCCTGAAATAAGGCAAAATTATTATCACGGTCATGGTCGAGTCATAGTCATGGACGTGGGTGAGGACGTGGCAAAGGATGAAATAATTATCGTCATAATGGTGGAAATAAACATAAGAACAATAAAGGTTCTCAAGATAATCTTTCAAAGGGTAAAGTTAATATTTGTCAACGATGTGGTATGAAAGGTCATTGGGCACGTGTTTGTCGTATGCCTGATCATTTTGTCAAACTTTATCAAGCTTCCCTTAAAAGAAAAGAAAATGATGTGGAAGTGCACTTGACCTTTTGATGAGATGATGGTGAAGCAGCTCCATCAAATACATATAATGATATGAGGCAAACATTGCTTACAAAGGTGATAACTTTAAGGGCTGCACAGATATTACCCATTTGAGAGCTGAAGATTTCTATGAGAATATTGATTGAAGAACTAATTACCTTATTGGAAAATAAATTTATAAAGAAAGTTATTGTTTTCTTTCGTTTGCAATTATGATTTTCTATTTTATTAAAGTACTATGTATCTCTAATTTCTACATTTCTAACGCAATTTCTTATGTTAGCTTTTTTCAAACTTCTTATTGTATTCTTTCTTTTGAAAAATATGAAAATTCCCCAATCATCAATTGGATCCAAAATAAATTACGATGATATATGTCTTATAGATAATGCTACCACACATACTATTTTACAAGATAAGAAATATTTCTCTTATTTGGTGATGAAAGAAGCCAATGTTAATACTATATCTGGTAGTACAAGATTAATTAAAGGCTCCAAAAAATTTAATTTATTACTGACCGGAGGAACAAATTTAATAATTGATAAAGCATTATATTGTAGCATGTCTTAGAGAAACTTATTAAGTTTCAAAGTCATTCGCCAAAATGGCTATCATAATAAGACTACAGATGATGAAAAGATTGAATATCTTTATATTACTACAATGTCAGGTAATAATATATACTTAAAAAACTACCCGCTCTTTCTTTCTGCTTATACTAAATAAGTATTAGTACTATTGAAACACAAGCCATAGTAAATCAGAATTTTACTAATTCAAATAATTTTATTATTTGGCATGACCGATTGGGCTATCCCGGTTCTAATATGATGCGCAAAATAATTGAGAATTCATATGGACACTCATTGAAGAACCAAAAGATTCTTCAATTTAAAGAATTCTCTTGTGTTGCATGTTCTCAAGGCAAATTAATTACTAGACCATCAATAATTAAAGTGGAAATTGAATCCCCTGTATTTCTGGAACATATACATAGTGATATATGTGGGTCCATTCACCTTCCATGTGGACCATTTAAGTATTATATGGTTTTAATAGATGCATATATAAGATGGTCACATGTATGTTTATTATTAACTCGTAATTTGGCATTTGCAAGATTACTTGCTCAAATAATAAAGTTAAGAGCACAATTTCCAAATTATACAACAAAGACAATTCATCTTGATAATGTTGGTGAGTTTATATCCCAGGATTTTAATGATTATTGTACATCAACTGAAATAACAATTGAACATCCGGTTGCCCATGTTCATACTCAAAATGGTCTAGAAGAATTATTGATTAAACGCCTCTAATTAATCGCTAGACCAATGTTTATGAGAACAAAACTTTCCATTTTAATATGGGGTCATACTATTTTGCATGCAGTAGCTCTTGTGCAGATAAGGCCCATAAGTTATCATAAAGTCTCCCTATTACAGTTGATTTTGGTCAAGAGCCGAATATTTCCCATCTAAGAATTTTTTTAATGTGTGGTATATGTTCCAATTGCTGCACCACAACGCATAAAAATGGATCTCCAAAGAAGATTGAGGATATATGTTGGATATGAATCTCCTTTTATTATAAAATATTTGGAACCTATGATTGGAGATTTATTTACGACAAGATTTGCTAATTGTGATTTTGATGAAACAATATATCCAACATTAGGGGGAGGAAATAAGCAGTTAAAAAAAAAAATAGACTGGAATGCACTATCATTATCTCACTAAGATCCTTGTACAAATAAATGTGAACTAGAAGTTCAAAGGCTAATTCATTTGCAAAATATTACAAATCAACTGCCAGATGCATTCACTGACCTATCAAGAGTTACAAAATCTCACATTCCAGCTATTAATACTCCCCTTTGAGTTGATGTCCCGGTAGGATAATTGACTAACACAAATGAGTCTAAACCCCACTTAAAATGTGGCAGACCAATCGATTCCAAAGATAAAAATCCTCAAAAAAATGAGGAGCAAATGATCAAAATAATCGTAATATTGAGGAAGCTGCTCAAGAAGAGCAACAAGACATAACAATTGATAAAACCTCAGAAGAGGTTCAGGTACCTGAAAATAATAAAAATAAAGAGACCTCGATCATTTATGTCTCATCAAGAAAAATATAGAATCGAAATAATATAATTGTCAACGATATGTTTGCTTATAATATTGCTTATGAAATAATGCAACAAGATGAGGATCTTGGACCAAAATCTGTAGAAGAATGTAGACAGAGAAATGATTAGCCAAAATAGAAAGATGCAATCAAAATTGAATTGGCTTCGCTTGAAAAACATGAAGTTTTTGGACCTATAGTCCAAACACCTGAAGGTATAAAGTCAGTGGGCACAAATGGGTTTTTGTGCAAAAATGAAATGAGAAAAATGAAGTCATAAGATATAAAGCACGACTTGTGGCACAGGAATTTTCGCAAAGACCTGGCATTAATTATATAGAGACATATTATCCGGTGGTGGATGCAATCACCTTCAGGTATCTTATCAATTTGGCAGTTCGTGAAAAACTTGATATGTATATGATGGACGTTGTCACAGCCTATTTATATGGCTCACTAGACAATGATATTTATATGAAAATTCCTGAAGGATTCAAAATGCATGATGCGTATAAAAATTCTCAAAAAAATTGTTCAATCAAGCTTTAGAAATTCTTATACGAATTAAAACAATCAGGCCGCATGTGGTATAATCGCATTAGCGAATACCTATTGAAAGAAGGATATAAAAATGATCCAATTTGTCCTTGTGTCCTTAGGATATAAAAATGATCCAATCTGTCCTTGTGTCCTTACTAAAAGGTTTGGATCTGAATTTTTCACAATATATGTATATGTTGATGACTTGAATATCATTGGAACTTCGGAAGAGCTTCCAATGACAGTAAAATGTTTGAAAAGGGATTTGAAATGAAAGACCTCAAAAAGACAAAGTTTTGTCCTACTCTACAAATAGAACATTTTACGAATGGAATCTTTGTCCATCAATCCACATATACTGAAAATGTTTTAAAGAGATTTTATATGGATAAAGCACATTCATTAAGTACCCCGATGGTTGTGTGATCACTAGATATTAATAAAAATCTATTTCGACCTCATGAAAATGATGAAGAACTTGTTGGTGCTGAAATACCATATCTTAGTGCAATTGGGGAATTAATGTATCTTGCTAGTAATTCATGATCAGATATATTTTTTGCTATAAATTTATTAGCAAGATTTAGTTCTTCCCCAACACGAAGACATTGGAATGGTATTAAGCATATATTCAGATACCTCCGAGGAACTATTAATATGGGAATATTTTATTCAAATGAGTCCGATTCATAATTAATGGGTTATGCAGATCCAAGATATTTGTCTGACCCACATAAAGGTCGATCTCAGACAGGTTATTTGTTTACATGTGGAGGTACAACTATACCATGGAGTTCAACAAAACAAACCATGATTGCTACATCTTTAAATCATGCAGAGATAATAGCCATTCATGAAGTAAGTCGAGAATGCGTCTGGTTAAAATCAATAACTCAACATATCCAGAAAACATGTGGCCTTAATTTGAAAAAAAATATTCCAACAATATTGTATGAAGACAATGCCGCATGCATAGCTCAATTAAGAGGAGGATACACCAAAGGAGACAAAACAAAACACATTTTACCAAAATTATTTTTTACTCATGATCTTCAAAAGACGAGTGAAATAGATATTCAACAAGTTTGTTCAAGCAATAATCTAGCAGATATGTTCACTAAAGCATTGCCAACATTAACCTTTGAGAAGTTGAGATACAAGATTGGGATGTGTCATCTCCTAGATATTAAGTGATATTTTTATCAGGGGAGTAAATATGCATTGCACTCTTTTTTCCTTAATCAAGGTTTTTATCCCACTGGATTTTTCCTGATAAGGTTTTTAATGAGGCAACAAACAAAGCGTATTACAAACAACTATGTACATTTTATTCTTTTTAATTTTTCTTTCTTGTACATGGGCATCTAAGGGGGAGTGTTGTGAACAAGTGGTTGCCCGTCACTTACTTTGAACAAGTAAGTGGTTGCCTATCACTTACTTTGAACAAGTGGTTGCCCATCATTTACTTTGTTGTGAAACAAGTAAGTGATTGACCACGTTGGATCACCTACCGTAAATTTACCCATACCTCCAAGGCATATAATGCCTATATATATTTCCCTACTTCACATGTAAAAGATATATACAATCAATAAAATACTACTATTAAGTTACTCATCTTATTCTCTTGCTTACATATACTTAAATCTCTTTCTATTTCTCTTTTCTTTCCCTGTAATAAGTTTTATTATTCAATCTTTAAATTGCAACAGTTTCAAGTTTTATGTGAGCCGTTGAGAAATGAGGAAGTGGGAGTATAGTTCGTGGGTTTTAATTTTTTTATATTATTTTTTTCATTTGAAAAATAATAAAATATTTTTAAAAAAATGATCTTATTTTGCAATATTTTAGTTTCAACTTTTCACATGATATGTTTAAGACTACGATATTTGATATATTTGACACAACTTTAATTTAATACCATGTGATTTAAAAGACTTCTAAAATCAAATTCAAATATCTACCTATTATGAATTTAAAATTTACTTGATTACATATGCTAATATTATATATTTTTTTTTGCATTTTTGCTACATGTATATGAACTTAAATCAAACAAATTCAAGTTTTGAGCATGTTCTATTTGTAGTGAATTTAAAATTTATTCAATCTTCCATTCACATGTATTTCTTTAAAAAAAAATAATGAAGAGAAGAAAAACTAACAACCCACATTTCTTTCTTTTTCTGTCAAAATTGTTATAAAATATATTTCATTTTCTTAATAAACTTTTATAAGTATAAACTCTTTATGACTTAATTCGGCAGTTTCTAAAATTAATAAATATTTTTGTTTTTAAAAGATAAACCATGTATGTAATGTGTATGTATGAATTTTGTTGGTAACCTATTTTTGAAATTTACGTTTTAAATTTCAACTAATTGTTTACCTTTTTTTTTTTTAAATGTAAAAAATAAAGTAACCATCGAAATTTGAATTTTTCAAAAATAATACCCATATGTTCCTTTCTTTTTCTTTTAATTTTAAAAGTGAAAATAATTTTTAATTTCATCTTTAATTTTTTGCCACTTGAAAAATTCTGACTTAAAAATAATTGTAAAAGTTATTCTCAACTTGATTATTAAAAAAGAGAAAAAGTTTAAAGTAAGTACAAAATTTGAATATTTTAATAACTGTAAAATAAAAAACAATTACTCCATTGGGATATATCACATGCCTTAAGAAAAATCTTTTCGGACATAAATTTGTTGGTAAGTAATTTTTATTTACTAAAGCAGCCATATAAAACTGAAAGCAATCTTGGACAAATGAGCCCCAAGATTTGCTTGGACACCATAATTCGATTTCCCTTAGCAACAATATTTTTTCAAGTTAAAGGGTACCTATTTAAATTTTGCATTCTATCCGCTAACTTAAGTTGAAAATTGAAAAAAAAAAAAAAAAGTCTCTTGAGAATGAACAACTCATTTATTTTGAACATTAAAAATAATTCAATAATTTATTTATTTTGACATGGAGTGAATATTAATTACGATGTTCATGAGTCCAACACGAAATTGATTATTTTTTAGATGAGTTATTTATGTTAATTAAAAATAAACTATCTAAAAATGAATGCAATAGTAACCGTCAGCACAATAATTAAATTGTAAAATTTTGAATTTAACAAAAAATATAAAAGATTAAATTTTGTAAAAAGTTGTAGAAATTAAAAAATAATTACTAACTAATTCTTACCTAAAAAATTAAATTATCCTAAAAAAAATAACACATGTTAATTTTCAATTCTTCCCCTTGACAACAATCTAAGCAAATTCTTACTGGTATTTAGAGTCAATTCCTTGTATTGTCACTCAACTTAAGGAACTATCCCACTCAAATAATTTATCTCTTTTTTGTTCCAATAACATCATTCAACTTTGTATATTTTCTTTACAAACTAACAATTGCTAAAATAGTCCTTGTTCTTTGAGAGAAAATGATGAAAATAACCCCTTAAGTTAAATCGTGAATTTAAATAGTTTTTATTCTTTTATATGCCTCCAAATACATTTCAGTTTTTTACTTCATCACATACTTTCTCTATCCTATTTTAGTTGGGCACATTTTATTTTATACGGTGATTAAGAAATCAAAAATTGAATGATAAATTTTACTATTTCAAGTATATTCATTGGGATAGGAATGAATATTGAAATTGAAATTGTTCACATTTATTGTATATTATGAATTGTAGGGGTATCATGAGAAAAATTAATTAATTCTATTCTGATTTAGTAAGTGATCAACTAATATGAGACATTTATTTTTAATAAGAACCAACTAAAATGAAAGGGAGGGAGTAATGTAATTTAAAAAGACATCATAATATTAGAAAGCAAAAAAAGATAACATGTATTTAGTTTTTAAAGTCAAATTGAAGAGGTAATATAATATTTGCCCAAATAATATCACAAGATTAAAAAAAATAATATTTAAAACTTTAACATTTTTAAATTACATAATGGTTACATGAAATTTTCTAATTTTATTTGATATTGTATGATTTATGATATTATCATGATGTCCTTAAATTCTTTAAAATATTTATATATAATTATTTTTCTACTTGTTAGAGACTCTGTATATATCCTTTTGGAGGGGGGGTGGGGAGGTTGATGGAATTCATCATCTTCTATATGAATTATGAATTTTCTGACAATAATTTTTGAAGTACAAGAAACTAACAACTAAATTTGAACTATTTTATTAATTATAAACTGAATAAATATAAAACATTATTTTATCGTTGAACTCCTAAGTTTTCAAATAAATAAAGTGCATATAAGCTTTTGTAACAGTATCAATAACATTTTGAGGTGGACTATATTATTTTAATATTACAACTAGAAGTTAAATTAAATTGTACGCACTATTTTCTATAGTTAAAAGTTATTAGTATTTCATATTGTTAAAGAATTTAGATCATTCCAATTTAAAAATTACCCGAAGGGACTATTTTGATTATTTTTTCGTCAAAGAATAAGGATTATTTTAGCAATTATTAGTTTGTAAGGAAAATATATAAAGTTGAATGACATTATTGAAATAAAAAAGAATAAATGATTTTAGTGGGATGTTTTTCTAAGTTGAGTGATAATATGAAGAATTCACTTAGGTGTCATTTGGTAGGGAATGTAGTTATACTGGGATTGGTTATGCTGAGATTATTTTTTATTGAGTGTTTGGTTTGTTGTTTTCAAATTAATATGGATGATATAATTTCTAAGAATAAAGTATTTGATTACCAAAATACCCCTATCTTATTTAACTTTTTTTTTGTTTATATGTATTTGTTTTCAAGCTTTAAATATTTATTCTTAAAAATAAAACCTCCTTCTTATTTAGCTTAATTTTTTTATGTGTGCATTTTCATGTTTATATCGTGTGTATTTTAAAAATAAAATTTTCATCTTATTTAACTATAATTTTTTTGCATGTGCCTTTCCATGATTATACCGTGCGCGTTTAACAAAAAAAACTTACCACATCTTATCTAGTTTGAATTAAAAACTTCCAACTTAAGTTTGTTAAAGTAAAAGAAGATTTGTTGTTTATGTCACTTCATTTAAACACATATTACTCATATAATATAGAATATTAAAATTCATTTTAATTGATATATACAATATCAATTTTCAAGTTATTAAAAAACTATTTAATTTAAAATATGTAATTGAACAATAGAGTCGACTGTAAAACGATAATGTGTATTAAAACTAGGCAACGCCTTTGTAGTTGTTAAAATATTTTATAGATTACTAGTGAATGGTAATTATTATTATAAAATCTACTTACTCTAGTTAATCTTTTCATTGTGTAGTAAGAACTTTTTGTGTTATCAATTCACAAAAATAACACTTGGAAGAAAAAAGTTGATGTTGAATTTCATTTTTCTATGCTTAAAAAATTATAGTACCTATATTTTGTTGGATATATAAAAAATTATAGTACCTAGTTTTGATCCTTATTATGTATGAATCTAACATATTTTATTTTTTAATTTGTTAATTTTACATTTTGATCCTTTATATAAGAAAATAACATATAAGTTTATAAAATTCACAAGCAATGGAATGAAAAAAAAAAATGCAAAGTTTAATTAATAAGAGGCTAATTTTTTTTAGTCATATATTTTCTTCGTTCCAAAATAAAATATTTTAGTCTTTTTAATTTGTCATAAATAACACGTTTTAGATAATCAAGTAGATATCAATAATCTTTTTTCAATTTCAAAAGCAATAATTAAAAATGATGAAAACGATTGGAGAAATGTATTTGTAATGGATTTGGGATATTTTTGTCATTTTATAATTTATGATAAATTAAGGTGGGATAACTTATACCACCAAATATGTGGTATAACTTATCCCGGGACTATTATTAATTCCGGGATAAGTTATCCCAAGTATTGCCAAATCAAACGATTTATTAAAAAGTTTATCCCAGAATTATTATTTTTTCTCGGGATAACTTATCTTAGTACCTCACACCAAACGACCCCTTAGAATTTACTAGTGTGTGTATATATATATATATATATATATATATATATATATATTTGTTTTTATGTTATTATTATTATTATAGAAAAAGCGGTCCCATTTCAGAGCTTGTGAAGCACGCTTTTAGTTTGCAGTACTTTTGGCGGCTGAGCAGGGTTTTGAAATATTTCTCCAATTTTGGCTCCATTCTTTCAACACTAATACAAGACTCATCTGGAGATGGAGCAACAGCAGAGGAACCAAAATGGGGAACTGGAGGATATTCAACATGGCCCTTTCCCTGTTGAGCAACTTCAGGTCTCACCTCATTACTTCGCTCTTTGTTTTATGATGATAAGCTATTGCCTTTTTTACTAACATCTTGCTTTTCTTGTCCTTTTGGGTGTCCATTCCTCTACGCGCCCACCCCCCTTGTATATGTATACTAAGTGGCGTTCATCCTTGTTTTGTGATAAATGATTGTTTATGACTTCAGATTCAATGTGTAGCTGGGTCTCATCTTGAATCTTGAATTGTGGCTCAATTTCGTGAAACGGTTTTTTTACGCACTTTCAGGGTTGTATCTTACATGAACCGGTTCTGGGAAATGTGTTTTTTTTTTTGGTGGGGTTGGGGAACAACCCAATTGTTGGCATCTCCAGTTTCTAATTCTTGGAATCTTGTTCGTGAAATGGGTTTGCTTTCCGTAGTGTTTTTTGCGGATTGTTTCAAGTTAAATACTTTTACAGTTATTTCTATATGTCCTGATAAATGCTTTCTTGGTATCGTTTTTGTTGGAGCCCTTTGCCAAACCTAGTCTAGTACTCCATTTAAGTGAAGGATAGAGGAGTGGCCAATCATTCTCGAGTTCCGAATCCTATTGTTGACCAGATGAATGTTTCAGTCATCAATTTCTCTTTTTTAAAAAAAACTTATGCTGTTCCAATCTTTTTGCTGTCAGTTACTGCAACCAGTTTTGTAAGAAGATTTCTAGGTTACAATCAGATGTACAGAATCGAGTGCACCATGAAAAACTGCTTTCAAAGAGACACTTCACACAAAATGATTCACTTCATGAGCCTTGATGTATGGGGGATACGGTAGATAGGGGTTGAGATAACATATTTTAGTGTACATCTGGGTGATGTGATTGATTTTTCAGCTTTGCTCCTTACGAGATTTTTTCCGTTTAGATCTTTTTTTTTTTGAAGAATTTTAAATCTTGAGTGCTCAACATTTACAGAAATTCGGATGCGTACCTATCATTAGTTGCTCATACTGCAGGAATTTAAAAATATTACATGAATTGGAACCAAAACCGTTGAGGATTTTTATCTTTCTGGTATTACAGAAGAGCTGTACTAGGCATTTCCTAGATTTTCTTTCTACCTTTGACCATCTTTTTCCAGTCTATCTTGTAGTATAGTTGTTTCTGTTGAATGACACCTTGTAAATTCTTCCAACTTAAAAAGAAAATGGTCCATTAGTTACTGAGTCATATAGCTTTTTTGTCCTCAAGGCATCAGGGATCGCAGCTCTAGATGTAAAAAAACTCAAGGATGCTGGTCTATGCACAGTTGAATCTGTTGTTTATGCTCCAAGAAAGGAACTTCTGCATATAAAAGGAATAAGTGAAGCTAAAGTTGACAAGATCATTGAGGCAGGCATGTCTCTCTTCTTTTAATTGCCATTGCCAGTGCTGATATGTTTTTCCTTACCTTCTTTTTCTACCATTTCTGCAGTTGTTTATCAGCAATCAGTACTAAACCTTTTTTAGTGTTGCGTATGAACAGCTTCAAAATTAGTGCCTTTGGGATTCACTAGTGCCAGCCAACTCCATGCACAGAGGCTTGAAATCATACAGATAACTTCTGGATCAAAAGAACTTGACAAGATATTAGAAGGTAGATATCCATTTATTTTGTGAACTTCTACAACCGGAATTTCATCTGGCATCACCACAACCTCATGCTTTTTTTTTTCTCACTTGTCAGGAGGAATCGAAACTGGATCCATTACTGAAATTTACGGAGAGTTCCGATGTGGAAAGACTCAGCTGTGTCACACACTATGTGTCACTTGTCAAGTACGATAACCCAGACAATGTTTTTTTTATTTTGAAACCCCATAAATTAAGGTGCTACAAATTGTAATTTTTAACAATGTTCATTTAAATATCATTCTTTTTCTGTCATCTCAGCTTCCATTAGATCAAGGAGGTGGTGAAGGGAAAGCAATGTACATTGATGCAGAAGGTACTTTCAGGCCACAAAGACTTTTACAAATTGCAGACAGGTCTTCTACTTGTAATCTCAACTCACATTTTTTCTTGTATTATGAAGTTCAAATTTGTCATTGGTGGTGTAAATGCTGCAGGTTTGGATTGAATGGTCCTGATGTTTTGGAGAATGTAGCCTACGCTCGAGCTTATAATACTGATCATCAATCAAGGCTTTTGCTGGAAGCAGCTTCAATGATGGTGGAGACCAGGTTAACTTTTACCTTGATATGCTTATAATAGTAGTTGCTGTAGTTGATAGCTTCCTCTTGGTTTTTCTATTCTACAAAATGAACTTTTCTCCGAATTCCTCTGCTCTTCTTTGATGTTTTCCCTCTCTTGCTTCTGAGTGTCTGTGTTACTTTGAGCAAGAAAATGTGCTTGATTGTAGCTTAGAGAAAATTCTAACTCTTGATCTGTATGTTGGAGGGTTCTAGATTGAAGCTGCTCTCAATTTGTTTGATTATGTCCATCTTACATCTAATGCATGTTTGGATTCATCTTATCTTTATTAGAAGTGTCCTCTTACCTTTGTCAAACAAATAATCTTTTTGAAGTGTTGTAGAATTAACTCAAGATGTGAGGTTAACGGACAACAATAAAAAATTTGCTTCCTGAATGTGGTGTAAATTCATGAACTTGTGGCTTTGTCAGTTATTTGGCTTCATGTCATTAGGAATAAAAAAGACCTCTGTGGAAGCTTAACTATGAAACCTGTTTTGATCAAGCAGGTTTGCTCTTATGATTGTGGACAGTGCTACTGCCCTTTATAGGACTGACTTCTCCGGGAGAGGAGAGTTGTCTGCCAGGCAGATGCATCTTGCAAAGTTTCTGAGAAGCCTTCAGAAGTTAGCAGATGAGGTAGTTTAGCATGTCCATTGTTTGTGCTCATTACCCAAAATGGAGTCTCCTCTCTGCTTCTCTGTTTCGGTGGTGGTAAATGTTTCGGTATTAAGATTAGGTGTTCTTGACTTACCTTTTCTGTCAATCCTTTACTTTGACACTTGCAGTTTGGTGTTGCTGTTGTTATTACTAACCAAGTCGTTGCTCAAGTGGATGGTTCTGCTGTATTTGCTGGGCCTCAAATAAAACCCATTGGTGGAAACATCATGGCCCATGCTTCTACTACAAGGTATGTGTAATAGTACAACTACCACTTGCGGGCTTGCTGCTTATCTTGATAGCTGAAATTTTCCTCTTTTTTTTATTACTTCTGACAGACTAGCTCTGAGGAAAGGTAGAGCGGAGGAGCGGATTTGTAAAGTAGTCAGTTCACCATGCTTAGCTGAAGCTGAAGCAAGATTTCAAATTTCTGTTGAAGGGGTCACTGATGTAAAGGACTAACTGTGACAGCAAATTGTCTACTAGTACTATTTTTTGTTTTCTACTGTGGAGTACATTTTGTCATCATTTTGAAGGGGTCAATAAAAGAAAGTGTGTTGTATGAATTCACTACACATTTTGTAGAACAATATTCCTTCTACTACTAATTGCGGTTTTCTTTATTCATCTTTGTGGCATCTCATTCTATATATTAGATTTTTTTAGCAGAACGGTAACTAAAGAACCTAAAAATAAAAGAAAAGGGTACAATTTGTTATACTTATAAGTTTGCTCAATTTTGTTTTTATTTTGTTTTCATAATGTCTTTTCATTATTTTGTGTCCTGAGCTAGGGTCTATCGGAAATAACCTTCGTCTACTTCATTTGAGACAATGGACTTGTATAGAGATTTTACTTTGTGGGAAAGCAAGGAGTATGTTGTTTGTATTTAAAAAGAGGGTTGGAAAGGAGAAGGAAATTCTTCAAGTTGTGAAGTGCCATGAGTCATTTTAATTCAGTAGTAAATAAGAACGGAAGTAAGTGAGCTGTCATTGGAGTAGGGTTGCTGTCTTTCTGATGAACAAAGCTGTCAGGAGAAGGTTCTATTCCATAGTTGATTAGATGGGGCTCTCTGATCACTCTTCTGTGTTATTTCTTTCGTTTTAAAATAATTGAATTATTGAAATATGACACATATTTTAAGAAAAAAAAAACCAGACATAAATTGGTCTATGTTTTTTCATTTTTTCCTTTTCAAATTCCAAAACATTAGTAATGATCATTGAAACTCATTCTTGAAAATTTAATTATTGAAGGGTAAAATTGAAATTTTTTTCTAACATCTTTCTTAAATAATGAACAATTTAATTATTTTAAGTACCAAAAAATACTCTAACTATTCAATTATTTTGAAACGGAAGAAATATAAAAATGACATAATTTTGTTTTTATTAGGTGATCATTTGTCTATGCAGATGATGATGGCCAAAACTAGCGATAGTGGTGTATTAGGCGAAATCGGGTTTCTGCGTGACATTTGCCTGATGATAAAATCAATGATTTTTCCAACAATTGCATCCTTCTGATTGCATTCTTCGGTCAATAATCCTTCCACAAAATTATGTATTAATTGTTTTTTTTCTTTTCAAAATTTACCTCTATTTAGATGAGATTTTCTATAATTACGAGACTATGATATAAAATAGGTATAATTTTATTAAGAGAAAATTATCTTATATACATTTATTAAATTGTTTATTGCAAGTTATGATAACACTTTTAGATAATTACTTTATTAAGAATTTAATTGCAAGTTGTAGTAACTTTTTAAAAAGATAATTTATTTATTTTATTAAAAAAATCGGTGAAATATTTTTGAGAATTTAGTATTTAGTATCTCCTAAATAAATATTTTGATAATTATGAAAGTAGTAAAATATGATCAATATTATATCTTCATTTATTATCATTCTTACCATTTTAAAAAAGTCTCACGTTTTTTTCTAAAACAACTTTATTGAAACAATATCTTTTTTTTTGCCAATATCACCCATTTCATTTTAATTATACATTTTTTAAAATTCATTTTCATAAGTAAATATCTTCTTTTGAGGTATTATTTGAGTATCAATTTTGATATCTATCAATCAATCAATTGTATCTTTAGGGTTCAATTTCGTTCCATTTATTAAGTTTTTTTGCTTGAATTCAAATATATATTCTTATTATGAGTTGATTTCACCACTTATACTTTCTCTTCATCTGAAATTGACTTCATTTTCTTCTGCCAAAATGCAAACACCAATATAAATCATGGCTAATACTGATTATTTTGATGCCCCAAATCTTCTTCTCCCAAAATCACACAACCTCCTATTTTGATGCCCCAAATCTCTCCATTTCATTTTTAAAAATTTTTACCCAAAAAAAATCGATAACTTCCATCCAATTTTGGGTTTCAATCAATTATCTTCATCCTTCACCTACTGCAAACGTCAAGCCAATTTAGTGAAAAAATTTCTCATTTTTTTGAGAGGTATGCTGAATGTTGAAGTAAATTTTAAGAAAGATGACTTCATCTTAGTTTCAAAATACATCTATTGTGTTTTATTTTTTTTTATGACTTCAATGATTTACCATCATTCACTTTGGGTGCTACCCAAATTGTTAAGAGAATTGTTGGTTCTTCAACTAATGAAGAGGTGAATTTTGTTTCGAAAATTTTTGATAATATTTTTAAAAACTTTCGCAAAAATAAATCAAAACACCGCAACGATCCAACAAATATAAAGAAGCTTTGAGAAGATTACGCTGCTCAAACTGAAAAAACAGACATGTAAATTACCGAGGAGGACGATACGGGAGAGATGCATAATTTCCCGTCAAACATGGTAAATAAACTTTAAAATTTTAACTTGATATATATGACATTTTGCTAAGACCTGAATAAATTTGATACTTTTTGTGATTAGATATATTTTTAGCTGACACTTTTATTAATATTTAAGGATTTATGATGGTTTATCTTTCGTATTGATATTTATTGCATTTGATACATTTTTAGTCTGTTAACTAAATCTATGCTTTGCATATATGATAAATTTTGATAACAGATTTTCACTATCATGCGTTAACTTACTATACATATGTTTTGATACATTTTGATATATGTATATGTGTAAATATAGTATATGTATCAACATGATGTTTTATACATTTGATACATATCAGATTATAGTATGTTATTTTGTGTCTAAACTAACTTCTTTAATCTTTTGATTGTATAGAACATCAGCTTGAGATTGAGATACCTATTTTAAAATTAGACACCACGGTTCATAGAATCAGTTATGAGTCGCTATTATAGAATTATGGATTGGACAACACAATGAATGAATATATTAGTAACAATCAAGACCCGCCTAAACTTAAATGCACATACATTTCTTGGGATGATCCGAATTTGATAGATATTGAGTAGTTGTGTTTTCGATAATTGTATTTCTGATAGTTGTGTTTCTGATGTTGAGTGCATATTTTGTTGTTTTGTTCTGTGGTATTGAAGATATGAATTGTGGCTACTTGTATCCTTGTTTTCTATTTTGGTTAAACAATTAAATAGTGATTTGACATTACAATAAATGACACTTAGTCTTTTATTTATTATAATTTTTTTGCAATTTTATGAATTTTAATGTTAAAGTTCCTGTTTTTGCAGTTCATCAGTAACTTCAAATCGTATGTATATAACATATGTATCACTGCATTCAAAGATATTTATCATTGAAATTACAGTTCATCAGTACCTAAATAATATGCACCAAATATATGTATCATATGTATCAAATAAAATTAGTTGCTGATAGTTTCGAAAGGCTTTAAATAAGGTAAAGGATGTTCACAAAAGTACTAGCACAAGTTAAAATCAGTACATTGAATAACAATGTTGATTTATTTTTCATGAATTTAAGGAGACTTATTAAAGAATCAATATTTGATATTGAATTGAAATTGTGGAGAATTATTATTCATGAAGTGAAACTCAAAATTTTATCAGGTAGTTCTTTTTATTGTTGTGAAACTGGTTGTTTTAGAGTTTATTTTGTGAATATATACGATGAAACAATTACAACATTATTGAGAATGATAAAGAACTTTGTGCTTCGGACTTAACAACAAAGTTGATCTTAAGAAACAATACATCAGTAGCAAACTTCAAATCAGCTTAAAATTGCACTTAATTAGTTAACTGAATGATATGTATCAAATATATGTTTCATTAATTATTCATATGTATCATTAAAAAAATATAAATCATTAAACAATCTTAAGCCACAAACTCATATTTATAAATACATAACTATTTATTCTCAGCAAAATTCTGTGAATCCTTTCACTCCATAATAATTAATGTATCAAATAAATGTTTGATACATTTTGATATATGGATATGTATAAATGCACTGCATGTATCAACATGACTGTTCACCAGTTACTATTTGTGTAAGTATAACACAAACAACGATTTTACAATGCAATTTGTAAATAACATATGTATCATTCAATTTGTATAAATTATTAAACATCCTTAATAACTAATGAGTTGAAACATTAAACATATTTTTTCACAAAGCTATTTAAACATACAAACAATATTACTTGACACATTACAAATAACTATCAATTGCAAATTCAAATATTATTGAGGAATTAAAACTGTAAACAGTATTCATAACAAGAAATTTTAAAGGTTTAATTTAAAAATTAAATATCACATCTTTTGTAAAAAATAATTATAGGTGCGTATA